>VMOF01000220.1:53045456-54245456 GCA_011764245.1 Trialeurodes vaporariorum
TACCTGCGAAGCCTGGTCTCGGGCTGGGAGTCGATCCCCGATCTGTTTACGTCTGTCTGGAGGAACGCGGTCTACGTGTACAATCGAGTCTTGGCTCTAGGGTCTTGGGTCACCGGATTCGATTCGATTCGATTGTCGGGAATATTCGTTATTCGTTACACTCCACCACCCCCCCCAATGAAGCGTCTGAGCGTCTTCCACTCTATACTCCCAATGTAACGCCTGTGTGTTAGAAAAGGACGGAGATAGGGTTAAAGTCACTTGGTGATCCCCTCTGCTATCCTTTCCTTACACGTGAGTTCAAACGGCCGAAGAGAGAGAGGAATACCAATTCCTGTATCCACACCCGATTCCGCTCCCATTTCGATGCCTTAGACAAAATATACTAAGCTGGAGCCCACGCTCACGGAATAAAAAGACTGATAAAATTTTACCATCAGCGTGGCTGATTTTGGAGTCTGCTATCAAGTATATGGAAAATTTCACCAGATTATGATCACATGTACCAACATGTCATACTTTACTACAAGGTACTATGGCAGTTACCATATTATGGTGACATTTACCAGACTTGATAGCAGACTCCAAAATCATTTTTGCATATGGTAAATTTCTATATCAGTATTTTTCTTTCCGTGCTCCACCCATAGCACCAGTGGCGTAGCGTGCAATTCGGTAACGTTGAATATTCCATTAAACCCATGTTGCCCATGTTTTTGTTGCCCATTTGTTTGTTGCCCATTTAAACCCTTGCAAAAGGTTGAATGCGAAGGTGCTCACCGAGCCCCCTACGCTTCGATCTTTTTATGGGTTTAAATGGACGAACTACAACGTTGCCAAATTCCACGCTACGACACTGCCCAGTACCCATCTTGATACCGTTTCCAGTGGCGAATCGAAGGGGGAAGGGGGGTCCGGGGGGTCCAGGGAGAGAGAACGGAGAGAAGAGAGATGCAGGGGGAAAAAATTGAACTTTAAACACACTGTCCCGGAGTGTGTCGTCAGCGAACCACTATAACCAAATTTGATTAAGCTGAATTGTATCTGAACTGAACCAGCTCTTGATTGGCGTGGAGATTCCTTTGACGTCATCTTTCCCAACGGTCCATCAACATCGGGCCTTGTATCTCTGTACCGGTGAGGGGAGAGGCTGGGAGGGGCTATGAATGTGTTGCTTTTAAAACATTGTGAGGCGAGGCGTCGAATCTATGAAGACGAGGCGATAGAGACGGCAACATTACGCTACGCTACGAGTCAACTAGTCACCGCAAGTTTAAAGACTTTCAGCGTTCCCCAATTCAAGACCGGAATGAACCGGAGTGGATTCCGGTGAAACGAGTCATCGTTCCGATTTCTCGCTCCATCCCGCACATTTCATCCACAGAAAATATTAAACTAGAGATCCACACACTCGGCGATCCCGCGGTCACCGAGGATAACTTTTTTACCCCCGGGGGATTTAAACAGAATCAAATAAAAAGCAACATTTATAGTCCCATAGTCCCTTTCCCTGTATAAGATAGTTAAGACAAGAGGGTAGAAAACCTCTGATTGGTTCACGAGTTTTAGGCTCTACGGACGCCGCCATTGCGTTTTTGCACATTTGTTTACAAACAATGGGATTCTTGCACTTTTGCTGTGATCAAATAATAGTCCAACTCTAGCTCATTAACTCTGATGGAAAAATCAGCGAAAATCACGAAAATCACTCTAAGAAAGTCTAAAATTTAGTAATAAACTCACATAACTGCTAAAACGGCAAGTTTGTAATGGCAGTTCAACGCAGGTATCAGGGGAGAGATTCCTGTCTATTACGTCACTTTCTCTACGGAAACACAGAAATATGTCGTCTCAATTTAGATAGGAATCTCCCATGATACCTGCGTCTCTCCGCCATTAAGCCCGATTCTGAGAGTGAATTTCCTGATTTTTTAGTGTACTCATCGTCATTTTACAGGTTTTTGTGCAAGAATCATCTCTTCAATCCCTTATTTTAAAAAGTTTGCCAGACCCCCATTGTTTACCAACAACGGGTCCAACGGTGTTTCACGGATAAAAGAGTAAACTGTCGGTGAGTCTGTTAATTTTAGTCATGATGCACTTTAAGAATTTCTATAATGCCCAAAAGAATCTTTAAAAGCGTATAAAAATATATGTCGATCTGCAAGAAACTGCAAAACTTAATCCTCAGCCCAAATATAACTAATGTAAGAGATTCAGTTATATTGTCACTTTTTAACTTTTTTAGATTCCATCTAATGATACTGAATTATATCATTTATAAAAAAGGCATTCTCTGATGAACGTATATTTTTAATGAGAGAAATTCCAAGAGAGAGCCATGGCAAGGGTTTTAAAAAAAAAAAAAAAAAAAAAAAAAAAAAAAAAACACTAAAAATAATAACATTTAACCGTTACAGAGTAAAGCGGGGTCGTCATTTTTTTAGGCGCAGTTTGCGCAAAGCCCGATAAGTACAAAAACAGTTCACGCGAAAGCGAACTTACAGCAAATGTTTTCCGAGAATTCCAACTCAACTTTACAGTTAAATCCATCTAATCACCTGTTTCACAGAGGACGATT
This sequence comes from Trialeurodes vaporariorum, assembly GCA_011764245.1. Taxonomy (NCBI): domain Eukaryota; kingdom Metazoa; phylum Arthropoda; class Insecta; order Hemiptera; family Aleyrodidae; genus Trialeurodes; species Trialeurodes vaporariorum. The sequence continues at coordinate 53,048,038 of VMOF01000220.1, forward strand.
TTATCACCGAGAAAATCAGGCGAATGGATGACACATTATACTTCTATGAAAAATATACCTACTTCTGCTGTACCCTCAATTTTCAGCTTCGTTCTGAAATTTCGTAAAACCTTCCGTATGACTCGTCACTTCAAATAAATTCTTCAACATTTCAGCCTGGTTTTCTTACGATGTGAATTTTACGGCATAACCAAGAGTATTTTATCTCTTGGTCAGTAAAAAAATTAACAAACATAGTTTTGATTATCCGTTTATTAAAATATTCATATTTTTTTTTTTCTATTTATTTAAATTTAATTTTTTTGTCCCCCTTCCATATTTTCAACGGATGCGCGTTGCGAAAAAGGATGGCGATATAGGCTAAAGCTTCCTTAAATTTAAAACGCTTTCGTTGTAATGTGTTCTTTTAAAACCCCATGTAAAAAGTCGAATGCGCAGGGTTCACCGAACACTCAATAGTTCGATATTTTTAATGGATTGAAAAGGACACATTACAAAGTTGCCAAATTGCACGCTACGCCACTATAGTTGTAGAATTTGTTTTGGTTGGCAGTGGGATGGATTTCAAAAATTAAAAAAAGGGTTGGAACATGCAACGAACCAGATTTGCAGATATTTAAAAAAAAACATCAAATTAATAGCAGTCAAGGAAAACGAGAGCCTTTCGCTTGAGCGAGAAGCACATTTTTACCTTTCTCTTCTAACCAAAACACCAGTGACCAGATGCCGTTTTACGGCGCGTTATTCGCCCAGGGGCAGGTAAAAAAAAAAAAGAAAAAAAAAAAAAATCACTGGGTATATTGGAAACGGCGCTTAAAAAACAGGTAAGGCTGAGGAACAACAGGCAAAGAGGCAATCTATTCATCACAGAAGCTCTTTAGAGCGGGCGTTAATAATAATAGGGTGGAAGGAATGATATTTCGCTACGACGAACTGATTCTTCAAGAGACCCTTTTCTTTTTTCTCTTTTTTTCAAAATCATCTCATCTGATTGAGTTCTGAAAGAGAGGTGAAAGATGTCCCCACTTTGAAAACTAATTTTACAGGGAAAGCTTTGCTGACAAAAAACTGAAGCGATGGGCGTAAGAAAGTTAAAATATCAAAGAAATTTAAAAGCTGTCTTCATGACCGACACTAAACTTAATTAACCATTAACCGTAAGTATGAAAATAAAAAAAGGGGAGAAGGAGAATTGGAATGATAGTTGGTGCATACTACTATCAAAAGTTTGTTTGTTATGTTAGTAGTGAGTACCCCTTCGAATTCGAACGAGAGAACATCCAAGAAACATTCGTAGAAAATTAAGAAATTTGTAATCGACAGCGGTTTATTACCGTTACAAAGCTCGAAGTCTTTAGATTTGTCATTTATTGTTTTAAATTGACTCCTGAATTGGGCTCTAGCAAACTTTTGCTACCGGAGATTGAAGAGTTGATTCTTGCAAAAAAACCCTGTAAAAATGACGATGAGTACACTACAAAATCACGAATGTCACTCTCAAAATCGGGCTTAATGGCGGAGAGACGCTGGTATCATGGGGGATGCCTATCTAATTAGAGACATATCTCTGTGCTTCCGTAGAGAATGGAAAAATTAGACATAGGAATCTCCCAATGATACCTGCGTTGCACCGCCATCGCCATCACGATCTTGGCGTTATGGCAGTTTAAAAGGGTCTCTGGGTCTCTCCACCTGCGAATGTAAAAGCGCGAATAAACTGATTGAGCCAATGAGCTGCCTTAAAGTCGATAGGTCGAGTCCGATGTACCGACAACAAAGATGCCCATTGGCTCAAACAGTCAATTCGCGCTTTTGAAGCAGGTGAAGAGACTCCTTAATACTGAATTTTAGACTTTTCCAGTGTGATCAGTGGCGAAGCGTGCAATCTGGCAACGTTGCATTTAGCTCATTAAAACTCATGAAAAACATCGAATTATCTAGGAATCGCCGATATGACCACGGATTCGACATTTTCTATGGGTTCCAAAAAAATGCCATGTTGCCAAATAGCACACTTCGCCACTGAGTGTGATTTTTATGATTTTTGCGGGTTTGTAGGTATACATCAGATTGGACACTATTAATTTCCTCACAGCAAAAGTTTCCGAGAGCCCCATTCAAAGATGTCGCCTGGGGGTCGCTAGGGTTAGAGTACTAAAGCTGACGGTTGCGAAAAACTGGTAAGGATAAACGGGGGGGGGGGGGGGGCAGGAAAAAGGAAGAGAAGAAAGCGGAAACGTTTAATCGAGAGCGAATGCAGGTGTGTGGGGGGAAAGACGACTTGTCTAAAACCGCGGTCGTGGTCGGCTCCGCTTCTTTTATGAATCGATAAAGCGATCAATTCACACGGTACCCCCCCCCCCCCACCACGGGCTCACGGCTACCGAACCAAACTTGAAAATGAATTAAAACTAAAATCGGGCGTTGAGAAAATGTTTAATGATCCCGTAGGTGTTATATATGTGTATACATACATACAGTATAGTGCACTATGCCCGGGCGCATGGGAAGAATAATTCATGTGCATGCGAGAGTAAAAGGTCTGAAGAGTATAGTGAAGGAGAGGGGGGAAGGGATGGGTCTTGGGAGGGGAGGGAGGGAGAGAATTTTTAAAATTAGTTTCCGGAAGGAAGATCGCGGTTAATCATTTAAGGGGTCACACATCCCTTTCCTTTCAAAAAAAAGATTGATCTTTTTTCGTCTGATATAGACGGTGATTGAGGGAAATATTGAACTTTGAACTACTTCATCACTATTGAGCACAGAATAAGCTGCAGCATAGATTGGATGGATAAGATAGAGACGGTAGCGGATCCAGGGAACACGAAGGCCCCCCCCCCCCCCTACTCATGCCACAAATTTCGTCTTCTTTCAACAGAAAATTACCCAAAATTGCTTCCGGCGACCGTTCGAAATGTCATAGGTAACACCCCCCCCCCCCCCCCCGAGACTTGGACTTCTTGATTTTATAGACCGTTCTTTAATAAAAACCCAAAAGGCTCTAATTCTTTCGATTATATAATTTCCATCATCCAAAATGAAGAACACAACGTTGAAAAACTCCAAAAATCGTCCCACTTCTGAAACACTCCATTAGAAGATGGATTCTCATTGTCTTACCGAGAGCTCCTATGAGAGACAGATGGTGACAGAAATAGAGATCATTTACCTGTAACAAACAAAAACAAACAACGAATGTTAGTGAGCAAAAGGCAGACATTGAGGTTTTAAAAAAATACATTTTTTAAATAATGGGGCAGTTACAACTACAAGGGTCTGAAATTTTGTTTTTTCTTTTAAAAACAAAAATGATAGTACTTGATGGGCTGAGAACAATGGTGCCTTTGGCTTTTTCCTAAGTGTCCCGCTTTTGAAGATACGCACGTGTATAGTTGCAAGAAATCGTGAGCGTTGTGACGTCACTACGCGGAATTCCCGATTAAAACAATATAGTTTAGCCCAAAAATCTCATCTTCGGAACTGGGACCTAATTAGGAACCAAGAGCATCTTTGGTCTCAGCTCATGAAGCAATTTCATTTTTTTTTACAAAAACATAACTTTTCAGACCCCAGCAACTGCTCTATTAACTCCTTATGGACTAAGCCCGAGTTAACTCGTTTTTCCTTTCTATAGCCTTTTTCACATTGGTCCAGTCTCACGATTCCGAATAAACGCGACTATCGATGTAGACCCTTTCAAGATAGGATTTCGTCGGACGCCTTCAATTTATTGTAAAGGGAATTTTAACTCCCCAGAGTACAAACAGTTAAATACCTTCCCTATATGAACGGATGAGTAGCGATCTTACGAACTAATCTGGTATTTAAAGGGTTTAAAGGGCGAAGGGGGGGTTAGGAAAACTCATATCGGTGAGATAATCCGAATAAACGCGATTATCGATGTAGACCCTTTCAAGATAAGATTTCGTCGGGCGCCTTCAATTTTTTGTAAAGGCAATTTCAACTCCCCAGAGTACAAACAATTAAATACCTTCCCTATATGAACGGATGAGTAGCGATCTTACGAACTAATCTGGTATTTAAAGGGTTAAGGTCGAAGCAGGGATTAGGAAATCGCATATCGGTGAGATAATCACAAAAAGACATGATTTTTAATGAATGTTTTCCACTGATTTTTTGCCATTTTTTTTTAGATGTCAGACCATAATGCGGCGCTCTGATGAAGCGGCTAAAATTAGTGGAGAGGGAGAGAGAAGGGAGAAAGGGGCAAAAGCGAAATCTACTGTCAAAGCGGCTAAAAATGGAATGAAAGATCTCAGGGATATAGGACTACAAAAAACCAAACGGAATGGATGGTCGGTCGGGGTCGGACGAATAACGAATAGGCCAATAGGGATACCTTAAAATTTAAGTTGGCTCCATGCACACACGCATAGCCGTACCATGAATTCGTCTTTCTCTCTCTCATCCCATTTAAAACACGTGTGTTAGAAAAAGACGGAAACAAGAGCTGAAGTCACGTGACAGCCCCTATAACCATCATCCTTTTCTAACACATCGGTTTTAAATGGGATAAGAGGAGACAGACAATATCCTGGCTACGGCTGTGCACACCACACGTGCCGTGAGCCGAGTGCAGCAGCGGCGCGGTGTGTCTGCGACTCTCCAATGGCGCTCACACTGCCGGCCAGAAAATTAGGAACACACGCTCATTTCTCTAGTTCCAAAACCCGGAGTGACCTACTTTTCCGCCGAGCTTGGGAAATTTCCCCCCCTTTTTTTCGTTGTTGTCGCGTTTCAGACAGAAGGCGCGACTCATCCGCGTGGTTGCCGAATCACACCACAGATGGCGTTTGTGAGAGGACATGGTTTAAAGTTACACGAGAATGATGCAATCGTTTAAACACCTTGACATTTAAGTGTTCCTTTCGCGGAAAACCTATGATGACGCGAAAAATTTGAGTCCCTAAATGTAGAGAGTTAAGACAAGAGGGTATCAACTTCTGATTGGTCGATGAGTTTTAGGCTCTACGGATGCCGCCATTTGGGTGCGATTTTGCACTTTTGTTTACAATCGCAGTTGTTTACCAACGGTATTTTGCGGATAAAAAGTTCATTTTCGACGAATCTGATAATTTTAATCATGATACGCCTCAAGAATGTTTGTGAATCCCAAAAGAATCTTTCAAAGCGTAAATAGATGTCGATCCACAAAAGCAGTAAAAGATTACATCGTTAGAAATTCAGCGGCACTGTAATCTTTGCAGTGGACGAAAAAACAACAACGGCCCTCAGAATGTAAACAAATGTGCAAAATCGCATCCAATGGCGGCGCCAATGGTTTTACTTGTCTCAACTCTCTACATATATATATAGGGGCTCTAGCGAAAATGTACGGAGCGAGCAGTCCAAGAACGAAAGTTTCGAAGGGGATTGTTGGGGAACAAAAGTAGTGTAAAGAAATTAACATGCTAAAAAAAATTCGACCTCTGATTAGTTCAGAAAAAAAAACAAAAAAAAAAAAAAAATTTGATTGCGCTGACAAAACCTTCGGTAGAAACACGACGCAGCAAAAGACTTTATAGTTGAGCCAACTAAATCTTTGGTTCACCCGGCAAACCCCCCTTTTGTTCAGGTTAGCTCTGCTTAACCCTTTAATGACCAGGGTTTGTTCAAAAAAACACCCCTCTTCCGTTCATATGGGGGAAAGGGAGTTAAGTGTTCGTGCTCGGTGGAGTTGGAATTGCCTATACGACGAACTGAAGGCGCCAGACAAGACCTTATCTTCTATGTGTTTTCATCTATATTTGCGTTTATCCAAAAAGAAGACCAGGGTTTGTTCAAAAAACGCCACTCTTCCGTTCATATAGGGAAGGTATTTAAATGTTCGTGCTCGGAGGAGTTGGAATTGCCTATACGACGAACTGAAGGCGCCAGACAAGACCTTATCTTCTATGTGTTTTCATCTATATTTGCGTTTATCCAAAAAGAAGACTGAATCAATGTGAAATAAACGAGAGGAGAAAAACGAGTATACTCGGGCTTGGTCCATAATGGGTTAAATCTTTTGCTGGGTCATTTTTTTACCAGAGACAAATAGAGGCCCAGCACAAAGCTGGTGACAAGTGTCCACTTTTCCAGCTCAATTTTGGTCGGGACTCATCGGAACAAAAGCCAAAAGTCGCCTACTGTTGACTGATGAGCTAAAATGCTCTATATTGCGACTCTAAAATAGACATAGATTTCTGATTAGCAGTAGGAGGTGAGGAGTGATTTCTGCAGGCTAAACGGTTCATCTACTGGTCACGGGACGGCCGAAGTTGGCGATAACGAATAAAATGAATGTAGAGTCCAGAATATCAGAATACATGATAAGCAACGGTGTATAAGAAACTATTTTCATCTTCGAAAACCAGTTTGATATCCATCATAACCACAAACCCCATTTTTTTTTCGACTTGTTACCAAAAATGTTCCAAGGTATGCGACAGACCATATACTTTGAAGTTTGAGCTGAGACCGCTGAGACCTGTCATATTAGAGCCGATTAGCTCAACACTCCTATTTGTCGCATAGCCGATTTGCGTAACTAAGAATTCGTCGCCCCCCCCCCTTCTCCCCTGTTTCTCTCTCTTGAAACCCCCGAGAGGCCCCGCAGAACATACTACCACGAAATAAAGTTCCCATTTTTCTTCTTTTTTTTTTTTTTTTTCATTTTTTTATCCGTCGCGTTCTTTTTCTCATCTCAAACCCCGCCATTGTGGAGGCTAAAGAGGCTATGTTGTTACGCCACCGTGTTCCTCCAATCCAGTGGTGGTCCGTGGGGGGGGGGCTTTGGGTCTCAAGCCCCCTCCCCTCCCCACTTTTTTTGGAAAAAGGGGTCACAAAAGAAAAAATCAGAGGTTTCAACTTTTCAAGTCCCCAATTTCATAAAAGGCACAAAAAAAACCCCTTTGGGAGAAGAGCTGACGAAAACCCTTTTGGGAGAAAAATGGCCCATCACAAAACTTTGAGTCAACCAACGGTTTTGTACGCCGAAACCAAATAGATTTTGCAAGGTAAACCAACAATTTGGCTAACTCTACTTAAACCTTTCGCCGGGTCATTCGTCAACCAAAGGTTTTGTCAGAAGTGTTTTTTTTTTTTCTTTCTCGCTCCTCGCCAAGGAGAGAAAGTATTGTCATCATGAAAAATTTTTAAAGGTGGGTTATTCCATTTCTTGGCATTTAATTTTTTTCCGCCTTTCCCGTGCGATAGGTACTAATAGAGTCCCTATATACTATGAGAGTTGCGCCATTGCTGAATCCATTTCTGATTGGCTCTCAGATTTAGGCTGTCAAGAAAGCTCCAAGAGGCAAAATGCAAATGGCGGAGGGTTTGTTTACTATTCGCGAACTCGCGAACTTACACATTTGAAGTAACAGTGGCCGCGGAAATTTTTGTAAATTTTTTCCTCTTTTGAATTTTACTCTGGAGAACATTATCATTTTAAATAACGACCGTTATTGTCGAGAATCTGAATCTAACCTATGAGAGATAGCGAAATAGTGGCAACAGCGCAGAGGCAAATGGCCATCCGCCATTTGCAATTTGCCTCTTGGGGGCTCCATTGATCAGCTTCTTCTTCTTCATTTTGAGAGTCTTGTCGCAACTCTCATAGTATATAGGGACTCTAGGTTCTAACGGAGGGGAATTTTAAAGGCGCCGATCATGCAACAGAGCTGCCATGATACGCGGCCAACTTTATTAATTAATAAAAAGGCGTTCCGCTGTGGCTGCGGCTGAGAAATGTCAACTCAAAACAACGCACAGTATAATATAAAAGAAAAGAAAAATCGCGGGCCACGAAGCATTTGGCACTTCCCACGTCTAGACTACCGTCTGTGTTTGCGGCGCTGCGACGCATCGCATCGTATCATATCATTCTGTGTGCCCGAAAAACAAACGCCGCGCCGCACCGTTTATAAACCGACGCCAGTCTTCAGGTGCAGTGCCAATTTCCAAATCGAAATGGTGTCAGTCCCTACACAACAGATATGACCGACCAAACACACACCCCACACTCGTCGGCTTTGGCTTCAGCTGCAGCGTAGCGACGCCGACAACGCGACGCGACGCGGTCCGACGCCTGCCTGCAAAATAATTTAGCGCCGCTTCTCTAGCATCAGACATCACACTTCACTTCGGCATACCCCTTTATACAGAGTACAGAGAACCATCGACGAATTAAAGACTGTCGCGAGATTCCTGCCTGTACAATAATTTAGCGCCGCTTCTCTAGCATCAGACATCACACTTCACTTCGGCATACACTTATACAGAGTACGGAGAACCATCGACGAATTAAAGACTGTCGCGAGATTCCTGCCTGTACAAAAATTTAGCGCCGCTTCTCTAGCATCAGACATCACACTTCACTTCGGTATACACTTATACAGAGTACAGAGAACCATCGACGAATTAAATACTGTCGCGATATTTTCATGAGCGAAGCCGGTTCGGCCACTCTTCATACTCCTCACACCTTGCAGGCGGGGGGCCCATTGCGGGGGGGGTGGGACTGTGGGAGGCCGTTGTAGATCAGTCCCACTCTCACACGTAAAACTGCGGCAATGGTCGCTTAGAGCCCCTTTATGGGAATATTGTACTTACATACAGGGTGTACCAGACCACCCCGAGAAGACATTTAAAAGGCGGATAAGGAATTGACTTAAAATTTTTTATTTTTGGTCAAAATCCCCGACACTGATAGTCCCTAGGGAGTGTATTTAGGGGGAGGGGGGGTCAAACAATTTTTTAAAGTTTCAAGGCGAAAGTTAGCTCGTGAAAATCTGTAATTCCTCGATAGCACACTCTTCTTGCAGCTCCCTCTATCGGAATGCAGAAGAGATTGGCTCCCTAGATTGGCGATTGATGAACAGACGGAGACACACAGCGTGGAAAGCCAAGAGCTAGAATAATACATCATCCCGAGTGACGAGCATGGTAAGTTAATTAATTTTATACCAACGTTTGGATTCGCAACTTCCGCAGATGTTGAATATCAAACGCAACAATTTGATTGGTTCCAATCTTAAGTTATGTTCTTATGTAGGGAATGTGAAACTTACGTATAGCGCAAACATACACGACAGGGTTGGTCAAACCCAACAGATGGACCAACTTGGTCCATCTGAAATTCGAGCCAAGTTTTCTTTGCAAATAGTAACGGAAACTTTGCAATTCTGCATGATGGGGCCCCGGCCCATAACTCTACCATAGACAATGCGTGGTCTCAAGTAAATATTATCTCCGTTCTGCACCAAGATTTTTTGAGACGGGTTCCGTTCTGTTCCTCCGTTCCGTTTCCTGTTCAGGAGTTGGAACGAGCGTGCTTCGGAGCCATGAGTCACGACCCAACACTCTGCGCGGAGTCGCCGCCGTTCCGCCGCCAACTCGGATCGCGGATCGGGTCAGATGGTGTTAAAAAAAAAAAAAAAAAAAAAAAAAAAAAAAAAAAAAAAAAAAAGGGTACGCGACCGCCAATCCGCGGCGCGCCGCGGCGCCCGGGACGCCGAACAAGTCTTCCTACATAAGTCAAAAGTTGAGTCATCAACCAACGTTATGAATGAATACCCCCACTACGCCCCTACAACCTCGCCCGGCCCGACCCGCCAATCGCGAGAGGCAACCGACTATACAAAGCTCCCCCTTCACACTCCTTTCCACTCCACAACAGCTCGCCATCCAACAGCAAATCCGTTGGAGTACCCCCCCCTCCCCCAACCGTACTCGCTTTACTACTCCAACCATCCCAAAAAGTGGGCCCCGGGGGGGGAGGGGGGGAAGAAAAAAAAGGAGGCGCGAACTTTAAAGGAAACGAGTGAGAGAGCGCGAACTCGAATGCCACAGGGTGCAGAGAGGATCGTGAGTGTGTGAGTGTAACTTGTAGAGCGGATGTGGCTTGGAGCTTAATGACATTGGCCCTAACACACACGCAAAAAAGAAAAAAAAAAAACGTGCTGTTGAATATGCGCTCACACAGACCTAAACACAATACACCCACGCCTCTCTCAATGGGCGAACTGGTGACTGGCCAGATCCTAGCGTGATCAGATCTGCACTGGAGCACTCACGCACACAGTTACACACTGACACCAACACAGCGGGGGACAATGTCATTTGGCGTCGGGTTAATAAGCCTGCCTACACACACACAACAGACACTCACACACACTCACACGTACGAACAGGTTGACTCAAAAAAACAGGGGGCGGGGTGACTCCTTTTTTGGGTCAATGCAGGTCTCCAATCTCTATACCGCGTAACCGCGACTCTTCAGTCTGCAGAGTACACCCTCACGCAACGCGCCGTGATGACGTCATCGAAGATTCAGCGAAAGTACAGTCAGGGACAAAAAGAATGCCAGACGTCTGTTTGCAGTAGGCCACCCGCAATACTTATCTCAACCAATTTAAGCATTGCAGGAGGCCTACCTCAAGGAGTCATTGACATTCTTTTTGTGTCCGACTGTACATCCGCTCGGCCCGCGCGGACGCTCAGAGAGAGAGAGGGTCACGCTCACGTTGACCGCAGACCAGGGGGGAGATGACGTCACGATAAAAATTGGTTCCAAACAAATGCTCCATCTCGCTCACTCTCGTGGATGTAAGAAATCAGCCCCAAAAATTTTCGAACCAAATTCATTCTAGTTAACCACCAGTTTTCTCAAATTTTATTGCACCATTTGATCCATTTACCTTAAAGTATCTTTTCATTCTAACGCATAATTCCTAAAAGATAACAAACGGATTTACAATCACAGTTATACCGAAAGATATGCTATTTTTGTCCTTGTCTTACTTACGGTCTCTTATGGGAGTATCCCGCCATGACACTCAATCATCCTAACCTCTCTTCGTATCGAAGCTTGTTCGAGGTATAACACATGTTGTGATGGTGCCGATGAGCATATATCCTAGAATTTTATATCCATAAGAAAATGTGAGTGTGACAAGGGCGAAACATAGGACTTTCTTCGATATAAATGCGATTGTACATTTATGCGCGATGTTTCAAAAAATTTTTTTGTAGCGTGCTCATATTTTAAGGTATACGTGGAATCCAAAGGAGTAATAAAAACTGAGAGAACTTGTTGTTTACTAGAACTTTGTATTTGAAAATTTGGATCGTGTTTCTTATGGGAAAAACCCCCGAGAGCGAGTGAGATGGAGCATTTGTTTGGAACCATTTTTTTTCGTGACGTCACACTAAACAGGTCTATAGACTATCGTTGTCGTTTGATCAAATCTTTCATTCCTACTTCCGAGACAACGCGGGTAGGGGGAAGGAGGAGAGGGGCGTGATTTGAATCTGAAAGATTTGAATGAATGGGGAAGGACTCTCAATCTTGGCGTCTCGGCTCGAGAAATTAGAGCTCAGGACTTTTAATCAGGAAGTCTGAGCTTCGATTTCCGGTGCAATGATTCTTTTCAGACGAGAGGACTGAAAACTTGGTCCCATTTCTCGATCCGTTCTTCGAGACAGACTTTTCGGTTTCGTCTGCTTGTTTTTTTTTTGTTTTTTTTTTTTTTGCCTCCGAGATTAAATTAAAAAAAAAATAAGGCCTCTTCAGACGTTCGGATTGGATCCCACAGTATCTCCCAAATGGGCCCCCCTTTGGTGATCCGTGCGCATACGAGCGGTCGAATTTCTAAAAAAAGTGTGAAAAAAAGTTCTCCATCAGTATATTCGAACTTGCTGGAACGAACATAAATGATTAGAGCCTTACTTCCTCCACCTGATTGTGACCAAGGAAAAAAGCGCGAAATGAAGCTAACTAATGAACGATAGAAAACAACTCTGTTTACCAAATTAACATTCGTGGATGGCCGACACACTTTGATCTGAGATCGAAAAAAAAGTGGCCTAAAATCAGTGGAAAAAAAGAAGAAAACATAATTTTCGATCTTTAAAGCTTAAGTTAAATCTTTCCTATGAGACATTACTAGTTGAAATTACTAGCGTGTAAAAGTGTTTGAGTGTATTAAAACTGGTATTGAAAGTCAAAAATGATCAAATGATGAGAAATTAACTTTTTGATTTTGGCCACTTTCTGGCCATCTCAGACCATAGTGCGTCGCATGTTGCACAATCAGTCTGAGCGAAAAAAAATAAACAAAAATTTTAATAAATTATATCGATAATTCGCAGAATATAATACTCGGACTATTAGCGGTGGATTCTTTCGAGGGAAAGACACTTCTTTCCTTTTAAAACTGACTGTGAATGAATTTCGCAACGTAAGGGGAAATGAAATGGAGAGAGGGGGCGTGGAGGGGGGTGTCAACGCGGAGACAAAAAAAAGAACCATCGGCAAGACACGGTCTTTCACATTTCGTTAAACTACATCATTGGATCAACCGCTTTCACTGCAGCTTATCATTATCAAAGAGGAAAGGACCTTGCAGGGATGCCAGATCAAGCACACTGGCGGATCTATGAAACTGCCCTTCTCTCTTTTCCCACTAGAACGCATGTATTAGAAAAAGATAAAAGGGGGGGAAAAGGGGGGTACCAACTTTGCACAGCAAAAAGTGGGATGTTAAAAGTTTGATATCAAAGCTACATTGAAAGACACAGGAAAAAAACACTTCGGAAGGCTGACAAAACCTTTGGTAGAAAATTACACAGCAAAAGACTTTAGTTGAATAAACCCAAAAGGGTTTTTGCACGCGTAACTAAAGAGATTTTGCAGTGTGAACCAAAGTTTTGGGTAGGCTCGACTATAATGTATTTTGCTGGGTTACTTTCCTACCTAAAGTTTTGTCTGTGCTACCAACATTGAAAAATCAAAGTTTAAATAGACCCGGGAGCAGCTTTTTTAAAATAGCTTCGCAGAGCAAAAGTCCTAGCTCTATCGGAGCAAGTTGCGGTTGTACTGAAGCACAACTTCGGTAGAGCCAAAGCAAGAAAGAGGCTGTTGCTCTAAAGAAGTAGTGCTGTGGTACACCTGCAACTTTCTCCGGAACAGCTTGAACTTGTGCTCTGCGAAAAGCTGTTTTAAAAGGCTGCTTCGGCTCTACAAAAACTTTGTTTTTTCAGTGAAAGTGTTTTATTTCTGGTTTTTTCTATGAACCAGCAGTCTCGATATTTCTGCAAGGAAATGCGATTTTTCGAGCTCAGAATGTATCGCTCGATCGATATTTGGGAAAAAAGGTTCTTGAGTAGGGGCCGTTTCGCGAGAGTTAACAAATTTCGTCGGTCCACTTTGATCGCCGTGCGCAGTGTGAGCTCTCGCGCCTTCTGCGCATCGAAAACAACGTTCCAACCGATAGACGCCGCTTGAAGCCCCAATCGGGTGACAGCTGTCACCCACTAACTCTTTTGAAACGGCCTCTATCAAGTCAATTAGCGGTTCCGTCGCGCACAATTAGCAACTAAGAACACCATGGTAAAGCCATGGCGAAGGGCGATTATCGTAATAGAGAATGTGAATCACAGATTATGCATAATCAAACAATGACAATCGATAGCCGGGGTTTTTACATACAGACGCCGAAGAAGACGTCGCAACACAGATCAAGATTTGTTTAATTTTAATTTAGAAATCAGATTCGGTTATTATAAGTTCGGTGAGTCATTCTTAACATTTTCGAAAGCACGTGGCAAACCTGATGGGGGGAGGGGTTTTTATATTCGCAGCAACGACGATTTTTTTAATTCAGAAATCAGATTCGGTTTTACAAGTTCGGTGACGTCACTCTTTATAGCATTTTCTGATAGCACGTGGCAAACCTGATACGGGGGGGGAAGGGGGGGGGAGTGTTTATATTCGCTGAAGCACCGACGATTTCGATTGAGCGGATCCTCCTGCGACAGCGCGGAATTCGCAATAATGACCGGGGGAAATTTTGGCTTCTTCATCTTCATGCCTTCTTGACGATTGCAAACACAGTGTTGCATGATCGTGCGATTGCCGATTTCCTCCGATGGTATGTAAAGGACCGTATGAAACATGGCAATACCGCGAACACAGCGACTTTCCAGTTTCGAACAATGATGTCAAAATGGGTCCGTTGGATACTTTTGCTACAGCAATAAAAAAGGGTTTCTTCTGGGGTAAAATCGCGTTAAAATCACATTGTGAGCATCAATTACTCTCAAAATCCACTCACAATCAGCAAAAGCACGAAAATACTCGTGACTTCATTATATATATAATATATATATAATATATATATATATTATATATATATATAATATATATAAACACGTAAAAACTTAGATCAGCCAACAAAAAATAGAAAAACAACTTAAATTTGGGGTAAAGGCTGGAACAAATTAAAATTTGGGACGTTTCGGGCCAATTAACAGACCCTTTTTCAACCAAATAAAATAAAAACACACAAAAACAAAACAAGTGAGCCGCCGCTGTAATTGCAAGGGAAGGACTGGCGAAACGGTAAACAGTTCAAACAAAACACAGGTGCAAAAATTACCTAATCACCAACCCCCTCAGAGAGGAAAAACTGGTGATAAGCACCGCTGAGACCGTTGACATCCGCGCGCGAATTACACACGTGATTCTTTTGGCGCAAAATGAATCATCTCGAGCATACTGCGGGCAAAGCAGTTCTTTTCGGTGGCTAAAACACGAACGCTGTTAAAATCAAAATGATGGGGGGTGTTTTTCATGGTGATGCAACGCGGTCTTCTCATTTTTATCATATTTATCCCGTTGAGTCTCTTTTTAAGAAGTTGTTTTGTCTGACCAATATAACCTATTTCACAACCCTGGCACTTAAGATGGTAAACAACCTCCGCCATTTGCTCAGTCTCTCTTTCTGATTTTAACTGAGACATAAGAAATCCTAAATTATTATACTGTTTGTGGACCACAGGAAAACCAAAAGATTTTAAAATGGCCGACAATCTTTCAGACAAAAAAGGGGAAAATATGGGAGGCTAATAAGTTTAGAAAAAACAACTTTATTCCTGGATGGAGCTTTTTCATGATAATTTTTTTCGGACACTTTGGAGAATTCTCTGTTTTAAAACCTTTTGGGACCATTTGTACTGTGTCCCGGGGGAATAATGTTTTGAAATGCAAATGGTACCAAAAGCCTTCGTCCTCGGGGCGTTTGTTGAATTTTTTGTCGGTGCAGCCATTTATTTACAAACGTAATGTCGTCACCAATCTTGCGCAACGTATTTTTCGCTTGAGTGACCAGGATTTTTCCCAAACTACCGCCAACTGGGTAAACGTATTTTAATGGAAAACTGCTACCCTGCCCATCTTATTAACAGAGAATTCTCCAAAGTGTCCGAAAAAAATTATCATGAAAAAACTCCATCCAGGAATAAAGTTGATTTTTCTAAACTTTTTAGCCTCCCATATGTCCCTTTTTTTCTGAAAATTGTCGGCCATTTTAAAATCTTTTGGTTTTCCTGTGGTCCACAAACAGTATAATAATTTAGGATTTCTTATGTCTCAGTTAAAATCAGAAAGAGAGACTGAGCAAATGGCGGAGGCTGTTTACCATCTTAAGTGCCAGGATTGTGAAATAGGTTTATTGGTCAGACAAAACAACTTCTTAAAAAGAGACTCAACGGGCATAAATATGATAAAAATGAGAAGACCGCGTTGCATCACCATGAAAACACACTCCACCATCATTTTGATTTTAACAGCGTTCGTGTTTTAGCCACCGAAAAGAACTGCTTTGCCCGCAGTATGCTCGAGATGATTCATATTTTGCGCCAAAAGAATCACGTGTGTAATTCGCGCGCGGATGTCAACGGTCTCAGCGGTGCTTATCACCAGTTTTTCCTCTCTGAGGAGGTTGGTGATTAGGTAATCTTTGCACCTGTGTTTTGTTTGAACTGTTTACCGTTTCGCCAGTCCTTGCCTTGCAATTACAGCGGCGGCTCACTTGTTTTGTTTTTGTGTGTTTTTATATTTTATTTGGTTGAAAAAGGGTCTGTTAATTGGCCCGAAACGTCCCAAATTTTAATTTGTTCCAGCCTTTATCCCAATTTAAGTTGTTTTCTATATATATATATATAATATATATATTATATATATATATATATATATATATATATATATATATATATATATATATATATATAATATATATATATATATATATATATATATATATATATATATTATATATATATATATATATATTATATATTATATATATATATATATTTATTTTTTTAAAGTAACAGATGAGACTCCGCCGGCTTAGAAAAGATTACAGATCTGAGTATTTTCGTGCAATTACATCCTTAAACTGTACACTTTACTGCGGAATCTTTTAATCAACCGGTAAAATCATCGGTGAATTGAAAAACGCCATTAAGTAAACCCGAAGCTGCAGCGGCAGCCCTGACTTCTTCCATAATATCACCCAGTTGGTACTCAACATATAGTTTTGGGCAAATAAGAGTGTAATCGATTACACGATTATTGAGTAATCGGTAATCGTCAAACCTTTGGATGGTGATTACACTTTTTTTTTTCAGTAAACTTTAGGGTCTTTTCGATTATATATTTAATTATTCTGCAACTAATATGATAGGTTAGATAGGTGGCTTGTAAAAAAAAAAAACAGCCCTGATTACTATAAAACCACCCTCTGAAAAAACGACTATTACGATTACCGAGTAATCGTGTAAAATCGATTACCACCCCTATTTGCCCAACTATGATACGCAATACGCATGCGCGAAATAAATGAGTTTCCCTTCTCTCTTTCACAGAAATCAAAGCGGCAACTTGGCGCTCGACCTATTCAGAATCCGCCGCGCAGCGCAGTGTTGCCAGATCGAGGGTAAAAAGCCGTATCGTCCCCATTTAAATCAATGTAAAACGTACGGCTTTTTCAACCCAATCTGGCAACACTGGCGCAGCGCGGCGACTCCGCGGAGGTCGATCCTCGATTCCCAGAATTCTCCATCGTTACAACGCCCACCGTTGCCGCGGCCGAAGAAGATTCGCGGAAATTCTCCTGTTTTAAGACCGACAAATTTTTTATGCATGGCCCATGCTAAAACGAACAGTCAAAGAATCCGAGGACTCTCCCTTGCTCTCACAAATGAACACTGAGACAGTAGATGGCGCACAGCGGTACGAGCCAATCGGAGAAATTGGACATGGAATTTATGATTAAAAATAAAAAATATGAATGTTTGTACAGTCAACAAAACAAACTGTAAAGGGTGATTTTTGAAGCAAATTTTACAATACAACGAATGAAACCACCTTCGAACTTTTTCGTTGCGTATTAACAAAGATATACGCATTTAAAGTTGCTACTCTACACTAGCGGATCCAGGAATTTTTCTTTCTCTCTCTATGGCCATTTGATCGCTCGTGTTAGAAAAGGACAGATAAGGGGCAGTCACGTGACTTTCGCCCCCTCTACTATCCTTTTCTCACACACGCGTTTAAATGGACAGAGAGAGAGATAGACAATCCACTGGATCCGCGAGTGCTTAGGGCTGCAAGCGAGTTCACTGGCAACTGGCATATATCTGCTCGCCCGCAGTATTTATATTCTATTCACTACATTCTATAATGCATTCGGTTGAGACTGTCAAAACTCCGTACGGAACTTCCAACTTTTTTCGACACTAACGGCACACTCTACAATCACAATGGAAAATGTCGGTTCATTTTAAGCATTACTTTCGGATCCACAATCAAACTGAGAAGTTCCAAGCTATATCCATTTAAAGCAATGCGTAAAACAGAGTCAGACAAACTTCCGCCCTCTCGAAAAGTCACTGAAACAAACCGAACATTTTTTCAGATTGGCTATACAATGGGAGTTTCTATTCTGATTGTGTTATTTGATATTTTCCGTGATTTTAAATGAACCAAATGCAACGTTGCCAAATTGCACGCTTCGTCACTGTACTATGACCTTCAAAAAGAAAGCACCTTGGCCAAAATTTTTCCTCCTTCGAATCTTGGCAATCTTCAAAGAATTTTCCGATTTTTCAAGTACCCAAGAACTCATCGGAACGCCCTTTTTAAATAACGACATCAAAAAATTGAAAGCTTCAAAATTTAACAGAAAGAATTTCGAGCAGGGTACTTTCTTTTGAAAGTCATACTACATTAATAAGTGTGAGAGGAGGACTTGAAAGGTCAAATTTGGCAACAAGGGCATAATCGTCACCGGTATCGGCTGGTCTCATTCGGCCGCATTCCTCGTATTTACGCGGAGAGCGCGAACTGATTGCGACCGCCTGCGCCTTCTCTTGCAACGCGATGCGAGCGATGGATGGCGCTCCGCTCGTGCGTGGCGTGAAGGAGAAGTAGATGACGCGACTCCTGCGCGATGCCGCAGCCGCGCCGTCGAGCGCAGCGCTGGCGTAGGAAGTGCTTCGAATTCCTCTCCTTCGCACTAAATATTTATTGGCGCTCTTTCCGATGGAATGTCATGCGAAATCGTCATTCGTCAATACTGATTACTGAACTACGGTACAGTGGCGCCGTGCAGCGCCCAGCGCAGAGGTGGCGACGGCGCTAACTATAAATCGAAACGGTAAAAAATAGTCTGGGCCTCGTATCGCATAATCTTGCGATTACGGTGTCACTGACTGTTACAAAAATGATTCGAATGCGCCATTAGTAAGCGCATGTAAATAAAAAATATACATGGATCATTGGCGTAGCCGGGGGGGGGGGGGGGGGGGGGGGGGGGGGTCCAGGGGGTCTGGACCCCCCCCATGACACCAAAATTTGTCCTAAAAAGAGGTCTTTTTACAAAGATGACGAGGCCGCACTATATGATATGATAAAAATTGATTTTTTTGGTAAAAGGGGATATCACGGCAAAACGTGCCCAATTTTACAATTAGACTTCATGATTTTAAAGCGTTTTAATATAAAAAGCCAAAGGCTCTAATTCATGTTGATTAGTTTCCATCTTGCAACATGGAAAACACAACGGTGCAAAAATTTTAAAAAATTATCGATTAAAAGATCCTTTTCCCCCTTCTGAAACAGGTTTGAAAAGAAGATGGATTCTCATTGTCTTACCGCGAGAGCTCCTATGAGGGGAAAGATGGTGACAGAAATAGAGATTATTTACCTGTAACAAACAAAAACAAACAACAAATGTTAGTGAGGTAAAGGCAGACATTTAAGTTCACTAAATATACATTTCAAAATGAAAGTCGAAAGGGGGAAAGGAAAAATAGGGGATCTCAGATCGGTGAAATATTCGTAAACAGGCTAAAATTTACTGTATTTTGATCGATGAACAAGTAGAAATAGAAATAATGTGGTTAAAGTCATTCAAATAACAAGAGAAGCATTACAAAATACCAGGCCGCCCTCTCAAACATAACTTCTCCACTTATTACTTTTCGTCAAGGAATCGGTGGGTTTCTTTATTACCCCCCTCCCCTCTCCATCACCACCACAAAGGCCGAGGAAAAACAAAAACAAAAAAAAACCCGGCCGGAAATAATAATATAAATAGAAAAAACAAGCCGTTTCAGAGAAAGAAATCGAAAGTCGTAAATTAGGAAGACGACTTACAGATTGAAATCGACGCTCCGAAGAAAACTTTGAACTGTGGCAAAGTTTCAAAATCATCCGAGCTTTTGCAGTGGCGTGGCGTGCAATTGCGGTTTGTCCATTTAAACCCACGAAGAAGATCGAACTGTTAATTGTTCGATGAACATTTTCGAATTCGACCTTTTTACATAGGTTTACACGGACACAATACAACTTTGCCAAATTGCATGCCACGCGAATAAAACTTTACGACATTTAATAAATGCCAGCGAATTCAATAAGTTTGGCAAACTTTTACAGCTGACCCTTGCAACTTTAGAAAAATCAGAGCCAGGTTCAGCTCACTTTCACAAAAAGATCACCAGGATTGGCGGATCCAGCTATCTGGCAACATTGTATTCTTCACATTGATTGCATGAGAAATAATCGATTAGCAGGGTTTGAGTTTATCGATAGATTATCAAACATTAGAATGGGAAGAATGCGCAGTTGCCAGATTGCTGGATCCGCCTATGATATAGGTAGACAACAAAAACAAAACAAAAGGTGAACCGATGCAGCAACGAAAATCAACAGAAAACGACGGCAACAACGAAAACAAAGCCCCCCCCTTCATCATGGTGCCGTGAGTAATAACGACAGGAGGACAGGCAAAGAGCTGAGCATGACAGTGACATACATAATGGAGAATAAATTTCTTCTACCTTGTCCCACAGAAAAATGTGTCGTAAGAGGGAAACTAGGTCGCATACCGTTGGTTTGCGAAACAACGCAACTACTTACTGCGCCATCCACAATCCACATCCACTGCAGTGCTCGCTTCTCGCTACCTTGCCTCTCCCGCGCGCTAGCTAAGGTCGCTTGCTCGCTCGCGCACTCAGAGCGATCGAGCGCTACGCTTGCGCATTCCGCACTGCGCAGTGATGGCGTCGCGATGGATTTTTTTGCGCCGAATGATAATGACGTAAAGGAGGCCCCCTCCGTGAAACTTAACATTTTGATTTCGAAGCTGTCCAAAATACAAAACAAAATCTTTCAAACTACTTCGGGCACAATCATATTACGCTCAAAGTACTGACCCTGACTTCTAGTGATTTCCTGATGTACTTATCGGTATTTTACCTGGTTTTAATGCAAGAATCAACTCTTGAATCAACTGTAGCAACACGGAGAAAAATTTCTGATTGAAATTACGGAACGTAGGAAGAAATTGGGGTGAAAACAAATTTAATTTAAAATAATTAGAATTCTTGTTGATTCAACCAGAATTCTCGTTGATCCAACGATTCTTTCTTGGCATTCTTCTGAATCACCAGAACGTTCAATTGGACCAATGATAATTCTGGTTGAATCAATCAGAATTTTGAATAATTTAAACGGAATTTCATTTTACCCCAATTCTTCTTACGTTCCGTTTATTTCAATCAGAAATTTTTCTCCGTGAAAAGTTTGCAAGAGCCCCATTAAAGCTTCAGCCTCTCAGCGAATCAAATTCCATCGTTGCTTTACTTGCGTCGGATGTGGAACTATAGTCGTGCTGATAACGTTCGCAGTGGCCAGTGGCAGCTCGTGAACAATCGATTATACTTACTACCCCCCCCCCTTGCCGCGTCATTTTCAAAGTATCGATTACAAGGATCGGTTCTTTCCCGAAGGTTTTTTTGAATGAGATGTCCGCTATACTCGCCAGCTTCTGCTGTTGTGATCATTCATTCAAAAATTTAAAGCTTGAAGCTCGGATACGTGGTGGCCGTCGGTAGCTCCATTCCTAAACAAACGTGTTCACCATTGCAGGGCCTCGCTGTTTTGTGACTTGTGAGTTCGAAATGTCGACATTCATAAAAATCTAGAGGTCGGAAGTGTTCAAGAATCCGCCGTCCTTTTACTCCTTTCTCTGCCCTGCGGGTCGCGACTCTAGCGAGAAAGTTAAAAAAAAAAAAAAAAAAAAAAAGACGGATTGTCTGAGTGAAACCGAATTGGTTGGTTGTTGAGATCTAATTTTTTGGCTGTCTCTCCGGTGGCCCCCCCTTTACCACCCATCTCACTCAGAATGAAATCAGTGTTGCCACTTGGAGTGGGTTAACCACTGACATTTTTTCCCTTTCCATGTATTTTGATACAACGAGCAGAGGGTGGAAATGCGGTGGAACATGCTTCAATTCACTCTGTGCTGCTGCAAAATACATAGCAATAAATAAAAAAAAAAATTTAACTCTTAAACTTAACCCAAAAATCCTCCATGGTGGTAATCCTTTATGAATGCACTTCTATCCTAACACATACACTCAAATGGGAAAAGAGAGCTGGTGTCCTAGAGAAAGCGCCCGAAGCCCATCGTGTCATGACTCAAAGAGTCCAAAACCCTAATTTCGCTGGAGGACAGGCTATAAAGTAAAACCTTCATTCAAAATTAGGTTGAGAATGCCTGTAAAGTCGTCTGAGCGGGTGGTGGGTGGGGATTTGGCACAATTCTGTAGACTCAAACCGAAAACTGCATCACGTGAAATGGCGCACAATGCACCCTAGATCGAAACATTTTCCATAGGTTTTCCTGGACAGGAAAATCTATTGGTTTTCTTGCTTTAAAAACGTTTTTGGGATGGTAAATTTAGTAAAAAAAAAAAAAAAAAAACACGTTGTTTGAATCCTTTTCAAGTCAAAAATTATCGACAGTTTTCTTGATATTTATTGCTCAAAATCTTCATTTTAATTCGTGAAATTATGTCCGGGAAATACTATGTTTCCGTTCACTGAGTGGCTTTTCGACGTGAGTGATATTGCGGTTATTCTGTCTCATGTCTGTCGTAGTTTCCAGCCAGGGTACAAGCAAGCCTGAGTGGGGCACTGTAAGAGCTGTAAATGGAGGGGAGCGGCTTGCGAGACAGCGGGGAGGGGGGTTGGAATGAAGCTCCTCAAAATACGCTTCTGTTGCACCTTCGTATATGCAGAGCGAAAAGAGGCATTCAATTCAGCTCAAGTGCTGACGTCATCAACCCGCTAAGTTATGCCAAACAAAACAGCTAGCTTGCGCAGCGCCACGCCCCTCGCGCCCGAGCTCCATTTAACGCCCCCCCCCTTCCCCCCAACACCCGCTTTCCCTTGAGCACCCTTCCCCTCAGACGCCGCCGCGCCGCGCCCTGCCGATCTACCCCATTTTGTCTGCAGCACGCACTATGCACTCGACATCCCATTTAAAGTTCAAAGTTTGGTTGTAAAGTTTACTGGGTCGCCGCTGTATACTACCGCCGCGCCACCCGCTCGCGCTTTGTCACTATGCGACGGGAGGGCGCGACCGCGAGACGCGACGCTCGACGCTGGCTTCTAAATGCCTTCTATATCCATACACAATACACCGCGCCAAATTACTCGCGGCTTTATTTAAGGTTGCCAGCAGTTTTGAGTGATGAGAGAAGGGCCGTCTAAAAATCGAGGAGTTACAACTTTGAGTTTTTCCAGAGCGCCGTTTTGCATATATAATCAATGGTATTTTTCAATTCACCAATGATTCCACCGATTGCGAAATGATTACACAGTTCAGTTCAGTGTATGACTTTACTGCACGAAAATACTCAGATCTATATTCTTTTCTCAATCGGTGCAATCGCTGTTAAATTTTTAAAAAATATCCGCAAGTGTTTTTAAAGTCATCGACGACTCCACCGGTTAAAAAAGATTACAGATTAGTGTTTTTTTTTCGTTAAGTACAAGCATACACTGAACTGAACTGCGTAATCTTTTCTTAACCGGTGGAATCATCGATTAATTAAAATAAGTCATCATGATTATACGCAAAACGACAGCACTGAGTTTTCCTCCTCATCATGAAGAGTCCCTATGTGATACTATGCATAGTATATGTACTCGGACGCACCCACTGGGATGTGGCAAGGAAGGCAAGGACCGTGTGTACACTGTTTCCTTTTTTTGAAAGATGGCTTTAACTGCCAGGTTACGAAGACAAATCAGTTTTCGCCCGCTCAAATCGAGTGGGTAGCTAAAGATTCCTACATCACGGTACTGATTTTGCATACACACTAAATTGAAGGCGCTATATAGATAACATTATTTTTCAAAAGTAAACAGTCTGGAGTCCCACTTGATGCGAATAAAAAACTGGGAAACTTCGGAGTTTTTGCAGCTGCGTAGTTTTTGAGCCGAACTATAGATCTCTGCTTGAGAATTGTAAATGACTTTGTAGGGCGGGGTTTTACGGACCAAAACGGACTTTTTTTTTCTTTCTTTTTTTTTAAACCTCTGGATGGTTGATTTGACTTTCCGATTTTCAGGGCAGATATGAGAGTCTAGAATGGACACATCTTTGCATACATCGATATTCCAAATCCCCCCCCCCCCCAATTCAACGAGACCAACACAAAGTGGTGGAAAAGGACGAGTGACCTTGAGACTACGAATATAAAATAAGACGGCATCAATGCGCATAAATAATGAAGAGCTGAACTACTTCTAACTTTCGTCAAATCGCCTTGACGGATACTCAAAAACACAAACGGAGCAAGCGCAGCGCAGATCATTCTTGTCGTCTGATGTTTTTTTTTTTTTTTTTTTTTTTTTTTTGTCTACGTTTTTGTGCTTTTTTGTCTACGTTTTTTAAATCATCTGAACCGCCGTTGAAATTCCTATAAGCGACGAATTTCTTAACCTAACGCAGTATACCTCACGGTCATGGCTAATCAATTAATTGCTTCCAAGTTACAAACAAACCCCAAACCCTCAAAAACTATCAGCAGCTCACTAGGGGATCGAACCGAACACTCTTCATAGAATTCCACCAACGATTCCATTCCACTACACGACAACAATCCAGAAGATTCTGATAAATACGATGGGGCTCTTATAAACTATTGCTGCGGGCAAATTAATAGTCCCTGAGAATTCCTGTTGTTTCAACAGGAATTGTAGCTAGGCAAGTATTAAGACGTCCGGTTACGTCAACAAGAAATTTATCTCAGTGCGTTTGAGCTGGCAACCTAGCGAATCAGAAGTCGTCGATTTTCTATGCGAATCCATAACACTGTGGAAAATCGGCTAAATTTGTGTTTTTATGCTGTTCTACCCCCTCCTTTCTATTTGATGTTAGTTACTTTGTAAGTAATAATTATGCATTACGAAATGTGGGTTTCTACGGTAGCTTCTCGCGCCGGCGCGGCGCCACATCGTGCCCGTGATGCTTGCGGACGTGAACTAACGATGTCTAAGGAGGAGTTCCTTCGTGTGATTCTTTACAGCTCATTCTTGGAGTTATATACATATTCTCAATTGTTTGAAGGAAAAAGGGAAAATAGCAATACGAAATCACCGCGCGAAACGCATTGAGCTCATACATTTAAAAAAAATCAGTGGCGTAGCGTGCAAAGAGGCAACGTTGTAATATGTCCTTTTAAAACCCCACGTTAAAGGTCGAATGCAAAGATGTTCGCCGAACACCCAATAGTTCGATCTTTTTCATAGGGTTACATGGACATTTTGCAACGTTGCCAATTTGCATGCTATACGCCTGTTAACAATATGCCAAAACGCAACTGACGCGACGTCCGACACATCTTAACCTTTCAGACCTATTCTTTATGTCACAAAGGGTTTTTTTG
This sequence comes from Trialeurodes vaporariorum, assembly GCA_011764245.1. Lineage (NCBI taxonomy): Eukaryota > Metazoa > Arthropoda > Insecta > Hemiptera > Aleyrodidae > Trialeurodes > Trialeurodes vaporariorum. Next base: position 53,073,131 of record VMOF01000220.1, read on the forward strand.
ACCAATAGTTGATCTTAGCACTGTCTCCGTATCTAAATTGATGCGCATATTGTTTTTTTATTTTTTCCATAAAACTCCATGTTATTCCGATGTTCTTGGGCATGAACTCCAGGTCTGAAAGGGTTTTAAAATAAAAGCTGCCGTTTTGCGGATTTTAATGGAACTCTACAACCCATTCAATAATTTTAAATTTCTTGGAGCAAAGATTACATTTTTTACTTTAAACGTGTAACGATGGGTCATAGAGGTCGTTTCAGAAGTGTAGGCGCGCCCAGGGCCTAGACTGAAATCTTTGGAATTTTCAACATTATTTTTCAGGTTTCCAAATGAAAATTTAAAGGAGATGAATAAGAGCATTGGCTTTGCATTGAGGTAAGCTTTAAAATCAATAGTTTAAAGTCAGAGTCAAGTTTTTTTTGATTTTAAGGAATGAAAATTGAAAATTCGCCAAAGATTATGGTTTAGGTGCACCTACACATCTGAAATGAGCTCCTACCCAAAAATTTAATGGATACTCAAATCGAAAAGTCATCAAAACAGACGGAAAAAATGTTTCCAATCGCTTTAGTGAGAGTTTCCATTTTGATTGTATATTATTCTGTGCTGAAAGGGTGAACCTCTGTTGTTAGCAGTATTACAGAGCTCGATTTTAATCTGTCTTTCTGGTTTCTGCTCATAGATTCGATGTCCGGAAAATAACCCACATTTCGCTCCACCGTGAGGCGGGTGCAATGTGCATCTTCCGAACCAGAGACAGCCGCCGTTTTACCTCGAAATTACGATGACGTGTACTGAGACTGCGCTTCACAGTGTGGCCAACGGCCAATCTGGGAGTGAAAAATTATTTCCGGTTTCCTAAATAATGTTTTATCGGTTTGGCGGATTCAGAGGTGCCCTACAGATGCCCAAGACTGATTTGAATCGAAATATAAACATATTTGAGCATTCGATATATCGATTTTCATGAATTAAGGTGGCTTTTAAATTAAGTTATAATAATAGTGATACTAACGGTTTTTTGAATGAAACAAATGTTGATCCAGTACACTGAAGTATGTGAAAAATACATGTTACACTGCTCAAATGTAGCCGCCGATAATTTTGATGCCGTTTAATATCGATATATCGATTGGTCAAAGTGAGTCGTTTTCCTAGATTTTTAAATTTATCTTAATAGATAAATTGGTTGAAAGAAGTAAATAAGAAATATAACAAAAATCACTCTTCGTTACAAAGGAGCAGCTTCACTAATCTGCTCTAATTGTAACGATAAATCGATGCATCCATGTATCGATTGTTAGAAATACCGTTCGAACTGTGGCTGAACAAAAGTATTACACATAGTTTCAAGTGATGAAGTGTATAATTTGGCAAACGTAGCCTTACTTCATCCGAGCCGAAATAAAATAATTGATTTATGTTGGAAACAAGTTGGTCTATCAAGATTCGATTTTTACATAGCATCAAATGGAGAAAAATTTTTTGTTGCCAAGTTGCACGCTTCATATCTCATGTTTCGTTTTTCTGAATTGGTGCATTTTTTTTTTTTTTTTTTTTTTTTTTTACGAGTTAAGGAAAGAAAGCTATATTTTTAGGCGCACCGTTGGCACAACGTGCGCCTATTGAAATCGCCCTGATACTCAATAGAGTATACTACGCCCCCTTGTGATCAAATGGCGAAATGAGCTTTTTTGATGTCGTGAAATTTAGGTTGTGTCCTGTGTTTTTTTTATGCTAATTTCATTTGAAAAGTTAATGTTCTCCCAGCCACGACTGAATTCTGATTTGGGGTTGGGAGTAATTTCATGTTCATTGATTGACGTTTTTTTAAAGTTATTCTATGTAAAAAATTTTCCAACCTCACTTTTTGATTATTTCAAATTTTCCCGGTATATATTCTAGGTGATCAAGAGAACCAATCATTTGCCGTTCTGAATGTTTGTTTTTTTGCATGTAAATGCAATTATTATAATTAATTAAAGCGTGTGGTCAAACGCAAAACGGAAAGCCCCTACAGCAAGAACTCTGAACATTCCTTATCTCAATACTCAGAATTCTCATTTAATTACCAAAAATTACTGCGCATCGAAGAGGATCTCTTATTATTCAGCCCTGATGTCGTTGTTTCCATAGTGGTCCCTGCCCTAACCTCCTCCATATTTCCTATCAAATTTCAGCTATTTGTTTACGCTCAACGTAATAAAATTACTCTGCTTGCGTTTATAGTAGCTATGACTCGTGAATTGGTAAGAGTTCAAAGGTTCAACAATGGGACCTCTGAATAGTGTGATGTGCTGACTTGCTTTATATTTCCATCATGTTGTTATTGTATGTGAAATTTCTTAGTCCTATTCAGAACGAAACAAGGAAATGCTTCTTATTTCTCTACTTCTACATTTTTGGTTTTGAAGGTCCTAAAGGAAGTCAGCCCTCTTTCAATTTTAAAGAAATGTGCTTTGCGGTCAAATTTTCTGACATTTTATTTAGTCTGGCAACTCCCGTCAAATGACTTAGCGCTTCAAGGCATCATTTATTCAATGCAGTTATTTCGCTCTTTCTCTATTTACAAGTAAATTTCTAGTACTCCAGGAACTTCCTGATTTCTTATGCTACATCTGTTGTACTACCTATGTTGATTCAAGCTGTCACTCTCCTTATATGTCTCAAAGTCCCTTTGAGACACTCAAACTGGTTCCTTAATCATATAGTTTGGTAGTCCGCTAACCTTTGACAGTCACCTATTTTGTCGGAGATCATCATCAGTCATGCCTAAAAGTTTAGCGCTTAGACTTTTGTACAAAATTGGGATTGCGCCTCACAATTTGGTGACAGTTAAGTTAGCGTCATATGATGAAATATGAATCAGCGCTCCATTTCTTTCTGAAATTTGTGTTACGAGTCAATTTCTTCTAAAAATTATGTCAGCGTACGTGCTTTTTTTTACTGAAACTTGAGTGAGCGCACAGTTTTGAGCAAAAACATTTTCAAACGCTATAAGAAAAAAAGAAAACAATACGGCATTGGAGAAAATGGGGAAATTGAGTTAGCGCTTATACTTTTGCTGAAAATTAAAGTCGTGCACCACAATTTGGTCAAAATTAAGTTATGGCGCTTTTTTTTTGCTGCAAAATGACTCAACGCGCCATGTGTTTCTGAAAATTGTGTGATCTCATCAAATTCTTCTAAAAATTATGTCAGCGCATCGGTTTTTACTGATACTGAGGTGAGAGCGCTAATTTGAGCCAAAAATATTTTTAACGCTAATAATCAGAATTAGAGACTGATTAGGTGTGTTGAGGTTGGATCAGTCATGCCTAAAAGTCTACATCCGACGGAGATGGTGTGATTGTTTTTTTACTTTCTCACTCAAATGAAATTAAAAAAATTTGTGAAAGTATTGTATTGCGTTGGCGCAGAGATTTTCAAGGTATTTTGTTGCGATAGTTGGCCTCTCAGGACAAAGTCAATCATGATTTAGTCAAAGTAATTGCCTCTTATCATGTCTAATACCATCCATAAGAACATCCTTCCATCATATTTTCTATTTCTTAACCCTTTCTGACTTAGAGAGATTTATGTAAAAAAATCTGTGGCGTCTGTCCGTCAGTCCGGCTGTTCGTCACTCCGTACCTAGGCATAAGTTTTGAACCATTGATCCTTATGCATCCAGATTTTGCACAGTTGTTGCTTTTTAGATTCCCCAGAGGTATTTTTTTGTTTTTTTGAAATTTTGATTTTTAGGGTAGTTATGGGGAAAAAATTATTTTCATTAAAATCAATGGTAAAATGGATAAAAATGAATAAAAATGGAATAATTCAAGTTTGGCTAAATTTAATTTTGATGAAAGTTAGCAAAAAAATATCTATTTTCAGCCTACTATAGAATGAACCACTTATATTTCCCTTTTATTCATTCCTTCAGACTGTTTAAAAAATCAAAATAAGCGCGCTCGAGCCGAAAAATAGAATTATCGTGAGAAATCAATCTTAAAACTTGGAGTCAATCAATAATGGCTCCAGAATTTTGATAAAACTTTGTACACACAATCTACTATCAATAAACTTAAATATTTTCCTCTCTGTGTCACCAAAAACAACCGATAAAACCATTTCTAGAGGTAATATAGGTGCGATTGAGCAAAAAATTTGGGAATATGAGCAAATAAAAATATAATCCTATTTTTTGGGATAGTTCAGGTTTGGTTCAATAAATTTTTGATGAAAGTTAGCGAAAAAAATCTACATTCAGCCTACTATAAAATAAACCACTTATAGTTACAATATTCAACCCTCAAAACCGTTTAAAAAATCAAAATATGTGCGCTCGATCCAAAAAATGGAATTATCGTGAGAAATTAAGTAATCTTAAAACTTGGAGTCAATCAATAATGGCTGGATGAATTTTCATGAAACTTTTTACACACAATCTACTATCAAAGTACTAACATATTATCCTCTCTTGATCACCATACGCAACCGATTAGACCTTTTCAAGAGGTAATATAGGTGCGATTGAGAAAAAAATATGGGTATATAAGCAAATAAAAACATAATCTTATTATTTCGGATAATTCAGGTTTGGTCCAATGGATTTTGACAAAATCTGGCAAATAAAATCTACAATTGGTTTACAAAAGAAATTAGCCCTTACAGTTACAATATACAACCCTTAAGAGAGTTTAAAAATCAAAATAGGGTGTTTGACAAAAAAAAAAAAAGAATGAAAGTGAAGAATTAATTTTAAACTTGGAGTCAATCATTAATGGGATTGATTTTGACAAAAATGTTCACAAACATAATGTGTTAAAAAAAAACACTAAACACTGCACTGTGTGCACTAAAACATTTTTCTGGTACAGTCCTCATAAAAACTTACGACCGTTTCGAGGGGCAATATAGGTACGATCGAGCAAAAATCTTTTGAAACTAATTGTAAGCAAATATTAAGACAAACATAATATTTGCAATAAGTAATTCAAGTATGACTCAATTAAGTTCGATGAAAATTGCATCAAAACGTTTGCAACCAGCCTAGGCAGAAATTTCTTTTCAATGTATTCTACAATATTCAACTTTTAAGTCTAAAGCTGTTTAAAAGCAATATAGGTTTCATTACACCAAAAAATAGAATATTCAAGGAAAATTAATTTTTTAAAGAAAAGTCAATCAAAAATGGCTGAATGAATTTTGTTGAAATTTTTTTTGCACAATCTACGACTTAAGTACATCTTTGGAGGGGGGTTAATCTATTAAACAAAAAAAATTATTTCGAATATCCACAGTTTGAAAGAAGAAACCAAACATAGTACTCAATGGAGGAAATGCAAGAATCAGTACATTTCGACCTCCTATAAAAACTAAGGGAAAAAAAAACTCCCAAAAATAGAACAAAGAGCAAATATAATGAATGCAGCTCAAGGAATAAAAACTTATTGGAATCTTGAATTACCTACTCTAAACCCTGTTATAAGCAACATCAGATTAAGGCTCTCAATTAGCCTTCAAATAACAAAATAGGCAACTATTCCTACAGCTTCTCTACAAAATTGCAAACTCTTCGGATTGAAGGCAGAAATATTATGTCCGGAGGTGAAAATATTTGAAATTTGAGGGGGGGTTTTGGGGGTCTCCCCCAGAATTCTAAAGGGGGGTCTGGAGGTATCCCCCAGCATTTTAAAGGGGGGTTTGGGGGTCTCTCCTAGTATTCTAAAGGGGGTCTGGGGGTCTCCCCCCGAATTCTTTAGGGGGTTAGGGGGTCTCCTCCAGAATTCTTTAGTGGTGGGGGGGGGGGTCTGGGGTCTCCCTCAGATAAAAGTGATGTGAGAAAGTGTTCGTAGGGTATTCCCTACAGTTTATTTTTTATCATTTCGAGATTTGATTAACGTATTTCGGCCATTGTGCGCGGATCAAATGCTTTGTCACCAGTCGTGGGACGTCATGGGGACATTTAGGAGAGATGTCTTTTGACTCACTGTAACCCCTTCATCTTTTCTTACGTTTTGCCATGGCGTCCTTTGTTTTACTTGGCATCACACTTCACGTTCAAATTTTTTACCGGGCAACCAAAGAACGGTGCCAGCTAATGGAATATGGCAACATTGTTTTTCTCTACTCTAACACATCATGAAAAATAATCGATTCTTGGTGGTCCGATTTCTTCTTACTACCGATCACTTTTTCATGTCCCTATTTTGCGGGACATACTATATCGTTAACTACCTTTTTACTAAAGGGGGGTTTAAAATTGTTTTATGAGTATTTGATTGTTTATTTCGTGCGTTTAGTGATGTGCAGTGGGAAATTCGAAGGATTTGTTCTATGATTGTCCGTAGTGGTCCCACCGCCCCCCCCACACGACGCACACAGGTTCAGACCCGAACTTTTGCTAGATATGGTGGAACATCTGAGGGGTTGGTTTAAGATTGTCCGTAGTGGTCCTAACCTCCCCCGCCCCAATCGCCACAACCCGGGTTTGGACCCAAACTTTTGCCGGACAATTTTTTTTGAGATGATTTTTTGAGAATCCAAGGGATTGTTCTAAGATTGTCCGAAGTGGTTCTACCCCCCCCCCCCCCCCACTCGCCGCGCACAGGTTCGGACCTTAACTTTTGCTGAACAATTTTTTGAGATGTTGGAAAATTCGAAGGGTTTGAGATTGTCCGTAGTGGTTCCCCCCCACCCCCCCACCCCCCCTCGCCGCTTACAGGTTCGAACTTGGACTTTTGCTGTACAATTTTTTGAGATGGTGGAAAATTCGGAGGGATTGTTCTAAGATTGTCCGTAGTGGTTCTACACCCCCCCCCCCCCCCCACTCGCCGCACACAGGTTCGGACCCAAACTTTTGCTGGACAATTTTTTTTAGTTGTTAGAAAATTCGAAGGGATTGTCCGTAATGGTTCTCCCCCCTCCTCCACTCGCCGCACACAGGTTCGGACCCTAACTTTTGCTGGACAATTTTTTTTTGATGTTGGAAAATTCGAAGGGATTGTTCTAAGATTGTCTGTAGGGGTTTTACAACCCCCCCACTCGCCGCACACAGGTTCGGACCCTCACTTTTGCTGGACAATTTTTTCTGAGGTGGTGGAATATTCGAAGGGTTTGTCCCATATAAGATTGTATGTAGTGGTCCTAACCCTACCCCCTCGCCGCATCCAGGTTCGGACCCGGTTTTTTTATGGACACATTATTTTTGAGATGGTGGAAATGGAATTTGACTCATGAGGACCAAATTTGCTCAAGGTGCGCCTTCTCTGACACTGTAGTGTCAGAACTATCTGCTTGTTTTAATTATTTCCTCTTATAAATAGGCTGTGGGAAAAGATTTCAAGTCCGATTTACCAATTTTTAATTTTTAAGACATTTTATGAGCACAAAATAAAATTTTATCATTTTTTAAAATTTTAAAGGGAAAAAACAATAACACTATTTATAAGTATATCTTAAAAAAAAAAAAAAAAAAAAAAAAAAAAAAAAAAAAAAAAAAAAAAAAATGTGTCCATTTCACAATCCCCTTCCACAATAAATTTATTCTTTCCGGTCCGATAGATCCAGTCCGCGCTATCTTTCAGTATAGTCGTATTTTGCTTTGTCATCGCGGTGGCGATTTTGATTATTTTTTTACGGAAATATGTTTTGTCGTATTTTAATTCTGTTTTCACGCTCAAAATGTGCAAACAGAATTAAAATGCGACAAAAAATATTTACGTAAAAAAAAAATAAAAATCGCCATCGCGATGGCAAAGCAAAGTACGACTTATTGATGCACCAAAACAAACCAACCTAACCTAATCTTTCTACTGACAAGGCTGGGCTGAATCCTTGTCAGATGATGGTAGTGGTCTGTTATCTGGTTATTTTCCCCCGATCAGCTGTGTATCTTCGGGGGTTTGCCAGATTGGGCCAAAACTCAATTATTTTCCCGTTGAATTTATTAGAAAACGAAATAAATTTTTTGGGCAATCTGGCAACGTCGAAATTTTTTGTTTTAAATGAATGTTTTTGCACGCTCCAGATGAGCGGATTATTATGAGTGCAATAATACAGTTTTTTATTACCGGTTGCTCATCTAACTATCGACAAAGGTTTATTTCTCTAAAATCGTGGATTTTTTAAAACGGCACTACGCCTCAAAAAAACTTACTTTTCTTCAAGTTTGGGCAAATTTGGGAAAAAAAGCCGGCCATATTCCTTTTCTTTCCTTATTTCGCATCACTCAGTACAAATTTGAAGGCTGATATCGGCTGATATCAGAAGATGCAGTCTTACAAACATCAAAAAAAATTTTGAATTTTAGTGGCTGGACCCAGAAAAAACTCAAAACACCAAAATAAAGGTAAAATATTGTAATAGGTCCTTTTTTTTTTTCTTTCTTGGGATCCTCCTAGCAGGAAAAAAAAAACAAAAGCAAAAATATCAACATTAACAGCGTCAACGATACGATTGCGTAATGTGAACGGTACCGGCGAATTTTCGACGTTCGGGCTACTCGTCACTTCTCTTATCACTTTACCTGCGAAAGACACCTCCATGACCCTATAGGCCCGGATATCATCTCAGTAGACGTCTGAGAGTCCATTTTCAGCACCATTAAGTGTTATTTGAACTTTGAATTTTTCACTCCCCGATTGGCCATTTGGGCCCCACTGTGCGCTTGCATCTGCGACGTCACCCCCTCACACTTTTTATTTCAGACACACACTCACACATCACAAAAACTCAAAACTCATGGAGGAGCCATGCATAGGAGCCGCCAGCCAGCCCCAAGATAACCTATTTTCGTCCAAACCAAACCACAAAAGCGCGTTTCGCTAATAACTCACTTTATGACCATTCAAAAAATAATCGCGTTTCAATTTTTCGTGTGTGATGTATAATGTAATACTGTACGCGATACATAAGTACTTACACTTACGTACTTACACTGCGTTTGGATTTCCTCGCTGCCGCTGCCGCCGCCACGCCACTCCGTGACCCAATTTCCACCACCGCGCCGCGCGCTTTCCCCTCTAAAAACCGCTCAGCCCGCGCGTCTCAGCTGCACTGAACACCCCCCCCCCCCTCCACTTCCCCGAGGAGGAGAGCCCCGACACCTCCCCCATTCACCCGAATGCACTCCGCTGACATGGACATCGCGCGCAACGGAAGGAGAACTCGATCTCCTTTGGGTTTGTGCCACATTTCACGTTAATCAATTTCGCTGTTAATCAAGTTTCTGTTTATGTGGGAGGAGAAGGAGGGGATATTATAAATATTATAAGTACAAAAGCCGGACGAAAAATGACAAATGACGTAAGGAACTATCACTAGAATAATAGAGGGACGAACAATGTAACAAGTTGACCCAGACGCTAGACAGGGGCCTCGAGTGAGGGTAAAGTTTGAACCCGCGGAGAAGTCAAAAGAGGCAAGAGAGACTTGAAACGAGGAAGGGGGAGATGGGGGGCGTTATAGCGTAGACACTGTAGACTGTAGACTGATTGTAAGAGGGAGCGGGGTAGTAAGGTCGTGTGGAATAATCAGTGGACTAGATTTATTTAAATCAGGAAACCGCCGATTATCGCTTTAATCTGACAACAACTAGTGAGAGCATTTTCAACAGAATAATGCTCGGCATGAGGGAGAGATGCGAGAGAGTGTATCTGAGAGGAGAGAGAGAGAGAGAGAGAGAGAGAGAGAGAGAGAGAGAGAGGAGAGGAGAGAGAGAGAGAGAGAGAGAGAGGGGGGGTAAGAGAGAGTGAGAGAGAGGGGGTGTAAGAGAGAGTGAGAGAGAGGAAGGAGAGAGTCAATGTGGGTAAAATACTAAAAGTGAAATAAACAAAAACTAGCGATGAGCCCGAAGATCAAGACACACACACTCACAAGGAGGAGGAGGAGGAGGTAAGGAGGCGAATGATCGGCATGGCATCCGCATCTGCCTCCTCCTCCTGCCCGTCAGCATCAGGATTCAGGATCAGGATCAGCGTCAAACACCTTGCCTTACCACACGTAGCACAAACGTAGCGCGCAGCGTACTGCGTAACCTCTCATGCACGCACGCACGCACGCTACGACGAAACGCGCCTTGCGTCGCGTCCCTGCAGCACAGCGGCCGAGCCGCCGCGCCCGCCATGCGCTGGGGTCGTGACCCGAATCGAAGAAGAATCTTTTCAAAAACAACAAAAATCTTTCTTTCTCTGCGCCAGAGGCCGAGGAGAGGAACCTGCGCCTGCTCTAACCTCTCCCGCAGCACAAAATTCAAAAACTAGTTGAATTAATACTGTATTTTTTTCCCTTCTTCTTTTTCTTTCCCTCTTCCTTTTCTTTCCTTCATTCAGGAGAAATGGATCCAGGTTTGACAATGATCAGATTTCACTGAAGGTGATCATCGGTCATCTGTCATATTTAATGAGATATTAACCCTTTCTTTCCACTCTAATGTCGGATATATTCGAAGCAAAAGAAAAAAAATAAAAAAGTTAAAATAGCTAAAACTTTTTTTTTTAATAAAAATAATAATATAATAAAACTAAATTCTCACAAAAAAAAAAAAAAAAAAAAAAAAAAAAAAAAAAAAAAAAAAAAAAAAAAAAAAAAAAAAAAAAAAAGTCTCGAGAGTGGAAAAGGTTAATACACAACAACACAAAGTCAAATCGGAACTGACAATTAAGGAGTTCTTTGGTAGGGGTATAAAACAATAGGCAAGCTCTTGCTCAAAAGTCCTGATTACAAATTGATACTGCATACAACTCTGATGAGGAGAACTGGGGTTTCTTAATTATCGAACAATTAGAGCGTGCAGTCGAATATTCAGATGTCTGAGAGAACCCAATCCATCACTTCATACTCACAAAATAACCTTTTGAAATCAGGTTTTTTGAGCAAGAAAAAACACACTGTTTTTTACACCACCTTTTACCGAAAAACTCCTTAATTGATCTTAGTCTTGAAACATTTAATTATTAATTTTAAGAATATCAGTTGCCTACTAAGCATAGCTGCCGTTTTGTGTATGATTAAAGGCATTTTTCAATTCATCGAAAGTTTCACCGGTTGAGCAAAGATTACTAAGTTCGGTTCAGTATGACTGTACTGCACAAAAACACTCGAATCCGTAATTTGCACTCAAGCAGTGCAATGAGCGTTTCATTATTAAATACCCACACGTTTTTAAAGTCATCGACGAGTCCACCGGTTGAGAAAAGATTCCACGAGCGATTATTTTCATTCATTAGTCATTCACTGAACCGAACTTTGTAATCTTTTCTCAACCGGTGAAATCATGGGTGAATTTAAAAATGTTATTAAATAAACGCAAATCGGCAGCTTTGAGCTCGTTTCTAATGTCACATAATTTATGTTTCATTTCTTCTGAAATCAGGCAACACTGCTAAGATACAGAGCGCGATGCCAGCTGCCAGACCAGAGAATCATTTCCATTGAACCGGTGCGCCCTCTAATCTACACCCTACACCTTCCTATTTACTTGGGTGTCCCGGAGACAATGGCATCCAAATTAATCAAACATCCAAAGGAAATGCAGTTGCTCTTTCGTAGCCTTGGAAACTTCGGTAGCAGTCGCGTCTTTTAAGAAAACTGGAGGAGGGGATCATAGATCCCGGATCCCGATTCCTGAGACAGGCTACTGATTGATTTTGTTCTTTTGAAAACACGAGAAAAGAAGCAAACTGGAACCATCGACCAAAAGACAAACACTAAATAAACAAGGGACTAATTCAGAATTGGGGCCATAGTCGACGCGACATGCGACATCAGGCTAAAAGAAAAAGTTGCAGACGAAGAAGAGAATTAAGGTCTTCTCTTGAAAGACCCCAAGGCCCTAAAGGCACTGTACCTTTCTGACGCCTCGCACCCTTCAGAAAGCGATTCTACAGCATTCACCCATTCATAGTGATCGATATCCGTAGATCGACGGCTAAAACATCTAATGTAACGATTGACCTATGAAATGATGAGAGGGGGGGGAGGCTGTAGCACGGGCGGTTCCAGCAATTGGGCAACCATTAATTATTTCCCCTTGAGCATATGAGAAACAATCGATTCTTGAGGGGGCCACGACCCGTTTACTAATCGATTGTTTTTCATGCATTCAAATGGGAATTCACACTGAGAAAAAAAAACGATAGTCATAATACCGGTCATATATTACCGCAATTACGGGAAGTACAACGATGTGAACGACAGAAAGTCCAGTGCTTTGACCGGAAAATTCTGGTGTTAATACCAGAATATGATCTTAGAACTAAAAAGACTACTACAAACACTAGAATTCTGGTAATTGTACTATCCCTTTCATAGGTTCACATATTGTAATGCTTCTGGTAATCTTTTTTTTCAGTGCACAGTCGCCAGGCTGCTAGGTCCGCCTTGGAGATGTCGACTGATACAGAGAATATTTGAACCACTAATTGCAGAAATCAAAAGTAGTTCATACACACAAAACATTCAGCGGTTCATTTATATAAAACTGCTCGAGGCAACATCTTGCGATTTTCGTGACCTTGACATTCAAACATTAAAAATCCCGTTTGAGATTGAGACGGACGTATATAATCATTTCACAGAAGCGCGCTGTTACATTATACGAGGCTAGCATTTATTTGAAGTGTTCGCGCTAACAAAGTTGCATATAGCGCGGCCCAAAAGTCAAACACGCGTCTAGATCTAAAATACAGTAGAGATCAAAAAAGCCCTTTATTTTCAACGCAATCGCCTCGAGCAGGGAGTTGAACTTGCAATAATTTACGGACCAATGTCATAGACAGAAAAAAAAAAAACCCAAGATCAACAATCGACCTTCTAACAGTTCTAACTCTTTGAAACCAGCGCCTATAGATAGAGTACGCACTTGTTCCACGAACTTGGCTATTTATGTATCAAACTCATCACAGTGCGCAAACATGAAGCGGCAGAAAGTTCAAAAAAAAAAAGAAACAAAACACACTACTACGGACTTTGAGCGCCAGAAGTTTCACGGAAGTATCGTAAAAATTTCCTCGAATGAAACAATTTATCCGTCTCTTTATTTATAATCGTTCCGTCTTCGTTCTGTGAAATCTAAAAATCGATTGTCGATGGCACTCGAGAAGTTGCTAATTACCCCCCCCCCCCCCCCCCGCATACGAGTCCCTTCTGTTTCATAAGTTCTCAGTCTCTCATAATCTCTCGTCTCTCTCTCTCTCTCTCTCTCTCTCTCTCTCATCTCTCTCTCTCTCTCTCTCTCTCTCTCTCTCTCTCTCACTCTCTCTCTCTCTCTCTCTCTCTCTCTCTCTCTCTCTCTCTCTCTCATCTCTCTCTCTCTCTCTCTCTCTCTCTCTCTCTCTCTCTCTCTCTCTCTCCTCTCTCTCTCTCTCTCTCTCTCTCTCTCTCTCTCTCTCTCTCTCTCTCTCTCTCTCTCTCTCTCTCTCTCTCTCTCTCTCTCTCTCTCTCTCTCTCTCTCTCTCTCTCTCTCTCTCTCTCTCTCTGCGTAGGCGTAGAGTGGACAAACAATTATATAACGTATTATTAGAACCGCGGCGGCAGGTATCTCTCTTCGGTTTTCACCCCCCTCCTCACCACCCACCGCACACCCTCGCAACACTCATCACTATCCATTATTGATGGCGTGGCGGGCGGGGGAGGGGGGCACGGGCGGCGCTCAGCAGATCTGTGATTAAGCCACCGTTTATTTTTAGAGGATGCCAACTGTTTGTGTTTTCATTATATTTTATCATCGTTTTGTAACGAGGAGAAAGAACTCTCATCGAAAGTCGAGTTAACAGATTTGCGATAAAAAAAAAAAAAAAAACAACAAAAACAAAACAGAAAAAAAAAATTGTGAGATTTTTGAAAAGGAGTATGGGGAAAACAACCGTTCAAACCACGTGAAATTGGCTTGTTTATCTCGTCGATTTTAAATCGGATCATTCGCAAGCATTTTTACACTCTCTTCCCCCTCTTCCCCCACTCACCCGCCTGTCACACTTTTCGGTGAAACTAATCCACCTGCCAAAGACTTGTTTCTATTTCTTCTGTTTGTTTGCTGCTTCATTTGATTATATATATATTTATACATTAATGAGCAGATTACAGTTTAATAGAATCGGCCACTTGAGATAATCTGTCTGTGTCTTCGACACAATTAACTTGCAGTTTGCGCGGAGAATATTAATTTATCGATGAGAAAATACCCTCTTTGAATAAGCGAACGGTTCTGCAGACATTTGCTAACGAAACTCCTATAAGCATAACTCTTCGATAAATTTCAATTTTTTTACCAAGTAAACTGAAGTTTTGCATATTAGCGTGAAATTTAGCATGCTGTATTCTAATTTTGTCTCTACTTTCCCTCAAGACTCAATTTTCTTTCGGAAAACTGAAATTATCTGCACCTAACCTCAAATTTACGATCCAACGGACACCAAGTGAAAAGTAGGAAAGTTGAGGAAGAACCGTAGAAGCTGGAGCAAAACTGATGAAAAATTCGGATTCCTCGACTGAAATCCTTCCAGATTAATTATACGAAGATAGTTATCATAGGTTTCAGGTTAATTTGTCAAACTTTTCCTTAATCATCCGTAGGGAGAATCTGTTAGCATATGTCTTGTCCATAAGGAAATTTCGTTAGCAAATGTCTGCAGTTCGTAAAAATTTCTTTGAATTGGAAATGACTTTTGATTGAGGCGCTTAGAACACAAGGGGTGTAACTGTAAGTGCACTTTCTTTGATTTTGAGATGGTCAGGGTTAAAGTTCAAGGGCTGCCAAGTGCCGATGCTGCTACAATTGACTCGTTGTAGGTTGTAGGTCGACTTCAACACGCTACAGCGTGCTAAATATTATAGGATTCAGTCTGAATAGGCTGTCGTGCGCTTTCTTTCCCCCCCCTTTCATATTTTTTTTTCTTCTTTTTTTCTTTCCATCAGAAATGACCCTACTCATGACACGACAACGACACGATGTGCCCTATGCCTACGACGGAAAATTGAAATTTGGGGTATCTAGTGGTTTTACTAAGGACACTAGAGGTCGTTTCAAAAGTATTGGCGCACCTAAACCGATAATCTTGGAATTGTTCAACATAATTTATGTTCAGCAGTACTAATAAAAATTAATTAAAGCGTTGGCTTTTCATTGAGGAACGCTTTAAAATCAAAAGTTTTAAGTCAAAGGCAAGTCTTCCTTTGATTAGAAGGAATGAAAATTGGAAATTCGCCAAAGATTATGGTCTACTGTGGCGTCACTGAGAAGTTTCAAACTAAGGCTCAAAAGGTCGAAAACGATTAATTTTGATGGTTTTTTCTCACTGACATTTGGCTACTTGTTTTCTATCTCTGACCATAGTGCAGTGGCGTGGATTCCCATTTAAACCTAAATAAAATAATCGATTCTTTGATGTCGAGGCGCTAAAATCGATATGTTTGCATAGACTTAAAAAACAAAATTGCACAGTTGCCAGATTGGACGAACCGCTATGGGTTGGCACCCTTCTCCTGATGTAATACGAAACTATAATCGTAATGATTTTCCAATTAAGAACCCCCAAGTTTACCATCCACTTGGGACAGCTTCTTATGCGTCGGAGCTATCTAATCTTATTTCGTTTCGCGGTTATCTCCATAAGCGCAGGCGAGTCTTTTCCGCTCTAACTCTGTCTAGACACAACACAACACTGCATTTCAACGACCCAACAGAATGTGTCAAGTGCTCAAGTATGTAATAAATTCCATTACCCAACTGTTTCCGCCCGTCCCGTCTTGCCGTAAGTGCTTTCATGCTTTCTGCACGCATCTGAGAGTCTGCAAGAGTGAAATGAGAATCCTAATCCGTGTTAAGTATTAAGAAGAAAAGAAAAGAAAGAAAAAGAAAAAGAAAAAAAAAAGAAAAAAAAAAAAAAAAAAAAAAACATCCACAAGCATCCATCCTTCACACTTAAAATTTTTTCGAGAAAGCCTTGAAAAGTACCGATGCCCTGAGAAAAAATTGACACTTGAAATGATTGGCTTTCAGTTGAAATTGAAAGGCTCGGTACGGAGGTAAGCAGTGAGTTGCGAATCTTTGGCGAATTTTCAACCAGTGGCGTAGCGTGCAATCTGGCAACCTTGTAGTTTCTTCATTTAAACCCACGAAAAATGTCGAAATATTGGGTGGTCGGTGAACACCTACGCATTTGACCTTTTACACGTGTTTAAATCGACAAAATTCAACGTTGCCAAATCGCACGCTTCGCCACTGTTTTCAACTCTCATATTTTGAAATCACTGCTGAACTTTCCCGCGAGACTTATAGTTATATAGACTTTTTGATTTTAAAGCGTTCTAAAATGAAAAGCCAGAAGCTATCGTTCATGACGATTAGTTTCTATGGTGCAAAATGGTAAACACAACGGTGAAAAAACTCCAAAGTTATCGATTAACAGTAAAATCCGTTCCCACTTCTGAAACAGGCTTCATAAGAAGATGGATTCTCATTGTCTTACCGAGAGCTCCTATGAGAGACAGATGGTGACGGAAATAGAAATTATTTACCTGTAACAAACAAAAACAAACAACAAGTGTTAGTGAGCTAAAGATCGACATTTAAGATTACTAAATATACATTTCAAAATGGGAAAGGAAAAATAGGGGATCTCAGATCGGTGAATTATTCGCAAACAAGCTAACTGTATTTCGATCGATGAACAAACAGAAATAGAAAAAGTGTGGTTTAAGTCATTCTAAACAAGAGAAGCTTACACTTTGAAAGCTACTATAGAGGTGACGCTATTTTTAAGCTGACGGGCCGGAAAATTAGAGTTTGAATTTTCTAAACCACCACTAGATTTTTCCTTGAGCTCGAAACACAACTGTTGACTCAAATGGCAGTTCTATTCGCGCTCTAAATCGAAAAACCAGACAGAAAATTAGTTTTCCTAAAACTCATAGTTTCCTGTTGGCTGCGATAAGTTTGTGCAGTCTCATGTGCGTAAACTGCTCTATGACATCAGTCAAAACTCTACCACCAACGGAAAAAAAAAAAAAAAAAAAAAAAAAAACGAAAATATAGGACTTACTGCCAAAGCGTATACACAATATAGTTTCCGTCAAAAGATCTGACGTTTAAAAATAGGCGGACAAAGTGCATGGTCGTTAAAAATCGAAACAAACAAACATGACAAATAAACAAAAATCCGTACTTCCTCGTCTTGCGACTGGACTCTCAAGTCTCAATATCGAGGCGACTGCCTTCAAACGAGCTCCCAAGATCCGCCGACAGGCAACCTAACCTTGCATGATTTGCTCGCGTCTGCATGACAACAAAAACCGCGGCTGTTGATTGTCGAATCCGACCCGATCGAAAAGAATTTGGATAATAATACCAGAAAAAAAATGGATTCAGGGTTCTACGCAGTGCCGGCTCGTGCGATTTTGCAATCATGCAATTTGTCCACTGAAACCTATATAAAATAATCGAATCTTGAGGAGGCTGACAGCCTATTGGACTATCGATTGTTTTATACAGGGTGTTTCACATAACCTGCTCACTATGGTTTTCTTGAACACATGACGATAAAAAATCGAGAAAAATCGGTTTTATACTAATTCGGACCTGAAGTTTCATTTAAAAATACTGTCACAACCCAAAATTTGGTTTTTGGGGGGTTTTCAGGGGGGCACCCCCACCTCTCGAATTCGAAATTTTCAAATAGCAACCCCCATCTTTTGATACCTCTTTTGAAAGGGCGTAAAATTCTAAGCATTTTGGCTTAAACCGGAAGTCAATATCTTTTTTCGTGTTCGAGATATCGAAGGTCGAAGTTCGATTTTGGACCAATTTTCGAAAATTCGTAACTCCTACGAAAAGAGTCGTAAAACAAAAACTGCATATGCAAAATACTCTACTTGATGAGTACTTTCAAGAAAAAAATACGAATTTAGAATCAAACAAATTGTAAGCCAACTTTTAGGCACCTTAAAAATGTTGGCGGGAAAACCCCGATACATCAAAATTTCAAATGGCAACCCCTATCATTGAACGTCTCATGCGAAAAGGCGTAAAAAGTCGTGCATTTTGGCGCAATCAAAAGTTCAATATCGTTTTTCTTATTCGATATATCGAAAATCGAAGTTCGATTAGGACCGTTTTTTGACCCTGTAAAAAATGGATCCTATCGTGTGATACATCATTCAAAAGCGCCTAAAAAATCAAGAATTTTAGCGCAAACGGAAGTCAATACCTTTTTTTGCGGTCGAGATATCGCAAGTCAAAATTTAGTCTCCGCTTAGGCCCACCTTAAATTTTGACTTGCGATATCTCGACCGCAAAAAAAGGTATTGACTTCCGGTTTGCGCTAAAATTCTTGATTTTTTAGGCGCTTTCGAATGATGTCACACGATAGGATCCATTTTTTACAGGGTCAAAAAACGGTCCTAATCGAACTTCGATTTTCGATATATCGAATAAGAAAACGATATTGAACTTTTGATTGCGCCAAAATGCACGACTTTTTACGCCTTTTCGCATGAGACGTTCAATGATAGGGGTTGCCATTTGAAAATTTGATGTATCGGGGTTTTCCCGCCAAAATTTTTAAGGTGCCTAAAAGTTGGCTTACAATTTGTTGATTCTAAATTCGTATTTTTTTCTTGAAAGTACTCATCAAGTAGAGTATTTTGCATGTGCAGTTTTTTGTTTTACGACTCTTTTCGTAGGAGTTACGAATTTCGAAAATTGGTCCAAAATCGAACTTCGACCTTCGATATCTCGAACACGAAAAAAGATATTGACTTCCGGTTTAAGCCAAAATGCTTAGAATTTTACGCCCTTTCAATAGAGGTATCACAAGATGGGGGTTGCCATTTGAAATTTTCGAGATTCGGGGGGTGCCCCCCCTGAACCCCCCAAAAACCAAATTTTGGGTTGTGACAGTATTTTTAAATGAAACTTTAGGTCCGAATTAGTATAAAACCGATTTTTCTCGATTTTTTTATCGTCATGTGTTCAAGAAAACCATAGTGAGCAGGTTATGTGAAACACCCTGTACATAGGTTTAAATGGACAAATTGCATGGTTGCCAAATTGCACGAGCCGCCACTGGTTCTACGCTCGCTATCACAAAAATATCCACGGCGGTGTAATGGCGGGTCGTTCAATGTGGCACCACCGGATTCTCTTCATTTAAACCTACATTAAATAATCGATCTTCGGGGAAATTGCGATACTTTCGCTTTGGTTCAAACGGCGGAAAAATCGTTGCCAAACAGCACCACGGGCCGACACTGCATTTTATAGTCTGCGATCGTCAAGAAGTGGTCAAAAATAGGAAGGTATAAAATTATTATCACTTTATTATAATAATTATAAACTTTCAAGACAAATTTTTAATCACAGGAAACAAATCTAATGTAAGAAGAGTTTTAAACCTAGAAATTTCACTGGGAAGTTTAATTATAAGCTTGAAAGGTCGAAATCTATGATTCTTGGCGAACTTTTGCACGCTGATTTTTAGCCACTTTTTTTCGATCTCAGGATCTCACGTCAGACCATAGTGCATTTGAACGCGTGTGTTAGAAAAGGACGGAGAAGGGGGCTTAAAGTCACGTGATAACCCCCTCCTGCTATCCTTTTCTAACACATGGCTCATATGGGAAGAAAGAGAGAGAGAGAGAGAGAGAGAGAAGGGGAGAGTGAGAGAGAGACAAATTCCTATATATCCGCCTATGGCCCACGCCCGTCGAGACAATCGAATGTAAACAAACAAAAAATAACAAACGAGACAGAGACTACCAACCATCAGGAGCGAGCTACTAACCAAGCGAGCAAAAAAATCCAGGCACTGCAAAGGCATTCCTCGGCCTCTCGTCATCATTACTTAAATTGAACGTATAATACGAATAAGAATAACAGTTGATTTTCCGTCTCTCTTACTCACACTGCCTAACTCATTCACTCTGTCTCTCTCTCTCTCTTTCGGTCATTCCATCTCTATCCAGTTGCCTTGTCTAAGGTCACTAATCAAGGCTTACAAACAAACAGGAGGCAAGGCCGTATCTTGAATCGCAACTTGGTTCGCGGCAACGACTGACTCTCGCTGCAAGCGGCGCGCGGTAACAGCAAAGCGCAGCGCCGCACACAGGGACAAGTCTATTAGAGAGGATGGACATTGCCTGGCAACTTTAAAAATGGATATATATATATCTTTATTTATGCTCAACCTAGACGTTTTAAAATTTATTTCATTGGTTTTATAAAATAAAATTTCCTACAAAAATCACCATTAGAGTTCCCCCCCCCCCCAATAAAAACATTTAAATTTGCATTTTTCGTCATATGATTCAAATCCGTCTCCTCCGAGAGATTGGCTCCGCTGACCACTGTGCGCCATCACCCCCCCCCCGACTACTCTCTTTCCCTCCCTTCTCTGAAACCAAACCAGCCAACCCCGCCCCGTAGAATCAAGCACGGTCACACGGTGTAATGGAGGTTGGTGTCTAGCGCACACGTAAACAATGGCTTAATCGACTGCGACTGGCCTGCACGAGCACTGTGTAGTGCAAGTTGATTATTTACTTTCGATGGATACAGCACTCTGTTGGATTGCTCCGATACGATACGACGCGAGAAATTGAAATAATCTCACTGGCTGAGCGTGCAATCTGGCAACATTGCATTTCGTCCATTAAAACTCATATAAAATATCTATTTGAGGGAGTGCACTGTGCACCCCCGATACTTCGACCTTTCTCATGACTTTAAATGGACAAAATCCAATTTTTGCTGCGATGATACGTGAAAGATCCAAGCCCCGCGAGCCTCAAGAATGGACACAAAATGTCATTGATGGAGGCAAACACAGATGGTGAGAAGGAGGCCGGGGGGGGGGGGGGGGGGGGGGGGGGGTTGTCGCCCGGTACCGAAAGCATAAAATAGTGATCTGCGCGCGGCGTTTTAGACACGAGCTTTTCCGACGGGAGCAGCAGAGACGAAAGAGAATCGGGCTGAAGAGAGGGAGAGGAGAGAAGAGAAGAGGGCGGTCTGCTAATGAAGGTATTGAGGTTATATACGAAAACGAGAGAAAAGAGGAAAACGAAATAATATCTAATAATAATAAATACAACGGGAGGAGAGGGAGGATGTGCAAGCACGTGGCAAAGACAGGTGTGCGACTGTAAGTACGCTGGCTAGAAATCGAAATTCATTGTCGTGGTGGTGGGGGGGGGGGGGGCGAAAAAAAGATCCTTCATAGGCCATGGTCACGCTCCAACAAGCAGGTGACTCCTCCGATACTCCTCACTGATATGATACGGGATGAATCTCCTTGCAGTAGGAGAGATTTGAAATCTTGGGAGAGATCTCTCTCTCTCTCTTTCTTTCTCTTTGGCCATTTGAACACATGCGTTGGAAAAGGATAGCAGTACGGGCCATCACGTGACTTTGGCCCTATCTCCATCCTTTTCTTAGGCACACGTTCAAATGGAAGGAGGGAGAGAGAAAGAGAGAGAGAGAGAGAACTCGGTGTCTTATAGAGCAGGACGCATGCATGCGCAATTGCGCACGGGATAACGCCGATACCGGCTTCCTCAAAGAAAAGGCTCCTCTGTCCTCTCTTGCTCGCGACGACCGAAGGCTGAGACACGAGATCCTCAAGTCCTCCTTCGCCGAGGACCTCCTGTAAAATAAAAGGGAATAACCTGGGAATAAAAAGGAATGTGTTTGGAGCTCATCTACTGGAAGAGGTACGAGGCTAACCTTGGTGCGATCAAAGAGGGCACACCTATTATTTAAGCGTCGCGTCGGCTATTATGCATCGGGGAGACAAATCCTGGATTTCGTAAAGGTTCTCTGATCCCCTTCCCTTTCACTGGCGAAAACAAGAACACCTTACGATCGCATCGCAAGGCACGAGACAGGTGAGACGGCAAGAGACAGTAAGCGAAATTGCCAGTTTCAACACCACTGCCAAACCCCTCCCTCCCTCCCTCTCCATCTCAAAGTGCTGGTGTTTAAACGCCAAGTAAGACGTGCCTTTGATTCAAATTATGAGACGATCTTAAGGTAATATATAACCAATTGTTATCCGTCAACGAAATCAATTCATTTACAGGATTGCATTGTGGACCTACTAATTAATTTATAAGTCACGATAATAATAATAATTGCGTCTTCGGCAAAAACTAATAATAACAATAAAGTGGACATGACATATATTCGACGGCCTCTCACTCTCAGGATGGGTAAGTTGATTGGTTATAGCTCAATTTCATTTCCAGGAGTATTTCGCCCAGATCCTCACGCCCCTAACAGTATCGTAGGGGGAGCCGGGGGCCATTTTATTTTAAATCAACACCTTAAAACAGAAACCAGATAAAAAAATAGAATGCAATTTTTATCGAAGGTAAAGTCAGTTCCCTCTCCAGGAATTTGGAAACGACGAATCTTTACGCCAATTTCCCAAAAGGCACTGAACACGAGCTAAAGTTAACGAAAATCATGGATTACCCCGCTGGCCTTTGGTATAGTCGTCCCTACCGGAAAACTTTCTGACGTCGCACAGTAAAGCGAATCAATGGAAGAAACTGGACATACCGTGGCGACTTTAAATGTTCATATCTTTATCAATACGCAACGTAGAAGTTTGAAAAAGGTTTCATTGGTTTTATTATAAAATTTCTTACAAGAAACACCCTTTATAGTTTGAGTTCTGACGGTAAAAAAATTCAAATTTGCATTTTTAATAATAATTCCATATCCAACTCCTCCCATTAATTCGCTCTACTGTGCGCCGCTCATGCAAAAAATTCATCAAAAAGTGAATTAAAGGCTATACCAAGAAAATAAGCGAATATAATGGAGCGCAGGCTTAGAGAGCTTAAAAACATCTTTGAAGTTATACTCTCCGGATTGACAGACTGTAAAAAAAAAAACGCCATGACGACAATAAACAAGACAGCGAGTCTCGAATTCAACGAAAATAACGTTTGTTTTTCAATCCTAACCGTGTACTTGTACTGCATGTCGCAGTAAGAGTGTTGGTGTCACACGAACGTAGCGACACGCAAACGAGGGACACACAGGGGTGGAGGGGGATTATACGAAATGGCTTATACTATATTTGGAAAATAACGACAAAACAAAGTAAGCACAACATCTCTACTTTACGTCGCATAAACTGTGAGGTCCACGGTTGCCAGTTTT
Source organism: Trialeurodes vaporariorum (assembly GCA_011764245.1). NCBI lineage: Eukaryota > Metazoa > Arthropoda > Insecta > Hemiptera > Aleyrodidae > Trialeurodes > Trialeurodes vaporariorum. Next base: position 53,096,277 of record VMOF01000220.1, read on the forward strand.
AGTGAAAACTCACTGAACGTTTTAGAGCTAGTTTCAAAGAAAGAGTATGAAAATGATACCGGTCCAGTCTCGAGACCTGACAAGTGTCGGTATGTTTACCTCATTTTTTTTTTTTTTTTTTTTTTTTTTTTTTTTTACCAAAAAGAAAGTTGTGACAGATCCATTTGAATTTGGTTTGAAACGAATATGCAAATGTAATGGAGTGACTATATGGACACAAAATCAATGTAACTGAAATTATTTTGGAAGGATTTGCACGATAAAGAAATTGCCACATGACAGAAACAAGCAAAATTGTCTCACCTAGATTAGAACTGTACGTCCAGATAGCCACTCAAAAACATTTTTTTTTTTTTAACTTTAAAAAGACAGTGTTGTGATAAATCCATTTGAAATTCGTGTTAAACGAAACTTCAAATGTTACAGAGGGGGGCTATCTGGACACAGAAATCGAACTGTTTATTTTAGAAGAATCTGCACGATAAAGAAATTGCCACACAGTAGAAACAAGCAAAAATTTTCACACCCGGATAATTTTATTAGAACTCTATGTCCAGATAGCCACTCTAAAACACTTGCATTTTCATTTAAAACCAACTTCGACTGACTTCATTGCAATTTTTATTTAAGGTTAAAAAATATGAGGCAAAGCAAAATCAGATCGCCTGCATGCTGCCTTACTTTGGGATAGGATATGACTTACAACAAGAATCAGCCTCTCGCTTGCTAGAGGTCGTTTCAGAACCGACATCTTTGGAATTTTTCAACATTATTTCAGATTTACAAGATGAAAATTAATAAAATCAATTTAAGCATTGACTTTAACATTGAGGAATGCATACAAACTAAAGCTTCAAAGTCGGATGCAAAATTTGTTCCGATTTGAAGGAATGAGAGTTGAAAATTCGCCAAAGATTACACGTCTCGGGGCGCCTACACTACTGAAACGAGCTCTATACCCCGTTTGCTGAACAAATTCAACGGCTAATTACCGTGAGAATTCCAATAGCATTGGCAACGATGAGATCTGAACGAGAGAACATGCGAGAAGAGCATGATTTAAAGTTCTGGCGCGCGGTGCGCCTTGCCGCGCCGGCCGCGCGCACCGGAGCTGTTTTTCAATTTTGCAACTGATTCCAATTGAGTTGTTTATTTGCATTTCACTCGTAAACAACACTAATTTGATATTGCAATTTGACGGCGGTGAAGGTGGCGACCAGTCGCGGAGGGGGGGGGGGCTTGGGAGGTGGGACCAACAGCGACGCCGCGACAGAACAATGACGGAATAAGGTTTCGCTCGTATTTAGTAACATCCCCCCTCCTCCTCACCATTGGCACTCTTGGCGAAGCTTACTTTGTATGCGACCACACTGTGTGCACTATTTTTATTCTGTTTGTATGCGGCGGGTGCGTGTGCATTAATGATACAGTCTCTCCGTTTTGCACATACACACATACACCAGCACAGAATAGCGAAACGTTTCACGCGAATATACAGTGCGCTAATTTACAGTGGCGAGACTCTATTCTCCGTACCTTTCGAACGAATCAGAGGCAACATTTCGCGCTACAAAGTAATTCAGATTGCGTCAGAGAGTGTGACACGCGAAAAAAGTCATGAATGCTTCACAATGTCTGGCGAAATCTAAGTAGTTTTCCAAAAAAAACAAAAAAAAAAAAAAAAAAAAAACAAACAAAAGAAAACAAAAAAAAATTATGAACCGTACGGATCCGAAGAAAAAATTGCCCTATGACGTGCGGAGGACCTCACTTTGATTGCACATGTGCGTAGTATGCAGATGCGATTGGGTGGGGGCGGGCGGGAAAAAAGGGGAATATGGAGGGGGGACTGTCTGTCTGCTATTCAACTACGGGAAATTGAATAATGATTCCAAAAAAAAAAACCCGAGACAGTCTGACCAAAGATCTCCTTCCGAAATATTAATAAAATAAATATTTCACAAATTTTAAAAAAAGCATGGAACGAATCCTCTCTTTTGAAAACAGAGAATTAAACAAAAAAGAGAGAGACAGGAAAGATATGCTATTTGACGGTGGACCCATATGATAAGCAAGTCAAGCTCCTCGAACAATCTTCACAGCACCACTAGCGCTATCAGGATCTCTTCATCTCTCTCATTCCCCATTTGAATGTATAAGAAGGAAAAGGACAGAAAGAGGGGTTTGTATCCCCTTGTCCATCCTTGTCTAACATACGTTTCTTAATAAAGAAAAGAGAGAGATGAAGAAACTTTTATTGCGCTACTGCACAGCACAATAGGAAAAACTATGAATTTCGAGCGCTTTTTCCTCATTCCTTCATTTCTTATTCTCTACCCATAATACAATATGGATGAAAGAGAGAGAAAAAAAAGTGTGAAATGTGAGGATAAAATATTACACATGAAGAAAAGAAAGAAAATCATGAATGGTGGGTACCGAGTTGAGGGATGGGGAGGTGGGAGGAGAAGGAGGGGATATTATAAATATTATAAGTACAAAAGCCGGACGAAAAATGACAAATGACGTAAGGAACTATCACTAGAATAATAGAGGGACGAACAATGTAACAAGTTGACCCAGACGCTAGACAGGGGCCTCGAGTGAGGGTAAAGTTTGAACCCGCGGAGAAGTCAAAAGAGGCAAGAGAGACTTGAAACGAGGAAGGGGGAGATGGGGGGCGTTATAGCGTAGACACTGTAGACTGTAGACTGATTGTAAGAGGGAGCGGGGTAGTAAGGTCGTGTGGAATAATCAGTGGACTAGATTTATTTAAATCAGGAAACCGCCGATTATCGCTTTAATCTGACAACAACTAGTGAGAGCATTTTCAACAGAATAATGCTCGGCATGAGGGAGAGATGCGAGAGAGTGTATCTGAGAGGAGAGAGAGAGAGAGAGAGAGAGAGAGAGAGAGAGAGAGAGAGGAGAGGAGAGAGAGAGAGAGAGAGAGAGAGGGGGGGTAAGAGAGAGTGAGAGAGAGGGGGTGTAAGAGAGAGTGAGAGAGAGGAAGGAGAGAGTCAATGTGGGTAAAATACTAAAAGTGAAATAAACAAAAACTAGCGATGAGCCCGAAGATCAAGACACACACACTCACAAGGAGGAGGAGGAGGAGGTAAGGAGGCGAATGATCGGCATGGCATCCGCATCTGCCTCCTCCTCCTGCCCGTCAGCATCAGGATTCAGGATCAGGATCAGCGTCAAACACCTTGCCTTACCACACGTAGCACAAACGTAGCGCGCAGCGTACTGCGTAACCTCTCATGCACGCACGCACGCACGCTACGACGAAACGCGCCTTGCGTCGCGTCCCTGCAGCACAGCGGCCGAGCCGCCGCGCCCGCCATGCGCTGGGGTCGTGACCCGAATCGAAGAAGAATCTTTTCAAAAACAACAAAAATCTTTCTTTCTCTGCGCCAGAGGCCGAGGAGAGGAACCTGCGCCTGCTCTAACCTCTCCCGCAGCACAAAATTCAAAAACTAGTTGAATTAATACTGTATTTTTTTCCCTTCTTCTTTTTCTTTCCCTCTTCCTTTTCTTTCCTTCATTCAGGAGAAATGGATCCAGGTTTGACAATGATCAGATTTCACTGAAGGTGATCATCGGTCATCTGTCATATTTAATGAGATATTAACCCTTTCTTTCCACTCTAATGTCGGATATATTCGAAGCAAAAGAAAAAAAATAAAAAAGTTAAAATAGCTAAAACTTTTTTTTTTAATAAAAATAATAATATAATAAAACTAAATTCTCACAAAAAAAAAAAAAAAAAAAAAAAAAAAAAAAAAAAAAAAAAAAAAAAAAAAAAAAAAAAAAAAAAAAGTCTCGAGAGTGGAAAAGGTTAATACACAACAACACAAAGTCAAATCGGAACTGACAATTAAGGAGTTCTTTGGTAGGGGTATAAAACAATAGGCAAGCTCTTGCTCAAAAGTCCTGATTACAAATTGATACTGCATACAACTCTGATGAGGAGAACTGGGGTTTCTTAATTATCGAACAATTAGAGCGTGCAGTCGAATATTCAGATGTCTGAGAGAACCCAATCCATCACTTCATACTCACAAAATAACCTTTTGAAATCAGGTTTTTTGAGCAAGAAAAAACACACTGTTTTTTACACCACCTTTTACCGAAAAACTCCTTAATTGATCTTAGTCTTGAAACATTTAATTATTAATTTTAAGAATATCAGTTGCCTACTAAGCATAGCTGCCGTTTTGTGTATGATTAAAGGCATTTTTCAATTCATCGAAAGTTTCACCGGTTGAGCAAAGATTACTAAGTTCGGTTCAGTATGACTGTACTGCACAAAAACACTCGAATCCGTAATTTGCACTCAAGCAGTGCAATGAGCGTTTCATTATTAAATACCCACACGTTTTTAAAGTCATCGACGAGTCCACCGGTTGAGAAAAGATTCCACGAGCGATTATTTTCATTCATTAGTCATTCACTGAACCGAACTTTGTAATCTTTTCTCAACCGGTGAAATCATGGGTGAATTTAAAAATGTTATTAAATAAACGCAAATCGGCAGCTTTGAGCTCGTTTCTAATGTCACATAATTTATGTTTCATTTCTTCTGAAATCAGGCAACACTGCTAAGATACAGAGCGCGATGCCAGCTGCCAGACCAGAGAATCATTTCCATTGAACCGGTGCGCCCTCTAATCTACACCCTACACCTTCCTATTTACTTGGGTGTCCCGGAGACAATGGCATCCAAATTAATCAAACATCCAAAGGAAATGCAGTTGCTCTTTCGTAGCCTTGGAAACTTCGGTAGCAGTCGCGTCTTTTAAGAAAACTGGAGGAGGGGATCATAGATCCCGGATCCCGATTCCTGAGACAGGCTACTGATTGATTTTGTTCTTTTGAAAACACGAGAAAAGAAGCAAACTGGAACCATCGACCAAAAGACAAACACTAAATAAACAAGGGACTAATTCAGAATTGGGGCCATAGTCGACGCGACATGCGACATCAGGCTAAAAGAAAAAGTTGCAGACGAAGAAGAGAATTAAGGTCTTCTCTTGAAAGACCCCAAGGCCCTAAAGGCACTGTACCTTTCTGACGCCTCGCACCCTTCAGAAAGCGATTCTACAGCATTCACCCATTCATAGTGATCGATATCCGTAGATCGACGGCTAAAACATCTAATGTAACGATTGACCTATGAAATGATGAGAGGGGGGGGAGGCTGTAGCACGGGCGGTTCCAGCAATTGGGCAACCATTAATTATTTCCCCTTGAGCATATGAGAAACAATCGATTCTTGAGGGGGCCACGACCCGTTTACTAATCGATTGTTTTTCATGCATTCAAATGGGAATTCACACTGAGAAAAAAAAACGATAGTCATAATACCGGTCATATATTACCGCAATTACGGGAAGTACAACGATGTGAACGACAGAAAGTCCAGTGCTTTGACCGGAAAATTCTGGTGTTAATACCAGAATATGATCTTAGAACTAAAAAGACTACTACAAACACTAGAATTCTGGTAATTGTACTATCCCTTTCATAGGTTCACATATTGTAATGCTTCTGGTAATCTTTTTTTTCAGTGCACAGTCGCCAGGCTGCTAGGTCCGCCTTGGAGATGTCGACTGATACAGAGAATATTTGAACCACTAATTGCAGAAATCAAAAGTAGTTCATACACACAAAACATTCAGCGGTTCATTTATATAAAACTGCTCGAGGCAACATCTTGCGATTTTCGTGACCTTGACATTCAAACATTAAAAATCCCGTTTGAGATTGAGACGGACGTATATAATCATTTCACAGAAGCGCGCTGTTACATTATACGAGGCTAGCATTTATTTGAAGTGTTCGCGCTAACAAAGTTGCATATAGCGCGGCCCAAAAGTCAAACACGCGTCTAGATCTAAAATACAGTAGAGATCAAAAAAGCCCTTTATTTTCAACGCAATCGCCTCGAGCAGGGAGTTGAACTTGCAATAATTTACGGACCAATGTCATAGACAGAAAAAAAAAAAACCCAAGATCAACAATCGACCTTCTAACAGTTCTAACTCTTTGAAACCAGCGCCTATAGATAGAGTACGCACTTGTTCCACGAACTTGGCTATTTATGTATCAAACTCATCACAGTGCGCAAACATGAAGCGGCAGAAAGTTCAAAAAAAAAAAGAAACAAAACACACTACTACGGACTTTGAGCGCCAGAAGTTTCACGGAAGTATCGTAAAAATTTCCTCGAATGAAACAATTTATCCGTCTCTTTATTTATAATCGTTCCGTCTTCGTTCTGTGAAATCTAAGATTGTCTGTAGGGGTTTTACAACCCCCCCCACTCGCCGCACACAGGTTCGGACCCTCACTTTTGCTGGACAATTTTTTTCTGAGGTGGTGGAATATTCGAAGGGTTTGTCCCATATAAGATTGTATGTAGTGGTCCTAACCCCTACCCACTCGCCGCATCCAGGTTCGGACCCGGTTTTTTGATGGACACATTATTTTTGAGATGGTGGAAATGGAATTTGACTCATGAGGACCAAATTTGCTCAAGGTGCGCCTTCTCTGACACTGTAGTGTCAGAACTATCTGCTTGTTTTTAATTATTTCCTCTTATAAATAGGCTGTGGGAAAAGATTTCAAGTCCGATTTACCAATTTTTAATTTTTAAGACATTTTATGAGCACAAAATAAAATTTTATCATTTTCAAAATTTAATGGGAAAAAACAATAACACTATCTTATAAGTATATCTAAAAAAAAAAAAAAAAAAAAAAAAAAAAAAAAAAAAAAAAAATGTGTCCATTTCACAATCCCCTTCCACAATAAATTTATTCTTCTCCGGTCCGATAGATCCAGTCCGCGCTATCTTTCAGTATAGTCGTATTTTGCTTTGTCATCGCGGTGGCGATTTTGATTATTTTTTTACGGAAATATGTTTTGTCGTATTTTAATTCTGTTTTCACGCTCAAAATGTGCAAACAGAATTAAAATGCGACAAAATATATTTACGTAAAAAAATAATCAAAATCGCCATCGCGATGGCAAAGCAAAGTACGACTTATTGATGCACCAAAACAAACCAACCTAACCTAATCTTTCTACTGACAAGGCTGGCTGAATCCTTGTCAGATGATGGTAGTGGTCTGTTATCTGGTTATTTTCCTCCGATCAGCTGTGTATCTTCGCGGGTTGCCAGATTGGGCCAAAACTCAATTATTTTCCCGTTGAATTTATTAGAAAACGAAATCAATTTTTGGGCAATCTGGCAACGTCGCAATTTTTGTTTTAAATGAATGTTTATTGCACGCTCCAGATGAGCGGATTATTATGAGTGCAATAATACAGTGTTTTATTACCGGTTGCTCATCTAACTATCGACAAAGGTTTATTTCTCTAAAATCGTGGACTTTTTAAAACGGCACTACGCCTCACAAAAACTTACTTTTCTTCAAGTTTGGGCAAATTTGGGCAAAAAGCCGGCCATATTCCTTTTCTTTACCTTATTTCGCATCACTCAGTACAAATTTGAAGGCTGATATCGGCTGATATCAGAAGATGCAGTCTTACAAACATCAAAAAAATTGTGAATTTTAGTGGCTGGACCCAGAAAAATCTCAAGACACCAAAATAAAGGTAAAATATTGTAATAGGTCCTTTTTTTTACTTTCTTGGGATCCTCCTAGCAGGAAAAAAATACAAAAGCAAAAATATCATCAACATTAACAGCGTCACGATACGATTGCGTAATGTGAACGGTACCGGCGAATTTTCGACGTTCGGGCTACTCGTCACTTCTCTTATCACTTTACCTGCGAAAGACACCTCCATGACCCATATAGGCCCGGATATCATCTCAGTAGACGTCTGAGAGTCCATTTTCAGCACCATTAAGTGTTATTTGAACTTTGAATTTTGCACTCCCAGATTGGCCATTGGCCACACTGTGCGCTTGCATCTGCGACGTCACCCCGTCACACTTTTTATTTCAGACACACACTCACACACTCACAAAAACTCAAACACTCATGGAGGAGCCATGCATAGGAGCCAGCCAGCCAGCCGCAAGATAACCTATTTACGTCCAAACCAAACCACAAAAGCGCGTTGCGCTAATAACTCACTTTATGACCATTCAAAATATAATCGCGTTTCAATTATTCGTGTGTGTATGTATAATGTAATACTGTACGCGATACATAAGTACTTACACTTACGTACTTACACTGCGTTTGGATTGCCTCGCTGCCGCTGCCGCCGCCACGCCACTCCGTGACCTAATTTCCACCACCGCGCCGCGCGCTTTCCCCTCTAAAAACCGCTCAGCCGCGCGCGTCTCAGCTGCACTGAACACCCCCCTCCCCCTCCACTCTCCAGAGGAGGAGAGCCCCGACACCTCCCCTATTCACCCGATATGCACTCCGCTGACATGGACATGCGCGCGCAACGAGAAGGAGAACTCGACTCTCCTTGGTTAGTGCCACATTTCACGTTAATCAATTTCGCTGTTAATCAAGTTTCTGTTTATATTTATTTTTTCTCTTCTCTTCTATATCCTTTCTATCCTTCCTCTCTTCCTCCACATCATACTTTCTCGATTGTTGGCGACCGCGATTACAGCAGGACGGAGAAGGAGAGGAGGTACACCAGTAGCGCAAGCGCAACGAGAGTTTCTTCATCTCTCTCTTTTCTAGATTAAGAAACGTATGTAAGACAAGGATGGACAAGGGGATAAAACCCCCTGTTTCTGTCCTTTTCCTAATTATACATTCAAATGGGAAATGAGAGAGATGGAAAAGATCCTGGTTGCGCCAGTGAGTACGGTCGGTGCAATGGGCTTGGTGCTGTTGTTGCTCTTTGTTTTTTGCGATGGAGACGAGACCTAACCTAACAATCAAGAGCAAGGTGACGTAAGGTTGGCAAATGAAACGACAAGATCGTGAATCGACCAGTAGCGTAGCGTGCGATTTGGTAACGTTGCAGTTCGTCCATTTAAACCCTTGAAAAATATCGAACTATTCGGTGTTCGGTAAATACCTTCGCATTCGACCTTTTACATGTGATTAAATGTCCTTGATTACAACGTTGCCAAGTTGCACGAAACGCCACTGGAATCGATGGCATCATCGTCAAGCTCGCGTCCGGCCCCAATACCATGGCGCACGGCACACGGTCGGCCCCACAGGACAGCTGCAAGGACAAATCGATAACGTCAAGATATCGTGGTGGTACGGATGCAAACATTAGCCAGGGATTTGTCTTTCTCTCTCTTCGCCTATTTGACGACAAACGTTGAAAGGACAGAAACAGGGGCTGAATAAGTCACGTCACCAACGAGCTATAGAGTCAGAGAGGATTTATGGGAAATGGGGAATTTGTCATTTTTCGTAATGTCAAACGCAAACGATGATTTTTGATGATTTTTCATCTCTAAGTTTCGGCCACTATTTTTCGATCTCAGACCTCAGTGCAGCGATGTCAACAACGCTGCACATTGTTTCCAGATTGGGGTGAAAAAGCCGTACGTTCTACAGTGATTTAAATGGGGATGATACGGCTTTTTACCCTCGATCTGGCAACACTGGCTGCACAGTACCTTACACTAGAGTCCCTATATGTAGAGAGTTGAGAGTTAAGACAAGAGGGTAGTCAACTTCTGATTGGTCGATGAATTTTAGGCTCTACGGACGCCGCCATTGGATGCGATTTTGCACTTTTGTTTTGTTTATCAACGGTCTTTTACAGATAAAAGAGGTGATTTGCGATGAATCTGTTAATTTTAACCATGATGCACCACAAGAATGTCTATAAATCTCAAATGAATCATTAAAAGCGTTAATACATGTCAATCAACAAAAGCAGGGAAAGATTACATCGTTATTAACTTAGCGGAACTGTAATCTTTGCAGTGGAGCAAAACACAACAACGGCCTCAGAATGTAAACAAATGTGCAAAATCGCATCCAATGGCGGCGCGGCGCCCATGATTTCACTTGTCTTAACTCTCTACATATAGGGACTCTACCTTACACAACATTTGGAATTTAGATATCTGAAAAAACAATGAATGAATACGGATGGCAAGCTTTTTAAGCTCTTCCGCCTTCTAAAACCGATCTGACGTGACATTCAAAGATGCTCAAATTGCTCATCAACGCGTCGCGGCATATAATAACGGCAGTTTAGGCCGCCGTTAAGGGCTTTGGTCTGATTGTGAGTCTGGGCTCGGATGGCGTTGACTGCAATTCAGAGAAGCTATAGCCGTCCAACGTGGAAAGTGGGCGTCATAGGAAGGATCAGCGGAGCTGGAGGGGCGCGGTCGGAGTCGGGTCGTGGCGATTAGATGGCGGCGCTGCGCGGTGGGCCGGATTCGTTTTACTCCTTATAACTCAAACAAACAAGATCATAATTGCATAATTATCCGCCGTAGTTGCACTTTTATCAGGGCTCGTTAGTATGGAACCCCTCTCCGTCCCCTCTCTTACCGAATTGTTTGAACTTGCCGACGGACGCGTCGCATGCAGCGTCGCGCGCCGTGCATACTGCAATCCGCCACCCGCGTTGCAAAGACACCCGTTTTAAAAACCCACCTTTATAACCGAAACGAGAGGAATCACTCTTGTAAATGGAGCTCCGTCATCGACCAGGGTTGCCGATTTTTGATCGAGGGGATTATTAGAACCATCGATTCCGCAAAACATTCAACAACCCAGTTAAATGGTAAGATTACAACTCACAAAAGGATTCGAAACTTCGATCTTTTAAACCTCCAGATCCGTTACACTAGAACCGTTTCCACTCCGATATCGGATATAAATTTGGGGGATTGAAAAAAAAAAAAAAAAGAAAAAAAAATGTGTTGCGTTAAATGCCAATTTTGATTTCATCCGACAGAAGTGCACAAGGGGGGAAAAAAAAGAAATTATAAAATTTTCAAAAAATTAATCAAATAAAAATTCTCATATGGTTTACCGGGATTAAAGAGCGAAAAATATAGTACCGAGGAGAGTGCGTAAGCCTCCTCGGTGGAGTATCATCATATTTTAACTCCAGAAAAGTGCAAATTATGACTACATCATTCTTCCTTTCCGCACCATTGTCTACTCCGCAAACATCTTACTCCGAAAACTATACAGTGAGAGTAATCATGGCTTTCGTGTAACTGGAGTCGGACTGACAATGTCTGACCGCGTAGAGAACGCCAGTTGACAAAAAGATTCTAAAGTTAAAAATAGTACGGTAACATCTAATGGAAGCACTCAAAAACGCGAAACTAAGACCTTCTCATCCACCAATTAATTAATTGCCTTTTCTTTGATTTCAAGAATTCCTTTGATTACTCTCAAATCGACAGCCCCTGTCATCGACTATAGACCATCGATTGTCGATGGCACTCGAGAAGTTGCTAATTACCCCCCCCCCCCCTCCCCGCATACGAGTCCCTTCTGTTTGTTTCATAAGTTCTCTCTCTCTCTCTCTCTCTCTCTCTCTCTCTCTCTCTCTCTCTCCTCTCTCTCACTCTCTCTCTCTCTCTCTCTCTCTCTCTCTCTCTCTCTCTCTCTCTCCTCTCTCTCTCTCTCTCTCTCTCTCTCTCTCTCTCTCTCTCTCTCTCTCTCTCTCTCTCTCTCTCTCTCTCTCTCTCTCTCTCTCTCTCTCTCTCTCTCTCTCTCTCTCTCTGCGGTAGGCGTAGAGTGGACAAACAATTTATATAACGTATTATTAGAACCGGCGGCAGGTATCTCTCTTCGGTTTTCACCCCCTCCTCACCACCCACCGCACACCCTCGCAACACTCATCACTATCCATTATTGATGGCGTGGCGGGCGGGGGAGGGGGGCACGGGCGGCGCTCAGCAGATCTGTGATTAAGCCACCGTTTATTTTTAGAGGATGCCAACTGTTTGTGTTTTCAATTATATTTTATCATCGTTTTGTAACGAGGAGAAAGAACTCTCATCGAAAGTCGAGTTAACAGATTTGCGATAAAAAAAAAAAAAAAAAACAACAAAAAACAAAACAGAAAAAAAAAAATTGTGAGATTTTTGAAAAGGAGTATGGGGAAAACAACCGTTCAAACCACGTGAAATTGGCTTGTTTATCTCGTCGATTTTAAATCGGATCATTCGCAAGCATTTTTACACTCTCTTCCCCCACTCACCCGCCTGTCACACTTTTTCGGTGAAACTAATCCACCTGCCAAAGACTTGTTTCTATTTCTTCTGTTTGTTTGCTTCCATTTGATTATAATATTTATTTATACATTTAATGAGCAGATTACAGTTTAATAGAATCGGCCACTTGAGATAATCTGTCTGTGTCTTCGACACAATTAACTTGCAGTTTGCGCGGAGAATATTAATTTATCGATGAGAAAATACCCTCTTTGAATAAGCGAACGGTTCTGCAGACATTTGCTAACGAAACTCCTATAAGCATAACTCTTCGATAAATTTCAATTTTTTTACCAAGTAAACTGAAGTTTTGCATATTAGCGTGAAATTTAGCATGCTGTATTCTAATTTTGTCTCTACTTTCCCTCAAGACTCAATTTTCTTTCGGAAAACTGAAATTATCTGCACCTAACCTCAAATTTACGATCCAACGGACACCAAGTGAAAAGTAGGAAAGTTGAGGAAGAACCGTAGAAGCTGGAGCAAAACTGATGAAAAATTCGGATTCCTCGACTGAAATCCTTCCAGATTAATTATACGAAGATAGTTATCATAGGTTTCAGGTTAATTTGTCAAACTTTTCCTTAATCATCCGTAGGGAGAATCTGTTAGCATATGTCTTGTCCATAAGGAAATTTCGTTAGCAAATGTCTGCAGTTCGTAAAAATTTCTTTGAATTGGAAATGACTTTTGATTGAGGCGCTTAGAACACAAGGGGTGTAACTGTAAGTGCACTTTCTTTGATTTTGAGATGGTCAGGGTTAAAGTTCAAGGGCTGCCAAGTGCCGATGCTGCTACAATTGACTCGTTGTAGGTTGTAGGTCGACTTCAACACGCTACAGCGTGCTAAATATTATAGGATTCAGTCTGAATAGGCTGTCGTGCGCTTTCTTTCCCCCTTTCATATTTTTTTTCTTCTTTTTTTTTCTTTCCATCAGAAATGACCCTACTCATGACACGACAACGACACGATGTGCCCTATGCCTACGACGGAAAATTGAAATTTGGGGTATCTAGTGGTTTTACTAAGGACACTAGAGGTCGTTTCAAAAGTATTGGCGCACCTAAACCGATAATCTTTGGAATTGTTCAACATAATTTATGTTCAGCAGTACTAATAAAAATTAATTAAAGCGTTGGCTTTTCATTGAGGAACGCTTTAAAATCAAAAGTTTTAAGTCAAAGGCAAGTCTTCCTTTGATTAGAAGGAATGAAAATTGGAAATTCGCCAAAGATTATGGTCTACTGTGGCGTCACTGAGAAGTTTCAAACTAAGGCTCAAAAGGTCGAAAACGATTAATTTTGATGGTTTTTTCTCACTGACATTTGGCTACTTGTTTTCTATCTCTGACCATAGTGCAGTGGCGTGGATTCCCATTTAAACCTAAATAAAATAATCGATTCTTTGATGTCGAGGCGCTAAAATCGATATGTTTGCATAGACTTAAAAAACAAAATTGCACAGTTGCCAGATTGGACGAACCGCTATGGGTTGGCACCCTTCTCCTGATGTAATACGAAACTATAATCGTAATGATTTTCCAATTAAGAACCCCAAGTTTACCATCCACTTGGGACAGCTTCTTATGCGTCGGAGCTATCTAATCTTATTTCGTTTCGCGGTTATCTCCATAAGCGCAGGCGAGTCTTTTCCGCTCTAACTCTGTCTAGACACAACACAACACTGCATTTCAACGACCCAACAGAATGTGTCAAGTGCTCAAGTATGTAATAAATTCCATTACCCAACTGTTTCCGCCCGTCCCGTCTTGCCGTAAGTGCTTTCATGCTTTCTGCACGCATCTGAGAGTCTGCAAGAGTGAAATGAGAATCCTAATCCGTGTTAAGTATTAAGAAGAAAAGAAAAGAAAGAAAAAGAAAAAGAAAAAGAAAAAGAAAAAAAAAAAAAAAAAAAAAAAAACATCCACAAGCATCCATCCTTCACACTTAAAATTTTTTCGAGAAAGCCTTGAAAAGTACCGATGCCCTGAGAAAAAATTGACACTTGAAATGATTGGCTTTCAGTTGAAAATTGAAAGGCTCGGTACGGAGGTAAGCAGTGAGTTGCGAATCTTTGGCGAATTTTCAACCAGTGGCGTAGCGTGCAATCTGGCAACCTTGTAGTTTCTTCATTTAAACCCACGAAAAATGTCGAAATATTGGGTGGTCGGTGAACACCTACGCATTTGACCTTTTACACGTGTTTAAATCGACAAAATTCAACGTTGCCAAATCGCACGCTTCGCCACTGTTTTCAACTCTCATATTTTGAAATCACTGCTGAACTTTCCCGCGAGACTTATAGTTATATAGACTTTTTGATTTTAAAGCGTTCTAAAATGAAAAGCCAGAAGCTATCGTTCATGACGATTAGTTTCTATGGTGCAAAATGGTAAACACAACGGTGAAAAACTCCAAAAGTTATCGATTAACAGTAAAATCCGTTCCCACTTCTGAAACAGGCTTCATAAGAAGATGGATTCTCATTGTCTTACCGAGAGCTCCTATGAGAGACAGATGGTGACGGAAATAGAAATTATTTACCTGTAACAAACAAAAACAAACAACAAGTGTTAGTGAGCTAAAGATCGACATTTAAGATTACTAAATATACATTTCAAAATGGGAAAGGAAAAATAGGGGATCTCAGATCGGTGAATTATTCGCAAACAAGCTAACTGTATTTCGATCGATGAACAAACAGAAATAGAAAAAGTGTGGTTTAAGTCATTCTAAACAAGAGAAGCTTACACTTTGAAAGCTACTATAGAGGTGACGCTATTTTTAAGCTGACGGGCCGGAAAATTAGAGTTTGAATTTTCTAAACCACCACTAGATTTTTCCTTGAGCTCGAAACACAACTGTTGACTCAAATGGCAGTTCTATTCGCGCTCTAAATCGAAAAACCAGACAGAAAATTAGTTTTCCTAAAACTCATAGTTTCCTGTTGATGCTGCGATAAGTTTGTGCAGTCTCATGTGCGTAAACTGCTCTATGACATCAGTCAAAACTCTACCACCAACGGAAAAAAAAAAAAAAAAAAAAAAAAAAAAAAAACGAAAATATAGGACTTACTGCCAAAGCGTATACACAATATAGTTTCCGTCAAAAGATCTGACGTTTAAAAATAGGCGGACAAAGTGCATGGTCGTTAAAAATCGAAACAAACAAACATGACAAATAAACAAAAATCCGTACTTCCTCGTCTTGCGACTGGACTCTCAAGTCTCAATATCGAGGCGACTGCCTTCAAACGAGCTCCCAAGATCCGCCGACAGGCAACCTAACCTTGCATGATTTGCTCGCGTCTGCATGACAACAAAAACCGCGGCTGTTGATTGTCGAATCCGACCCGATCGAAAAGAATTTGGATAATAATACCAGAAAAATAATGGATTCAGGGTTCTACGCAGTGCCGGCTCGTGCGATTTTGCAATCATGCAATTTGTCCACTGAAACCTATATAAAATAATCGAATCTTGAGGAGGCTGACAGCCTATTGGACTATCGATTGTTTTATACAGGGTGTTTCACATAACCTGCTCACTATGGTTTTCTTGAACACATGACGATAAAAAAATCGAGAAAAATCGGTTTTATACTAATTCGGACCTGAAGTTTCATTTAAAAATACTGTCACAACCCAAAATTTGGTTTTTGGGGGGTTTTCAGGGGGGGCACCCCCCGAATCTCGAAAATTTCAAATAGCAACCCCCATCTTTTGATACCTCTTTTGAAAGGGCGTAAAATTCTAAGCATTTTGGCTTAAACCGGAAGTCAATATCTTTTTTCGTGTTCGAGATATCGAAGGTCGAAGTTCGATTTTGGACCAATTTTCGAAAATTCGTAACTCCTACGAAAAGAGTCGTAAAACAAAAAACTGCATATGCAAAATACTCTACTTGATGAGTACTTTCAAGAAAAAAATACGAATTTAGAATCAAACAAATTGTAAGCCAACTTTTAGGCACCTTAAAAATGTTGGCGGGAAAACCCCGATACATCAAAATTTTCAAATGGCAACCCCTATCATTGAACGTCTCATGCGAAAAGGCGTAAAAAGTCGTGCATTTTGGCGCAATCAAAAGTTCAATATCGTTTTTCTTATTCGATATATCGAAAATCGAAGTTCGATTAGGACCGTTTTTTGACCCTGTAAAAAATGGATCCTATCGTGTGATACATCATTCAAAAGCGCCTAAAAAATCAAGAATTTTAGCGCAAACCGGAAGTCAATACCTTTTTTTGCGGTCGAGATATCGCAAGTCAAAATTTAGTCTCCGCTTAGGGCCCACCTTAAATTTTGACTTGCGATATCTCGACCGCAAAAAAAGGTATTGACTTCCGGTTTGCGCTAAAATTCTTGATTTTTTAGGCGCTTTCGAATGATGTATCACACGATAGGATCCATTTTTTACAGGGTCAAAAAACGGTCCTAATCGAACTTCGATTTTCGATATATCGAATAAGAAAAACGATATTGAACTTTTGATTGCGCCAAAATGCACGACTTTTTACGCCTTTTCGCATGAGACGTTCAATGATAGGGGTTGCCATTTGAAAATTTTGATGTATCGGGGTTTTCCCGCCAAAATTTTTAAGGTGCCTAAAAGTTGGCTTACAATTTGTTTGATTCTAAATTCGTATTTTTTTCTTGAAAGTACTCATCAAGTAGAGTATTTTGCATGTGCAGTTTTTTGTTTTACGACTCTTTTCGTAGGAGTTACGAATTTTCGAAAATTGGTCCAAAATCGAACTTCGACCTTCGATATCTCGAACACGAAAAAAGATATTGACTTCCGGTTTAAGCCAAAATGCTTAGAATTTTACGCCCTTTCAATAGAGGTATCACAAGATGGGGGTTGCCATTTGAAATTTTCGAGATTCGGGGGGTGCCCCCCCTGAAAACCCCCCAAAAACCAAATTTTGGGTTGTGACAGTATTTTTAAATGAAACTTTAGGTCCGAATTAGTATAAAACCGATTTTTCTCGATTTTTTTATCGTCATGTGTTCAAGAAAACCATAGTGAGCAGGTTATGTGAAACACCCTGTACATAGGTTTAAATGGACAAATTGCATGGTTGCCAAATTGCACGAGCCGCCACTGGTTCTACGCTCGCTATCACAAAAATATCCACGGCGGTGTAATGGCGGGTCGTTCAATGTGGCACCACCGGATTCTCTTCATTTAAACCTACATTAAATAATCGATCTTCGGGGAAATTGCGATACTTTCGCTTTGGTTCAAACGGCGGAAAAATCGTTGCCAAACAGCACCACGGGCCGACACTGCATTTTATAGTCTGCGATCGTCAAGAAGTGGTCAAAAATAGGAAGGTATAAAATTATTATCACTTTATTATAATAATTATAAACTTTCAAGACAAATTTTTAATCACAGGAAACAAATCTAATGTAAGAAGAGTTTTAAACCTAGAAATTTCACTGGGAAGTTTAATTATAAGCTTGAAAGGTCGAAATCTATGATTCTTGGCGAACTTTTGCACGCTGATTTTTAGCCACTTTTTTTCGATCTCAGGATCTCACGTCAGACCATAGTGCATTTGAACGCGTGTGTTAGAAAAGGACGGAGAAGGGGGCTTAAAGTCACGTGATAACCCCTCCTGCTATCCTTTTCTAACACATGGCTCATATGGGAAGAAAGAGAGAGAGAGAGAGAGAGAGAGAAGGGGAGAGTGAGAGAGAGACAAATTCCTATATATCCGCCTATGGCCCACGCCCGTCGAGACAATCGAATGTAAACAAACAAAAAATAACAAACGAGACAGAGACTACCAACCATCAGGAGCGAGCTACTAACCAAGCGAGCAAAAAAATCCAGGCACTGCAAAGGCATTCCTCGGCCTCTCGTCATCATTACTTAAATTGAACGTATAATACGAATAAGAATAACAGTTGATTTTCCGTCTCTCTTACTCACACTGCCTAACTCATTCACTCTGTCTCTCTCTCTCTCTTTCGGTCATTCCATCTCTATCCAGTTGCCTTGTCTAAGGTCACTAATCAAGGCTTACAAACAAACAGGAGGCAAGGCCGTATCTTGAATCGCAACTTGGTTCGCGGCAACGACTGACTCTCGCTGCAAGCGGCGCGCGGTAACAGCAAAGCGCAGCGCCGCACACAGGGACAAGTCTATTAGAGAGGATGGACATTGCCTGGCAACTTTAAAAATGGATATATATATATCTTTATTTATGCTCAACCTAGACGTTTTAAAATTTATTTCATTGGTTTTATAAAATAAAATTTCCTACAAAAATCACCCATTAGAGTTCCCCCCCCCCCCAATAAAAACATTTAAATTTGCATTTTTCGTCATATGATTCAAATCCGTCTCCTCCGAGAGATTGGCTCCGCTGACCACTGTGCGCCATCACCCCCCCCCCGACTACTCTCTTTCCCTCCCCTTCTCTGAAACCAAACCAGCCAACCCCGCCCCGGTAGAATCAAGCACGGTCACACGGTGTAATGGAGGTTGGTGTCTAGCGCACACGTAAACAATGGCTTAATCGACTGCGACTGGCCTGCACGAGCACTGTGTAGTGCAAGTTGATTATTTACTTTCGATGGATACAGCACTCTGTTGGATTGCTCCGATACGATACGACGCGAGAAATTGAAATAATCTCACTGGCTGAGCGTGCAATCTGGCAACATTGCATTTCGTCCATTAAAACTCATATAAAATATCTATTTGAGGGAGTGCACTGTGCACCCCCGATACTTCGACCTTTCTCATGACTTTAAATGGACAAAATCCAATTTATTTGCTGCGATGATACGTGAAAGATCCAAGCCCCGCGAGCCTCAAGAATGGACACAAAATGTCATTGATGGAGGCAAACACAGATGGTGAGAAGGAGGCCGGGGGGGGGGGGGGGGGGGGGGGGTTGTCGCCCGGTACCGAAAGCATAAAATAGTGATCTGCGCGCGGCGTTTTAGACACGAGCTTTTCCGACGGGAGCAGCAGAGACGAAAGAGAATCGGGCTGAAGAGAGGGAGAGGAGAGAAGAGAAGAGGGCGGTCTGCTAATGAAGGTATTGAGGTTATATACGAAAACGAGAGAAAAGAGGAAAACGAAATAATATCTAATAATAATAAATACAACGGGAGGAGAGGGAGGATGTGCAAGCACGTGGCAAAGACAGGTGTGCGACTGTAAGTACGCTGGCTAGAAATCGAAATTCATTGTCGTGGTGGTGGGGGGAGGGGGGGCGAAAAAAAGATCCTTCATAGGCCATGGTCACGCTCCAACAAGCAGGTGACTCCTCCGATACTCCTCACTGATATGATACGGGATGAATCTCCTTGCAGTAGGAGAGATTTGAAATCTTGGGAGAGATCTCTCTCTCTCTCTTTCTTTCTCTTTGGCCATTTGAACACATGCGTTGGAAAAGGATAGCAGTACGGGCCATCACGTGACTTTGGACCCTATCTCCATCCTTTTCTTAGGCACACGTTCAAATGGAAGGAGGGAGAGAGAAAGAGAGAGAGAGAGAGAACTCGGTGTCTTATAGAGCAGGACGCATGCATGCGCAATTGCGCACGGGATAACGCCGATACCGGCTTCCTCAAAGAAAAAGGCTCCTCTGTCCTCTCTTGCTCGCGACGACCGAAGGCTGAGACACGAGATCCTCAAGTCCTCCTTCGCCGAGGACCTCCTGTAAAATAAAAGGGAATAACCTGGGAATAAAAAGGAATGTGTTTGGAGCTCATCTACTGGAAGAGGTACGAGGCTAACCTTGGTGCGATCAAAGAGGGCACACCTATTATTTAAGCGTCGCGTCGGCTATTATGCATCGGGGAGACAAATCCTGGATTTCGTAAAAGGTTCTCTGATCCCCTTCCCTTTCACTGGCGAAAACAAGAACACCTTACGATCGCATCGCAAGGCACGAGACAGGTGAGACGGCAAGAGACAGTAAGCGAAATTGCCAGTTTCAACACCACTGCCAAACCCCTCCCTCCCTCCCTCTCCATCTCAAAGTGCTGGTGTTTAAACGCCAAGTAAGACGTGCCTTTGATTCAAATTATGAGACGATCTTAAGGTAATATATAACCAATTGTTATCCGTCAACGAAATCAATTCATTTACAGGATTGCATTGTGGACCTACTAATTAATTTATAAGTCACGATAATAATAATAATTGCGTCTTCGGCAAAAACTAATAATAACAATAAAGTGGACATGACATATATTCGACGGCCTCTCACTCTCAGGATGGGTAAGTTGATTGGTTATAGCTCAATTTCATTTCCAGGAGTATTTCGCCCAGATCCTCACGCCCCTAACAGTATCGTAGGGGGAGCCGGGGGCCATTTTATTTTAAATCAACACCTTAAAACAGAAACCAGATAAAAGAAATAGAATGCAATTTTTATCGAAGGTAAAGTCAGTTCCCTCTCCAGGAATTTGGAAACGACGAATCTTTACGCCAATTTCCCAAAAGGCACTGAACACGAGCTAAAGTTAACGAAAATCATGGATTACCCCGCTGGCCTTTGGTATAGTCGTCCCTACCGGAAAACTTTCTGACGTCGCACAGTAAAGCGAATCAATGGAAGAAACTGGACATACCGTGGCGACTTTAAATGTTCATATCTTTATCAATACGCAACGTAGAAGTTTGAAAAAGGTTTCATTGGTTTTATTATAAAATTTCTTACAAGAAACACCCTTTATAGTTTGAGTTCTGACGGTAAAAAAATTCAAATTTGCATTTTTAATAATAAATTCCATATCCAACTCCTCCCATTAATTCGCTCTACTGTGCGCCGCTCATGCAAAAAATTCATCAAAAAGTGAATTAAAGGCTATACCAAGAAAATAAGCGAATATAATGGAGCGCAGGCTTAGAGAGCTTAAAAACATCTTTGAAGTTATACTCTCCGGATTGACAGACTGTAAGAAAAAAACGCCATGACGACAATAAACAAGACAGCGAGTCTCGAATTCAACGAAAATAACGTTTGTTTTTCAATCCTAACCGTGTACTTGTACTGCATGTCGCAGTAAGAGTGTTGGTGTCACACGAACGTAGCGACACGCAAACGAGGGACACACAGGGGTGGAGGGGGATTATACGAAATGGCTTATACTATATTTGGAAAATAACGACAAAACAAAGTAAGCACAACATCTCTACTTTACGTCGCATAAACTGTGAGGTCCACGGTTGCCAGTTTTAGTGAAAACTCACTGAACGTTTTAGAGCTAGTTTCAAAGAAAGAGTATGAAAATGATACCGGTCCAGTCTCGAGACCTGACAAGTGTCGGTATGTTTACCTCATTTTTTTTTTTTTTTTTTTTTTTTTTTTTTTTACCAAAAAGAAAGTTGTGACAGATCCATTTGAATTTGGTTTGAAACGAATATGCAAATGTAATGGAGTGACTATATGGACACAAAAATCAATGTAACTGAAATTATTTTGGAAGGATTTGCACGATAAAGAAATTGCCACATGACAGAAACAAGCAAAATTGTCTCACCTAGATTAGAACTGTACGTCCAGATAGCCACTCAAAAACATTTTTTTTTTTTTAACTTTAAAAAGACAGTTGTGATAAATCCATTTGAAATTCGTGTTAAACGAAACTTCAAATGTTACAGAGGGGGGCTATCTGGACACAGAAATCGAACTGTTTATTTTAGAAGAATCTGCACGATAAAGAAATTGCCACACAGTAGAAACAAGCAAAAATTTTCACACCCGGATAATTTTATTAGAACTCTATGTCCAGATAGCCACTCTAAAACACTTGCATTTTCATTTAAAACCAACTTCGACTGACTTCATTGCAATTTTTTATTTAAGGTTAAAAAATATGAGGCAAAGCAAAATCAGATCGCCTGCATGCTGCCTTACTTTGGGATAGGATATGACTTACAACAAGAATCAGCCTCTCGCTTGCTAGAGGTCGTTTCAGAACCGACATCTTTGGAATTTTTCAACATTATTTCAGATGTTACAAGATGAAAATTAATAAAAATCAATTTAAGCATTGACTTTAACATTGAGGAATGCATACAAACTAAAGCTTCAAAGTCGGATGCAAAATTTGTTCCGATTTGAAGGAATGAGAGTTGAAAATTCGCCAAAGATTACACGTCTCGGGGCGCCTACACTACTGAAACGAGCTCTATACCCCGTTTGCTGAACAAATTCAACGGCTAATTACCGTGAGAATTCCAATAGCATTGGCAACGATGAGATCTGAACGAGAGAACATGCGAGAAGAGCATGATTTAAAGTTCTGGCGCGCGGTGCGCCTTGCCGCGCCGGCCGCGCGCACCGGAGCTGTTTTTCAATTTTGCAACTGATTCCAATTGAGTTGTTTATTTGCATTTCACTCGTAAACAACACTAATTTGATATTGCAATTTGACGGCGGTGAAGGTGGCGACCAGTCGCGGAGGGGGGGGGGGCTTGGGAGGTGGGACCAACAGCGACGCCGCGACAGAACAATGACGGAATAAGGTTTCGCTCGTATTTAGTAACATCCCCCCTCCTCCTCACCATTGGCACTCTTGGCGAAGCTTACTTTGTATGCGACCACACTGTGTGCACTATTTTTATTCTGTTTGTATGCGGCGGGTGCGTGTGCATTAATGATACAGTCTCTCCGTTTTGCACATACACACATACACCAGCACAGAATAGCGAAACGTTTCACGCGAATATACAGTGCGCTAATTTACAGTGGCGAGACTCTATTCTCCGTACCTTTCGAACGAATCAGAGGCAACATTTCGCGCTACAAAGTAATTCAGATTGCGTCAGAGAGTGTGACACGCGAAAAAAGTCATGAATGCTTCACAATGTCTGGCGAAATCTAAGTAGTTTTCCAAAAAAAACAAAAAACAAAAAAAAAAAACAAAACAAAAAGAAAACAAAAAAAAAATTATGAACCGTACGGATCCGAAGAAAAAATTGCCCTATGACGTGCGGAGGACCTCACTTTGATTGCACATGTGCGTAGTATGCAGATGCGATTGGGTGGGGGCGGGCGGGAAAAAAGGGGAATATGGAGGGGGGACTGTCTGTCTGCTATTCAACTACGGGAAATTGAATAATGATTCCAAAAAAAAAAACCCGAGACAGTCTGACCAAAGATCTCCTTCCGAAATATTAATAAAATAAATATTTCACAAATTTTAAAAAAAGCATGGAACGAATCCTCTCTTTTGAAAACAGAGAATTAAACAAAAAAGAGAGAGAGAACAGGAAAGATATGCTATTTGACGGTGGACCCATATGATAAGCAAGTCAAGCTCCTCGAAACAATCTTCACAGCACCACTAGCGCTATCAGGATCTCTTCCATCTCTCTCATTCCCCATTTGAATGTATAAGAAGGAAAAGGACAGAAAGAGGGGTTTGTATCCCCTTGTCCATCCTTGTCTAACATACGTTTCTTAATAAAGAAAAGAGAGAGATGAAGAAACTTTTATTGCGCTACTGCACAGCACAATAGGAAAAACTATGAATTTCGAGCGCTTTTTCCTCATTCCTTCATTTCTTATTCTCTACCCATAATACAATATGGATGAAAGAGAGAGAAAAAAAAAGTGTGAAATGGATGAGGATAAAATATTACACATGAAGAAAAGAAAGAAAATCATGAATGGTGGGTACCGAGTTGAGGGATGGGGAGGTGGGAGGAGAAGGAGGGGATATTATAAATATTATAAGTACAAAAGCCGGACGAAAAATGACAAATGACGTAAGGAACTATCACTAGAATAATAGAGGGACGAACAATGTAACAAGTTGACCCAGACGCTAGACAGGGGCCTCGAGTGAGGGTAAAGTTTGAACCCGCGGAGAAGTCAAAAGAGGCAAGAGAGACTTGAAACGAGGAAGGGGGAGATGGGGGGCGTTATAGCGTAGACACTGTAGACTGTAGACTGATTGTAAGAGGGAGCGGGGTAGTAAGGTCGTGTGGAATAATCAGTGGACTAGATTTATTTAAATCAGGAAACCGCCGATTATCGCTTTAATCTGACAACAACTAGTGAGAGCATTTTCAACAGAATAATGCTCGGCATGAGGGAGAGATGCGAGAGAGTGTATCTGAGAGGAGAGAGAGAGAGAGAGAGAGAGAGAGAGAGAGAGAGAGAGAGAGAGAGAGAGAGAGAGAGAGAGAGAGAGAGAGAGGGGGGTAAGAGAGAGTGAGAGAGAGGGGGTGTAAGAGAGAGTGAGAGAGAGGAAGGGAGAGAGTCAATGTGGGTAAAATACTAAAAGTGAAATAAACAAAAACTAGCGATTGAGCCCGAAGATCAAGACACACACACTCACAAGGAGGAGGAGGAGGAGTGTAAGGAGGCGAATGATCGGCATGGCATCCGCATCTGCCTCCTCCTCCTGCCCGTCAGCATCAGGATTCAGGATCAGGATCAGCGTCAAACACCTTGCCTTACCACACGTAGCACAAACGTAGCGCGCAGCGTACTGCGTAACCTCTCATGCACGCACGCACGCACGCTACGACGAAACGCGCCTTGCGTCGCGTCCCTGCAGCACAGCGGCCGAGCCGCCGCGCCCGCCATGCGCTGGGGTCGTGACCCGAATCGAAGAAGAATCTTTTCAAAAACAACAAAAATCTTTCTTTCTCTGCGCCAGAGGCCGAGGAGAGGAACCTGCGCCTGCTCTAACCTCTCCCGCAGCACAAAATTCAAAAACTAGTTGAATTAATACTGTATTTTTTTCCCTTCTTCTTTTTCTTTCCCTCTTCCTTTTCTTTCCTTCATTCAGGAGAAATGGATCCAGGTTTGACAATGATGTCAGATTTCACTGAAGGTGATCATCGGTCATCTGTCATATTTAATGAGATATTAACCCTTTCTTTCCACTCTAATGTCGGATATATTCGAAGCAAAAGAAAAAAAATAAAAAAGTTAAAATAGCTAAAACTTTTTTTTTTAATAAAAATAATAATAATAATAAAACTAAATTCTCACAAAAAAAAAAAAAAAAAAAAAAAAAAAAAAAAAAAAAAAAAAAAAAAAAAAAAAAAAAAAAAAAGTCTCGAGAGTGGAAAAGGTTAATACACAACAACACAAAGTCAAATCGGAACTGACAATTAAGGAGTTCTTTGGTAGGGGTATAAAACAATAGGCAAGCTCTTGCTCAAAAGTCCTGATTACAAATTGATACTGCATACAACTCTGATGAGGAGAACTGGGGTTTCTTAATTATCGAACAATTAGAGCGTGCAGTCGAATATTCAGATGTCTGAGAGAACCCAATCCATCACTTCATACTCACAAAATAACCTTTTGAAATCAGGTTTTTTGAGCAAGAAAAAACACACTGTTTTTTACACCACCTTTTACCGAAAAACTCCTTAATTGATCTTAGTCTTGAAACATTTAATTATTAATTTTAAGAATATCAGTTGCCTACTAAGCATAGCTGCCGTTTTGTGTATGATTAAAGGCATTTTTCAATTCATCGAAAGTTTCACCGGTTGAGCAAAGATTACTAAGTTCGGTTCAGTATGACTGTACTGCACAAAAACACTCGAATCCGTAATTTGCACTCAAGCAGTGCAATGAGCGTTTCATTATTAAATACCCACACGTTTTTAAAGTCATCGACGAGTCCACCGGTTGAGAAAAGATTCCACGAGCGATTATTTTCATTCATTAGTCATTCACTGAACCGAACTTTGTAATCTTTTCTCAACCGGTGAAATCATGGGTGAATTTAAAAATGTTATTAAATAAACGCAAATCGGCAGCTTTGAGCTCGTTTCTAATGTCACATAATTTATGTTTCATTTCTTCTGAAATCAGGCAACACTGCTAAGATACAGAGCGCGATGCCAGCTGCCAGACCAGAGAATCATTTCCATTGAACCGGTGCGCCCTCTAATCTACACCCTACACCTTCCTATTTACTTGGGTGTCCCGGAGACAATGGCATCCAAATTAATCAAAACATCCAAAGGAAATGCAGTTGCTCTTTCGTAGCCTTGGAAACTTCGGTAGCAGTCGCGTCTTTTAAGAAAAAACTGGAGGAGGGGATCATAGATCCCGGATCCCGATTCCTGAGACAGGCTACTGATTGATTTTGTTCTTTTGAAAACACGAGAAAAGAAGCAAACTGGAACCATCGACCAAAAGACAAACACACTAAATAAACAAGGGACTAATTCAGAATTGGGGCCATAGTCGACGCGACATGCGACATCAGGCTAAAAGAAAAAGTTGCAGACGAAGAAGAGAATTAAGGTCTTCTCTTGAAAGACCCCAAGGCCCTAAAGGCACTGTACCTTTCTGACGCCTCGCACCCTTCAGAAAGCGATTCTACAGCATTCACCCATTCATAGTGATCGATATCCGTAGATCGACGGCTAAAACATCTAATGTAACGATTGACCTATGAAATGATGAGAGGGGGGGGAGGCTGTAGCACGGGCGGTTCCAGCAATTGGGCAACCATTAATTATTTCCCCTTGAGCATATGAGAAACAATCGATTCTTGAGGGGGCCACGACCCGTTTACTAATCGATTGTTTTTCATGCATTCAAATGGGAATTCACACTGAGAAAAAAAAACGATAGTCATAATACCGGTCATATATTACCGCAATTACGGGAAGTACAACGATGTGAACGACAGAAAGTCCAGTGCTTTGACCGGAAAATTCTGGTGTTAATACCAGAATATGATCTTAGAACTAAAAAGACTACTACAAACACTAGAATTCTGGTAATTGTACTATCCCTTTCATAGGTTCACATATTGTAATGCTTCTGGTAATCTTTTTTTTCAGTGCACAGTCGCCAGGCTGCTAGGTCCGCCTTGGAGATGTCGACTGATACAGAGAATATTTGAACCACTAATTGCAGAAATCAAAAGTAGTTCATACACACAAAACATTCAGCGGTTCATTTATATAAAACTGCTCGAGGCAACATCTTGCGATTTTCGTGACCTTGACATTCAAACATTAAAAATCCCGTTTGAGAT
Organism: Trialeurodes vaporariorum; assembly: GCA_011764245.1. Taxonomy (NCBI): domain Eukaryota; kingdom Metazoa; phylum Arthropoda; class Insecta; order Hemiptera; family Aleyrodidae; genus Trialeurodes; species Trialeurodes vaporariorum. The sequence continues at coordinate 53,123,438 of VMOF01000220.1, forward strand.
TGAGACGGACGTATATAATCATTTCACAGAAGCGCGCTGTTACATTATACGAGGCTAGCATTTATTTGAAGTGTTCGCGCTAACAAAGTTGCATATAGCGCGGCCCAAAAGTCAAACACGCGTCTAGATCTAAAATACAGTAGAGATCAAAAAAGCCCTTTATTTTCAACGCAATCGCCTCGAGCAGGGAGTTGAACTTGCAATAATTTACGGACCAATGTCATAGACAGAAAAAAAAAGACCCAAGATCAACAATCGACCTTCTAACAGTTCTAACTCTTTGAAACCAGCGCCTATAGATAGAGTACGCACTTGTTCCACGAACTTGGCTATTTATGTATCAAACTCATCACAGTGCGCAAACATGAAGCGGCAGAAAGTTCAAAAAAAAAAAGAAACAAAACACTACTACGGACTTTGAGCGCCAGAAGTTTCACGGAAGTATCGTAAAAATTTCCTCGAATGAAACAATTTTATCCGTCTCTTTATTTATAATCGTTCCGTCTTTCGTTCTGTGAAATCTAAAAGCAAATGGATCTGCGCAATTTCAAAACGTTTAACGTCGAAAAGGATTTCTCATGTTTATTTTTCCTATGCACTGATTGTGTGGGGGGAAAAAACACCTTTTAAGCGCAGTTTGTGCACAAAGGTGTTTTGCGACCTTGAGCGAAATTTAAAATAAATACTGGAGAGACAAATAAAAAAGATACAAAACAAAAGAAATCTCAGGAAAGAGAGCAATGAGTCGACAAGTTTGTTGAAACATTATGATGCACTAAAAAAAAAAAAAAAAAAGATTACCAGAGTCATGACAACCTGAACCCATGAACCTTTGTAAAGGATAGTACAAATTGCCAGAATTCTAGTCTTTGTACCATAGTTCTTGGAAATTTTTACGAAATTCTAGTTCCATGGCCATATTCTGATATTAACACCAGAATTTTCTGATCAAAGTACTGGACTTTCTGTCATTGTAATATCGTGTGCTTCTGGTAATATTACTATAGAATCTTGTATTATGACTATAGCGTCCGAGTGGGTCAAAAAGTGGCCAAAAATACGATCGAAAATTTCTCATCAATTAATCATTGATATACTTTCGAAACCACATTTAATCACGGAGTACACTTTCAATAAGTAATTTAAACCAAGAAACGTCACTGGAAAGTTTCAAATACTAGCTTAACACGTCGAAAACTATGATTTTTGAAGAATATTTTGTCACTAATTTTTGCAGCCTTTTTTCCCCCTCCTCCTTGGTCCATAGTGCGTTGATTGGAGAGGTCAAGGCTGTATTATAGAACAGTGAAATAACAATATAGCCATTTTTTAAAGAAGGGGGGGGGGAGAATTAGTCCCGAGACAAAGTTACTAAAAATCCAACCTGCAGGTTTCATGGTCAATTTTATGTTCCAATTATGCGAAGAACATAGATGCTTCTGTATCATCATAGCACCTGTTATATTAAAAAGGTTGACTTTCACCGTTCACAATAAATTGGGACATCGGGACAAATGCCTGATTTTAAACACCTGTACAAATTGTCCTATTGAGAAAACAGGTGCTGAATAATCTGGCGCGGAGCGCATGGGTGATCAGAATTAAGGCATTTGTGTCGAAAACTCTTGGGTAGTCTGTAAAGAGGGAACTATGGTCGACCTCGTCACCATAATTTTGAGCCTCCGAGCTACTGTTTACACGAACAGATGGGAGTGGAGAGGCACAAGTGGATGATTAGGATCTCCTCATGCCGCAGTCAAAACACGGAGCCTCCCTCTCCGCCTCCTAGTTGATTCCGTTAAGATGTAAGATCGCGATAAGAGCCAGTATAATATAAATATAGAAAAGTAAATTTTACAGAGTGAGCCACAAAACTAAACAGGGCGCCTGGCGCCTTGACCTTAACTAGGAGGTTCTGAGTACAAGCAGTGGCGGCTCGTGCAATCTGGCAACCAAGCTTATTTGCCATTTAAACCTATGCAAAAGTATCGATATCTTGGGGGTGCAATGGCACTTCCAGAAGATCGATTGTTTTGCCTAGGTTTAAATGGAGAGAATACGTTGTTGCCACACTGCACGAGCCGCTACTGGTTGTAACAGTAATCCCTCCTCCTCCATTGAATTATTGGAGGGAGGGAGGGAGGGGGGATATTGGTTTTCACCCACACAAACTTTCCTAACTCCAGAGAGGCAGAGAGGACTGGAAAAATGTATTTCCTCTAAAAAATCAGGTTGAGAACGAAGAAGAATAGCTAACGCCTGCCATGATACAATCTGACGTACACAGATGTTCGGTTTTAGTATCAGGCTACAACAGAATGTTTATGGGAATCCGGATTCACAAAGCATACTGCATACGAACACTACGGTAGTCTTGGACAGATACTGCACGATTCATACTGCACGAAATATGACTGTTCTGCAGGAAAAATCGAAGAACCACAAATCTCTAATCTTTTCTCAACCGATGGAGTCGTCGATGACTTTAAAAAACTTGCGGATATTCAAAAAATGAAACGGCGATTGCACCGACTGAGAAAAGATTACAGATCAGAGTATTTTCATGCAGTATAGTCATACACTGAAATGTATCATCTTTTCTCAAGCGGTGGAATCACTGGAGCCATCGGTGGATTGAAAAATGTCATTAACTATACGCAAAACGGCAGCTCTGCTCCAGTGGCGTAGCGTGCAATTTGGCAACGTTGCACTGTGCTTGTTTAAACCAATGTAAAAGGTCGGATGCGAAGGTGTTCACCAAACACCAAATGGTTCGATCTTTTTCATGGGATTAAATGGAAGCAATGCAACGTTGCCAAATTGCACGCTACGCCACTGCAGTCTGCTCCCATCAAGTTTTGAGCGAGGCCCGCAAGTGGCGTCTGGTCTGGTGCTCCCAATGATAAAAAGAGCGAAAGTGAAAAAGAAGAAGAAAAAAAAAAGTGTAACACGACATAACAGAGACGTCAGAGATTGGAATTGCGACGTTGCTATCTCCGTGTCGGTCCCGAATGATACCCGAAGACAGTGAAGAGAGTGTGGGTGAGAGCGAGAGAGAGAGGAAATGTGCGACTGTGATGACGAATGGCGATTGAGTATGAGCCTGCTGCCGAGAGTGGGAATCAGAAATTCTAGACACTTTCACTTCTTCCAGACTGATTGTGAGACAAGCGAGCGCGCAAGCACAAGGCGATGGATGCGAGCTGCTCCACGCTTAGGACGATCGAGCTCTCGATGGCCGACTCTCGGAATCTTCAGCTGTCCCGTCTTCTCCATCCGTCTGGCTGGGGTTGCTTTGCTTGCTTGGTCGGTCGGTCGGTTGGTTGATGAAACCGCGCGTCTATGTCTCTCAGACTCACCGTTGTCAAATTTATCAAAAATATTCAAACTGTAACAAGTTTCCCTGCGCAACGATTCTAATTAAAACTTATACTGCATCACTATAGAAAATAAACCGTGGGGAACATCCCACAGCCACTTTCTCACATCAAAATATATCTGGGGGGGGACTCCCGACCCCCATATGTTTTTTTGGGGTAACCCCCCGACTCCCCTATAATATTCTGGGGGAGACCCCCTTAATGAGTTAACTTTACAGTAAGCTGGTTGAGTGGTTGCAGAATGTTCATCAACGTTTAAACAGCTCTTTTTGAAATGTTCCAATTTTTCCGTTTGATACGTTTGATCGCGTTCATTTCGTCTGAGTCAGTTTAGGAACTTTTTATCGGTGCTTCTGATTCGAATGTTCCACACAAAATAGGGAGGACATCTAAACTGTCAGAATCCAGGCACAAAAAATAGGTTAACATAAACCCCCCCCCCCCCCAAACTCTACATAAGCAATAATATATACTTTTTCATAATTTTAGACTGAAGAGTTGATAAGCGATACCTTCACATTATTTTAGACCAGACAGGCGAAGCATAACCTACTAAAAATGGCCGGTTGACATCAGTCACGTCAGTTAATATCATTTGAAATCAGCCTGATTTCAACTTATGTCTTGACTGCTGTCAACTAGTCATTATAACATTATAACTTTAGCATTACCTTAGCATATTTTCAGACTTATGAAATGATAATCGATACTTTTGTATATTTTTAGACCAGAGCGTCGGAAATCGATACCTTTTAACACTAAACTTGTAGACCGGCGAAACGATACGCATAATCGATTGTCGATTGCAGCAACCCTGCTCGGACTCGGGCTTCTCTTCCGTGGAAGATAAACAACAACAAAAAGAAAGTGCGGAGCTGAGAGCCGCGTCGCGTCGCGTCGCTGCTAAGGCTGAGCTCCGCAACCAACCTGAGAAATGGGAACGAACCTACTTTACTTACAATTAGACATACTCTGTAAGCGTTCATAAAAGAAGAAAAAAAAGGGGGGGGGGATCTCGCTCATTCATTAACGTAGCAACTGAACTGAACGCGTATACAAAAAGCGTCGTTACGAAATCAGAGTTTGAGAGCTATGATTCTAGATTTTTTTTTAAGTGGCTTTCCGATTCCGTTACAAATATTTCGTCGCTAAAAATATACATATGCGACAGCGAAGAGTTTTTTTTAAGGATAGTGATCTGGTACTCGAGATTTCAATTGCTTGGCTTCTGTTACATGATCTCAGTCAAGGTGAGATGTGGCGAAGACGATGTCGTGATAAAACACTCCAAACGTATTTTTTCCGTCTCTGTCTTAAAATTGTTTGTAATCAATTTTTTTCCGAGGCTTGACCTAAAATTTCCACGAATATAGATTGATACGCGCAGATTACCAGAAAAGGCCAGCTGGCTGTATATGATTCCAAAACGATGCCACATTTCCTACATATAGTATATAAAATCTTTGTGCCTCTCGTTCCAGTATTTCAGAATTACGATCAATTTTTGGATACCCACACCTTCGAGTCATTGCAAGGTAAACTCCCTTTTAATCGAACTAGCAGAAATTCTAGGGACCCCCCCCCCCCCTCGGTTCAGACGAAGTTCTTCTACGAACGGTGCATTGCGATCGATAATTTTTCCAGATCTTCCGCAGAATCCGAACGAAATACTCTTTCAGAGCCTGATCTTATCGGAGAGAACTGGGGATCGGGAAAGGGAGAGAAAAAAGGGGGAGAGCAAAGAGAGAGAGAGGGAGAGAGAGAAAAGAGAGAGGATAAAATTGATTCGCTAAAAGTGGGACACTCGGAGCGTAGAGCTTTGGGATGAGACCTGATGGGTCGGACGACGTAATGATGTATGGCGATGAACGTAGTGACCCAGTTTCGTCGGAAGCTCGTCGGGTCGTCGCGCGCCGTTCGCGACCTATCAGAGTCAAGAAAAACATTGATTTTCCGCGCGCACTCACCGCACCCTCCTCGCCGGATCCTCCCTCCCCGCACCCCCTCTCCCATTCCCGCGCTTACTCACACTCTCAACCACCCCCGTCCCCCCCTTTTATGCTGCTCCGACCCGACCCGCGAGCGCGACTCGAGACCCACCCCTGCATGCAGGAAGCATTCTCAAAACAATAATACTCGGTGGGCGTGTGTGAGTGAGAGCTAGAATACTTGGTGTGTGAGTGTGAGAGAAAGAGAGAATACCCGCTGAGTGTGTGAGAGAGAGAGAAAACTCGCTCAGTGAAAGAGAGAATATTCGCTCAGTAAAGGAGAGAGAGAGAGAGAGAGAGAGAGAGAGAGAGAGAGAGAGAGAGAGAGAGAGAGAAAGAGAGAGAGAGAGAGAAAGAGAGAGAGAATAAATTGGTAAGAGAGAGAGAGAGAGAGAGAGAGAGAGGGAGAGAGAGGGAGAGAACTTGGTGTGTGTGTGTGAGAGAGAGAGAGACAACTCGCTCAGTGAAAGAGAGAGAGAGAGAATAATCGCTCAGTGAAGGAAAGAGAGAGAGAGAGAGAGAGAGAGGAAAAAATACTCGGGTGAGAGAGAATACTTGGTATGTGTGAGAGTATAAGAATACTCGCGGAGTGAAATAGAAGGAGAGAACACTCGGTGGGAGAGAGAGAGAGGAATGGATTGAGGGATGAAAATGGTGATAGTGCATGAGGCGGGAAAAGCTGCAGCCCTGAACCTATATAAAACCAAAACAGAGAGGCGCGGCATCGCATCGGTGATGTTGGTGATGGTAGTGGTGGGTTATTGTTGTGGCGGCGGCGGCGGCGACGTTCAATTCAGCCCCGCGCGGCCGCGAGTTGAGAAGCGCGGGGGAAGCGTCGCGTAGTCGCGTCGCGGCGCAGCGAGAGAGAGAGAGAGAGAGGAGGGCGGTGGCCGTTGGGTAGTGGCGGCGCGGCGCGACGAGTGAATCGAGAACCAGGTCACCGGATCTATACCATTGCAGCCGCCATGCCATAGCCCCTGTCGCTGTCGCCGCCCTCCATCATCCACCACCACCGCTACCGTTGTAAAGTCTATAAATACCATGCGTCGCGACGCACAAACGCCACGGAAAATTTGACGACGACACGATGTTCCGTTTCAGGACGAGGCAACAAATGCCTTGGATAAGACAAGCGAAGCCTTTCAAACAGTCAAAATCAGCAAATCTTACAACAATATTCAAAACAATAGTATTAAAGCATATAATGACCTACCAATGGTAATAAAAAAATTGGATAACGAAAAAACAACCCCATACATCGGGCTTGTTAAAAGAGTAAAAATGTTTCTGATAAATAGCCAATAAGCCAATAAATCAATGCCTTTTCCTCTTCACTTGGACTATATAATTTTAATTATTTGCATTATTTATCCTACTTTTATTTATATTTTTATTTGTTTAATTGTTTACATACATATAAAGCTTTTCTTCTTCTTCTCCTCCCCTCCCTTTATTTCATTGATATATATTTTTTTTTTTCCCCCTTCTTCTCTCCTGCCGACAGACTCGTTTCGCCCGCCACAAGACTTAGTCTTAGAGGGCGAAACAGTTTATTCGTCATCCTTTGTTTTTCATATTTTTCTCTCATTATTTGTAAAAAAAAAATATATATTGTCATTATCGTTTCTTTTTCTCTTTCATGTATTTTTTTGTAGTTTTTTTATTGTATTTTTTTTGGATTTTTCATGTATTTTTTTGATGATGAATAAACTCTTAAAAATTTAAAAAAAAAAAAAAAAAAAAAAAAAAAAAAAGTATCTCTTTAAAAAAACAGGCATCTCCCCCCCCCCCCTCAATAAAGGAGAAACTATTGAAATGGGGCAGTTGAAAGGGTCTGAAATTGTGTGTTTTGTGTAGAGAAAATGATACTACTTAATGAGCTGAGAACAATAGTGCTTAGGTTTTTTCCTAAGTATCCCGGTTTTGGAGATACATACGAGTAAAGTTGTAACAAATCGTGTGCGTAGTGACGTCACTACTCGGAGTTCCCATTTAAAACAATGTATTTTGGACCAAATTCTCATCTCCGGAACAATGAGACTTATTTAGAAACCAAAGGCATCTTTGTTCTCAGCTCATCTAGTACTTTCATTTTCTTTATAAAAAACACAACATTTCAGACACTTGCAACAGCCCCTTACCTAAAACTTATCAGGTGCATGGACGCGACACCAGCATTTGAGTTGATAAAATGGGAGGGGGGGAGAGGCTGAGAACGATTACAAGTCCAGGTGATGCGTGCCTCACCCGAAAAATTTTGAAGAGTTGGCTCTTCTACAAATAGACATCAGCCGAAACTATGCTCTGAGATCACTGGGCAATTTCTACTCATTTAACCGATTTCCCCAACAATCGCTAATGCTATAGGCTGATGATGACTGATGATAGGGAATCCCACCGCAGCTTCATCTTTAATCTGGGTTTTCAGCGATGGCCTCACGAAAGATTTACAACAATACTATTGACTCATCCTCTCAATTGTTTGCAGGAAAACCTGACAGCTTATAGGTATTATTTCATTCAAAAATATTTTAACAAATTTTTTTTTTCTTTTTTTAATGACTGGTAGGGTTCTTACTTTGATTTACTAATAGGAATAACATGAGAATAATTTTAGTTGATTAGCCATGGTTATTCAAAAAATTATTTGTGCCCATCACTGATAGTAAACAATCATTAGAAAGAAATGAACATTCTAAGGAGAGTCGTGCAAATTGCAATCTTATTTGCTATAATGCTATCGGCCGAATACCGATGCTCAAAACAAAATACAGTTACACTTGCAATTTCAAAGCAAGCCTGAGGCCAGGCATTCCACCGCTAGAGCGCCACGGCCTTGCCAATTGCAAAAAAGCAGCAGTGGAAGCAGGTCAGGTAGGTAGGTAAGGTAAGAGTGCGCTTCTGTCTCTTTCTCTCTCCCTCTTTCCCTCCGTCACTGCTCTCTCCTTCTATTTTTCCCATTTCGCAGGTATTGAGTTAAAAACTTGGATATGCCGTGTTTCCATTGCATCCAAGCTACTCGCGCTTCGCCCAACGGATCCGATCCAGCGTTATATAGGAGTCGCCATAATATTCCACGGCAGCGCCACCGTACTATAGACCTGACCCACTTTGGCACTTCATTCATACAAGGCGAAATCTCTGCTTACCTCACACCTCTCCCTCCCCCTCGCCCAATTCATAAGCCGTTCGGCTTGCTTAACTACCGTCATAGGGAAACGTCATCAGCGGAGGTTCTCGTCGCGACGACGACAGGCCGTTTTAAGAGTTACGACAGGATATAAAACAATGAGCAGATGCACACAGCTACCAACTGCGCGTGCGCGCTCTCGTCTTTTTGAGAAAATATCACACACAATAATTGATGATAATTTCGAGCTCGACTGAAGATCGCAATCCTAAAGGTGATTCTTCAACGTTTGGGTGCCGATTTCTGCCACCAGAGCGCTACCGTTCGATTGATGTCAAAGTAAAGTACAGGCCGAAAGTAATTTATTTATGAGAAAACGGAGAGTCAGTTACAGTGGCGCAGCGTGCAATACGGCAACGTTGTACTGTGTCAACTTAAACACATGATGTAGAAAGTCGAATGCGAAGGTGTTCACCGAACACCAAATAATTCGATTTTTTTCGTGGGTTTTAATGGACAAACTGCAACGTTGCCAAATCGCACGCTGCGCCACTGGTCAGGTAGTAAATAATCGTATGAAGAATGTCTCTGCAAAATAGCTCGTCAGTAACCTCAAGAGTAAGGCTGAAAGTACCAAAAAAAGAAAAATCGCATTTCGATACAAGAATTGATTTGCAATATTTCTTTTTTCCCGTACTTTCAGCTTTATTTTGAAGTTATTGACGAGATATTTTGCAGAGACGTTCTTCAGATGATTATTTAATTACTGACACTCCATTTTCTAAGATATATACTAATTTCGGCCTGTAATTTGACATTAATCGAACGGTAGCGCTCTCGTGGCAAAAATCGACACTAAACGCAGAAGAATCACCTTGAAGAGTCGAGCCCGTAACAAGCAGTGGCGCACCCCCGGGGGCGAGGGGGCTTTAGGGCTTAATCCCCCTTCCCCAAGCACGAGGTCAAGTCCCAAGGTGGGCTGAAGGTCTCACCCTATTTCCTTCATAATTTAATCACGATTTTCGCGAGTCTTACCTTTACAACCCAAAACAGCACAGCCCATTGCGTAAAAACAATTCCGCGAGAACCCCCCCCCCCCCATCGATACCAATAAAATTGCAAAGGAAGTCTTTCGAGCTGAGAAAAAAAACTAAAATAATACTTCAGCATCGCTGATAAAATCTTCGGTATATATAGAAAAATGATCCGACAATTAATAGACTTCTGTTGAGCCAACCAAATATGTGGCTCAGCCAGCAAAAGCTCTTTAGTTAGGAGACCGACATCTTTGGATAGCTCTACTAAAAGGTGTTTTGCTGGGTAATTTTCCTACCAACAGTTTTCGTCAGCGCTACCACAGTGTTTTTCTTCTCTACGCCCCTCCCATTATTTTTTTGAATGACAGTACAAACGAAAAAGGAAAAAAAAAAAAAATCGACCCTTTTTTACTACCGAGAAACTACCGAAAGATACTTTGTAAACTTGACAGAATTGCAGGAAATCGTGAAGAAATGTCATGACTTAATACGCGCCCCAGAGCAGTGCAGCCATTGAAAATGACCTTTAAACTTATTATCTCACTTTTGAAACACTGAGAAAAGACGTAATGTTTTCTCGATTACCGAGAAAATTGTGCCAGCGGCAAAAGAAACTACTAATAACGACTGCAGTGGCGTAGCGTGCTATTTGGCAACGTTGCCGTTCGTCCATTTAAACCCATCAAAATGGTCGAATGATAGGGTGTTCGGTGAACACCTTTGCATTCGACCTATTACATGGGTTTAAATGGACGCTTTACAACGTTGCCAAATTGCACGCTACGGCACAGATAACGAGATAGCGTTCTCCACTCCATTCGTTTCGCATGTAATCGGACACAACGTATGATCCATAGCTTATTAAAACTTCAAGTAGGATGAACTTGAAGAGAGGAGAGATAAATATAGACTAGGTTGCTCGGAAAAAGGGAGGAAACTTGCCATATTACACAGCAGAAAAGCGACAGAGGGAATAGAGTGAAACCTAATTCGAATGAACTGCGATTGCGACCGAAGATTCCTTTGCAACGCATTCAAAACATTGCATCACTTCAAAATAAATACGAGTTCCAATCAAACGACGCAGATCGGATATTAGCTGGTAAATATGTTGATACTGAGCGAAAAACAAATAAGGAAATTGATCTGGAGGTTCAAGTTTCTTGCTCGCTCGCCTTCAAACTTTGGACTGATTTAAAACGATAAATAAGTTCATCGGAGAGTGACAAATAATGCGAGGAGGGGAGGGAAGTACTTAAAGATGCAACGGTGCAGTTGAAAAATAGACAAAAAAAAAATGCTGACCTACGACAATATGCAACTAGGGGTAACGGGGTCTTGAGGTGTATCTATACTCAAGTTTCGGGACTTTTCTTGACTATAATCGGTAGGTGAATTCTGTTCGAATTCATTTGAAAAAAAAAAAAACAAACAAACAAAAAAATCAAATCAAAACAAAAGCTGTAACTTGATTTGACGAGAACGTGCAAGTGAAGTCAAGATGTCATTGTCAATCAACCTGAAGCTAGAAAAGTCGAATTTTTTATCCATTATTTGGAAGGTCGTCCAACCTCTCTCACAAGGAGGAGCAATTAAGTAAATACAGTGGGCAAAATAAAAACATTACAAACTTGCAAGAGAAAACATAGTTACTGAACAGTGAAGCTACAGAAGAAAGACTACTTGTAAGTGCTTAGTGAGCAAGGACATCGTCAATTGAGCTAGATTTGACTATGAAAAATTGAATCGATCAATATCTTACTTCAAAGAGATCCCCCAAAAAACAGCCAAACCATCGAGAGTATTTTAAGGTATAGGACTCTTGAATGTGTCATTAAGGATGGAGTGCAGTAGCATCAAAATTAGTAAGTAACAGAAAAATAAGCATTAAGAATAAGAAAATAAGCACGTAATCATTAAGGGATGAAAAGCAGAACATCGACATAAGACGCAAGAATCAGAACCCTAGCGTCACAAACTGCAGAACATGAGAGCAAAAGCAGGGGAGGGGGAGGATCGAGAATGTAAACATAGACAACTTGTTTTCAATGGACAGTTTTTACACTCGCGGAAACCTTGGAATAAATTAGATACACGCTTGCAGTTAAGAGAATACTTGCACGAATCTAAAAGGAGAAGTGGTTCAATTTCTTTCATGATTTGTAAAAGAGCCACATCGACAGTTGACAGAAGGATACGCTTAATACGATGTAAACAAACAACATTAAAGGCAATTCTTGGAATATTGACGAAAAGCGGTCGTTCAAATTCCAAGAAGAGACCGTTAGGATTTGAAAATGAATGCGTAGGAGCCGTGCAAAGTGAAATGTTTTGATTGTCAGCAGGCGGAAGTCAAGGAAATTTCGAAAAGCAACTGTCATTCTTCTGAAATTTAATCCGAGACCTCAAGACAAGACAGCTAATCTAACATCTACAGACTAAGACAGCAAAATACGTGCGGAGACTCACCTTCTTTTTCAAATTCTTGTCTGGCGACTGAATCTTAAAAACCTTGCTTAGCGTATGAATTATAAGACCATTCCTCCAGGAATTACTTGTTTTGAGACAACGGGTTTCCATCGTCAACAATACCAAAAAAACACAATAGTAACATAACAAAGACTATTACTTAAAAAGTTATCGATAAAACCAATAAATACACTTATAATAAAATGCGATTACACACGAAGATTAATAATAATAAGATATTTCAAAATAAACCATACAACACGCACTGATCACTGGTTAAATTTTCAAAACAGAGTGAGAGATAGAGATAAAACTGAGAATAAAAATTCCGAATCGACTGACGAAATCAGTGTATTAGAGGTGTAAATAAACAACACGGTCAACTGATATTTGTACAGCGCGAGCGACAACGAACGTGGGTTACGAGTCAACGAAGACTTCAATTCGAACTGAACTGTTAGTGCTTAGCGCTTGGAATACGCGGCATGTGTCGGGGAGAAGGAGAGTTCTATGGGCAAGCGGGAAAAGAGAGCCGTGTCTGCGATGGTGGGGGAGCGTAAAAACATGATACAAAACACGCGGGAAACGAGAAGCGCAGAAGGGGAAGTCAACGTCTATCCCCACTCCTCAATCCCCCCCTTTCTCCTCTTCCACCTCCTCCACCGTTTGAATTCTGTCGGCCTGCGCTTGTGTTAGTGAAGGCCACTGAACTCAGCCGAGGCTATTAATTATGCGATTCTTGTTATTATGCTCAAGGAGTTTTACTGTTTTTTCTCCCCCCTGTAGTTTTTAAGTGCAATCTCTTTCTCCTTCGCCAAATGCTTTCTTTCTTTTCGCCCGTGCATTCCCATTTCACAGTTCGAGCTTGTGCTCAATGTTGGTTTCAAATTCAAATTATCTCCCGATTACACTACCTTGTTCTAAACTATGGAAGCGGTCTCCTCAATACCTTTTGAGCGCAAGGGATGCCGCCGACGCGACAGTGGCGCTAGTTTTTTTTTGTGGTGGCTTATCAAACCTTTATGCCGCGCTTCTTCGCCTGTGGTCTTGCGATAAGCTTGCTGATAAGTGATAGTGATGCTGATACCGATGCGATACTGGCGCGTTATCAATTCCGATCTGCTGCGCTGATAGAAGCTTTCCCCACTTTTCCTCGTCGATCATACATTCACACGCTGAATCTTATGCGGCATACTTGAGTGAGGCACTTACCTGCTGTTTGTGTCTAGTTGGTTTTGATCATTCGTGGGACCGTGGGCTCCGTGGGCGCGGTTTAAAACAATTCAAGCGCCTGGCGCCATGGGGCGCCTATTAGCTCTCAACACCTGCCGAGAGAGATAAATTTTCCACTGTCTCCAATCTTGTTCATAACAGGCAGGATTCAAAGCGGAATTCTTCGAAATTTTCAAGCCTGTTTTATTTTGTTTCTCCTAATCGTTTAAGTATCGAGCTCGGGCAAAAAATTGTTTACTTCAACTCATTTTTTTTTTTTTTTTTTTTTTTTTTTTTTTTTTTTTTTTTTTTTTTTTTTTTTTTTTTAAATTTAGCAGGAAATCCTATCCGATTTATCTCGGAAATATTGTAGAAACATGAAAAGGAAGAGACTGCCAATGTCGAATGAGTAAATTAGAAAGTTGGATAAACAGATAAGCGAACTAAGTATAGAACGAAGAGGAGCTTTCAAGAGGTTCAGCACAGAAAAGGAGAGAAAAACAAGTTGGCAGCGCTGACAAAACCTTTAGTTGAAAAATGACCAAGCAAGTTTAGTCGAGCCAACCAAATCTTTGATTCACCAAGCACAACCTCTTTAGTTAGGCGTAGAAAACCTATGGCTAACAGAGTTAACTATACTTCAGTATTTTGCTGTGTCATTTTTCTAATTTCTACCAAAGGTTTTGTCAGCGCTACCAAAGCGTTTTTTCTGTTTTTTCTTTGAGGGCGCTTTGCCAGCTTGCTCCCTGCAAAATCCACTCACCGAAAAACAAAACTAAAAAAAAAAATAAAAAAACCAAAAAAACAAAAACAAAAAACAAAGTTGACTTTTCTAATACTTCTGTAATAAACTACGCTTATAAAAAACTCAAAATAAACAAGATGTATAAAAAACCGAAACGTGAAAAGGGGGTGTTCGATCTTGGAAAGTCAGGGTCGACTAAAAGAATGCTTAGATGGTGCATCGAAGGCCCCAATATGTCTTTTAGAGATATATCCTAAAAACCAAAATTGTGACACAATGTGACAAAACTCCCCCTTGGAGACCTTTAAACGTCCTTTATAGGGGCCTCGTAAATGGTGTTTACTTTCGATAACATTTCCATTTGACATCCAAAATGTCATTTGGGGGCCCTCAATTGGGCAGTTGCAAGGGTCTGAAATGTTGCGTTTTTTATAAAGAAAATGAAAGTACTTGATGAGCTGAGAACAAAACTGCCTTTGGTTTCTAATTAAGTCCCGTTTTACTGGAGATGAGATTTTAACCCAAAATACATTGTTTTAAATGGGAATTCTGCGTATTGACGTCACTATACGCACACGAGTTTTTGCAACTTTACACGTGTGTATCTCCAAAACCGGGACACTTAGAAAAAAACCAAAGGCATCATTGTTCTCAGCTCATCAAGTGGTATCATTATCTTTATAAAAAAACCCAACATTTCGGACCCTTGCAACTGCCCCAATGAATTAATGTTGAAATGAGTGAATGAAAGGAAGGACTCCTATAGATGGCCCCAAAATGTCATACAGGGACCCTATTTCAGACTCCAGAATGCCTTGTAGGGGTCCCTCAAGACAGGCCCTAGAATGTACTTGAAACGTCATTTAAGGTCCCCGCAAATTACATTCAATTTCGATAAAATTTCAATTTGACAATTTGATTTGATTTCCAGTTTGATTGCCCCGAAATGACTTTCAGGTTGGCGATCGACGCCCGCGGGCCAGTCCGCCCCCGAAGACATAAATTTACTCCGACAATCTCTTTTAACCAATTTCTATCTAAAGACACCTCTCCTTAAGTTGAGATTAACGTCCTCGGGAAACGATTATATATACACATTCAAATGAGGAAAATTACAAACAAAACATTACACGTAAGCTTGGAAACGTGGATGCGTTGAGCTCATAATTATAGCTCTCTTAGGAACTTATTTTAACGGACTTCTATATTTTTTCTCCAAGTATTTCACCTGTATTTACTTATTTTCCTTGTGTGACGAAGAAGGAACAGTTTTTTCCTAGTTTTCTTCCGTTTTTTTTTTTTTCCTCCATGAGGACCCTTGGCTTACGCATTCTCCAGTCATATATGTATTTGTCTTGTAGAATGAACGTAAGTGGTGGCGCGTCATGTCCAGCACAGGCTTCTCCCCTACCCCCACCCCCACCCCTCCCCTCCCACCTCTTCACCCGCACATAGACAATGTCAATGTCTGCTTAATATGATAAAATATCGCAAGTATTTTCCTCTTGTTAAAACACTCTCGAATAGAAGCAATTCCTGCGTTTTCCTCTGTTTTGAACGTGCCGGGGGGGGGGGGGGGGGCTATCTTTCTTTCAACTTTTTGTTCTACACTGCTACAGCTGCTCATTGCTCAAGTATGATCGGAGGAATGCAAATGTGCTGGTGCGCATTCATGGGTTTTCATGAATCGTTTGAGTCATACATAAAAGTGAAAATAAAAAATGGGGGGGGGGGGGAGAAGGAGAATGAATTGGAATGAGAGAGTTGGTGCAAACATACTGTGAAAAAATAGTTCGTTTGACGTTCATGCTGATAGTATAAGTACTCCTTCGAATTCGAATTAGAGAAAACCCGAGAAACATTCGCAGAAAAAAAGGAAATTTGTGATCGACAGGGGTTTTTACCCTTACAAAACTCGAAGGTGTTTTTTGTCACTCAGCAGTCAGCACAGTGTTTTAAATTTACTCCTGAATTATTAGGCTCTTGCAAACTTTTGCTACGTGTGATTGAAAAGTAGACACTTGCATAAAAACCTGTAAGAATGATGACGATGAGTGCGCTAAAAAATCACAGAATTCACGCTCAGAATCGGGCTTAATGAAGGAGTTACGCAGGGATAATGGGAGATTCCAATGTAATTTGAGTTGAGAGTTTGAGACATCTGTGTTTCCCTTTCCGTAGAGACAGAGACAAATTAGACAGGAATCTCCCATAGTATCTGCTTAGCTCCGCCATTCCGATCTTGCCGATACAGCTGTTTTCTGAGTTTATTACTGAATTTAAGACTTATTTAGAATGATTTCCGCTGGTTTTTATCAGATTTTACTTTTCATTTGCTTGTAGCAAAAGTTTGCAAGAACCCCATTCTGATTTCCAGAAAATTGAAAAGCGAGATAGGAAATAGATTATATTTATCCCAATTTTTTGTTGTTACATTTTTCTCTTCAAACTATATGCTTGTGTGTGTGTGTGTCAGTGGCGGCTCGTGCAATGATGCAACAATGTTTTTTCTCCATTGGAATCAATGTAAAACAATCGAATGCTGGTGAAGCGCTGCTTCGCTATCGAATCGATTTTTTAACATAGAATCAAATGGAGGAAAAGCATTGATGCCAAATCGCTCGAGCCGCCACTGGTGTGGGGGGGGGGGTGAAAGAACAAAGTTCCACATGCTCATGAGAGGACGGGTGGTCAAGTTACTTTAATCGGTCAAAGATTTTGATAAGATTATTTAAATATTTAACTGCTCACCAACGCATCATTAAGGAATTAAATCTCGCGATATCAATTAAAATAATGTAAAAAAAAGAGACCCTACGAGAAAAATATTGATTGTTTGTCGGTCAAATTAATTTGAACTTAGCCCTACATCTTTAATAATTGTAAACAACTTAACAATTTCTCATTACACTTTATGATCCTGTTTATTTTTTGTTCTCATATTATGCGGGGCTATTCCGATAACAGATAAAATCTCTGTTTCTGAGTGTTTGTCTCATTAGTTTTCATCATCTGTAATTTGCAATTCATAACTTTCTACCTCCAGACTTCCGGTCCGTTACCCTCAACGTTTGAGTTTGAAAATAATGTTCATGATGATGAACACGCACGAAATCCTGTATCGAATTTAACGGTCGTATTGATATTTGTGATCCAATGTTGCCTGATTTGTTATGGATTTCAAAAGAAATTGAAATTTTAACTATTTCAATATTTCATTTCTCGACCAATTTTCAAACTTACTGTTCTCAAATATTTCAGAGTCTCTCACTATTGCCACTTGTGACATTGTGCCTCACCAGTGGCGTCGCGTGCAATTTGGCAACAATGTATTCTATCCATTTAAACTCATGTAAAATATCGAATTCAGGGGGTTCACAGTGCACAAGGAAAATTCGATATATTTAATGAGTTCAAATGGAGCAGTCGCGTTGTTGCCAGATGGCACGCGACGCCAATGCTCAAACAATTTAAAGCAATGAGGAAAAAAGAAAACTTCATCAAACAAAATTGTGATGAGAGGACTTTCTTTTTTTTTTTGAAAGTCATAGTACATAGGTAACCTTCTGAAAAAAATGCCTCAGAAAAATATCTCATCAATAACTACAAAAATTAGTCTGAAAGCAGTGGCGTAGCCAGGAATTTTTCGAGGGGGGGGGGGTTAGGAGGTCCTAAAATTGTCAGGGGGGTCCAAAGATACTTTGATGACTTTTTTTTTTTTTTTTTGCTTATTACACACTGAATTTGCCGCCATCTGTGATTCATTTTGAAATTTTAACCTTTTGTTGTTGTTGTTATTCACCCTGATTTTGCCGCCCTCGGAGAATGCCGCCCGGGGAAGGGTACCCACATCCCCCCCGCGGCACGCCCCTGTATTTAACCCCTTATGCAGTGGCGGACTGGGCCGGGGTGCTGGGGTGCTGTAGCACCCCGGGCCTTTTGGGTTTCTTTTTTTTTTTTTTTTGGTCTAGGTCCTGGACTTGAGTTGGTGAAATAGAAGTTTAGAGCCACTTGGGCCTTAGGAGCCAAGATCAGAGGGCCATTATTGAAAAGCACTTGCTCGTCTGAGGGCCCAGACTTCTAATGTGACCAAATAACGAGGAGCTTCAATTTTCAAGCCGCCAGGGCCTGAAAAATTTACAAGGCAGGCCCTTACCAGAACCAGGCGTGCCCAGCGACTTGGAACGAGGCCGTCAAGGCTATTGAGGGCCTCTTTCCTCCCATAGAAAAAGTTGGATTTAAAGTTTCTGGGGACAGATTTTATTTTGAAGGGCCCAGGGCCCCAGTGCCTCCAAAAATGGGCTGTGGAACCGCAGTACCGGTATCTCACAACTAAGGCCGTGAGCCCGCGGTTCTATGGCTTGGGCCCTCTAAAAGCCGATGCCCAGTGTCCAGACCATTCGACATTGAAAAATGTTTGATAAATAAACTAGCTTTTACCAGGGCCCGCGGTGTCGGCAATGCCAATTCAAACCAGTTTGAATCGCTGAACCGATTTGAAAAGCTTTGAAACAAAAACCGAACCGGTATTTTGGTTAGAGTTTGGTCTCTTGGGCTCCCTATGACCTCATTTTAACCGGCATATTCTTTACCTTTTAGTAAAGTAGCACTATCTCAATTTTGAAAAAAATGGAAGATAACCCCTTCCCTTGGACTATCACCGATATCAGATGTAATTTGAGAAAAATGAATTAGTCTCAACTCATAAAAACTTTTTATATTCAAAAATTAATTTTAAATAAACCTACCTTCAATAGATAAAAGCTACCTTGTTTTTTCTATGGCAATATTTTTTTTTTTTTTTTTTTTTTTTTTTTTTTTTTTTTTTTTTTTTTTTATCGTAGAGGGTAGAGGAATCTAATAGCCTTATATTATATTTCTGTTTCTTGCCGGAATGCGTTCATTGATACACGAATGGCTATATAGTCTGCGGTCGGCAAAGACTTATAGTAACGTATTCTAGAAATCTTTAATTTCGCATTTAATCAAATTTTATTTGCCAGCCGAGAAGTGTATTGGAAAGTATGTTTTGATACTCAAAAATAATATTTTCGGGGGGTGAATTTTTCAAAAAATTTCCTGGGGGGGGGGGCTCCCTCCTGGGTAGGGCCGCCGCCAAGACCCAATGCGGGCCTCGAACTGAACTAGCACCCGGGCCTTTTTTTCCCAGTCCGCCACTGCCCTTATGGGCCAAGTCCGAGTATTCTCGTTTTTCTTTTCATGTCTATTTCATATTGTATCAGTCTTTATTCCGGATAAAAGCGACTATCGATGAAAACAGGTACAAAATAAGGTTTAGTCGGGCGCCTTCAATTCATCGTATAGGCAATTCCAACTCCCCAAAGCACGAACAGTTAACTACCTTCCCTAAATAAACCAAAGATTACTTATACATACAGATATGGCATTAGCCCCAATTTTGTTAAGTTGACTCCGACCGTGATACAACCGGGCATACAGAGGTGATCATAAAGATTACAGAGAAAAGATTACATTTTCCATGTTTGTCTGTTACAAAGCTGTTCCGTATTCCACGTTCCGCCGTTCACGTTCCGTGTTTGTTCGAGTTCCGCAAACAAACACAGGAAAAGTGGGAAACGTAATCTTTTCGAACCAGAATTCTGTAATCTTTATGATCCCCTCTGTATGCCCGGTTGTATCACGGCCGGCGTTTTATCCATTTTTCACTTAACACGGGCGAGATGGCTAATGCCATATCTGTATGTATAAGTAATCTTTGATATAAACGGAAGAATGGCGTTCTTTTGAACTAAGTAACTTGGTCGTTGAAGGGTTGAAGGTTTAAATTACTTGTTTAAAAAAAGTTTTCTGCGATTAAAAAAAAAAAAAAAAAAAAAAAAAAAAAAAAAAAAAAAAATGGTTTGAACGTTTATAAGTGAGAAATTGGTGAGAAATCCTTTTGTTTTTTTTCAACGAGCTATACATTTATCTAGAGTGGCGGTTTAATTGGTAACCTGCGGTAATCTCAGGGAACACTTTGAACAAGTAATTGAAACTTAGAAATGTCACAAGAAACTTTTAAATTCAGCTTAAAATGTCGAAAACGATGATTTTTTTCACTTTATTTTTGCCATTTTTTCTCTCTCTCAGACCATAGTGCGGTGGATTGAAAAATGTCATTAAATATACCTATCAAAGCGGTAGCTCTGATGCTCGCTGGATTTTAGGGTTCAAACAATTAAGCCTTAAAACACGCCGCAGATGAACTTCGATGTGAAGATGGAAACCTTTTCAGGCAGCGGACGATTCATTTCAAATGGAATTAATTGCTGATCCAATCTAATAAACAGTTCCATGGACACAGAAGATCCGTTTTTTTTTTATTTATAAGTGAGTATCCGCTCTTTTAGTAAGTTCGGTCTTGCCATTTTTCGTTCGTCTTTCCTCATTTCAAACTCCTCAATCCTCCTCCGCCCGACTGCCCCCCATTTGAATTCTTTCCCTCTTATATATATTTTCATTCTTTTTTTTCGTCCGCGAAAGCTGGGATTCGCGCGTTTTGAACGCTTTACGACTTCCTCGAAAGTCTTTTGAAACGAATGCGTGAAGCGATGCGATGGTTGTTATACAGGGATGGGCCAGGAGGGGGGAGGGGGGGAGGGGGGTTAGTCGAAGTCTAGACTTCGCCTCCCTCAAGTCTCCAAGCTATATATGAACCTTGACTTATGGGATGAGCTCCGATTCGCAATTTCACATCATCCCTCTTGATTATCGGGAATTCGGGACTATAGAGCCAGTGTGAGAGCCTTTTGTTTGGACTGACGAGGGAGAGAGAGGAGGAGGAGGAGGAGGAGGAGGAGGAGGAGAGAGAGAGAGAGAGAGAGAGAGAGAGAGAGAGAGAGAGAGAGAGAGAGCTATTTTATTCAACACTAACAAAAGTAAATATCTATTAATAAAGAAAACATGACCACATAATAACAAAGTTTGATAGAGTCCAAGAAGAAAAATTAAGACTATAAAGTCTTCTCTTCCTGTAGAGGGACATATGTGTACATATCACATATTACATATGTATATCTATGTATAAAAAAAACCATAACTATTGGTCTATTGATTCTGATCAGTGAGAAAACTAAACACGCGTCGTTGACGGGACAGAAGAGAAAAATCTTAGCATATGTCGCTTGTCTTCTTGAGTTCTTGATGTTGAAAGAGATGTTATCCCTTTTTGAATGTTTCAAATCCTATGTCATGACATTACGGCACTCACAATCAGACGGAGTGTGAACTAATGGTCTGACATGTACAAGTAGATTGTGGAGACCTGTACTCTGTTTTGCATGCAAGCAAAGGCAACTTATGATGCAGTTGCGTTGTTGTTGACGAAACGCCACAGTAGTTATTGCAGCGACCGAAGGCATCTTACCTGCAAGTTGAAAGGCATATTATGATGCAGTTGCACTGTTGTTGACGAAACGCCACAGTTAGCTCTTATAATACGAGAATGTATTTAAGAGGGAGGAAAACACGAGTGTCTCGAGCCAATACATACCCGATATAGTTGACTGCAGGCTCTCTTCCGCAGAGTGAACTATACAAGGAGAGAATTCGCGAGTTTTCAAAGCTTTTCACCTTTGCTGTTCATTAATGCGGCAATGTTGATGTGTTGGCAAGAAAATAACTTGTCGAACCAGAGTCTAGATCATGCTTGGCATGTTGGAAATGACCACGAGGTGCATTACATGTATAACGATCGATTGATGAAGGTTATTTGAAATATCTGTTCGCAGACACTTTTTATACGCGGAACTTGATGTTTGCCTCAAAAAACAACTTTCTCTCCGCTTGCATATTGAATGTGAGAATGTGAGGTACAAATTACAAAATATGCTTTTTCGTTTATACGTATGAACTGTGGGTGCGTAAATTTCGAAATTTTGCGCGAGCATTGAATTCCTCGACCGAACCGACAAATCTTCAAGCTTTTTTTCCATCTCGCCACTGCTGAGTGGTTAGTGATGCGTGTGTCACAAGCTCATAAAGTATCGTATCGTTATCGTATCCAGCCAACATTGGCAGATAAAGGGGGCGAGGGCCCCCCTGTTCCGTCAAAAAAGGGGAAAAGAGGGAAATGAAAGGGGAAAGAGAGAAAAAAAAGAAAAGGAGGGTCACGGTGGGGAGGGGGCGTCCCGTTCACGAGGGCTAGATCCGCCCATGCCAACTAAAAATTTGCCAATTTCTGACCAGTTTAAAAACTCAATTTTTGCAGACAAAAGTTGAGTTTTGTGGCGTTTTTGAATTCCTTTTGGTTTATACCGCGTCTCCTACAGGCAAGAACCTGGAACCCCCCAAAATCAGAGAGCCTGACAATATTTTTAAGCAAAGAGTGAATTAAGTTCATAAAAAAATGATATGATTTATAAAAGAATCCGGGCTGCCGTTTCGCGTATAATTAATGCTATTTTTCAATTCACCGATGATTTTACCGGTAGAGAAAAGATTACACAGTTCAGTTCAGTGTATTACTGTAATGCACGAAAATACTCTGATCTGTAATATTTTCTCAACCGGAGGAGTCGCCGATGACTTTAAAAAACTTGCGGATATTTTAATTAACCAACGGAGCTTCTACCAATTGAGAAAAGATTACAGATCAGAGTGTTTTCGTGCATTACAGTCATACAATGAACTGAACTGTGTAATCTTTTCTCAACCGGTGGAATCATCGGTGAATAGAAAAAATAGCATTGATTATACGCAAAACAGCAGCTCTGAAATGAATGACCATCCGGAAAAAGGGCACAAGTGAAAACCCCCATTTTTTTCCGGAGAGACAGAAAACTATCCCGCCTTTACAGGAAGCCCTGCTTTAAAGCGAAAACTTGTTATTTTGATGCTTATAATATAATATTGGATCAGATTAAAGGTCTAAAAATAATTTTTGAGGTACATATTTCAATGCTTTAAAAAAATGAGAAAGTAAAAAGTAATGGCAAATGAGTGTAGACTCAAAATAAATAAAAAAATTGCGTTTGTGCCCTTTTTCTGGATGTCCGTTCAAATATCTTCGTGCCTGATCTTTCCATAAAAAATTACAGCACTTTACACTCATCAATAAAATGGGCAACTCCCTTTTTGTTCTTGGGGAGTTCCGTATCCTGTTTTTCATGTCTCACGTAAGTACGTCTGTGATCACTATTAATTTATTAATTCAACTCACCAGGAACTGGAGGTCAGGGATATTTCTTCCCCATCAAAGACGTCTCAATGAGCACATATTCTATTGTTTGTCATGCGTCACGCGAAAACATTCCTCGTGGAGTTGGAGGCATGAAAACGTAAGAGGTTTTCATACTGGTCATTTGTCGCATCCTGCATCTTGCACAGTGGCGTCGCGTGCCATCTGGCAACAATGCAAAAGCTCCATTTAAACTCGTTAAATATATCGAATTTTCCTTGTGCACTGTGCACCCCCTGAATTCGATCTTTTACATGAGTTTAAATGGATAGAATACATTGTTGCCAAACTGCACGCGACGCCACTGATCTTGCATCAGCGCACTTTAGTCTGAGATCGGCAAAAAATGGCCAAAAACCAGGGGAAAAGGTCATCTAAAATCATCGTTTTCGGCCGTTTATAGCCTTAACTTATAACTTTCTAGAGACATTTGAAGGTTTTGATTCACTCATAATATGTGTTCTTTCTGATTCAAATTGGTCTTAAAAGTTTATGAATGATGAATCGATGAGAAATTATACTCTGTTCAGGATAAGAAGGCGGGTGAGAATTCAGGTAGTAATGCACTATTTAGCAACAGTGTGGCTATGCTGGCTACTCCAACCCTTTGCAGTGGCCGTTGTTTGCCCGAACTCTCTCTTGGCACGGAGGATTTCCAAGAATCGTCAGACTCAACAATTTACGCACGTCCAGTACAAATTGCGAACGGTCAAAAAATACGAAAAAACGGACAAAATTTTCGCCCTAAAGGGCCAAAACTCGGCAAAAGTAGTCGACTTTGAATATTGATGACTCTCATAAATTCGATATTACACGAAATATCCTGAATTTAATTCGGACTGAAAAATACGAATTTCTGAGAGTCACCAATATTCAAAGTCGACTACTTTTTCCGAGTTTTGGTCCTTTAGGGCGAAAATTTTGTCAGTTTTTTCGTATTTTTGACCGTTCGCAATTTTTACTGGACGTGTGTAAATTTTTGAGTCTGTCGATTCTTGGAAATCCTCCGTGCCAAGAGAGAAGTCGGGAGAACAACGGCCTCTGCGAAGGGTTGGAGTCGCCGGTATTGCCGCACTGTTGCTAAATAGTGCATTACTACCTGAATTCTCACCCGCCTTCTTATCGTGAACAGAGTATACCTTTCTGAATTTTGGCCACTTTTTGGCAATATGGTGTGAGATCGAAAAATGTGGCCAAAAATCAGTAAAAAAAAAAAACACGTCGTTTTCGACCTTTTAAACTGAGCTTAAATCTTCGCGGTGACATTTCTAGGTTTAACCCTTTCAAACCTGAAAATACTTTTTAAGGGACGGAATTTTGGCCATCATAGCTGATCTGGGCACACCTTTCTCATATACGACGATATACCTATTATATGTATTTTCAATTTTTCCATAAGATTATATGTTATTCAGATGTACATTGAAATGTAAGTACACCAGGTCTGAAAGGGTTTTATAACTTGGCATAAGTGTTCTCTATGATTAGAGTGGCTGACTGGCTGATACTCAATTTCGTTTCAAGCGATTTAAGGGCTGTCTCTTCTGTAAAAACCTGCAAAAATAACGATGTTAGCACTAAAATATCACAAAATCCACTCCCAAACTCATTACATGCTTTTAAAATCGCGGGCGTCATAGCGGCGTCTGGCAATTATGATGGGAGATTCCCATCCACTAATACACTGTAACACTCCATTAAAAACTTGACAAATAAGAGATGGCTTTCCTTTGACACCGGTGCGGTGTCACAAACAATTACCAGGTGTCACGGTACCTTTAATGGGATGAGGATCACTACTCTGGTGTCTAATTATTCTGTGAATCTTCCTTGTCAGTATAGATGAGAGAGTGACAAAATTAAGATAGAAATCTCCCATTATTTGTGCCCAACGCCGCCATTACGCTCGCGCATTTCAAAGCATTTTAAGAGTTTAGGAGTAGATTTCGTGAGTTTTTAGTGCTATCATTGTTGTTTTTCGAGTCTTTTACCCCTCAATCGACCCTTAAATTGCTTAGAGCAAAGGTGTGCATTGTGCAACAGCCCCCATGGACCTTGAAAGTTTTTATTTTAAACGATAAATTTATGTGAAATTTAATTTCTGATTTTTGGCCAGTTTTTGAGGATCTCAGCCTCAGACCATGTGCGGCAGTCGAGCTCGAGACTTAGCAGTCAAGAGAGTGAGGACAAGTCGTATTTTTGTCTTGGTCTTGGTTCTTGTTTTGCTGCAACCAATGAAAGTAATCTATCACTTACCATTTACATACGTATAATTCAAACGGCGCGCCCGCGCCGAGCCGCGCCGCCGCGCAACGAATTTTCCTCGTTCTAAATTTAAATCGTCCACTCCACCGAAAAGTCAATCAAGCGTTTATACGTACTTGAATACAAGGTACATACGTAGTGCACGTTACGCACAGTCGCTAATTCGCACACTGAAATGAAAAAAAGGATGGTTCGCTCCGTTCGCGATGCTCATGCATTTAACCCTTAACAGCATGAAACTACTGTTTTCGATTGAAAACATGATTTTTGAATGGGGCTGTTGCACACCTTTGCTATAAGCGATTTAATAGTCGAGTCAGTGGCGTAGCGTGCAATTTGGCAACGTTGTAATGTGTCCATTTAAACCCATTGAAATGATCGAACTATTGGGTGTTCGCTGAACATCTTTTGCATTCAAACTTTTAATGGGTTTAAATGGACTCATTACAATGTTGCCAAATTGCCAGTGGTGGCTCGCCAGGTGAGGCAAGTGAGGCGACAGGGAGCCATCGCCTCACTTCTTTTGAAGTTCGAGAAAGAAAAAAAAATAAAAAAATAACATATAAAGGTTGAAATGGTTATTATTCCATCATCCTTTGTTTCAATAGTCCAAAAAGTATGAATGAAACATAAAATGTTCAAAAAAGTTTATGTGAAGAGCATTTAAAAAAAAATCCTGTGCACCTCTCATTTTCGTCGCCTCGCCTCCACAAGCCGCCAGTGCAAATTGCACGCTACGCTACTGATTTTGAGTCGAGTAGGGTGTAAAAACCTCCGAAAATTACGTTAAAGGTTAAAGTTTAAAATTTTAAGGTTAAAAAAATATGGCAAACAAACTGATCCCGTGTATTTGTATAAGAGATTTCCATCGTGGCTGCCTCCTTGCAGTTTCAAAATCAGGTCCCGGTCCCATAATATATCCTCAAAAGAAAAAAAAAGAAAAAAATGAACTTTTGATCTAAATTCCTATTTTCCGGCCGAGGTGAGCTGACTAGCCTACTCCGAGGCCCTGCCTGGATCTATGAACATCAGGGTCAGAACAGGGCTCAACAAATGTTCGAGACGGACGGACACAACGGTCCTTTTTTCTTGACCCCAAAGTTGCAAATCCTTGCTGGTTGGTGGAGACTCCAGTGCTCCACGAAACGTTATAACCCTTTCACGATCAGATTACGGAGGCAAATCTATGTTCGCTCGCTTAAAAGAAGGGTATAGTTAAATCTTCGTACACCGCAGTGCTGACTTTACCTACACAGTGGATTGAAGGCGCTCTTACAAATATTGTTTTTCAGAGGGTAACAATTTGGAGTCACATATTGTGAAAACAAACTGAAATTGTTTGAGACACGTCCAGTCAGTCACAGAGACGAGCTTTTTCGGGCGTGATTTTGAAAGGGTTAAGGAACAAGGGTCGTCGCTAGTGGCGTAACGTGCAATTTGGCATCTTTGTAGAGGTAGTTTCAGAAGTGTAGGCGGACCTAGACCGATAATCTTTGGAATTTGTCAACATTATTTCTGATATTACTCGATGAAAATGAAATTGAGTGTTCACTTTTCAACGAGGAACGCTTTAAACGCAAAAGAACAAAGCCAGAGGCAAGTTTGGTTTTATTTTAAAGGAATTAAATTTGAAAATTCGCCAAAGATTATGATTTAAGTCCGCCTACACTTCTGAAACGAGCTCTATCTCGTCATTTAAACACATGCAAAAGGTCGAATGTGCATTGTGTTCACCGAACACCCTGGAGTTCGATCTTTGTAATGGGTTTAAATGGACGAACTGCGACGTTGCCGAATTGCACGATACGCCACTGGACGGCCGTCGCACAGTGGAGCGAGTCAATGGGAGGGGTCGAAGAGGGGGGGGGGGGGTTCGGCGTTTGATGCTCTCATCGAGGTTGACCATCACCTCAGAGATGCCCGCAACCGCTATGACCATCAAACGCCGAAATTTGCCATCGAAGAAATTCGGGAATCGCCGTTTATTTGACTAAAAAGCTCACAGAGGTCCATAAACAGAATCAAAGATCAAAAAGTGAACATTTTGAGCATGCAAACAGAATGAAAATACGCCAAAACAAATTTTGTAAAAAAAATTACCAAAACTGCCGTCGCAATGACGATGCAAAATACCGCTATACTTTATTTTCGCAGGTTGTTACATCCGAATCAAACCCTTAAATCGTTTACAGCATAAGTGTGCAACAGCCCCATTAAAGTCGGGCGAAATCTTCGAGCGGGAAAGGGTAGTATACCAGGAAAGATTCTGATTGGGCAGAGTTGTGATTCCAGAGGGATGGGAGGGGGCGGAAGAAAGCAGAGCGTTTTTGAGACGGAGGAATGTGACGTGACCGGGGGGGGGGGTGGGGGGTGGGCTCAGTGTAGCGGGGCGGTGACTTTGAGAGAGTCGAGAATCGGGCCGCGATGTCTGGTTGGGTGTCTACCGTCTTTTCCGTCTCGTCGTCTACCTCACTCTCCAACGCTATCGCATCGCAGTGTTGCCGGGTTTTGAGGTTAAAGCCGTAAGTATTCTTTACAATGAGACTTATGGTGAATCAATGAGCCAAAGAGTAAACGAGAGTCGCAATTGAATGGAAGGTCTGCGTGGTCAACGTAGATAAGGGATCGGAACGCGGGCTGGCCTCTGATTGGCTGCAACGCGTGGAGCAAAAATGTCTTAGGGTATAGGGAAATTAACACGGGGTTTTCATTCCGGGACGTTTATCTCGAAACCTGTGCAAAATCGTCCGTAAACAATTTATGCGAGTCGATTCAGCACAGAGTTGCCAATAGTGGCTAGATTCGACCACGCGTGGACTATTTTGATGAGAATTTAGCTACGCTCCCGGCTTCGTCGTCACGCTTCTCCGGCATCCTCCCATCCCTATCCACAGCGTAGCTAGAAACCAACTCGAAAACTGTCCACGCGTGGCTATTCCACCCCGTCCAAACCTGGCAACACTGATTCAGCAGAATTTTCCGAACAAATTGATAGGTCATAAGTGCCACTTTATTGCAAATTCGAAAAGACTGTTTCAGTTGAAAAATACGCACAATAGTGAGTTACTCAAACACTGCTCGAACACACGCCAAGCATGTAAGCACACTATTGTGCGTACTTTTAAACTGAAACAGTCTTTTCGAATTTGCAATAAAGTGGTACTTATGACCTATCAATTTGTTCGGAAAATTCTGCTGAATCGACTCGCATAAATTGTTTACAGACGATTTTGCACAGGTTTCGAGATAAACGTCCCGGAACGAAAACCCCGTGTTAATTTCCCTATACCCTAAGACATTTTTGCTCCACGCGTTGCAGCCAATCAGAGGCCAGCCCGCGTTCCGATCCCTTATCTACGTTGACCACGCAGGCCTTCCATTCAATTGTGACTCTCGTTTACTCTGTGGAAACGACCTACAAAACTTAACCTCAAACCTTGGAATCTGCCGTCCAAATTCCGCTTTTTCCCGGGATTCCTTCTACCCTGTGTGGCACAAGCCACAAGGTGGACCAATCCGCTGCCACTCTAAAGTGATAGCTCATTGGATACACCCCGTTGATTCTTTACAATAAGCCTTATGGGGAATATACAGTCTAAAGTCGTATATCTGGCAACGCTGCGCATCGTCTGCGTCTGGAGGAGCGACTGCAGCTCCAAGCTCAAGTTTTTGAGGCTGCAAATTGAAAGATACACATCGATTCGGTTCGACCGCCACCGCCATGCCACCGCCGCCGCGTCGCGCGCCGCATCTTCCTTTCCTCACCCTCGCCTCGCGTTGTATCCCTAAAATATCGCAGCGTGGCGCTTAACACAGTGCGAAGATATTTTTGTTTTTCCTGGACTTATAAGTGGAGAATACAGGGATAAATAGAGAGCCAGGCTAAAAGTTTGCGACAAGTGTTCATTATTCAGTAGGAAACCCTATGCGAAGAGAGTCCAGACAAGTGAAACCGTGCGCCGCCATTGGATGCAATTTTGCATATTTGCTTACATTCTGAGGCCTGAGGGTCGATGTTGGTAGAGTCCTTGTATGTGGAGAGTGGAGACAAGTGAAACCATGGGTACCGCCACTGGAGGTGATTTTGCGCATTTTTTTTACATTCTGAGACTTTTGAGGGTCATTGTTGCTAACAAGTCTAAAGTCTAAAGTCCCTGTATTTGGAGAGTGGAGACAAGTGAAACCATGAGCGCCGCCATAGGAGGCGATTTTGCAAATTTTTTTTACATTCTGAGGCCTGAGGGTCGTTGTTGACTGTTGTTACACTGTTAGAGTTCCTGTATGTAGAGAGTTAAGACAAGTGAAACCATTGGTCCCACTATTGGAGGTGATATTGCACATTTGTTTACATTCTGAGGTCTGAGGGTCGTTGTTGTTAGACTGTTAGAGTTCCTGTACTTACGTAGAGAGTCAAGACAATTGAAACCATAGGTCCCGCCATTGGAGGCGCTTTTGCACATTTGTTTACATTCTGAGGCTTGAGGGTTGTTGTTATCTCCAGTCGATGAGAATTCCCAGTATAAATTTCCCATTCGAGAGTCAGAACTGCCAGAAGTCATAGATCTATCTCCATATCAACATATGTGTCAAAATCAGGGTTGTTTCAATTTTGGAATCAAGCTAAAGTCCCTGTATGTAGAGACTTGTAAGTGAAACCATAGGCGCCGCCATTGGCGGCGATTTTGCACATTTGTTTACATTTTGAGATTTGCCGATGTATTTTGCTCCAATGCAAAGATAACAGCGCCGCAGAGTTTTCTTTCACTTTGCCTTGGCTGATTGACATCTATTCTCGATTTTAAAGATTCTTTTGGGTTTTAGGCATTACAAACATTCTTGGGGTGCAGCCTGATTGAGTGAGACAATGCCATTCGATTAACTAGTATAGGTTTAAGGATTGAGAAACTGTTTTTCATAATCTGGCACTGAAAGTGTTATATCTACCTCCGCAAAAGCTCAAAGCTGTTGGCCAATCGGAATGGCGCTGTTGCAAACTTTTGCTGTACCCAATTTAAGGTCGATCGCGATATAACAACCTGCAAAAATAACAATGGTAGGTATAGCACTAAGAACTCAGGAAATCCACTTAAAAACTCATAAAATTCTTTTAAAGCATATAATGGTGGCGTTGAGTACTAAAAATGGAAGATTCCCATTTAGTAATACTAAAACTCCATCAAGGAGTGACTAATAAAGGTAGACTTTCCTTTGATACCGCGGTGTCACTAAGCGTCACGGTACTATTAATTGGATGTGAATTACTACCCCGGTGTCTAATTACTACCTACGTGAATCTTCCTTGTCAGCATAGAGAGTGTGACGAAATTAAGATAGGCATTTCTATTATATTAGTGCCTAATGCCGCCATTACGCCCGCCCATGTAATAGTATTCTATGAGTTTTGGAGTGGATGGCTTGCGCTTGAGTTTTTAGTGCTACCATTATTATTTTCCAGTTTTCACCTCTGAATCGACCCTTATTAATCGTTTAGAGCAAAAGTGTGCAATAGCTCCGATGTAAAATGTGTGAAAATATTTGTCATAATTCGGCACTGAAAGCGTTTTAAATCATTTGATAAGTTTAGGAGTGGATTTTGTGAGTTCTTAATGTTAACATTGTTATTTATGCATGTTTTTGCCTCACAGCAAAATTGTGCAACAGCCTCAATGTAAGATTTGTGACACTATTCGTCATAATTCGGTACTGAAAGCGTTTAACCTCCGGTAGAGCTCAAATTTGTTGGCCAATCAGAATTGGACCTTCAAATTGATGCAACTACACGTATTCGTCACATATTATAATACGTCCTTACGCACAGTCATAAGGGGAACTCTAGCCCCCATTGAGCGACGTAGACGAGGCAAATGGTCTCGGTGCGATGCCGCGACTCGCGAGCGGCACGGGATGGATCTTATTTCAGCCGGGGTGAGAAGTGCATTGGGGTTCAAACCCTCTGTGTCTCACTCTCTCCATGCAAAAGGGCAACGCCCTGCCAGACATAGTAGGGGAAAGCGTCGTTGTCGTCGCCTCTCACTCTACTCCCTCCCCTCCCCACTATCCCTCAATCCCTCACTCGCTCTCTCTCTCTCTCTCTCTACTCCAACTCTCCACGTGGTTTCCCCTAGTCTGGTCCACGCACAGAGTTTTAGACCCCCCCCCCCTTTCACCCTCCCCCTACTCCGCAACAATGCGGCGGTGTGGTGGCGTGGTAGTAACGTGGCCTCTAGTAGCTATTTCAGAGGTACACGTGTATCAGTGTAAACGCGCGAGCGGGAAGGGCGCGGGGGGCGGGACTTGCTGCAAGTTTACTATAAAATGCTAGAGTCCCCCCCCTCCAACCTAAGGGCTCCACTGCCGCGCCGCGAGTCCCGTGTCTCCCGTGTTGCACCGCTGCGCCGCGTCGCACTCTACGCATGCCGCGCGCGCCTTCTCCTCCCCCCTCCCTCCGTACGTACACACGCATTTTATTACAACGTGATACTACACTCGTCTCCGCCCCTACCCTGTCTCGGAAGACTTGCGAGGCGAGTGGTAAGGTAGAGTGACTCACACGCGCACTTGCGTTCACACGGTGTAATATACGTAAGAACGTAAAGGTACGCCGTACGTATTACGTTGCTTGCCGTTCGCCGCTGCGAAGGAATAATTGTTCGTACATCCGAACAGCCAACTAGCAAAGTGAATTCGCGGCCGGATCTCATCTGCCAACAAGCTCAGCTGTCAACACTCAACCGTTGCATCACTTTACGAGCTACGTTTAGCTCGTGGCAAATCGTCTGAAAGCCTCTTCAGCCGATCTTCAAAGTATCTTATACAAAAAGAGCAATGAGCATCTGGTGCTTGCTGCGCACCATCCACCTTAATGGCAAAGCGTGGATCAGGCAACGTTGCATTCGGCTCATTAAAACCCACGCAAAATATCGAGCTATATATCTAGGAATCGGCAATGACTAAATCGAAATCGACCAAGCTCTTATATGGATTCATAATGGACAAAGTATCACGTTCTTTCGAGGCAACACGGAGGCAGTTATGATAGAAATCTACATTTTCACACGGGCTTGGTTTATTTGCCTCATACTTTTTAAACCCTTCTTTTTTTTTTTTTTTTTCTTTAAAAAAAGTTGTGACGATTGAAATTAGATATAGACAAAAGTGCAAGTGTGAGAGTGGCTATCAGGACACAGAAATCGATATAACTATGTTTATTTTGGACATGGGCGGATACAGGGCATTGTCTTTCTCTCTCTCCTCCCATTTGAAAACGTGCGTTAGAAAAGGACAGAAGAGGGGGCCAAAGTCACGTGATGGCCCCCTCTGCTGTCCTTTTCTAACACGTAAGTTCAAATGGAGGGAGAGAGAGAAAGACAATTCCCTGTATCCGCCCATGTTTTGGAAGGGTTTGCACGATAAAGAAATTGCCACATAACAGAAACAAGCCAAATTTTCTCACTTTGAATAGTTTTATTAGAATTCTATGTCCAGATAACCACTCTAATACACTTGCACTTTCATTTAAAACCAATTTCCGCTGGATTAATTACAATTTTTGATTTAAGGTAAAACAATATGAGGCAAAAGAACCAGTATCAGATCGCCCGTTCTGCCTCGGTGCCTCATTTGGCAACGTTCCTTTTTCCCCATTTAAACACATTAGAAAGGTCGAAATGCCTGGTCATCGCCGATGACTGAAGCGTTCGACCTTTTCTATAAATTTAAATGGAGAAAATACATTGCTGCCAAATTTCGCACCTCGCCACTGAACGTGTAACATGTAGTCCAGCTTAAAGGTAAAGGTCATTGACCGCATGCCAATATAGTACCTACCTCAGGTTTTCCAACTTTAACATGTCTTGATGCGAATAGTGCCGAAGAAATTACAGCTCGGTCGTTTGGGATCGGCAATGATCATCGAATTCGACTTTTGATACGTGTTCAAATGAACAAAGTGCTACGTTGCCTGATAGCAAGCTTCACTGGTTAGACGAAGGAGAACGAATTCAATTGATCGACTTTTATAGTGCATAATGAGACTGCACAGTGCACGTGCGCCAGACGCAGCGTGCAAGTTGCGGTAACGTTGAATATTGCACATTTATACCAAGGAAAAAGATCGAAATATTAAGTGAACACCCACGGATTCGACTTTTTGAATGGGTTTAAATGGATAGAATAGAATCGCGATAGAATGCAATGCTGCCAAATTGCACGCTACCCCACTGCCATGCTGGCCACGTGCCCACGTCGCACAGTGGAGCGAGTCAATGGAAGAGGCTGGGCACAGTGGCGCACCGAAGGAGGTGGTTTTAGGGTTAAAACCCCCCCTAAGCATCAACATTTTGCCCTAAAAAAGGTCATCTTCGGCCAAAATTTCTTTCAAAACCCCCCCTAAGCCCTCAGAAAATGGAAAATTTGCGGTGAAACCCCCAACAAACTAAAGTTCTCGGTGCGCCACTGGCTGGGCATATGGCGTCGCGACTTTAAAATACATGCGTTCATCTTTGTTAATACGCAACGTAGAAGTTTGAAAGTGATTTTATTGGTTTTATCTCAGAATTTCCCGAAAGAATCAATATTTATAGTTTGTTTCGGACTGTTAAAACATACAATTTTTCATTCTTAGTCCATTGGCGGATCCAGCCCCCGCGAACGGGGGGGGGTGAACTTGGGACTTTCGCCCCCGGTTACCCCCTTTTCCTTTTTTCTCCCCGTCTAACCCGCGCTTCTATCCCCCTTCATTCCCCTCTTACCCAATTTTTTCGATCGAACGGGGGGGGGGGGGAGATCGCCCCCTTCGCCCTCCCTCCGCCAATTCACATATTCCATGTCCGACTCCTCCCATTTACTCGCTCGACTGTGCGTCGTTACCTATATACATTGATTCTTACCTATATACATTGATTCTAAGCTATACCTACTCTTCCTTTACATACTATAGGAGAATAGAATACCTAATCATCAGCACATTTACTCTTCAATTCTCGTAAAGCAAGCGTGGCGCAGTGATGAAATATAACGATAGCTGCAAATGAAGCAGAAAAAAAAGAAGTATAAAATGCAGAATTCGAGAGAAACGGAAGGAAAGAAGCGGGAGAGAGAGGGTCACGAATTCTCATTTTACGTCTCTCATTTCCTTATTTCATAAGGAAAACGGGCGAAAATATTCCTCGAGAAAGAGAGATGCCACCTACGATAGTTGAAAAGTTTGCACTTTTTCAACTGACATGCAAGTTTTTACCCGTGAGTGTGTTATTAAAGCCGGAATTCCTTTAACAATGGTCGGTAGGTAAATACATGTATGAGTCGTATAGCTGAAGTTGAAAGCTAGCGAGAACGTTGATACGCATAAATCCAAAAGTAGCGCGTAACAGGGTCATGGAGACTGACCCCTCTCTCCTCAAGAGTCCAAAGGAAAACAACGCAGCGGGTTTGAAAAGGAAACGAGGAAAACTTCAAGTAAATCGAGCAAGTAAAAGTAAAGAAATTCAATCAGATAATCATAGTATTAAACGGTGGCGTACCCACTACCCAGGATAATCCTAGCTGCCTCCTTTATTTTCCTAATGAACGTTTATTCAGTTGAAGCGTGATAAAGAGGGGGGAGGGGTCATCACCTTATCTATCCTTGTCAGTGGCGTGGCGTGCAATGTGACAACGTTGCATTGTGCCCATTTGAACCCGTGTATAAGATCGAATGCGAAGGTGTTCACCGAACACCCAGTAGTTCGATATTTTTAATGTGTTTAAATGGACTTACTGCAACGTTGCCAGATTGCACGCTTCGCCACTGATCCTTGTCACTCATATAAATGTTTAAATGGCGAAAAAAGAGAGTTAGACAATTGAGGAGTTCTTCGGGGAAAAGGCGGACAAAACAGTGGGTGAGTGCTCGTGCTAAAAAAAATCCGGATTTTTAACCCTTAACTGCGCCATGGCACCCCTGAGGCACAAAATATATTTCCTCCATTTTGAACTCTTAAAATTAAAATATCATTTTTTTCCACGTCGTCATCCCTCCGGCACAAATCGAGGAAAAATTTCGATTTTTCACCGAAGTCTGATAAAGCAAGGCCCCACATTGGGGGCCATCTGAGCATTAGAAAACATATGTAACCGTTTGACCTTGATTTTCTCCCTATACTGGCCCATGTTAAATTTAGTACTTTGTAGTTCTCTTGGGCGCAAGAATTAATGCTAGGAATTTTTTCATTATTTTTCCCTTTCATTTTGAGTCAAATCAATTGAAAAATCATATTTTCGAACGAAAAAAAAAAATCGCGCAGTAAAGGGCTAAAAAGGTTATTGCGTGACTTTGCACTTTGAAGTAATGGATTAGGTTCGACGATTCGATTGGATGACGATTCGCCTACACCACACTCTGATTGTTAAATAATTATAGAAAAAAATTAAGTTTTTCTCATCGGAGCTTCACACAATAACAATTTGAAATCAGGACTTTTGAGCTCAAGTACACCCTCTGTTTTATTCTCGAAGAACTCTTTAATTTCTCAACAGCAGCACATACCAACGAGTTTCTAACAGTGGCGTAGCTTGCAATTTGGCAACACTGTATTTTCTCCATTTAAACCTATATAAAAGGTCAAACGCGAAGGTGCTCACCGAACACCCAATAGTTCGATCTTTTTCATGCGTTGCCAAATTAAACGTTCCCAAATTGCACGTTACGCCACTGGTTTCTAAGAGGCAACATCGCAGCGGACGATCGGTGAGCAACGAACAAGACAGTACAGATAATTTTTAGTTCCAAATTTAATCTGATTTCAACGTTGGTACAAGTGTAAGTATACCTTAATTGATAACAAAAATTATAATACGATGGAATCAAAATTTGTGGCAGATCTAAAAAGAAGAAGACCGACAATAATACTAAACAAGCAGGGAAGCTCCGATACATTGCATGTATTGGAAAAGCGTGCCTGTGAATTGTAAACATGAAAATCTGCGCATAAGTTGTTTCATTTGGTCTTCTACTCTGCTGGGTTTTGCAGAAATAAGTTTTGCATAAAGGCTTACGCATACATGGTTTAAATATATTTATTGTAATGTAGTTCATGGGAGAAGATTTGTCAATTTATTGTATATTATT
This sequence comes from Trialeurodes vaporariorum, assembly GCA_011764245.1. Lineage (NCBI taxonomy): Eukaryota > Metazoa > Arthropoda > Insecta > Hemiptera > Aleyrodidae > Trialeurodes > Trialeurodes vaporariorum. The sequence goes on from VMOF01000220.1 coordinate 53,159,970, forward strand.
TAAGGTACAGGAAGTGCTGTTGGAGCTTTGATTAAGAAAATATGACAATGTATATGCATTTGAGACGTATATTTGAAAAAAAATATTTTCGAGTCGTTGTTTTTGCAGTGACACATTACAATTGGTTCAGTGTTTTGTTCATTTGTGGATTACAGTTGTTTGAAATGCATCAGCCATTCTTACGGAGACATTGTAGTTTGTAACTAACATATGAATTGAATAAATAGATTTATAATATACATGAATGATTCAATAATGAAAATTTGGATGAAATCACTGATTATAGAGTATTTGAAGTTTAAATGATTCTGCGTTGAATGGATGTAAAATATTCTATTTATAATTTAATAAAATGAGAAAGAAAAGATGGGTAGGCCATGGTTTTGTTGGTGGAATATGGTGATGAAAGGTAAAAGAAGGTACTTAATAAATGTCTACATATTGATAGAGACGAAATAGAGTCATTCCTTTCAATATCTGAATTTTTAGACACAGTATTGGCCGATTTGGATCTGAAAATTAAACAATTACAATTAATGTCAATAAAAGCAATTTCTGCTATGTTTTCATTAAAGGCTTTACTGTACAGAGAAACCTTATGGTGAATACTCAAGATAAAATTAGGCTGAATCATCTACTTTGAAAAAATGCTATGATTAGCATCCAGTAAAAACATTACAGACGTACTTACATACTAATTGAAGTATTAGTAATTTATGCATCAACTTTGACAACTATAATTAGTGTAGTCCCCTACTTCATTGCGATGCGTCCCTTCAAGCAAACAGAGTTGCTTACCAGAGTTGCAGAGTTTCTAGCCTTTCATTCGATGACATTCTATCAATGAGAAGCAAAAAAAGTTACGCATATAAAAGCTTCCACCCCTCCCCCCTCTCCATACATGTGCTTATTTTACAAAATTGGCCGTATAGTGGTACCTTTGATGATTATATTTAATTTTTGGATCCTCTCAAAGAGAGCAAGTATAGTCAGGACTCAGCGCATTAGATTTCAATTATTTTACTCATCGGACAGTGATTAAATACCAGAGGACCTGAATAGAATAAAAGAAGTCTACTATATTTTATATACAAAGTGAGCCAGAGCATCCGTTGCTGGCATTTTTCTCGAAAATTACTGAAACAAATGATTTGAAACAAAACAATCAGACAGAAAATTGACTCCAAATTTTTCATTTCTGATATTTTCATAAGCTCCTGACAACCTCTTGGGGTGTATTCTGGGGGGTTCAAACACATTTTTCAACTTTTCTCGAAAAAACCCTGAATGCAGATGTAAAAATTCACTTATAATCTAAAAGTAGAGAAAAAAATTCGTTTTTTAAATTTGAAAAATAGGCGCAACGAAGGAATCTGAACAAAATACTTCTGTGAAGAAAGCTGATTTTATAAGCTTTCAGATGGCGCAAACCGCGATGCCGAAAAACGTTTCGTTCAAGAGTTATGACCGCGCGAAGTTTCAAATCTAGGCCAAAAATAGGGTTCCGACTTCGATTCTACAAAAAAATTTGTTGCTCCACCAATAATCGATGAAATTCATTGAAACTTGGTGGAAGCGGGTTTTTTGGGTCGCTAAATTTATTTTTGACATAAGTTTTTCAAAATTCTCAAATCATATATGGCCGCCATAGTTTTTCGTTCAGATTCCTTCATTGCGCCTATTTTTCAAACTCAAAAAACGGATTTTTGGAAACTTCAAAAGTAAAACAAAATGCAAAAAAAGGGTCAAATATTTTTGAACTAAACACTGTAGCACATCAATCGAAAGATCTTTAAAATACGCATCTTTTGGTGCAAAGTTCACGTCAATATCTCTTTTCGTTCAAAAGTTATGGAGCATTGGAGGTTTTGACTTTGACCCCCTGCACTCCCGCTCCCAGTTGACCAAATTCAAAAAACTGCAGATATTCTGAAAGATGATGCTTAGCTTTATCACCCCTGAAAGTTTCATCCATTTTTGAGGGGGGCACTCCTAATGGTAGCCGGATGGACCCCTTTTCATCAAAACAAATACCATTAATTGAGCCTGTCTCGTCCTCTAAAAAAAATAATACAAAAACCATTACTTCGCTTACACTTTCGAACAGGCGTTAATGTTGTAACAATTCCCGAAACTAAAAAATTAAAAGAATACTGATCTAATTTGTTTATTTTATTGAGATCCATTTTCAACCCATAAAAGATTGAATGTTAAAAATTGCGCTAAAAAAAAAAAAAAAAAAAAAAAAAAAAAAAAAAAAAAAAAATCATTTATCAGCTGATCAAATAAAGGCAAACAAACGTGACTACTTCATTGCGCGCTCTCTAGCGGGTTCTTCTTGAAGCTTTACTTTCGTGAGAAGGTATCCTATAAGTAAAACCATGATCTGTATCGGTTTTATTTCGCGCCTTCTATTCGAAAATATCAGCTGACTCTAGACATTCACAGAGAAAGATTATCAAATTAGTGAACAGGTGAGCCGCAAGGCAGCCAATGCAGCCAAACAATCACCGGCTGCAAAACAATAATAAATAAAAAAAAACATCACACAACGACTCGTTATCGGCCGCCCGTACGAAAAAACCCCGAATGTACTTTAAAATCAATTATATATTCAATAAACGTAATAAAATAACACAAAAACAATGTCCAACATAACAAATTAATCATAAAAACAAACAAAAATTTATTCATCGTAAAACCAACACAGCAGAGTAAAATTACAACAAAGTTGGCAACATAAAACGCAAAATATTACCTCACCGCACTCCACTTACCCCTCAAAAGTGGTGAGTCCGTCGTTTAATTGGAATTATAAAAAAACTAAAGCATTAAAATGAATCCAACTATTTTTGCTGCAAACTTTAGAAGGTACGATTTCATAATTGTACCATTGCAATCCTCAAAACGCAACAGACACGACAGGAAAAAATCACAAAATTCAAAAACAGCCGATTTTCAACTTTAGGCCACTCAGCATAGGAATACACGTGGAAAGCATAGGCTGCCTTATTACATTGTATACATTGTATTATATTGTTAGCAGCAAAACGATCGGAATAAGCGTGCCATGTTCCATGGGCACGCTTAAAAATTGTTTTACTCACAAACCTCATCATTCTCGTATTTTCACCATCTCTTTCGTTTTACCTATTTTAATTTTTTTTGTTTTGTTTTGTTTTTTTTTTTATAATAATGGTGAGGGTATACATATTATAACCTCCAAAATAATGTTATAACTACCTAGTACCTAGTTAAAACGGTAGGTAAGTATCGATTGAAAAGGAGGAATGTGCAAATTTCTAAAAATTCGGAAAATGTAGGGCGGGCCGCAGAGTCTACAATATTGCGATTCTAGGAATATTTAATGTTTTCTCTTTTATCCTCTTCCTTCTCTTCTGCTTAAACTTTCCCCCCTCATCCCCCTACAGTCAGTCCATTCTTTTAACCTATTTTTTCCTCCGTTTTCCTCTTTTGTCATTTTTTTCATAATTTATCGTCCTCATTTTCCTTTTTCCTCCAATTTTTCCCCATTTTATCCTCTTTCCTCACATGTTTCCTTATTTTCTCCTCTGTTCTCAAACTTTATCCTATCCTCATGTTTCTTTGATATCCAATTTTAACCTCTTTATTCCTAGTTTTTTCTCTATCTTCTCCTATTTTTTCCAATTTTTTCCCTTTTTGTCTTTCTTTCCCTCTTTTTCCCTTTACCTTTCCCTTTGTTTTCTCTTCCTTCGCTCTGGGGGTTAGCCCCCAAACCCAAACCTAACTCCCTTTCCTTCTTCTCCTACCCTTCCTCCGGTGGTGCTGCTATATAGGATAACTATTACTATTAAAAAAAAGAACCCATTAAGAGTTTCTCAGATTCAAAAAGAACAAACTTTCTTGGCTAACAATGGAGAAGGAACCATGAGTGATTTGTTTTCAGTCATAGATAATTATTTGGCACTTTTATAGGCGTAAAATAAAAATATTTAGGTTGTCGGTTTGAAAAATTATGAACTATTGACTATATGTCATACTCTTTACACAGAAAAAAAAAAAAAAATATTGTCGATTTAAAAAAAAATATTTTTGAATTATATGACAGTAAGACGTACTTCTAAACTAAAATTAATTATTTTTATAGTAAAAGTAATTGTTTTTAAATGAAAAATAACTGTATTTCAATTGATTTTTTTTTTTTTTTTTTTTTTTTTTTTTAATTGAAGATTAGGTATTTTGATCCAATGAAAAGTTTTTTTTAACATAACTTCATAACTTGTTAGTTTCAATTTTAAAACGTCTTTTTGTCATATAATTCAAAAATATGTCTTTTTAAATCTTTTCTCTCTCTTTTTTCTGTGTAGGAGGGTCTTTTTTTATTTAGTCACCCTGTATGTATAGTATAATGCATTCTTGGTGTAATGTGTATGATTGAATGAATGTAATATCTGCTGAATTTTACATGAATGGTGTCTCGACAACGATGTATCGGGATTCCCCGGATATTGTGAGAGGGGAGCCGACGCGTCGCCGTCGTCGTCGCGACGGACAAACGGACGCGTTTTTAAAGAAGTGTTAACGACCTGACCGATGACGTGATCAGTACGAGACGCGATGTCGCGGAAGGAAGACTGGGACGCCAATCGCCGCGGACGACGACGCGACTCCGAGACACGGGACGATTGTGACATGACGGGGACGGAAACGCGGACGCCGGGAACGGACGGCTTGGGAGCTGCAAACGTCTGGATCCTTGAGGCAAATGACAATTTTAAAGAAATTCTGCTAGGAACAGGTCTTTCTCGAACTTTTTCTGCAGCAATATTCAATATAGAGCAATACATAGCCGTAGCCAGGACAGTGGCGAAGCCGGGGGGGGGGGTGTCCACGGGGTCTGGACCTCATAGGCGGCGCGTATAAGGGGCTATTGGGGCTATAGCCCCCCCCCCCCCCACTTTTTTGGGAAAGAGGAGCTAAAAAAATTTTTGAACGAGAAAAAAAGAAAAAAAAGGGAAAAAGAAGTCCTATCAATGGGGCTGTCGCTAAGTTTTGCTGTAGGAGATTCAACGTTTTCAATACCAAGCCGGATGCATTTTTGTTACTATAGAACTGCTTTATACACATCATTTAAATGTTTTATTGACAGAGGCTACAAATTGTTGACTTATGCAAAATGATTTTTCGTAGAGCGCCTTCATTCGGAGGACTAGGCAAAACCAGCACCTCGGAGTAGGAATATTTAACTACCCGCTAAATTTGAGCGAGCAAGCGGAGACTTTGTCTTCGTAACCTGCGGGTCGATCTTGAATTTATTCAAGAGTTTATTTATTAATTTCAAGGTTGAAATTATTAGATAAGACTGGTAAACTGGATCAATGAAGGGCTCGCATTAGTCCTTTTAAAGTGTTTATCAAAAAGAGAGATCTTTAACCAAGCATCCTTTCGCTACATTCGATAAGTTATCAGCTGATTGAAACACGGAGATAGCTTATCGATTGTAGCGGAGGGCTAATTGGTTAAAGAGCTCTCCTTTTTGATGATTAACACTTAAAGGGACCACTAGCCCTTCATTTATAACAGTCTACCAGCATTATCTAGTAATTTCAAAGATCTGCCCGCTGGCAGTAAGAGGGTGAGGGGTCAAATTAGCTGCAAAAACCTGCGGAAATTACGCTGATAGCTTTAAAAATTTAAAAAATCCACTCCTGGACCCGTTAAATGCTTTGAAACGTGCAATTGCGTAATGGCATGGGCGGTTAGGGGGGGGGGGAGAGGAAGAGGCTTGCCTTGCCACGAGCGGTACTTCCAGGGCGGCGAAATTCTGTAAAATATCGAGAAAATTACACTATTCACAGTTCATTCGCAATCCGTTTAGTATGAACGTAGATACAGCCGTTTGAAGAAAGAACATTATGTCGCAATTAGTCGTTCATCACTGACCAGTGGCCACCGCGACCCGGCATACTCCGTCTTCTTTCGCTACGCATTCACGCCGCGCCGATAAGAAGCGCAACATTGAATGCGCGTGGTGCAAAAATGACGGAGTATGTCGCGTGGTTGTGACAGTTGAATGTGTCAGAATGCAGTATTTTTTTATTTTTTTATTTTTTTCATTTTTTTTTTTTTTAAACGGCTGAATCTCCGTTAAGTCTTAACGGATCGTGGTGGAACTGTAACACTCTGATAATAAACTCATCATTTTACTAAAGACAGCACAGAAAAACGGAGAAAAAACGCTTTGGTGGTGCTGAAAAAACCTTTGGTAGAAAAATGACCCAGCCAAATACTTTAGTACAGCTAACCAAAGGTTTTTTACGCCTAACTAAAGGTATTTTGCTGGGTAAACACCAAAGCTGGTTGGCCCAAATGAGGTCTTTTGCTGGGTCATTTTTCTACCAATGGCAACGGTACTGTCCGCGCTACCAAAGTGCCCCCCCCCCCAAAGAGTAACGTTGCGTACGCATATTGTGGCGGATTAGCCCAATGCCCCCTCCCCACCCGAGAGTCGAAATTTGGAGCCCCATTCAATCCACCTCTTAAAAAACTATATCCGCGCAGTTTCAATCGGTGGACAAAAATATTACAGTTCAGAGTATTTTCCATTTTTTCAGTTACTATCATTCTACTGAACTGAACTATGTAATCTTTATGTCAACCAATAGATTCATCAGTGAATTAAAATCAAAAAGTTCACTTAAGTTCCGCAAACGGCATTCCAGATTTACTCCGTATAGGAAAATGTCACAAAATGTGTTCATTTGCATCCAAAGGAAGGATACAACAATTTGTGTGTCTCTCTCTCTCTTCTCCCATTTGAAAGCATGAGTTAGAAAAGTACGGAGATAAGGCCTAAAGCCTCGTTATGTCTCCCTCTGCTATCCTTTTTTAACACATGCGTTCAAACAGGAGGAGAGAGAGAGAGAGAAAAACAAATTCCTGTCTCCACCCATGTTTGCATCTCACCTTAGAGTCCCGTGTCCGCACCTTTTCACGAGCGGATCCAAGAAATACTCCTTCTCTCTCTATTCCCATTACAACGCATTTGTTAAAGAAGGATAGAAAAGGGGGCGAATATCAAGTGACTGCCCCTAATCTGTTCTTTTCTAACACACGCGTTCTAATGGGAGTAGACTCTCTGATGGGAAAAGAGAGAGAAGGATAAATTCCTGGATCAGCCAGTGGGCCTTTTTTCCATATACGAGCCGTAAGCATCAATTATACATTGATCAATTGATTAAAATTGATTTGATTGACCTATTTTTTTTTCTAAGCCGCGCGTTAAAAATATTAAATTTGAATCGGAACAATCAACAGAACCCCTTCCCAATCGAGGGGTAGGACCAGTCGATCGGAGGGTAAGATTAATAATTGGACAGCTCTATATATGTAGAAAGGAACCATCTACATAGGTATAATCAACAGCAGTTATTTCCTTCTTGCATGTAAAAGATCCAATACATAGCCGTCGCCGAAGGATTAGCTTTTCTCTCTCTTTGATCGTTTAAACGCATATGTTGGAAAAGGACCGAGGTAGGGGCTGTCACATGACTTCAGCCCTTATTTCCGTCCTTCTCAAAGGAACGTAAGTTCAAATGGGCAAAGAGAGACAGACAAACTCCTGCTGGTGGCTATACAGTATACACGGTGATGGCTGCGATCTAATACATATATGCATTGATATTAACGTGCAATGTATGGATGTATTTAATTAATAACTGCTGTAGCTGTCATATTTTTTGAAATGCGAAGCGCCACTCACACTTAGTACACGGTCGTCAGCCCCCCCCCCCCCCCCCATCCTCCGGGAAGCACGGGTACTGGCACGCGTAGCATGATTGTGATCGTCATCTTCGCCCGCATGTTTCCTGCCATATAGAACTGAAATGAAGAGCCCCACTAACCACGCACTAAGCGCCACTCCATATCACAAGAATTACCGCGCGGTGTCCGGGGTGGCCGGGGGTGGCCGGGGGTGGCCCTCTTAATCACATGCTTTGTGGTGCCATATGCCGAAGTCGCACGAGCTCTTCGAGTGAACACGTTTTGAATGCAGTTAATGTGTCTCAATAGCCCTGCTAAAAGTTTCTCACGGTGACACATCCAGTGCGCACGCCCTCAGCTCACAACTCACAAGTCTCAAGCAGAAGGATAAGGAGGAATGTTATGTTTAATTTATTGGAGATCAGTTTATTAATTTAAGTAAATGTTTTTTTTTTTTTCATTAGTAAATTAGTTTTTAACCATCCGCAGCGGGGGGCAAGAAGGGCACCCCCCCCCCCCGGGAATTAAAAACTGTAGAAATTTCAGGGTAAAAAATGAAAGGAACAAAAGAAAATGAAAAGTTAAATAAGAAAGTAGCAATTAACAAACTTTATTATTAGTTTATTTTGTAATTTTAACTAACTTTCTGCAAGAAACAGTAGAATAATACATTTTTCTCGTTATATGTATCGCATTATTATCGCATTAACGGTCGTTATTGAAAGAGATTGTGTTTTTTTTAGAATAACATTCAAGCAAAGGAAAAATTAACAATAATTGCTTCGGTCACTGTTACTGCAAATGTGTAATGAAAGCTAGTACGCGAAAAGTAAACAAACCCTCCGCCATTTGCATTTGCCTCTTGGGGCTTTCTTGACAGCCTAAATCTGAAAGCCAATCAGAAATGGATTCAGCAATGGCGCAACTCGCATAGTATATGTATAGGAACTCCACACAGTCCCATTGCCTACAGGGTTGCTATTTGACTCATGTCAGTGGTGGATCCAGCCCTCACGAACGGGAGGGGCGAACTAAAGATTTTCGCCACTTACAAGGGGAGGCTCAGAAGTCGCCGCCTCCGATTTTGAAAGCAATTGCACGAATATGTAGCTAAAGTAAAACTAAACCCAAGCCGAGAGCGTTCCGAATATTTACGTGAATTTCGGCAACTTTCAAAAAATTCCTGACGCTTTAGGAAGGCCTATTGGCAAAAAGTGAGAAACACGGGTCTAATAGTTTTACTTTAGCTGCATTTTCGTGCAATTGTTTTCAAAATCGGAGGCGGTGACTTCTGAGCCTCCCCTTGTTAGTGAAACCCCCCTTTTTCTTTTTTCGATCTTACATTCCCCCTCCCCTCCCTCATTTCCCATTTTGTCGGCCGAACGGGGGAGCGATCGCCTCTTTCGCCACCCCCTGTATCCGCCAATGATTTGACTGCGACACAGACATATAAACTGATCAGAGCCTCTGGGCATAGTTCACCAGCGCTTATCATGTGCTTTTGAAGCATTTTCACGCAAGGGATATTCGTTGCACGTTGAAAGTTGGGGAGCTAGGTGGGTCATGGATCCCTCGCGGTCCGCACTAGAAGGAATAGTAAAGTCAAAGTCGAAGGGGCACTAAAATTGTGTCTGTGCGAGTCTCGATTCTCCCCTCCCCTCTCCCCACTCATCCCTTCTCCCCCCCACACCTCTTGCCCATGGTCCCTCTTATCCCTCCTTACCCCTTTCTCCCTTCGACCCTCAGCCAGTCTCGCGGCTGCCCCGCGACACTTACCATAAATATGTTCCTCTCGGACGGACTTAAACTAGCTGGAGAGAGAACGCCACACTGCGACGCGACGACCACCGAGCGATGACCCCGATCGCTCATACTCACTCTAGCTAGACAGGGTCTGACTGCCCGGGCCCTTCCTCCCTCTCCACCGCAAGGACGCTCCGCAGTTGTCAGATTGTGGTCCCTTTTACTGGCGGATTGTCATAAAGTGACGGATCCAGTAAAATTTGGGAGGGGGTGCCTATGAATTGTTTAAATTTGAGGCGGAGCAGGAAGATATTTTTTGCTATTTTCTGTAAAAGGAGGGGGGCAAAATTTGAGGCTTCTTTTAAAAAAAAATATTGAAAAAAAGGGGTAGATATTTTTTTAAAGTAACTGGCAGTTTCAAGACCATCTCTAGGTTGTCTAGAATAGTTCCATTATGACATTAGACTGGAGATAACTCAATTTTAAATTGGGGTTCGAGTGCCCCCCGGTACTCTACATACCTGTATCACAGAATAATGCAATCAGAACGGAAACTTTGTCGGATTTTGAAGCAAATTCATTTCGCGTCCGCCATGTTGGTATATATAGGATGTTTACATCTGGATTCGCGCATGAAAAAAAAATGTAGGACATGATCCGCGAAATTTTCATTCTGAAATGCCATTAGAATAAAAGTGAGGGCGGAAACTTAAGATTTCTTTCCAGAATTTACAGAAATAAATGAGTTTCAACACAAATCACACACGTCCGCCATGTTGGGATATAGGACCACAGCGTTGCCTATTGGTGGCGTTAAATTCCAAACTTGCTTCCATTGGCTCTTATGGGAGTTTCCGTTCTGATTGTATTATTCTGTGCCTGTATCAAATACCTTAAGAATATGGAGGCTAACCCCTTATGGACCAAGCCCGAATATACTCGGTTTTCTCCTCTGATCTATTTCACATTGTTCCAGTATCAGGATTCCGAATAAACACGATTTAGTATAAAAATATGAGATTTCGTCTGGCGCCTTCAATCCGTCGTATGTGCAATTCCAACTCCCCCGAGTACGAACAGTTAACTACCTTCCCTATACAAACGGAAAAGTGACGTTCATGTGAACTAACCTGGTCTTTAAAGAGTTAAAACAACCATGGAAACTGGAGTTTGCGAGAAGATAAATTATCGATGGTAAATCTATCGGTATAGATACATTCATAACTTGATAAACTTGTAAACAATCTAATGAAAAAAATTAAATCAGATTGAAAGCAGGAAGCAGGTCCAATAGACTATAGACATTCGGTTACCCGCTCATAAAGAGTCCTTGAATTGGACTCACTCACTAAGGAGAGAGGAGGCCTCTTACTTGTTTCCATAAACTTTCATGAATGAGATGCAGAATGTTGACATTGTTGACTCATCAACAGTAAGTAAACGAGTCTCGGAAACTTGATATAAGGGCTAAAAAAAGCATCGAAGATTTGATTATTTATGTGAGAGAAGAAACAATTTAACGATTATTCCACGAAATGAGCGTTTGAAACATTATTTTATGTGTAAATTTAGTTCTAAAAAAAGAAAAAGAAAAAAATCACGTTGAAAAATAATCACGAAAGCATATTGTTTTCGGAGACACGTTTTTAATTTCGTTGCATACGATTATAGAGATAACATTTTTATCTTATTACCAACTGCTCAGTATTTAATGATCATAATTTCCGGTAATTTTAAAACCGAAACACGCATATTTCGACAATAATCTCCTTTTCTTATTCGGGTAATTTATTTTTACGTACAGTATAGGACAAAAATAATGTCGGACGACTCCTTGGAGATAGGCTTCCCGCAATACCCATCTCAATAACTTGTATATCAGTAGCAACCATGCTTTTTTTCCATTTAAACCTATGAAAAAGTATCGATTTCTTGGAGGTGCGGTATAATAGCATAGAATAAGAAGAGGAACAGAGGCGAAACTGCGACCCGGTTTGGTTTGTAGTGTCATGGCCGACCTGAACAGGCTGATTATGAACGGTCGTATCGTAATGCTATCGAGTCGATGATCGAGTGCGTGTTATCTTATGGGAAGCGCCATTCCGAAAGGTTTCATTCAGATAGAAACCCTCCCATCCTCTTCGGAAATTCTCTGATAGCTCAGGAGTCATCGGAGAATTTCCGTAGAGATGGGAGGGTTTCTATCGGAATGAACCCTTTCGGAATGGCGCCACTCATAAGATAACACGCACTCGATCATCGGCTCGATAGCATTACGATACGAATGATACGATCGTTCATAATCTGCCTGCTGGTTAGTATACGGTGGTCCACTAGCTGACTAGCAATCAGCATGTAGACAAAAACAAAGTTATCATATGTTTTCTCAGGCTCAGGCCGTTCGAGCATCGGTTCCGCGGGCGCGGGTTTTTTAAAATGGTTCCTCGCGTACTAACCAGCTAAGCAAAACTAAGCCCATCCAAGCGACCCAATAGCACAGAATAATACAATCAGAACGGAAACTTTGTCAGATTTTGAAGCAAATTCATTTCGCGTCCGCCATGTTGGGATATAGGATGTTTACATCTGGATTCGCGCGCGAAGAAAAAAATATAGGACATGATCCGCGAAATTTTCATTCTGAAATGCCAATAGAATAAAAGTGAGGCCGGAAACTTAAGATTTCCTTCCAGAATTTACAGAAATAAATGAGTTTCAACACAAATCACACACGTCCGCCATGTTGGGATATGGTGCCGTTAAATTCCAAACTTGCTTCCATTGGCTCTTATGGAATTTCGTTCTGATTGTATTACTCTGTGCCAATAGCCCTGTTTATTTATGCGAGCATTTCAATCCGGATTGAACTGGGATCGAGGTAGTGGTGAAGCGTGCAATTAGGAAACGTTGTACTGTGCCCATTTGAACCCCTTTAAAAGATCGAACTATTGGGTGTTCGGTGAACACCCTCGCATTCGACCTTTTACACGGGTTCAAATGAACATATTACAACGTTGCTAAATTGCACGCTACGCCACTGGATCCTCTCTGATGGTTTCTGGCAACGCTGTCACGTCGCACTGTGGTCTGAGATCGTCAAGAAGTGGCCAAAAATCAGAAAGTGAATTTCTCAAAAATTTATAATTTAAAAACTTTTAAGACAAATTTCATACACAGAGAACACTTTTAACAAGTAGGTAATTCAAACTTAAAATCGTTATCTTAAAGTCTTAAATTAAGCGAAAAAGGTCGAAAACTATGATTTTTGATTACTATAATTCTCTGATTTTCGGCCACGTTTTTTCGATCTCAGACCACAGTGCGTCGGTACAAACTATTAAGTGCTGTTACCTACCTATGTTGCCCCTCAGCGCATCACATCATAATAAGGCAATTATGAGTAATTTTTGAGTGTTACTCCAGGAGTATCTCTAGAAAATCAAACGCGGAGGGTCTAACAGTTCTAACACTCAACAGGTGCACAGATATAAAATTAACGGTCATTAGTGCGTTAAAGCGTTTCAACTTCGAATTGTTCTTGATCCCGTCAATTAAGACGAGGAAGGAAGACAGGCGAGGGTCAGAAGACGGTGAAATCGTGGGGAGAGGAGGGGGGTATCCTGGAAGATTTAACTCCTAGTCCGAACAAACCTGACAAAAATGTTAAAATTAATAATTATCTATTCTGGGCCAACAAACTTAAATGAGTTTTCTACTCGTAAAAGCGGCCAGTGTTTGTGTTTGGTTCGTGCCTCGTCGTTTTAGTACCTGTATTTTTGTTTCGGAGACTAAACGAAGCTCATTAGACACTATTCCAGGTTCTTTAATCGTCTTTATCTAGAGGTGCTAAGGATTTTATCTCGAACTAAAAACTCTTCGATTGACCTTTGTTAATAGACCTGTTTAGTGCGACGTCATGAAAAAAAAAATTGATCCAAACAAATGCTCTATCTCACTCGCTCTCGTGGGTTTTTTTTCCACAAGAAACAGGATCCAAATTTTCAAATGAAAATTTGTGCTAGTAAACAACAAGTTCTCTCAGATTTTATCACACCCTTATGGATTCCAAGTATACCAATACCTTACAGTATAATCACGCTTCAACATCATTTTCGAAACATTACGCATTAATTTACAGTTACAGATCTATCAAAGAAAGTCCTATGTTTTGTCCTTGTCTCACTCATAGTTTCTAATGGGTATGGAATTCTAGATTCTAGGATATTATAGGCTCATTGGCACAATCACACCACGTGTTATACCTCGGGAAAGCTTCGATTCGCAGAGAGCTTAGGATGATTGAGTGTCATGGCGGTGATACGCCCACAAGAGACCGTGAGTAAGAAAAGGACAAAACATAGAAAATCTTTCGATATCAGTTTGATTGTAAAGTCACTTGTGATTTTTCATGAATTATGTCCTTAACCCCTTAAGGGCCAAGCCCGAGTTTACTCGTGTTTCTCCTCTAGTCTAGTACACACAGTTTCAACTTTCAGTCCTCATTTCGAGTAAACGCAAATATACAGGGTGTTTCACATAACCTGCTCACTATGGTTTTCTTGAACACATGACGATAAAAAAATCGAGAAAAATCGGTTTTATACTAATTCGGACCTGAAGTTTCATTTAAAAATACTGTCACAACCCAAAATTTGGTTTTTGGGGGGTTTTCAGGGGGGGCACCCCCCGAATCTCGAAAATTTCAAATGGCAACCCCCATCTTGTGATACCTCCTTTGAAAGGGCGTAAAATTCTAAGCATTTTGGCTTAAACCGGAAGTCAATATCTTTTTTCGTGTTCGAGATATCGAAGGTCGAAGTTCGATTTTGGACCAATTTTCGAAAATTCGTAACTCCTACGAAAAGAGTCGTAAAACAAAAAACTGCACATGCAAAATACTCTACTTGATGAGTACTTTCAAGAAAAAAATACGAATTTAGAATCAAACAAATTGTAAGCCAACTTTTAGGCACCTTAAAAATTTTGGCGGGAAAACCCCGATACATCAAAATTTTCAAATGGCAACCCCTACCATTGAACGTCTCATGCGAAAAGGCGTAAAAAGTCGTGCATTTTGGCGTAATCAAAAGTTCAATATCGTTTTTCTTATTCGATATATCGAAAATCGAAGTTCGATTAGGACCGTTTTTCGACCCTGTAAAAAATGGATCCTATCGTGTGATACATCATTCGAAAGCGCCCAAAAAAATCAAGAATTTTAGCGCAAACCGGAAGTCAATACCTTTTTTTGCGGTCGAGATATCGCAAGACAAAATTTAGTCTCCGCTTAGGGCCCACCTTAAATTTTGACTTGCGATATCTCGACCGCAAAAAAAGGTATTGACTTCCGGTTTGCGCTAAAATTCTTGATTTTTTTGGGCGCTTTCGAATGATGTATCACACGATAGGATCCATTTTTTACAGGGTCGAAAAACGGTCCTAATCGAACTTCGATTTTCGATATATCGAATAAGAAAAACGATATTGAACTTTTGATTGCGCCAAAATGCACGACTTTTTACGCCTTTTCGCATGAGACGTTCAATGGTAGGGGTTGCCATTTGAAAATTTTGATGTATCGGGGTTTTCCCGCCAAAATTTTTAAGGTGCCTAAAAGTTGGCTTACAATTTGTTTGATTCTAAATTCGTATTTTTTTCTTGAAAGTACTCATCAAGTAGAGTATTTTGCATGTGCAGTTTTTTGTTTTACGACTCTTTTCGTAGGAGTTACGAATTTTCGAAAATTGGTCCAAAATCGAACTTCGACCTTCGATATCTCGAACACGAAAAAAGATATTGACTTCCGGTTTAAGCCAAAATGCTTAGAATTTTACGCCCTTTCAAAGGAGGTATCACAAGATGGGGGTTGCCATTTGAAATTTTCGAGATTCGGGGGGTGCCCCCCCTGAAAACCCCCCAAAAACCAAATTTTGGGTTGTGACAGTATTTTTAAATGAAACTTCAGGTCCGAATTAGTATAAAACCGATTTTTCTCGATTTTTTTATCGTCATGTGTTCAAGAAAACCATAGTGAGCAGGTTATGTGAAACACCCTGTAGATGAAAACACTACAGTAGATAAGGTCTCGTGGGACGCCTTCAATTCGTCGAATAGGCAATTCCAACTCCCACGAGTACGAACAATTAGCTATCTTCCCTCTGGAAACGGAGGAGTGGTGTTCTCTTGAACCAACCTGGTCTTTAAAGGGTTAATTATGTCCTAGTGAAAAGATACTTTAAGGTCCGTGGAATTGAATGACGCAATAAAATGTGAGAAAACTGGTTGTTTAAGTACTAGCATGAATTTGCATTCGAAAAATGGCGGCGCCTCCGATGGATCTGATTTCTTGTTAAATGTATGTAAGCAAATGTGCAAAAACGCATCCATGGCAACGCCCGTAGAGCCTAAAATTCGTTGACCCATCAGAGGTTGACTACCCTCATGTCTTAACTCTCTACATACATAGGGACTCTGTCTAAAGCTGGGCCCACACTATACCGTCTCCGTCACCGTCCCGGGACGGTGACGGAGACGGAAGCCTTGCGCGCCACTGAAACAAATGAAGAAGCGCACACTACACGGTTCCGTCCCGTCGCGCGGATGGACGGGACGGTGACGGTGACGGTGTCGTTGAAAAAATAGCAACCCGTGACGGAAGACGGAACCGTCTCCTCAGTGTTTACTGTGACTTTCGGGTGTAAAGATCTAGTGTTTATTGCTCAAAATATTTATTTTACATATTTATATCCATTATTATTACACTTACTTCAAAGTAACAGCGAGCCGTTCTTTTGGAGAAATGGCATTTCGAAATGTTGTATGTTTTTTTTCAATGTCCCGACTCACAAGATCAGCCAGCTCATCAAACTTTTCCGACGACATTCTAAAATATTCATAGAATTTCTGCCCGTCTTGTCGAAGTTCGGGAAACAGAACGTGAAATTAGCAATGATTTTCTCTTCTCGTTAGGATGGGGTGAACCAGGGGTGCCCACGTAATAAAAATCATACAATCAACTCGTATACTTCGAAATTGTGGGGGGGGGGGTGAATTTTTTTTTTTCCCCCCCGATTTTGAGAAAATCATTATTTATTTATAAATAAATACTGATGAACGTTTTCTTATAACTAGCTTCACAAATTCTCAGTTTCTATCTCAATTTCCACCATCTATACTCCCCCCCTTAAATCCTCATTCCCAATAAACACCCCCCCCCCAAGTCCACCTTTTCTATCCACATTCCCCCCCCCCCCCCAAAACTTTTTCCTCAACCTGATCTATACCTCCCCCCAATCCATTTCTCATCTCAAACTTACACCCCCCTCAAAACCTCTTCCTCTCTCTATCAACCCCCCCCCCCCCATCAATTTTTTTTCCGGAAATGCGTACTCCCCCCTCCTCGACGTAAAAAGCCCCAAAAACGAACTCTGAAAGGTCAAATTTTCAAAAAAATTTCCATGGGTGCACAGTAAGAAATTCATTTTTTTGAGACTCCAAAGTGGTTTTCTAAAATGTCAAAATCCCAAAAATTTTCTGGGAAAGGGCCCACGAGCCCCCCTTCTCTCTCAGGGTACCCCATGCTCCTAATACCCCATCTCCACTTAAATATGCTCCAAAACGTATTGTAGATGGTCAAATTTTCAAACATTTGCAGGGGGAGGACCCCCGTCCCCCATTCTCCGGGGGAATTCACCTCGAACCTTCCCGGGGGGGGGGGGGGTATTTCAATCCTCATGATTAGGGGGGTAGCTCGTACGGTACCTAGGGGGGGGGGGGGGTTCGGCACCCCTGGGGTGAACCCAGAACCGTCGATCTACCCCTTCGTCCTCCTCCTCCTCCTCCAGGAGGGCAGCAAGAACTAACATTTCTTCATGACTGCTTGATTCACTCATGTTAAAATTAAAACCAAAATAATTATTCCTCCGACAACCGCAAAGAAGACACTGAAAACTGAAGAGCAAGAACTTCTCTGGCGTGGCGCGGCGGCGCACTATGGTCCAGGCGCCAAAATTAACTAGACAAAAGTCCCCAAACTCACATAGGCGAACGAAACTAGGTTTCTGGGGGTTTTTTAGGTCGCTGAATTCATTTTTGATGTTATTTCTTCGTAATTGTGACATATAATCTCATAAAATTCAATGTATATATATGATTAGTGTAAAGTGAGCACCAGAAAATAATCAAATAAAAACCTGTAAGTTTCTTCCGCTGTATATGAGCCATAAATCTCTTCTTTAATCGATAAAAGTAAGTTTAGGTAAGAGTTAAATGAATTATATGTTACCTCAAATGATGACAAAGACAATTATAATGAAGGAACATGAAAAAAAAGAAAGAAAAAAAAATGAAAATTCAATTATTCTTTAGTGAAATCTGCTTTGTCGTCTAAACTTCTATTAAAAACGGCAAAACTAATGTAAACAATCATTTAATTCATTGATTACAAAAATAACAAAAGATGATCGACAGAGAAAGAAAAATATGCACTTTGAATGAGAATACAAAATATTGTGAGCAAAGTAAGCTATACAAAAAAAAAAAAAATAATAAAAAAATAAATGAGGAACTAACTAAGCCAATGTTATAAATCATTGACTTTGAACAATATTTGTCCGTAAAAAATGCGGCGTATAATTTTAAAAATTATAATAGCTGACGAAAAAAATAAAACAGTTGACTTATTTCCAGCTAGATTTGTGGGAAATGAAAGATTATAGAATATGAAATGTTTATCCTATTTAATATTGTACACAAACCATGAACCATGAAGCCATGTATTAGGTAAAATAATAATTGGGCTAATTTATTTGAGATTTAGATGGGCCGAAAAAATTAAAAGTGGCTCAAGTGGAAAACTTATAGTCTATTTTATTCAAATTCAGTGGCGGCTTATGCCCATTGGCGAATCCAGCAATCTGGCAACAGTGCACTCTTCCAATTTGATTTCATGAGAAACAATCGATTAGTCACGTGGCTATAGCTCCATTAAGAATCGATCGTTAATCATTCATTCAAATGGGAGGAACGCGCGGTTGCCAGATAGGTTGCTAGATCCGTTTATGCTTGTGCCATTTGGCAACGCTGCATTTCGTCCATCTAGACCCACATCAAATATAGGTTTCAAGGTAATTTCATGTAAACCTAAACATATCGACCTTTCCCCGGGCTCAAATAGTTAAAAAGCTAAGACGACAAATTGTACGCGTCATTGCTCTTTAAATTACAAGCTCTGATTAACTTTGATTCACAATGATAACTTTGAAACTATAACATCATGATATGAGTTAAATGAATACTATTTAAATGCATTAAATTGCCGTCAACGTGAATTTCCAAGGCGATAAATTCAATAGAAATAACAGGATTTACGTAAAACAGCTCAAAAATCACCTACATGAATGTCAAAGGTGTAGCGTGTAATCTGGCAACGTTGCATTTAATCCATTTTAACCCAGGTGAAATAGCGATTCAAGGGAGAGCACTATGCACTTTCGATGCCTAAACCTATTTCGTTGGTCTAAATTAAAGAAATACAATGCAGCCAAATTTCACTCGACGTTACTGATAAACGGCATGAAAAAGAGCCCTACAGAAATGTAAAAATAACACCCATTTTATCTCAAAAGAGGTGACGAAAAAAATTCATAACTTCTTTCGGCGACAATCGGCGACACTTATGAAGGCAAAGTGGTGAAGCCATGGGTCTTTAGAATGACTTCAGCTACATTTGGTGATGTTAATAAGTGTTTGAACAATTCGTATCGTACTTTAAGTGCAAAAATTATGGCCAAATTCGTTTAAATTTGACTATTGTCTATTACTACCTGTACTGCACATGAATTCCATTCGAATTGACAAATATCTGGCTTAAACTACTGCATTTACCTTTAGGAAGAACGTCAAAATGCAAAAAAAATGAAAATCAACGGTGAACTCTCGAAAAAACACGGTTAACGTAGGCCACTGCAAGCTTCGGCTATTACAACTGTAAGCATCGTAAAAAAACACACCTCGCGCGGTCGCAGAAAAAAGCTCGCCAAAACCTTATCAATGATAATCATGGCAAACCCTTTTAGGAGGAGATACTCCATGATATGTAGTATCACTCAGTGAGGTCAGTTTTCATGTTTTCCAACCTTGGATTTTAGACTTTTGTCTAGCTAATTTCGTCGCCTGGACCATAGTGCGGCGGGCAGAAAAAGCGCGGACGGTATAGTGTGCGCTGCACCACCGTCTCCGTCTCCGTCACCGTCCCGGGACGGTGATGGAGACGGTGACGGAGACGGTATAGTGTGGGCCCAGCTTAAAACTAGTCTAAAAGCTTGGTTTAGCATCGTCCTGACTATAAATAAAGGCTCCATTAAAAACGAGACGAAGAACTTTGACTGATGAAGAGTCGCAAAGCAAAGGTCAATTTTCAGTTGGAAATTCATCGGACCATCAATCAATCTGAGACTTGGTGACTTGGTTTGTGAGCCATTATGGTGAGTATTGAGCATCTTGACCGGCTGTTGAGTGTTGATATTCTAGCGCCGTCTGTTATGCTCGATTTGATCGATTGAAAACTTAGCTTCTTTTTGAACAGCGCGCGCTCTGAAAGCAGTCCGTCCGTCCGTGAGTCATCATCATTAATACCTGCCTATGACGGTCTCACCACGCATCATGCCGCTTGTTGTACTATGACCTTCAAAAGAAAGTATCCTTATCGAAATGTTTACTCTTTGAAATCTTGGTAATCTTTTAACAATTCTGCGGTTTTCAAGGACGAATCAGAACGCCCCTTTTAAAGTACGTCATGAAAAATCGAAAGGTTCATTGGAAATCAGTGGAGCACCGAGGACTTTAGTTTGGTGGGGGTTTCACGACAAATTTTCCATTTTCTGAGGCATTAGGGGGGGTTTAGAAAGCAATTTTGGCCGAAGATGACCTTTTTTAGAGCAAAATCTTGATGCTTAGGGGGGGGGGGGGTTGACCCTAAAACCACCCCCTTCGGTGCGCCACTGTTGGAAATAAATGATTTTGACAGTAAGAATTTTGACCAGGGTACTTTCTTTTGAAAGTCATAGTACCTACATTTAGATGCCATTTGAAGCTTTTGTACTTAATATGTGAATCACCTTTGTCTCTGTATTGTAACCCGACTAATGATTCATGGATGAATTTAATAACAGGGTTTTCCGATTTGTGAAAAATTTGTGGCTTCATCAACCAAACATGCAACGGTTATTGGCTCACCTGGGCCGTTTGAGGTGGATTTCGGCTCACCGATGCCATTTGGCAGTGGCGGCTCGTGCAATGTGGCAACAATGGATTTTCTCCATTGAAACTCCTGCAAAACTATCGATCTTCAGGAGGTGCAACTGCACCCCCCAGATTTCGATACTTTTGAATAGTTTTAAATGGCAAATAAGCAAGGTTGCCAAATTGCACGAGCCGCCACTGCCATTTGGACGATCCAAGTTTGAGCGTGCAAGAAGGCTTTGGAGCAACCTAGAGGATCCACTTTAGCTTTGATCGTCCGTAGATGGCTTTCGATCACTCACAAATCGGCAGCCCTGTTCAATGACGAGAAGAAAATAGAACAGAAATGTATATCGATAACTCAACCCGACGAGGAAAACAGGAAAAAGTATCGAACGTCCATCGCGCGGGAGTGGGAGTGCATCAAAGATGAGTGAAAAACAACGCTGAGCTGTCTGGGGACTGAGCAGCATAGTTGTGAAATTAGGCCAATAAATCATCGGATTTCAATCTTTCTTTTAACCTTAATACTTTCGATCTGACAGCGATGCAGTGGGCAGACAATGAGATAATGCTGCGCCTGCCGTGAGAACAGGGCGAACATTATTAGGTTGATGGTGGATGCTTGATGAGTTGGTAGATGTATTGGGTTTCATCAGCTTGTCAGCCATGCTTGCGTTTGCGGCTAGACAAATGACCGTTTCCTTAGTCGGACAGCGACAGGGCGTCTACATCTGCGTGCAGTGAGAGATGCGCGCCCCTTCCCTCCTCCGCTATTCCTTAGGTTGATGGGGGGGGGGGGGGGGGGGTTGAGCTTCCAGGAGTCTGAACGCCTAGACGAGAAAACACCACGATCGCGTCCTCGCGTTGTAAGCAGACATGGACGTACGTGGAGGGTTTAGCGCCCGTAAGTGCCCGCGCGCGGTTCAAGTGCTTTCGAAAGCGTCGCGTCGCGTCGCTCGGGACACCTTCTCCTCTCCCGTTCGTAGAGGAAACTGACGCACTATGGTCTGAGATCGTCAAAAAGTGGCCAAAAATCAGAAAGTGAATTTCCCATAAATCCATCATTTATAAACTTATAATACCGAATTCAATTACAGAGAACACTTTTAACAAGTAATTTAAACTTAAAAGTGTCACCATAAAGTCTTAAATTAACCTTAAAAGGTCGAAAACGATGATTTTTGATGAATATTTTTCACTGATTTTTGGCCACTTTTTTTCGATCTCAGACCATAGTGCGACGACGCGACGCCTGATGACTCAGTGTCGGAGGTTGTCAGTCTGATGGGTCAATTCTCAAGGTTGATTTTCAGTTCAGAATGAGGCTGGGTTCTTATTTTTCTTGCACAAGATCTGAAGAATAGTTTTATCGTTAGTTACGGCTTTAGATAAGAGTGATTCCACGGTATCAGGACTATTCGCTGGCGTCGATAATGGGGCTCTTGCAAACTTTTGCTGTGAGTAAATGAATGGTCCAATTTAAGGTAAAAACCAGCGAAAATCACGAAAAGTACAATGAGAAAGTGTAAAATTCAGTAATAAACTGACATAACTGCTTTAACGACAAGATCGTAATGGCAGTTCAACGGGAGATTCCTGGGAGATTATCATGGGAGATTCCTGTCTAATTTGTCACTTTCTCTACGGAAACACAGAGATATCAGATATGTCGCAATTTAGATAGGAATCCCCCATGATACCTGCGTCTCTCCGCCACTAAGCCTGATTTTGAAAGTGAATTTTGTGATTTTTTAGTGTACTCATCGTCATTTTTACATGATTTTATGCAAGAATCAACTCTTCAATTCCCAATAGCAAAAGTTTGCAAGAGCCTCGTTGTCTTATAAAATGCATCGTTTGAACGAATGAATATTTTGGTCAAAACTGGCACATAAGTGTTTCTTTTAGCAAGTTCAACAACAGCAACAACAACAACAACAAATTGATACATTGAAATCACAGAATCACACTGCTTTTGATGAGTCCAAAGGTCATTATGCCACGACGGAATGACTGCGTGGTCATTTCACCTGTTTTGACTCATAAAAAGCTATATACTTTCAGCGATCCAGTAAAGGAACCTGTCCCATTAAAGGCATGGCGTCTGAAGGGGAAAGAGGAGCTGGGGGGGGAGGAAGGCTTTCGACTGAATTTTGCATGCGCCTCAAGTTTGCCCGCAATTTTAGCCAAATTTTTGCCAATTTGATCACAATTTAGCCAATATTGTCCCAATGGCTCTTGCAAACTTTTGCTACCTATAGGGGATTGAAGAGTTGCTTCTTGCATAAGAACCTGTAAAAATGACGATGCGTACACTGAAAAATCACGAAATTCACTCTCAGAATCGGCCGTAATGGCGGAGAGACGCGCAGGTGTCATTGGAGATTCCTATCTAAATTGAGACATATCTCTGTGTTTCCGTAGAGAAAATGGCATGATAGACAGGAATCTCCCATGATACCTGCATTGAAGCGTCATTCCAATCTTGACTTTAGATCAGTTTTGTGAGTTTATTACTGAATTTTAGATATTTTCAGCGTGATCTCCGCACGGAGAAAAAAACTTCGGTTCATATGGAACACCGAGGGTGTTTGGTTCCAGTAACCGAAGCTTTCAGTTGTAAGTACCGAACTTTAGTTAGGAGTAGGTACCGAACTTCAGTTAGGAGTACCGAAGTGGTTCAGTAGGAACGAAATGTGAGTCATAGTATTAGTCACACTTACCGAAACCTTCGGTACTCCTAACTGAAGTTCGGTACTCACAACCGAAAACTCTGGTTATTGTAACCGAACACCTCGGTGTTCCATATGAGCCAAAGTTCAGTTCTCATAACAGAATTTTTTTTCTCCGTGCGTGACTTTCGGTGGTTTTTACATCCGATTGGACTAATACATTTCCTTACAGCATAAGTTTGCAAGAGCCCCATTATCCCAATTGTGCCAATTTTGTCACAATTTTACCTGACACAAGTTTGCCAATTTTACAAGCGAAGTCATGGTGAACGATGGAGCCATACCTACCTGATGCTAAAAGCATTTAAGTTTTGTTGGAACTTTGCTGACGCTCTTATTTCTCTGATGGAGTAGGTACAACAGTGGCGTCGCGTGCGATCCGGCAGCAGTGCATTTCGTCCATTTAAACCTGTGCATAGTATCGATTCAAGGGAGTGCACTGTGAACCTCCAATGATTAGACCTTTCTTATGCATTTTAATGGACAAAATTCAGCGTTGCTAGATTGCACGCGACGTAACTGATGGTACAAAGAGATGTTTTGAATGTAAAATCAAAGAGGAAAAAGTGGAATTGCAAGTGCGACTTACTGTCAAAAACCACACGTGTGACGTGTGTACCTACTTCGTATACTCAAGGATCGAGGGGATATAGATCAAAACGATTTGAGTATAATCAGCATAAATGTTGCTCTAGTTTGAATATTTTACTAGAATCAGCAAAAGCAATACTCACAGCAGAACGCGCTCGCGTGTCGTATATCAGTATGAGTTTTCCAACAAAATATTATTTCTATGCTATACCACACGTGGAATAAGGTAATTAATAGGCGACAGTGACAATGATATGCTTGAACTTGAATTGGGTTAAAAAAGATTACCTAACTGTGCCAGTGGCGTATCGTGCACTTTGGCAACGTTGAACTGTGTCCATTTAAACTCACATAAAAGGTCGAATGCGAAGGTGATCGTATTCATGGGGTTTAAATGGACAAACTAACACGTTGCCAAATTGCACGCTACGCCATCACTGAACCGTGCATATATAATAATTACGATCTAGAGTCATTGCTCAATCAAGCTGCCTATATAAAAACTATATTTAAACAAATATACCTACATTAGAAATTGTTAATTCATTTATTTTTCTCATAGCTCATATGTCTTATATATTTTGTATCTCCTGACGTGTATCATAGCCGTATAGGCTCTATCTACAGTAAGTAAATAAATAAATGAATAATCGGCATTTCATCAGTCAATACCGGATACCTCTGACTCTTGATACCTACAGTTAAAGAGACATTATTCCCTTCCTCTCTTTCCATTCCAAAAAATCCAAAATACAATAATAACAGCGATTATAAGTAAACAAACAAACAAAAACAAGAAAACAAAAGAAAAACTCGAGAGAAAAAAGTAAAGTGGAAAAAAATAAATAAAACAGCAGTTAGGTAGATAAGGGGAGGTTAATGTAAGCAGGAATATAATTAAGTGTTGAAACGTACAGAATTAAGGAGGAATAAAATCGTATACACTCCTGCACGGCACGGCACGGAGCGGCTGGTGGCCGCTGTGTGTTTCGTGTAAAAAGTGACCGGATAGATTTCCTATAGTTAATGAAGGCAACAGCATCAAACATTTCACTTATAATTCCTACCCAAGAGTATTTTAATTGCACTCCCTGAGAATTGAAGGCGCTTCCAGTTTTGCTTATTGATTTACGACTACCACTCAACCATTTTGCAACACTTGTTTTTGTTCTTTTACCCATGGCGGCATGTAGGGGCTCTCCGGCGGCCCAGCCCCCCCCCCCTCGTTTTTTTGTTTTTTTGGGGGGGGGAGAAGGGCTTTAAAAAGTTACAAGATAGGCGTTTGGTCTTTGCAGCGGAAGAAAACGACGGTCCATAACCACAATCATCCTCCTACTAAACGTAACGTAAAGGCGTTCTTCGATGACCCTCCTTCGCCCCTTCGGACGGACTAGCATTACAACCATACTCTGAAGTCTGAATGGAACTGTGAAATCTTTTTGCCAATCAGTGGAATCATCGGCGAATTGAAAAATACCATTAATTCTGGGAAAGATATGAAAATACTTAATTCAAACCCTAACCCTAAAAATCGTTTACGCTTAGTTGGGTACCGCAACCGGGCTATACCGGGACCGGGGTATCTCAAACGATTATCATCTACTTAAACGAAAGTATGTGAAGCCAGCGGCGGCTCGTGCAATGTGGCAACAATGGATTTCCTGTATTTAAAACAGTGTAAAATAATCGATTACTTGGTGAGGCGCAGCGCCTCACCTAGTATCGATCTTTTTGCATACGTTTAAATGGCAAAAGTGCACGGTTGCCAGATTGCACGAGCCGCCAATGTGTGAAGCAGTGGTGGCTCTTGTAAAGCGGCAACAATGTTTTACCTCCATTTGATTGCATATCAAACAATCGATTCGATAGTGAAGCGCTGCTTCACCAACAATCGATTGTTATAGTGTTATACATAGATTCAAATGGATGGCAAACATTGTTGTCAAACTGAACGAGCCGCCTCTGGAAGCTCGTTGGATAAGTATCATGGATCTAATGGTGGATTGATCAAACAGCTCACCAATCGTTAGGAATAGGCGTTCGAGAAACCAGTGATTTTTTTTTTTTTTTTTTTTTTTTTTTTTTAATTTATACTCTAAAACGCTATGCCGATAGCCGCGTAAGTATATGTGGCTGGGGCCGAAAAATGTTGGTCCGAAATACTACCCCTCCTAGATGTATGGTGAGGCCGTAAACTATCTACTGGCATGCTCGAATCCTCACCATCCACCAATGTAGTTTGACCATTTTGGACCAACATTTTTCGGCCCCTGGCATATTTATAGATTTTGTAAATGTAACTATAAAATAGATAAAAACATCTGCTGGAAAAAAAAAAATATCTATACATACAGAGTGGAGAGGAATGAGAGGATAAACATTTTGAGATGTGATTATAAAAGAGATGGTGTAAGTTTTTTTACAAATGGGCAAACAGCAAATACACTCGTATAACAAGTTATTATTAAACTTACCTGTCTGCTGATATTTTATTTTTTCATGATGGTTACACGCAGAAAAGGCGTGAGTACCTACTTTCAATAATTTTAGCGGACTCAACAGTCAACAGTCGTGGAGAGGCGATAAGATTTCCGCTTCCGATTTTGATAAGCAAAAATGTATTCAAGACTAAAACATCTGACATTTTTACGGGCTAATGGCTCACAGAGCTGCCATTTTGCCTAAAATCAATGGTATTTTTCAATTCACCGATGATTCCACCGGTTGAGAAAAGATAACACAGTTCAATTAAGAGTGTAGGACTGTAATACACTGATCTGCAATATGTTCTCATCGGAGGAAACTCCGTTAATTAATTAAAATATCCGCCAGTTTTTTAAAGTCATCGACGACTCCATTGGTTGAGAAAATATTACAGATGCGAGTATTTTCGTGCAACACAGTCACACACTGAACTAAACTGTGTAATCTTTGCTCAACCGGTGAAATCATTGGCGAACTGAAAAAATGCCGTTTGTTAAACGCAAAACGGCAGCATTGCTGTGCAGCCATGCCGTTGTAGCTCTTTTCACTCTTGAGAGTTTTTCTTCATAGTTAATTTAATTTTTCTTTTTAATTATTTTTTTAAGTTTTTAAGATTTTCTTTTTTTGTTGTTGATTTTTGTTAAAAATATTCGACATTTGGGTGGAACGCAAGAGTCGCAAGTATGATTTTGTCGAATAATTCGACATTGGAGTGGAAAGGGTTAGGATTTGAAAGGAATGAAAGATTTTGTCAATTCACTTTCGACTCTTGACGCGAGTTCAAGTATTCTACCGGTGCAAGCCACCTGCCGCACACATTTTCTCGAAAAATCAACAAATTTGCCCGTGGATACTTGAGCGATTTCATTTTTGCTCTCAAAAAAGAAAATGCTCACTTAAATTGAATTTTTCTGAAAAAAAGTTTGCTATTTTTAGGTGAGTTTCTTCTCCACCCTTAAGAAAAACTGGAAACTGGTCATTGGTGGATCCAGCCTCCAAGAACTCAGGGCCGAGGGGGTGAACTTAGAAGTTTTACCCCATGGTGACCCCCTCTTCTTTTACTTTCGCTCTTTCCATCTTGCTATCCCCTCGCCTCTTCCTTTATTCTCGGGGGGGGGTGCCCCCTCAGCTCTACTTCCCCCGGTATTTACGAGAGAAACTAATTCAGTTTGCAAAGGTCCATTATAGGAGACATTGAATAAAATCAATAATCAATGAAGAATTAATTAATAAAGTGAAAATTTTGGCTAAACCTTTTCAAAGAGTGGCAGTGAGCTCGCGCTCCTTCAAAATATGTATATCCGAAATCAATTCTCAAAATTACGACTATACTTCCCATCAACCAATTTTAATAGTTGAAAGCTTAAAAAATCCACCAATCGATCGACCGTGACGTTCTGCCAATGGGGCTCTTGCGAACTTGTGCTATAAGCAAATAAATAGTCTCATCTCATGTAAAGACCAGCGGAAATCACGAAAATCACACTAAGAAAGTCTAAAATTCAGTAATAAACTCACGTGACTGCTATGACGGCAAGATCGTAATGGCGGGTCAACGCAGGTATCATGGGAGATTCCTGTCTATTATGTCACTTTCTCTACGGAAACACACAGATATACGTCTCAATTTTAGATAGGAATCTCCCATGATAACTACGTCTCTCCGCCATTAAGCCCGATTCTTAGAGTGAATTTTTTCGTGATTTTTTAGTGTGCATCTCCTCGTCATTTTTACTGGTTTTTATGCAAGAATCAACTCTTCAATCCCCTATAGCAAAAGTTTGCAAGAGTTCCATTGGCATAATCATCGCGGTTATCTTATTCAAATTCCCCGAAAGCGTAGAAATTCCGAAAAGGATACAATGACTGGATTCAGTAGCGTCATTTGAGGGGGGGGGCAGGGGGGGCAACTTCCCCCCCCCCCCAAGGGTCGGCCAAAAGTGATGACCTTTTTTTTTTTTAACTAAAATTTTGGTCATTAATGAGTTTTGTTTGAATTTAGGGCCGTAAATAGAACATATATATATGCAGGGCTGTAGAGTGTCTAAAATAATATTAATGAGAAAAAAAAAAAAAAAAAAAAAAAAAAAAAAGGTCATCACATTTTTGCCCCCCCCCCAGCCAAACCTGAAATGACGCCCCTGACTGGATTAACCACAGTGCGGCCACTTCGGTCGTCTCCCTGATTGGTCGGATTTCTTAGATCGCGAATTTGAGCATTTAGAAGTATTTTTACGGTATTACAGGGTCCTCGTACGCAAGTTAGACATGAATTTCCTCTAAATAAGGTTCATTTTTTGCGGTGGCTGAAGGTCTTCTGTCAAATTTAAAACATATGGGTTCACAAAATTAAGAGAAATCAACGATTCCCCGAATCTGGTCCACCGCGACCGTGTATGTGCATTGTGCACCCAACTTAACACGGGCGCCATAGGGAGGAAGTGTGTTCCTAAGTTACTCGCAAAAAATATCGCAACCCCCCGCCCTAACAATGGTTTTATACGTACAGCATTAATGACTTTTTCAGACAGGGGTTGACAAAATTTCATTCCGTAACCCAAGAACAATCATACTCCCCATGCTGCCCTTGTCAAAGTGGGTGAACCATTGAGGGGTGGAGGGCAAATGGCCGCACTACGGTTAATGACTGTAACTGTGGAAAATAACCGTTAGCGGCGCCATTTAGCGGTTTGAAAGATCCTTAACTTTCCTCTGGAATCGTCTTAGGATTACTTAAGGCCATTCCAGGCGAAGCTTGTCCAGGTTTCAATCCATTGTGGATAGTGCGCCAATAGCGCTGATCAAAAAGTCAATATTTTTTGGCTGAAATAGATGAATTTACGCCAAAAGTGCAAATTTGAGGAACGTCAGCAACTGCAAACAAACCTCAGGAAGATATCCTGTAACTTTCAAGGTGAAATACTTACTCAAAAATAAAGCCGTAAATTATGAAATACGAAAATTCCCATAGGCTGCCTCAATGTGTGCGAGTGAGGCAGATAGACATACTATCAGTAGCACGTTTTGGGCTGAAAATATCCGTAAAAA
Source organism: Trialeurodes vaporariorum (assembly GCA_011764245.1). Classification (NCBI taxonomy): domain Eukaryota; kingdom Metazoa; phylum Arthropoda; class Insecta; order Hemiptera; family Aleyrodidae; genus Trialeurodes; species Trialeurodes vaporariorum. The sequence goes on from VMOF01000220.1 coordinate 53,189,558, forward strand.
AATTTTGCAGGTGCTGACGTTATTGGATTTTGCGGGTTTTCTTTGGTTTCAATTTAAAATGCAAAAAACACGTCTTTTCCCAAAAGCGACTAGTGGCGCTATCCATCGGATTGAAATACGGAAAATTTTCGCTTATGGAATCACCCTAAGTGCTCCTATTTGGAAAAAAACAGGTTATAGGTATCCAACTAACCATACAATTGCGTTCCGTTTATGTTTTTGTAACTGCGCTATGTATTTTTTACCTTGTGTCGTTTTTGGTGGAGGAGGATCTTTAAATATGAAATCTATGGTAGAACTTACGCCATAAATCCGTCAACAGGTCATGGAACTCAATATTCGAGCCAAATTGACGGATTTGAGATTATAATACCACGGTGAACCACAATGTAACCCCGATCGGTGGACGGGAGTCTGAAGTCCTGGAGCTGATTCTGCTCTTTTATTGGACGAGACGAGACGAGATAGTGGAAATCGACTATTCCCACTGGTTAAAACGGCGTCATGGGACAGATTTTTGGTCATTCGACGGACGGAGACGTATTTTTTCTGAAATGAACAACGAACGACTTCAAATCTGTCATATAACACAGTATAATCCAATGGGACTGATCTATTCCCGCTATCTTGCCTCGTCCAAAAAAGGAGAATCAGCCCCTAGGAGGTGTGAAGTATGAACCCTCCCCTTCGACAATTTGTGGATCCCTCTCCCCTCCCCTCTCCTCCACGAAAATTTACTTTATTCAAAAGGCAAAAGCATCAAGATCGGCCGTGACTTCAAGTAGGTAAGTAAGTACCTCAATATTGACGAAGGGAATATATAAATGTATAGTTATGGTTGTCAAAGACCAAAGTGGATCAAAACGAAAAGACAAAGTATTTTTCTTTTTTAATAAATTTAATAATCATAAAAAAGAGTCGTAGAGAGGGATGGTTGACAAAACACAAATTTACAAGAGAAATTTTGTCATTGGAGGGGGCTCGTTAGGACGTTAGGTATCAATATAATTAGAGTTTTACAAAAAATTTACAAGAATAAAGACAGAATGGGAATAGAGACAGGATGGTTACTGATTATGATTTTTTAAAAAAAAAAACAAAAACAAAAAAAAAAAAAACAATAATGATAATAATAATAAATAAATAAATGAATAAATAAAAATCATACTGAAAGAAAATATTCTCGGATAGTATGATGCTGATTCAGCGATAGTGTGGAAAATGTTTAATTTTTAGAGAAAATCAAAGGACAACACTGTATCCTGGTTATAAGTACAAGATGATATCAAAACATAAATTAGAACCCTCCGCTAAAGTTACGAAATAATTTAAGATTGTTCAATAAAGTTCAAATTCAAAGTTCGATTCTGTTCATTCAAAGGTCTCTTGGCTCAAACACAGATTCATCAACTACCCCGACAAATAAAAAAAAGAAAGGAGAAAGTCAATAAAACTACTAACTAGATGACTATTTTCGTAAGAATTAAAACTTTCAAGAGACAAGCAAAACTTGAGTTAAAAAACGTTTTTGCAGAACAAGAAGATTCTTAAAAAAAACAAACAATTTAAAAAAAAAAATAATAAAAATTGAAAAAAATTGAAAATTGAAAATACATAATTTGGAAATGGAGGCCTAAAACAGCGATAAAACAGAAAAATGTCTGTTGATAAAGCTTGATAGTTAAGATTGTACACTGGCGTTCGATTAGGTTCATTCAAAGATTTCTTGATTCAAACACAGATTCATCAACTACCCCATTAGAAAGAAAAGAAGAAAGTCAATTTAATTACTAACTAAATGACTATTTTCATAATATTTGAAATTTTCATGGAATAAGCAAAAATTGAATTAAAAAAAAACGCTTTTGCAAAACAAGATGAAACTTAAAAAAATTAACTATTTTAAAATAAATTGAAAATTGAGGCCTACAGCAGCGATAAAACAGAAAAATGTCTGTTCATTAAGCTTGATGATTGGGAATAGTTGAAAAAGCAAAATAGAAAAAAACTAAAAAATGAATGCATAGTTCAACAGAATTCTCTCGATTTCAGAACGAATACAAAATATGCAACAAATGGAAAGAGAGGTCAATCTACAGATTATACTAAACGTGACATTCAAGCTTATGCCGCATTAAATTAAGACATCTAAAGAGATGATAATGTTTCCGACCGAACGGCTTTTTTGAACGGCTGCTAAGGCAATTGATAAACTACATAAAAAGAGGGGGGGAGGTAAGAAAAAGAAAATAAAAATTATAATAATTCACGAAAATTATTACTTAAATTTTTCGAGCTATTAATTAGATTTTCGAGCTATTAAAAATTTTGTGGATTCAAGACTTTTACACTTTTATGCGCAGTTACATACTTTCATATGTATACAAAATAAGGAAGAGGATAGTAAGTTTAATCTTTTTCAGCGACAGAAATGTGTGATTCAAGGATTGAGTTTGTATTATTTATAGTTTATTGATTAGGTTTCCCCCCGGTATTTTCAGAGAGAAAAAATTACCGATTTCCCCCTTCTACCCGACAAAAAAACGCCACCCACAACCTCCATAATGGCTGGAATTTTCTGATAATATCAATCGGGAAGTAAGTTTTGAGGTGGAATTTACGATTTGTGTTGTTAAATTACCAAAAATGCAAGCGTAAAAAAAAAAAAAAATTGAAGCTCAAGACTCCTCAAGTCACAGGGATCACCAATGCTCATACTTTTCGCTCAGGAACCTATAGCCGGTTCAGAGGGGCGGACAATGTGGGATAGGAAAGATAGCCGACAGGAGGGTTGGGGTAGGGGGGCGACAGACGGTAAATAATATAAAGAACTGAGAAATGAGAGGGCAACAAGAAAATGAAAACACGAATCATGGAAATTCTGTTGGATGAATGTCGTTTGCTTAACTAGATCACTTTCGAAGGGGAGGGGGGTGGCGCTCGACGGGCTAAACTGTCGCTAGTCTTAACTATGAAGAATCTTGCGCTCAATAAAAGATTTCAGGTTGCACCTTTAACAAAGACGATCTTTGGAGGAGAGAGCCACGAAAAACAATTGGTTCGCTCTTTCGATGACATCCTGAATGACTTCGAATACCGATTTCTTGAAAAGAGCACATCCAATGTTTTGTAGGTTCTTTTTCTAGAGGCAGCCTAAATTACGCATGGTTAATCACCGCGAATGAACCTTTCGAGCTTTGATTTAGACTAAATATGTAACGCATTCTAAGTTAACCCTTAACATCCTGATTTAATTTTTTTTCGATTTGTTTTAAATTATTGTAAATTTGTGTTACTGATATATCCAATAAATAGGGAAAAATAATAAAAAAAATATTGAATAAGCGGTTTTGTCAAAAATTTGAAAAAAACTGCCGGTACCATATGGGCACGCTGGGATGTCGCGGGGTCAAAATCGACTAAATTCAAAATACTTTTGAAAACAACGATCCCGTTTGGTACCGCTAGGATGATAAGGGTTAAGGGATATCATTAGCATTCAACTCCGATGTTGTCCAAACACACATCGATGAGTGGGTACAGCGTTGTCAGACTGAACAAAAGTTTCTGTTGGAACGTAAAAGCAGGCATACAACTTGGCAATACTGCACTCGCCGATGCATTCCGGACATCCTCAAAGAATGGCGGAAAATTGAAATATTTGAATGCGCAATATGTAAAAATTTGTTGATTGATGAATTAAGCTTCCTCTATAACGCGAACAAAGTTTTAACTTTGAGCAAAGCGAAAAAAATCACGTTTGAAAGAAAAACATTTACTAGTGAAACTTTTTTCTCAGGAGGCTACAAGAGAAAGAAAAAAAGGAAATAAAAAACGAGTCTTCGGGGTGAAATCCATCTTGTACGAATATAAAAAAATGTAATTTTTATGATTGGATAGTAATGGTACCATGATTTGTAAAAAATATTCAAAGAAACAAAAATAGATAATTTTCATAGGAAAAATATAAACTGAGAATCTGATGGAATTGACATATCGAGTTCCAAAAACAAAGCGGTAAGTATATGAATTCCTAATAAAATAATTTAAAAAAAAGTAAATTCTATTCATTCGTAGTTGTTAACTTAATTTTTTAGGGACACAGGAAAAATCTGAGTCAAAAAATGATCTATGTACTCAAACACATAAGCGGGTAAAAAAAAAAGATCAAATTATATACAAATGATCATCAAAAGTACCAGATGTGCTTGTGAAAGATGCGATTAATTGAATTCTATTAGAGAATGTATGAGAAGACAACGCAGTGAAGCACAACCAGTAGAGGGTACAGTTACAAAAAAAGAGGTAAATATGAGAGCTGGCGTCATTTGCTATCATTTCATGTAATTGGTTACTTGTTTGCTTTTATACTATAGCGCGGAGTTCCTGTAAGCAGATGTGGTACAATTGATTAACAAGAATATTTCTGCCGTATTGCACCCATAGCAGCACTGTATAAAAATGAGTTCTAAAACAAGGATAGAAAAATTTGAGAGTGAATAACAATGATACTAATCAACTTACAAATCTATTAAACAAATTCCTTACACCAAATTTACGGTAAATTGTACAGAATATCTATAAATAATGGACACAAAATAATTACCCAAAGAGGATGTTCACCTTACAAATCACTCTGAACATAACAATTTTCCTACCAACAAAAAGAGAGAGGTAAACAAATTAATAAGTTGAGAACAAAATTTTTCAACATAAATGAAGACCTTATTTTTAATTGAAGTTTTAGAGCAAAGTTGAAAGAACTATCAAAGAGGAGCCAGGTGGGGGAACTGAGAATTACCTACGCTTATCACTTCCATTCACAAAACTTGCTAAGGAATATTTCGCAGTCACTATCACAAAAACACCCGAACAAAAAAAAAAAAATCTTTGTCAAAAAAATTACTCTCGATTACAAACCTAGTACTAAAATACGGGCGAGCTAACTCGGTGAACTGGTTTTTGAAAATTTAATTTGAGGTCCCAAAGAGCTAGGCTATGCCGAGGTACAGGATCATTCCGAGAAGAATTCTTTTTAATCATTTCTTTCAGAACTTACCATAGACCAGATTAGTTTCCCACACGCCTAAACATTAGGATACAATAATTAAGATTTCGTAGATCAGATTAAAATTTAACAAGAAACTGACTTTGAATCGAACAAAAATACATCAAAACGCATTGTTAAGGGGATCACGAACAGTCTAAAATGTTTGCTAACCGCCGGCTAACCGATGCAGCTTGAAGCGTTTTCGGCTAGTCAACAGTACTTGCCAATCCTGATACTCAGAATTCCCGAGTTCAAGAGGCGGCTCGCGACCTTTAGAACTAGTGAGTCAAGACATAGGCCATGGGGCTAGTGGGGTCAACGAGGTACAAAAGGGACATCTAGGGGTCCTCCCTTTAAAATGTTTATTTGAAGCAGCTATGATGCAATTTTGGCGCTGAGGAGTGCGCAATATCAGACGACTTTAAATTGTTAAATTAGAGTTCATTCATGGTGAGTGGTAGTTAAAAAGTGGTGAAAAAGAGTGAGCCTGAGTCAATACTGATCAAAAACCACTGCACGATTATGGTCAGCCATAATCGAAGAATTTTTCAAAAGCATTTGCATTTCTGCGAAGAATTATATTTTCTTTAATTCATAAATTTAACTTTAACGCTAGGCTAATGAAAAACTGATCGTAAATTCAAGGTTTACGACTGATAATTTTCAATAGTCAAGTTTTCGTCGGTTTCCAGTAGTAACTGGAATTTCATTTATACTGTAGGCAAAAGTTTTGTTATCGACGAGAGTTTCCCTCTTTGCGGGTTCTATCTCACCATGATGACGAGTTAGTTGGGGAAAGAGACCGGAAGATGTGATCCCTAATACGGTTGCACTTGGTCCCCCATTCCCCTAGAGGCCCCAAAACGACGCCACTCGTGTTCCCTTAGCAAGTTATATCAGAAGGGACAAGACAAAAAATACGTGAAATAGACAGGATAAACGATTACGGGCCTGATTACAATAGATTTTATTTAAGTATTCAAAGAAAGAGTCAGCGATATCTTTGTTTTTGAAGGGGTGCTTCTGAAAACTTTTTAAAAGCTCAATTTCAGTCAGTAGTTACAACTTTAACAGCTCATTTAACAAAATTTAAAGAAACCATCTGACGAAGGTATGAATTAAATACTAGACTATAACAGAAGTTGAGATTGTCAAGAGCGAAGAAAAGTCCCGGTGAAAACAGTCAACACATTGTTCAGTGTCAACAAAATATCAATTTGACAATTGAAGCACCTTTTCGGCGTTTTTTACAATGTATTTTATACTTTTTATTTTAATTTATATTTTATTTTATTCATTTTTTTTTTTTTTTTTTTTTACACACACTTAAATGCCACTTTTCTGACGTGGTCTTCCAGTTGAGCGTTTTAAACTCAACTCCAATAGAGATTACACATTTTCGAGGATACAAATTCGTAATCCGTTAGTCATGAGTTTGACACCATACTGGGGGGAATAAAAAGAAATATGAGGTTATTAAGGAAAAGAAAATACCTGACTAAAAATTCATCCGTTCAAATCGCAGAATTAAAATAAAAAAATTACGCGGGGGGGGAGAGTTAAACTTTAAAAGCTTACAGCTTTATGTTTGCTTTTATTCTTTACGAAAATTTAGGCCAATCAACGGCAATGATCGTTTTAGGACAGATTAACTTCAAACATTTTGCCACGCTCTTGGAATTTTTAAAAAGATTCTCCTTCTGCAAGTAACTTTTTGGATAAATAAGTGTTATCAACACAATAAAGCTGGAAAATGCATTAGCGATGCAAGAATAAAGCTGATTACCTACTATCTAGGTTCTGCACAATAGGCTCGGGTTGAAAGGATGACAACAATTTAGAAGATTCATGGTACAATATTGTAAACAAATCAGTTGCTGAATCATACGCCTGGTTTTTTTAACAGTGAACCAAATTGACTGATAAAAAATTTCGGAGTATAAGTGCCAAATTTTACCACAGTAGAAAATAAAATATCTCGAGATATGGAACAACTTTTCTGTTTTCACGGCGAGAAATTTATAAACTTCACTCTTGATAATATTTTTCTTTTTTGGAAGGCGGTGCCGACGATGAAGAGCTAGTGTACGTATCATGACTCCTGTCACGTTTTCTAGAGGATGAATGTTTAGAGGATGAGTTGTGAAGAACGTCTCGGCTAATTTTAATTTTCAAACTGCTCGGATTCTGATCGTAATTCTCTCTCTCACCATCCTTTTCTCGATCTCGATCTCTATCTTTGTGTCTTTCTTTCGGCCGGTCATCCATCACAGTTGACAATTTAAATTTTAAACTACTGGTCGAAGGAATATCCTTCAATTTATCTTTCGGTATAGTAATTTTGATGGGCGCAGGATCACTAATAATTCTAAGTTTGGGAACACTAAGTTGGGGTTCATCCTTCTCTTTGTCTCTTCGTTTGTCTTTCTCTTTATGTTTCTTGTGGTGCTTTTTATGTTCGGACTTATGCTCACGATGCTTGCTCTTATCTCTATCTTTATCTTTGTTTTTCTTCTTCTTTTTATGATGACTACTACTGCTTATTGACAATATGGGTATAGAATTATTACTAGAAGACTCGGCTTTAGTTAAATGCTGATTCTGCGCATTAACAGAACTTGATTTCTCTTCGACGCTATCATCTTCCAATCTACTTTCTACTTGAGCTGAAGAGTTTATGGAAGCAGAATTATTGGTAGGAACATACGTACTTGAATTTACAATGTCGTTACTATTCGATATAGTGACAGACACAGATTTACTTTTATCGATAATATTCTTGTATGCAGTCATGTTCTCTAATCTAGGTACAACAGGCACTAATTCTGGAGTATTGGCAACAGGGGTCTTTTTGTGGGGATTGGTAGGCGTTGAGGGGGTTGTGGGACAAACAGGGTTTGGGGGCGCAGAAGATTTTTTCGGAGTACCTTCGTTGGATGGTTCCGTTTTGATAGGATGAGATAGATGTTGTTCGTACTTCGGAGGAGGAGATCTTAATTCAGGACTAAAGATCGAATGCGTTTTATGCGTTGAGGTCTGAACTGGCGACAGTCTTTCTTGTTTCACTTTAGCAGTCTCTTGCGGTACTTGAACACTATTTTGACTAAGAGAGGGCTCCCCGGCACTGGAGCTAGTTACTTCTTTCAAAACTGAGCTTATCACATCAGTAGATTGAGAACTCGGAAGATTCGAACTATGTTTCTGATAGTGACTATTGGAATTAGACTCTCTTTTGATATTAATATTCATATTAACGTTCAAGTGACTATCATTCACAGGTTCCTTCTTGATCATGTCTGGTTTCATCAGATCATGATCAGCAGGATGAGGATGAGGGAGAGTCGTTCCGTTCCTTGGATATCCGCCTGCTGTTGAGGGCCCGTACGAGGAGGATTTCATTTGTTTCGGCGCCCCGAATTGATCGACATCTTGCAAAGGCACTGAATTCACTCTCGTCAATCCAGCCTCCTGCTTGATTTTAACAGGTTGAATAGAATTACCTCGACTGCTAGAATGGTGGGAAGGATGTTGTTGATGTTGTTGTTGTTGTTGTTGTTGTTGTTGCTGTTGTTGTTGCTGTTGATGCTGCTGCTGAAGCTGATGAAATGATTGCTGTTGATGCGCGGCCAACTGTTGAGAAGCTACTGACTGCAGCTGTTGAGCTTGTTGATGTTGCTGTAGCGGGTGCTGCTGGGAAGTTGGATGTTGCTGTTGAGACGGCGGGTCTGAGAGCATTTTCAAAGTATTTGAATGACTAGGAATAAGTTCTTTGGGAGCAGACTGTGTCGCTTTCTTATGCAACGCAGGTTGACCGTACGACTGCCTTAAATTCTGAATATTGTTATGTTCACGTCTCTTCTCTTTGTCAGAAGTACTCGTGCCTGATTGCAATTGGTTATCCATTGTACTAATTGGTTGTTGGAAACTCACTCCAGAGTTTTGAGTCGATAAGCTCTTGCGCGAGGCATCCATATCTAAAGAAAAGTTTTGACTGGACAGTGAATTTTGGCTATTCTGTTGGTAGATCCGCTTCTTCAAGCGCGATGGACACTTATCGAAAATGGACAGAAACTCTGAAGTGAGCTGTTCTAATAACTGTAAGGTGACGGTCTTATCCACATACCAGAACCAGGGCTTTCCCTCGTTGCTTTGAGGTATCTCCCAGTTGGACCATTTACATGCTAAGTGTATACAAAAGCAAGCGACGACGGTCGGCTTGTACTGAAGGCACATTGTGGTCAGGTGCAAGCTATTGGTTGCCATGAAATACGAGGTCTGGGCCAGATCCTTGCTGGCACGAACTAGGTGACAACATCGGACGATGTGAGTGTGCGGGTGATCGATGCCGACATCGAATCCCAAAGTCTGGAGGAGGACGTTCTCGTTCATGACGAGATCCGCCGCCTGTTGCAAGTACTCCTCGGAGCGGGTGTCGATCGGCTGATGATGATTCTTCATCAGACACAATTGCGACACTTTGATCACGTGCTCGAGCTTCCTTGGCTGCTCTTCGACTTTGGCCGCAAGGAAAAGGGCCGCGGTTGCCATTGCGTTCCTATGAAAATGGGTGAAAGAGTGAAAAACAAAGAAACGGTGCATGTATACCATAGCCGTGTTGATGCACAGCTGATTCACATGCAGACGCTGGCCCATATCTTGGATCAAGTTGGCCGCTTGCTGCCTGCAGGAGAGCTCTTTTGCAGCGTCATAGCCGTGACGGCGGGACGGTGTGCTCTCTAGTTGTTCCTTGGTGAAAAACCACCGTTTTTCAGCAGCCATTTACCCGCTCGTACGATGTTGATGCTCAGCTTAAATTTCATTGGGTATACCTGTCAACACACAAAACAAACAATTTTGACTCATCAATAACCACGTATCCTTAAAAGTTAAAAAAGTCAAGCGATTAAAAGAAAATGTCAATTTTTCGAAAAGATGGCCCAAGAAATAAAACATGCGCTCTTTCATTTGATTCATAGAGAATCTCTTTCATCGTTAGCCGAAACTTTTGATGCAGTATTTCCGAGGGAAAGAAACGGTGGCGGTGGCGGCTCGTGGGATCTGGCAAACGTATTCCTTGCCATTTACCTATGTAAGGAATCAACTTCGCAAAAGCCAGTTTGCCTCACCAAGAAGCGTTTATTTTACAAAGGTTTAAATTGTAAAAACTCCACTGGTGCCAAGTGGCATAAGTTGCCACTGTAAAAGAGTCCGACTTCGACACGTAAAATCCAATTTCCGATCGTTGATGATTCGCTAGAAAGGAGACTTGGGCAAAACCGATTCGAAATTACGTCGTCAAAAACCAACTAAAACGGTAAATTATTCCGGCAAACAACTAAATTAGTCGTCATTTGCTTGCCGGACTAATTCAACGATTTAATTGTTTTCCGACGACTTGGTTTCGAATTACTATCGCTCAAGTCTGCTTGAAAATATCATCGATATTTTTCACAGAGATATTAACTACATGGATTTTCATGATGCTGAACGTGCATTTCAGAGGTCCTCAAGAAATCGGTTCAAAACCAGTGGCGTCTCGTAAACTGCTATCTATCGATTCTTCTTCCATTTGAATAAACAAAAACAATCGATTATGGGGGTCAACAGTGAACCTCCAAAAAAACGATTGTTTTCATGGGTTTAAATGGAGGATAGTAGATATATTGCAGCTCACACGAAGCTACAGTTCAAGACACAGTTGTAAACGGGCTATATGAAGAAGTTACAAACGGATTTAAAAAAAAAAAAAAAATATACGCAAAATTTGCCGATAGTATTTGCAGAACGAGTAGGTAACGACAAGAGCCAATCAAAGACAGCGGTTTTGGTGCACCACCAATTATTTTCTTGGACTAGAAGAACCGGCTTTCGCGAAATTCCGCTCGGCATGGGCCAACTTCTGCGGCAATCGGCGGACTAATTAATCATGAGTTTTGTCTTTCCACAACCGAAAGAGGCAGTGACAGAACTGGTTCAAGAGAGCGGCCAGCAACAATGGCTGGCTCCTAAAACATGAGGCGCGCTCGTCAGGGGGAGTAGGAGCTAAGAGTAAATTGAGTTTTTTAAGAGAGAGCGCACACTACGTTTCAAAAGCTCCTTTCCCGGCAATGTCTTCAATATCTCGAACGAAACTTTCGAATATTTTTGGTTTGAATACGGCAAAGCCGCGAATTCGGCTTAACTCGTTCTGAGTCGATTCACACAAGCCGACTGAGAACTCCTCTTCGCAAGCATAATCGTCCACTTTCGCTGACGCTTTTTACGACTAGTATTCAGCCAAATAGCGCTCGTATCGTCTTAATTAGACAACATCAGTATCAGTCCCGAGAGGACCATTTTCCCTTTTGCATTAATTATTCGGAGCGACTGACATAACATGTTCAGCATCCAAAAGGAATCTTGGTGAGTGCTTAAATACTGAGCACGTACAGTCGTACACACGTTCAACATAAATCGTTCCATTGAGATATGCGTACCTGCAAACACTCTGTCGGTAATTATGTAATTATAAATCAAAACCCCCGAAACTCTACAGTTAGGCACTGGTTCCAAGGGTGGATAAAGATTTCCTTGGAGGGAGGGGGGAGGCAAATAATGCAATTTTGCTTAGTTGTTTTTTTGTTTTTGTTTTTTTAAATTCTGCTTTTATCTCTACTTCAAAATTCTACTTTTACCTCTATTTCAGACTCCTCTAAAAAATGCCACCCACGAATCCCCGGGCGCCTCCCCCTGTCAACCCCACCAGATCCGCCCTTAATAAGACCATGGATAAAAAATAAAAACTTTCAAAACACTTGCGCTTTCATTCAAAAACAATTTCAAGTTGTCCTAACTTTCTTTTTAAGGTTAAAAAAAAAATGAGGCAAACAAACCGAGTCCGCTTAAAATGTCAATAAGAGATTTCAATCATGGCCACCTCCTTGAAATTTCAAAATCACGTCCCATAAATCCTCTATATTGCTGTAGCTTGTTGAAAAAATCCATTTAATATCATGGATTATGTCAATGGAATTCTCTGCGGGCCCCCTTCTTCCCACCGGTAATGGGTCTGTTGCAAACTTTTGCTACAACGATAAAGAGTGTTTCATCGTATGTACAATCGCCCGAAATGTCCATTGGTGGCATCAGAAAGTCATGAAATGCGATAACAAACTCACAAGAGACGTTTAATGAAATCCAAGATGGGGGTAAAATATCGAGCAATCATTATGCATGCACCTTTAACAACCAAGGATTGCCAATGTTGACAACCTCACAGCTTCAGAGGTTATGTGTTTATTTACGTTGTGATTGGGTGTGATCGATATTGTGAGGTTGGCTATCCTTGGATATTTGTGGTGCATGCATAGAGGTTGCTCGATATTTTACTGCCATCTTGGATTTCATTAAACGTCTCTCGTGAGTTTCATACTGCATTTTATCACTTTCTGATGCCACCAATGGACTTTTCACGCGATTTTACATGAGATTGAATATTCTATAGCGCTGTAGCAAAAGTTTGCAACAGACCCATTAAGGGATGCAGTCTCTCAAAAGGAGGAGGACGGGTGGCGGTAAGGGGGGGGGGACACAGAGCAGATGAATGGGAGTGCAAAGACAAGCGCTCCGTGCGCGTCAATGCATGTTGAGCGAAAAACAAATTGACGCGCGTAAACTCCGCAGAGTGTAAACCCGTGGCTGAGCAAACAGATTTCATTGAAGAAGACAAACAGTTGCAGCGGAAAAGCCGATCATTGGTCGAACGATCCGAGCGTCGAACCGCGTATGCGCGTATTGCCCCTCGCGACCGCGACCGCCCGCGAGTAAAATATTCTTCTCATTGTCAGTGTATATGCTCTCTTTGTCTCTTTTGTCATCGCGCAGAAACGAACCAATGACCCAGTGTCACGGTTGCCAGATAGCAGTGGCGGCTCGTGCGATTTGGCAACAGTGTTTTTATCCTATTTAAATACATGGAAAACAATCGAAACTCGAGGAGGCTGCCAGCCTCCGCTTGAATCGATTTTTTACCTAAGTTTAAGTGGGAAAAATGCATGGTTGCCAAATCTCACGGGCCGCTACTGCCAGATAGCCGAGATTATAAACCGCCGATACAACATCGGAAAACATAATGGCGTTTGGCGCAAACCGAATAGAAGGGCAGGGGCCGAAAAATGTTGGTCCTTTTACGGGCAACTACATTGGTGGATGGTGAAGATTCGAGCATGCTAGTATAGTTTACGGCCTCACCATGCATCTTCACCATGTACTGTTTCGGACTGACATTTTTCGGCCCCAACGCAGGTAGATATCGTTTTTTATAATTTTCGATGTAAATTGAAAGTTGACAACGGGTGAAAATCCAAGTTTGCCATTCGATACATCGAACAGTAAAACCGATATAGACCCTGCGGTTTGCGCCAAAATGCTCAGTTTTGTGTGCCAGTTGTGTATGTGTTTTGTGAGGTCGTGTCCAGGACTTTTTGAGATAGCCCCTCCTGATGAGGGGTAATTTTTTTTTTAAAACTGTTGCGCAGCTCTAAAACCAAATTTTGTCTAAATTTTTGTCAAAACCGTAGTATTTGGTGAAAAGTACTTGCTTCATTTAGTATTTCAAACAAGTTTTATAAAAAGCGACTTTTTTAATAAGAGTTCTAACTTTTTGAAAAAGGGACGACATCGAACTTTGACATTTGATAAATTGAAAATGAAAAACAAAATCGACCTCCGGTTTGCGTCAAAAGTTTTAGAACTATACGCCGTTTGGAACGATGTATCATAAGATCTATATCTTGCAAATTGACAATTTCAAAGGGGGGGAGGGAACCCCCTCACAGGGTAGCCTTCAACTTAAATTTAAATTCTGCTCGGCGTGCAGAGAAAAATTACACCAATACTCATTACGTAATTTTTGAAAGATTACGGCATTCCTGATTGAAATATTTCAGAATCCCATAATCTTTCAAAAATTACACATTCAGCCGCCGTTTGATATCATTTTTCTACCGAGCAGAATTTAAAAAAAAAAAAAAAAAAAAAAAAAAAAAAAAAAAAATCAGTGAAGAAAAATTCGCGAATTCTGCTAAAATTTAATTTTTGAGTGGGTGGTCAAAATGAGGAGTGACAAAGGATTAGAGCCGACTGAGTGCGTCAAACCAATGAGTCAGAAGACAATACACTGACAGTGGTGAATTCGGGTCCTGGCCGGAGCCGACCTCAACGTTGCCAATAACGTATTTTAATATTTTCGGCCAAGTGTCGTCGAATAGACTGTTTTAGTAGAGCGATATATCGTATCGATTGCCGTCCGAGGGCCTCTGGTTCCAAACAAACTCTGGTTCAATGTAATTTCCCGATAAGCGAACTTTTGAACGGAAATTTAGGGTATTAAATCAAACAATAAATGCGACCTTTTTGCGATTATGAATTCTACGTCCTCGAAAATGCTTAATTTCGCCTGGTTCCACCCGTAAAACTGCCAAAATCAAAAAGATATTGCAGATTAAACAATGCGTTTGGAGGTTGGAATCACCCAAATGTTATTGTTGTTGTTGTGGAATTGGCGGGATTTCTGGCGATTCTAACCTACAAATGCAACATTTAATCTGTAATATCTTATTGCTTTCGGCAGTTTTAGTCAAGGAACCAGGCATAATTAAGCATTTTCGAGGACGTAGAATTCATAATCGCAAAAAGGTCGCATTTATTGTTTGATTTAATACCCTAAATTTCTGTTCAAAAGTTCGCTTATGGGGAAATTACATTGAACCAGAGTTTGTTTGGAACCAGAGGCCCTCGGACGGCAATCGATACGATATATCGCTCTACTAAAACAGTCTATAGTGAACACTAGTCTGAACATACTAAATACAGAGACTGACAGAGACACTGATGTACGGCGAATGTCTAGGACACATTATGTTGTTTTGGAGGCTTACTTTTGATCAACCGGTGGAATCATCGGTGAATAATGCTTAAAACGGCAGCTCTGTCCGGAAGGAACGGAAGCTAATTTCACCCAGTGATTAACATCACTGGTGTCCAGAAGCGGAAGAAAATTTGGCAACGCTGATATTAATTCAAAATACGCCTAATTATCATGAAAGTTGCAGCGGGGGACGTTCAGATGAATTTTTTTTTTTTACTCTCTTCCTCTGTATGTAATCTTGCAACCCAGAATATCCAGATGACAGTCGATGACGGTGATGGGCAAGCAGACATCCGGAGGAATTTGCGTCAATCGCTCAATCGTTAACTGCTGAGCGTTGCTCCTCTGAATTTCAAAAATGCGGAGGAGGAAAAGAGGGAAAAACAATATCAATATCGCAGAGCACGGAGAGAGACGCACACTGGATTGAAATTTTATATTGCCCGAACATTGAATTCGTGGACAAAAATCGAGACTATTGGTACTAAATTACAAGAGTCCCAGTCCCTGTATGTAGAGAGTTAACTAGACCCATATATGCCCATTGGGTCGTTAAGGGGAGTCGGACAAGGATTTCGGTCAAAATTTTGAAAAATTGTTTTTTCAGCTAATCTTGTTCCATATTTCATCAGCTTTAATTTAAGACCAAGTTCACTTATTTTTGATAAGTAGTCTACTCTTTAAGAATAATTTCATTAAAAAAAGAAAAACAGAGTTAAGTGCATTATGCATGTAAAGTGTTTTTTTCCCTGAATTTTTAAATTGTTTTCCCCCAGTTTGTGTTTTTTCACACAAAAGGTACATTTTCTCAGGACCTACTCAACCGATTTCTAAAAACTTAGGCTTGTTTGATTCGTCTTAACGCCCTGCACAATTTAACACGGGCTTTTTTCAAATTCTGTTTGGCTCAACTTTTATGAGCTTCACAGTGCCCAAAAATAATTAATTTTAGGAACTAAATTTTAAAAAATCGTAACACTTACAAAATTCAATTTTTTTTTAAAACCCCGTGTTAAAGTATGCAGGACAATAAGACAAATCAAACAAGCCAAAGTTTTTGAAAATCGGTTGAATAGTTCCTGAGAAAATGTTCCTTAAACATTGATGGTTTAACATGTGCTGAGATAGGCCGTCCGACTCCCCTTAACGACCCCCTCTTAATTTGCTTTCTTTTTGGGACCAAATTACAGTAAAGTTAGGCCAAATTCACCCAAAAATCAATGTTGTGATCTTTCGGCACGTATCATTTAGCTGGACCAGAAAATTTCACAATTTTTAATTTTTCAATTTTTTTTTTAACTTTGAATAAATGGTGTGTTTTGAGAAAAACAGAAAAACACCTACAATGTTCAAATAAAGTTGGGCATATATGGGTTGAGACAAGTGATAAGTGAAACCATGGGCGCCGCCAATGGATTCGATTTTGCAAAGTTTACATTCTGAGTGTCGTTGTTGTGTTTTTGTCCACTGCAAAGATTACAGTGCCGCAGCGTTACTAACGGTGTAGTATTTCACTCATTTTGTTGATCAACATCTACTTACGCTTTTAAAGATTTTTTTGGAGAACTATAGACATTCGTAAAGTGCATCATAATTCTACTGTTTACTCTTTTATCCGTGAAATACCGTTGGACCCCTTCGTTTGTAAACAAATGCGCAAAAACGCATCCAATGGCGTCGTCCGTAGAGCCTAAAATTCGGTGACCGATCAGAAGGCTGATTATGAACCATCGTGTCGTAATGCTATCGAGTCGCGATGATCGAGTACGTGTTATCTTATGGGTGATGTCATTCCGATGGAAACCCTCCCATCTCTGCGGAAATTCTCCGATGACTCCTGAGCAAATGGCGAATTTCCGCAGAGATGGGAGGGTTTCTATCGGAATAATAACACCCATCAGAACACGTACTTACTCGATCATCGACTCGATGGCATTACGATACGATTGTTCATAATCGCAGTTTACTGTGCGGCGATGCGAGCGAGAAAAAGTGCATAAGTGGCGCGAGTAAGGGTCGCAGAAGACTCAATTAATTATAGCTGCGATCAATTTAGCTCTTGTCACACGCATCAAATTTATCGGTATCTCGTGCAATTTGGCGACCAAGTTTTCCCTCCATTTGACTCAATGTGAAACAAATGATACGCTTTACTACCGAATCGATTGTTTTACACGGATCCAAATGGAAGAAAAGCATTGTAGCCATACGAATGTCATTCTAAAAATCTAACAAGGGGAGGCTCAGAAGTCGCCGCCTTCGATTTTGAAAACAATTGCACAAAAATGTAGCTATAGTAAAACTATTAGACCCGTGTTTCTCACTTTTTGCCAATGAGCCTTCCTAAAGCGTCAGGAATTTTTTGAAAATTGCCGAAATTCACGTAAAAAACCCGAGCGGAGAGCGTTCCGAATATTTACGTGAATTTCGGCAACTTTCAAAAAATTCCTGACGCTTTAGGAAGGCCCATTGGCAAAAAGTGAAAAACACGGGTCTAATAGTTTTCCTTTAGCTACGTTTTCGTGCAATTGTTTTCAAAATCGGAGGCGGCTACTTCTGAGCCTCCCCTTGTAAGTTGCTTCTAAGAATCCACAGAAATGAACAAGGAGATCCAAGATAATTTTAAGAAATTGACTTTGTTCGGCCCCAAAAAAAAAAAAAAAAAAAAAAAAAAAAAAAAAAAAAAAAAAGTGTGTTGGGGGGGGGGGGGAGAGACACCAACAACAAGATTACAACTCGAACACGGTTCGAGTCAAATAAGTATAGAATGCCGTGAATCAACTAGATTAGCCTCGATAAGTAAATAGCATTTGCATTGTAAGCAACAAAAGAAAGAACCAAGGACACAGAGACACAAGAGGGGACATTGACACATTAATGACGTAGGTCGTAGAACCTTTATGCGGTTTCAAGAGCAGATGTAAGCGGTTTTAGAGCTTCTCGGGCTCTGCTCTCGGCTTCCCGAATTTTCCAGAGGATTCTATATAGGACCGCGCGATCAAAATGATTACGGGGTGGGGGAGGGGCTCAAAATGGAGGGGGCGGGGGCGACATAGTGATAAAACGATGATAAGGGATTATGGAGACTGCGAGGGCTACGCCGGGAGGGGGGGGGGGGGTGTTGGTGTTGCGGTGTAGAAGCTCTAACAAATTTTCATTCGAGGATTAGGACGCGAGTGAAGACCGCGGATCGATAATATGACGCGTGCTGATGTGCGTAGCAAAAGCTCGGAGCAGCGGAAAAGAGCAAGAGTTGAAGGAACTTTCGCGCGCAGTGACCTTGAGAAGGCAAAATTTCAGAGAGGTGAATTCAGTTTCATTCAAATCGAATGTTACCAGTTTCCCTCGCTTTCCTATCGATTACAGAGGTTGAAAAAGAGAGTGAGAGAGAGAGAAAGAAAAAAAATGTCGTCGGTAATTTGTGGAATGCGCGAAGTCTTGTCACTGACACTGAAATTGAGGCAAGAGGAGAGCGTTTGAGCGAGTTGGGCAACTTTTAAGCTAAAAAGCGGATGATTCGCTTCTACGGGAGCCCCCCTCTCTCTCTCTCTCTCACTCCCTATCTTTCTCTCTCTCACTTCCTCTCTCCCTCTCTCCATCTCTCTCCCTCTCCCTCCCCCCCTCTCTCTCTCTATCTCCCCCCCTCTCTCTCTCCTGAATCGCACGAGCCGTTCCACCGATTACATACGCCCCACCATGGCCTGAGATCGAAAAGATAGTGGCCAAAAATCAGTGAATAAAGAGTTATCAAAACGACCATAATCGTTTTCGAACTTTCAAAGTTTACTTTAAAACGATTAAAATTACCGGCTTGAGTGTTTTCAGTGCTATTGATATTGGTCTTGAAAGTTTAGCAAATATAAATTGATCAGAAATTTACTTCCTGTTTATTGGCCATTTTTTGGCCTTTTTGTTTGTTTGTTTTATGGCCTGCTTTTGACGATTTCAGACCAGAGTGCGCCCGAGCCCGAGTCAGTTCAGCGGCTTGAATTAAGAGTTCATATTGATCAAAGAGTAAGAAAAAAAGTATTAAAGTTATGCGACTGAGCAAAACAGGTACTACATCCTTAGAGGACCTTAATTCTAAACTCCGCAGGAATGTCAGAAATAATTCTTTAGCTAGAATCAAGTTTTTAAGAGACAGGATACGCAAAATTCTAGGTCTTATTGAGTTGAATATCGGAGGAAGAGAATTAGTGTAAACGTACAAATGAAAGTGCTCAACATATACGCGAAATAGTGGCGATACGTGCGATTTGACACCACTGTATAAAGTCCATATAAACCAATGAAAAATATCGAACGAAGTGAGGCTAAATCGCCCTTTCTCACAAGTTTAAATGGATAGAACGCAGTGCTGTCAGATACCTCGCCAGGATATGCAATACGCAGCGCATCAAATACATATGTTAAATTACATAATGTGCATTGCGTATTGCATATCCTAGCCAAAAATCTTTGTCTCCGCTACTACAGTCGCTGAATCAAAGAATGACTGCCGACGCCTTGGATTTTCCTTCAAGTAGGCCACCTGCAATACCTACCTTAATGGACCCTTTAAGGACTAGGTTAGTTCAAGAGAACACCACTCCTCCGTTTCTAGAGGGAAGGTAGTTAACTGTTCGTACTCGGCGGAGTTGAAATTGCCTATCCGACGAATTGAAGGCGCCCAACGAGATCTTATCTGTTGTAGTGTTTTCATCTATATTTGCATTTATCCGGAATGAAGACTAAAACAATGTGAAATAGATCAGAGGAGAGAAACGAATAAACTCGGGCTTGGCCCATAAGGGGTTAAACATGGTTTCGCCTCGAACGAGAAGGTACGGGGTGTAGACTAAAAGGGGTGTAGTCATAAAACATCCAAGTATAATTGGCAATAATTGGTATATCATTGGCATTACATGTTGCCTACCTGAGTCAAAATCTAAGGCGCAGACTGACATCATTTAAATCGCCAACAGTACATGTTGCACAATCTTCTATATTCCAAAGAAGAAAAAAAAAACAAGACTTCGGAGAGAATGGCAAAATTCAAATAAAAATTGAGAATAGAAAAAGCGAATACAATGCTTTTTCACTGAAACTGAGCTGTAGATTCCGTTTTTTAACGGAGATGTTTTGGTCCGGAGTAGGCCTCTACTTCCGTATTCCAAGAACTGTTATCCCGTTTCGCTGCTAGTTTTACAATTCCCTCTCATCGGTTCGGTTTTTATCTCAGCTCACCGATAACCGATAACCTTGAACTTGATGGTTTCGCCTCGAACGAGAAGGTACAGGGGGTAGAGTCATAAAACATCCACGTATAATTGGCAAACGACAAATGATTTCGTGTGCGTTCGAAACAAATTATTTCTCTCGCTTTTTCACGGAAGCAAAGTCCAACGAAAGCCGCGCGAAGCAAAGAATATAAGTAAGAACTTGGCTAAAAGTCGGATAACTAGAAGAGGTCGTCTCAAATGAGCAAATAGCAAACGATTTTGTTGGGATTAAGTTCAAAAATGTCGAACAAAAACTTACACGTCCATGGGCTCAGTTTGTTCGACTTTCAGTCTCAGAAAAAAAGTATAAACCGCCAAAGTCAAAAACTATAAAAGAGCCTAGTTGCGCTATCTGGCAGATTAAAATCTCACTAGGGAGTGCCGGACCAGTTGGGAACCACTTCAAAACACGTCCGATTGGTAAAGACGTTGGTTTTGATGCGCTGAAGTCGCGAACCCGTTCACTACGCACAAATATTGCGAACTGTTTTACCGGCCAACTCATCTGAAATGACCTCCATCAGGGTCAAGGATCTCAAAACATTTCACATTATATCCACGTGTCATCAAGTGGCATAAAATGACTGGGTGTTCAGTTCACCCTAGTCGTAATATAAACAAGTGTCAGAGCAGTAATTAATTGAGAGGAAAAGTGCTTCTTTTTCTTTATTTATAAAATAAATTATTTCACGTTTCACCTCGCTAAAAATTGAGATGATTTTAAAACAAGAAAAATAGGGCGTGAGTGCCTATGAAAGATCAAAGACCTCTTTCTGATCCCACAATTATTTCAATCAATAAGAGACTGTTACATCGTATCGATCAGTGGCGTAGCGTGTAGTTTGGCAACCTTGTAATGTGTCCATTTAAACCCACGTAAAAGGTCGAATGAGAGGATGTTCACGGAACACCCGATAGTTCGATCTTTTTAATGGGTTTAAATGGACTCATTATAACGTTGCCAAATTGCACGCTACACCACTGGTATCGATTGCTGTTCGGGGACCTCTAGTTCCCCAGTTAGCTCGTGAAAATATCGCGACAATCTTTAATTCGTCGATAGTACATAACAGATATCTCGATTCTCGGCGCCTCGTTAAAAGACAGCAAATATTCATTCGCCATCATGGAGCATGCAATTCGGGATATGGGAAGGAAACCCCCACCACGACTCACGGGCACTATCAGATTTAAATGGTAGGGTAGGAGGATTGTCTCCGAGAAATTGGATCAGAAATCCACGCCGGTAAATACCACATACATCGTCGAGACAGACTTCATACCAGACTTGGGTTTTTTTAACAGGTTTCTCCGTGACATTGGTCTTTGAAAGTGTTTTAATGTTCTTTTAATTCTACCTCCGCGTCTGGCTGGAGTCTGCTCAGCTAAGGTTTGGGATCCGCTGCAAGATTGGCCGGATTTACAAAAAAAAAAAAAAAAAAAAAAAAAAAAAAAAAAAAAAAAAAAAAAAAAAAAAAAAGAGGAACAAGACGAGACAAAGAGGATCCCAAACCATCTCTAAATCAATGGCGCACAGTGGCTCAAAACTGGGAATTTCCTGGACATAATTATACAAATGAAAATCAAGATTATGAATGACAAATAGAAAAATAAATTAAAAGTGTACGTAAAGTTATTAGTTTTAGCGCTCACAATGAGTCAAATAACACGGTTTTTGCAACCAAATAACAACACAGAAAATGTTTTGCACGATGAAAACAACAATTTTTCATGTCCGGGAAAATCCATATTTATTCTCAGCGTGCGGCGCGGCGCGGCACCCGCACGCTCGCGACCGGAACCGAAATTCGGAAGCTTTTAATCGGAAACTATACCATTAGCAGCTCCGGAGAGCAAACCCTCGACCCTCACCCTTAAAACAGAGTTGCCAACTTGTTTATAAAAATAATAAATCAGTCCCCCGAGTTAATTGCGTATGGTCAGGAATATACTGTTTTAGTAGAGTATCGATTGCCGTCCGAAGACATCTGGTTCCAAACGAGCTCTGATTCAATGTATTTTCCCTCAGTGGCCAAGCGTGATAATTGGCAATATGGCATTTTGTCCATTTGAACCCATAGAAAAGGTCGAATCCGCTGCTCATCGGCGATTCCTTGATAATTCGATATTTTTCATGGGTTTTAATTAGCCAAATGCAACGGTGCCAGAATGCAAGCTTCGCCACTATTTTCCCTATGAGTAACATTGCGCAGACAGTAACAACAAGATGTAAAAAAAAAATCCTCAGTTGTTCTGTGACAAATACCATAGGTATTCAGATGAGGTCTGCCAAAGAAATAAACCGAAGGAAATTCCCCGTACGAATACTTTCTCATAAAAAAATTATTCTGAGGGACCCCCCACAGTCCACACCCCCTTTATTACTCTGGGAGAGAACCCCAGTCCCCCTTTTATATTCTGGAGGAGACCCTCAGACCCCCTGTGATACTCTGAGGGAGACCCCCAGACCTCTTTTAAAGGGTTAATTGTACGCAGTAGACTGGTTGCAGAATATTTGTGCAAATTTTAATCAAAATTCAAACAGCTATATTTGGAACATTCCAATGTTTCCCTATGTTCACCCAATTTACCCATTTCCCCATTGATTTTATTATCCATAACTTGCCTACGATTTAAAATGTCGAAAAAACAAAAAAAGGCCCTCTGGAAAATGGTAAAAGCAATTTCTCTGCAAAATTTGGATTCATAAGGACGACTGGTTCAAAAGTTATGGGAGCTGGGATACAGACGGACAGACATCTACGCCGTCGCAATACTTTCTCAATTTCTAACTTTGTTAGAGTGAGAAAGTAAACATAGAATTAGATAAGAAGATAAAAAAGAGCCAGCTGCTGGAGTAGCATTTGTCAAGCGGGTGTTGGATCGCGAAAATAGAAATTTAGGCTATTAAACCAATAAGAAATTAATTCGAACTTTTTTTGCGATTATATGAATTCTGCGTTCTCGAAAATGTTTAATTAAATCTGGTTCCATGATTGCCGAAATTAACAGGGGTTGCATAATGCACTTCCTCGAATCGATATTTAAAGGGGTCTCTCCACCTGCGAATTTAAAAGCGCGAATAAACTGATCGAGCCAATGGGCTGCCTTGAAGTCGATAGGTCGAGTCCAATGTATCGACAACAAAGAAGCTCATTGGCTCAAGCAGTTTATTCGCGCTTTTAAATTCGCAGGTGGAGACACCCCTTTACAAGAGTATAAACGAAACAAAAAGGCAGTGTTGCCTAATATCACGCTACGTCATATTATAGGGTTCCTCACTTACTTTGGTCAATCTGGCAACGTTTCTATGCCCCCACCCCCACAGTACTTGCCGCGTCTTCGTCTCTCTTTCATGTCTTTAATTGCCCCGGCAGATAAATCTTAGGCGTCCTTAAATTTTTGATTTTAGAAAGTGTTTTGAATGTGGTCTGTACGTGTATAAGCGTTGCCGAAAGCCAACGGGTTTCGACCCTTATGAAGTATAACGAGCAAGGAATTGTAAATAAATCACGGCTAAACGGTGATAAATCAGGACCTTTTTTAAACTCATCTCCAAAAACCATTCTCTCGTGGACCTATGGCGCTTTAAAATAAACGTATGACACGCATTAAGAACTCCCTTCCCAGTCCCACCGCCTTTCATGTGTAAGTGCGTGCTTGAGCCAACGACGTATACATTTATCTATATGACAGTCTTATATGAGTAACCTGCGTAAACGCGCCATAGAGGATTTTTAGGTTAGGTTTAAAGGTGTAATTTTGTCCGTTTATTCCCGCGTACTTTGATACAACGAACAGAGGCTGGTTCGATAAAATGTGCAACACTGAAACATACGAGAGTAAATAGAAAAAATTACACCTTAAACATAACCTAAAAATCCTCCATGGTGATTCAGAGACAACACGGTTCGTTCATTGTCCTTTTCTACCGCATGCATTCAAATAGAAGGAGAGAGAGAGAAAGACAAATTCTTGTGTCCCCGCCCATGCGATACATAATCACAAAAGCGTTGGCATAAAAACTCTGAAAAGCTGACTCAACATTCAACAGCCATGACCAGCCTTGGAGACCTTAAGCCTCGTTCAGACGGGTGGTATGATTAAAGGCCAAAAATAGCTAAAACCTCCATCCCTAAGGCAAGCGAGAGCTTTTATCGCGATGAAAAGAGCGAGGAAAATCTGGACGGAGGCTGAAAATATAGGAAATGCTGTAAAGCTTGTCAATTTCGCAAAGGATGCGAAGAAAAAATTAGAGGCGATCAACCCTTGACGTTTTTAGCTTCTCCTATGCAGATAACCGAGACTTCGGTGGGCGTTGCGTATTAGCGTCGGCGCACAGTGTTCGGAGCGACCCGGATCTCTGGCAGAAACCTCAAATTTGAAATCGGCTCTGAAGTTGGTTTAAAGGCCTTACCTACCTTCTAAAGGGTATAGAACATGCATGTTAGCCATATTTGATGAATTTGGAAGCCCCATACTTGCCCCCACAGACATGTGAAAGTACCGGTTTTGACGCGAATTTTGAGTCAACTTGGGTGGGTTTACACATAATTGTAAAAAAAACAATACTCTTTTACTCACATTCCAATTTAGACCTCTGTACATCAATTAGGACATATGAACTTACTTTTAAGCCGTTTAAACATTTATTTCATGTTTATTATGAGGGGAAGCTGGACCCCTCAAAAATCGACTTTTCATCTGCATTTGTGCCCTTTTTGGAGGACGTTTAAAAAAATGCCCGGGATTGCCCGGCAAATCTAAGGCAAAGAACATTCAGAAAAACATTTTTTCTGAACGATCCAGCAATAATATCCTGCCCGAACTTGCCCCCCTTTCGTATTTTTGTGTTTAAAAGTGCCTCTGTGGCTTGTGTGGGACTTAGTCATTTTCACGATCGTGAGATGAGCCATGTTTGCGTGTCAATATCTTTTTTTCCCAGCATTGCCCCGGGGAAATATGGTTAGGAAAGTTCAAAAAAACATTTTTTCTGAACGATCCAGCAATAATATCTTGCCCCAACTTGCCCCCCTTTCGTATTTTTGTGTTTAAAAGTGCCTCTGTGGCTTGTGTGGGACTTAGTCATTTTCACGATCGTGAGATGAGCCATGCTCGCGTGTCAATATCTTTTT
The DNA here is from genome assembly GCA_011764245.1 of Trialeurodes vaporariorum. Lineage (NCBI taxonomy): Eukaryota > Metazoa > Arthropoda > Insecta > Hemiptera > Aleyrodidae > Trialeurodes > Trialeurodes vaporariorum. The sequence goes on from VMOF01000220.1 coordinate 53,214,911, forward strand.
TTCCCAGCATTGCCCCGGGAAAATATGGTTAGGAAAGTTCAAAAAAACATTTTTTCTGAACGATCCAACAATAATATCCTGCCCCAACTTGCCCCCCTTTCGTATTTTTGTGTTTAAAAGTGCCTCTGTGGCTTGTGTGGGACTTAGTCATTTTCACGATCGTGAGATGAGCCATGTTTGCGTGTTAATATCTTTTTTTCCCAGCATTACCCCGGAGAAATATAGTCAGGAAAGTTCAAAAAAACATTTTTTCTGAACGATCCAACAATAATATCCTGCCCCAACTTGCCTCCCTTTCGTATTTTTGTGTTTAAAAGTGCCTCTGTGGCTTGTGTGGGACTTAGTCATTTTCACGATTGTGAGATGAGCCATGTTCGCGTGTCAATATCTTTTTTTCCCAGCATTACCCCGGGGAAATATGGTAAAGAAAGTTCAAAAAAACATTTTTTCTGAACGATCCAACAATAATATCCTGCCCCAACTTGCCCCCCTTTCTTATTTTTGTGTTTAAAAGTGCCTCTGTGGCTTGTGTGGGACTTAGTCATTTTCTCGAAAATAAAAATAAAAAAATAATAATTGACATCTAAAGTTAAATCTGATATAAAAAATGAAATCTACGACCTAAAAAACCCCTTAGTACCAAGTTTCAATGAAATGCGAGCATGCTAGAGGTTTCCGCCAAAGATCCGGGTCGCTCCGAACACTGTGCGGCGGTGTGTTAGAGTGAGAGTGAATCTCACCGGTGGAGGTAGCAGTGTTACCAAATGGGTCCGTCGCAAAATTTTGCTACATAGTTAATAGCGTGGGTCGAATTCAAAGTTCAGGGTGTTTCACTTAACCAGCTCATTGTGTTTTTCACGAAGGGATGACCGAATAAAAATAAGGAAAAATCGATTGCGTAGTAACTTTGACCTGAACTTGCATTTCAAGATCCTGCTGAAACCCCAAATTCAAGGTTTGGGGGGGGGGAGGAGGTTTCAGGGGGGCAGCTCTCGAATCTCAACATTTTCAAAAAGCAATCCATATATTGTGGTACCTCATTTGAAAGGGCATAAAATTCAAAGCATTTCAGCTTGAACTAGAAGTCAATCGATCGCCTTGGTCACGTGCCATGGAATCACCTTAAGGGGTCTCTCCACCTGCGAATTTAAAAGCGCGAATTAACTGAGTGAGCCAATGATCTGCCTTGAAGTCGATAGGTAGAGTCTGATGTATCGACATCAAAGTAGCGCATTGGCTCAAGCAGTCCATCCGAGCTTTTAAATTCGCAGGTGGAGAGACCCCTTTAGGACAAGTATTCGTGCGAATCCAACCCTGCATTCAGCAAGCCATTTGAGTATATAACTGGCAACAGTGGGTGGTAGTCGGGAGGCTGGACGGAAGAGGGACACAGGGGTAAGGAAGGCGCGGGGGTGGTGGTGGAAGTGCGGTGCGGGGAGGGGAGAAGAGCTGACGATGATCGTGACGTCTTTGTGACGTATACGACGAGCCAATAGCCGCTCCTCCCGCGCTCAGGCTACGGATTTGCCTGAGCTGCGTCCGCGTTGCGCGCGAATGTCGCACTTTTCCAATGACGTCACAATGTCTAATTGCAATTGACGATTGTTCGCTTCGCTAACTAATGAAATTGCTCTTTTATTTTCCATCGGCCCATTGATGTGTTAAAACTAATAGTACTATCATAATGACGCGTGAGGATTGAGAAGTGCACAGAGGCAGAACTATAAAACTATCCCGTCCTGTACCTGTACAATGTACACCACCGCACTATGGTTAGAAAATCGTCAAAAAGATGCCAAAAATCAACAGCTAAATGCTCATCAATCGGGGCTCGAGCAAACTTTTCCTATGCGCAAATGAAAAGTCTAATTTGACGTAAAATCCTGCAAAATGGGACTCTTGCAAACTTTTGCTGTGAGCAAATGAACAGTCCATTCTGATGTAAAAACCAGCAGAAATCACGAAAATCACATTGAGAAAATTTAAAATTCAGTAATAAACCTACATAACTACAAAAATGGCAAGATCGTAATGACGGTTCGACGCAGGTATCATGGGAGATTCCTATCTAATATGCCACTTTCTCTTTGGAAACACAGAGGCATGTCTCAATTTAGATAGGAATCTCCCATGATACCTGCGTCGAACCGCCATTAAGCTCGATTCTGAGAGTGAATTTCGTGATTTTTTAATGTACTCATTGTCATTTCTATAGGTTTTTATGCAAGAATCGACTCTTCAATCCCGTGCAGCGAAAGTTCGCAAGAGCCCCATTAACGAAAATTACACTCAAAAAGTCTATAATTCAGTAATGAACTCACAAAACTGCTGTAGCGGCAAGATCGTAATGGCGGAGCTATCCAGGTACCACGGGAGATTCCTGTCTAATTTGCCTTTCTCTACGGTAACACAAGAGATACCTATGTCTCAAATTAGATAGGAATTTCTTATGATACCTTCCTAGCTCCGCCATTGAGCCCGATTCTGAGAGAATTTTGTAATTTTTTAGTGCATATATATGTTCATCGTTATTTTTACAGGTCTGTAGGCTTCATCAACGATTGAATCAACTCTTCAATCCATTGTAGCAAAAGTTTGTAAGAGCTTCATTAATGATTTACAATCTTTTAGGACCAATTTTAATCACTGAGAAATTTTTAAACACGTAATTAAAACCTACATGTCACTGAAAAGTTTTAAATTATACGCTTAAAAGGTCGAAAACTACAATTTTGAATGACATTTTTTCACTGATTTTTTGCCACTCTTTTTCTGATCTCAGACCATTGTGCGCCGTCATTACCGCCGGAGTTCCCACGCTTTTCATCGGTGAAATCGGAGGTGAAAAGTCGGGGGCGTTTTAACTGAGTCGATGACACGAAGCTCTGAGTGGAAATTCTGAACTTGAATTTCAATAGTGAAGGTCAGTGGCGGCGTTGAATTTCCTCCCTTTAAACGCATGTAGAATATCGACGAGAGGGAGCCCCCAATATAGCGACCTATTTCATGCATTTGAATCCCATCATTTTATAAACATTCAAGACCAATGTTAGTCAATGAGTATACACTTCTATAACAAGTAATTTAATCTTACTATTAGAAATGTCACGGAAAAGTTTTTAACTAAGCTACATACCGGTCAAAAACGATGATTTTTGATCGATTAGTTACCAGCAAGAGCCACCCCAATACATAAAACTCAAAACTTAATACTCACAAACTATAGTCAACTTTAAAGAGGAGGAAGGTCAAATGCTTACCTGAAACAAAGAAAATACAAACAAAGTGATAAAATGAAAAAATCTGGATTAAAAAGAAAAAAAAAACAAAACAAAGCAAAACGAAACAAGCACAAAAATCCGGGTATTTCAACGACACCTTCATTGAGTCCGTTTAAACCCGTGTAGAAGGTAGAATGGGGCTCTTATGCAAACTTTTGAAAAAAATGAATAGTCAAATGTGACGTAGAAACCAGTGAAAATCACAAAAATCACACCGAGAAAGCCTAAAATTCAGTAGTAAGCTCACATAACTGCTACAACGGTAAGTTTGCAATGGCTGCTCAACGCAGGTATCATGGGAGATTCATGTCTAATATGTCACTTTCTCTACGGAAACACAGAGATATGTCGCTAGTTAGATTGGAATCTCCCATGATACCAGCGTCAATCCGCCATTAAACCCGATTCTGAGAGTGAATTTCGTGATTTTTCAGTGTATTCATTGTCATTTTTACAGGTTTCTTATAGCAAAAGTTTGCAAGAGTCCCATTTGAGAAAGTTCACAGAACGCATCCAAGTTTTCTATTTATGTCAAAGGTTTGAATAGACAAAATGAAACGCCAAATTAATCATCGAAAGGTTTGACGATTATTGCGATTACTGAGTATTCGTGACATCGATTGCACTCCCATTCAGGGCTGCCGTTTTGCGTATAATCAATGCTATTTTTCTATTCACCGATGATTCCACCGGTTGAGAAAAGATTACACAGTTCAGTTCAGTGTATGACTGTAATGCACGAAAATACTCTGATCTGTAATCTTTCCTTAATCGGTGGAAACTCCGTTGATTAATTAAAATATCCGCAAGTTTTTTAAAGTCATCGACGACTCCACCGGTTGAGAAAAGATTACAGATGCGAGTATTTTAGTTTATTACAATAATACTCTGAACAGAACTGTGTAATCTTTTCTCAACCGGTGGAATCATCGGTGAATAGAAAAATAGCATTGATTATACGCAAAACGGCAGCCTGTTCCCATTTGCCTGCCCCACTCTGCTAGAAATTATGAGATTTGCGCATCAACGATGCGAGTTCATTCAACAAAGAACTGCACAAGCAATATTAGAGGTACTGCGTGTGTCATACCGACGAAATAGAAGAAAATTAAGAGCAAGAGCTTAGATGGCATTTTTTTTTTTTTTTTTAAATCCAACAGGCAAAAAGAACAACGAAAATGTAAAGCACGCGGTATGATAACCCCCACTCCCCCTTTCCCCCCACAAAAATATTCGCGCTGTATTTCATTGACACATACATAGTAATATTTATTTTTTTACGGCGAAAAATGTGCCACGCACTGATGTAACCCTCCCTCCCCCCCACCCTCTCTTCCGTTTGCTCCCTCCTATCAACATTGGAGAACGAGCACGCGCTTTGAAACTGAAAGCAAGTGCTCAACAAATCAGTGTTGCCGAATATGGCGGGAAATTTAAAAAACAATAACAAAAAAATAAAAATAAAATTGAGTTAAATGGGAAATGAGTATGTAACTATGCGCGGAACGGTAGGGTAGTCCTTGGCCGCCAACAATTGAGGAAAATTTCGAAAGAAGGGCCTATAAACCAATGGATGTGCTCTTCCTGAGAATTGCCTGAATTGTGAGAAGATGCGGTTTTTTAGCTGAAAAGTACATTCGCGATGTTTCCGAAAATGGCCTCAATCCGATTCTCCGTAATATGTCGTTCAATTCGGCTCGATTTCACGCACTTACTGCAGGTCACTGCGCAAAATTTTTCGAAAATCCTGAGAGGAAACAATCCCGAATCGCGTGAAACTTCCCAAGGTTCGGAATATTTTGCACCCTTGCGAAATAAACCCCACTCAAATCTCAAAGTTCAGCTTTGGGGGCTATATTTTGAATCTAGAAACTTAAAACAAGCTTCACTGGGGCTGGGGTTTCAGACTTCTGAGTGATATTGAGGACGTAAAAAACTTTAAACAACGATGTTTGCATCGAAATAAATTAATTTTGACCATTCCTTAAGAAAATCTCTTGATTCAAAATTTTCGTTACAAAGTTTTTCTATATTTTCGTTACAAATTTTTTCAAACTTTTCGTTAAAAAATGTTAACAAAAAATCCCCACTCAGCAATACTGTCGGGATCCGAGCTGGCCGCGCGGGGATATATTTTATTTTTTATTTTTTTTCATAAAAATTTTTTTTTCATCAAAATACAATTATTTTGTATACTTCTTAGGCTCAGTCCAATTTTTTTCTTCAGTCGACTGACTAAAAAAAAATTGGACCGTGTACGCGCAAACGAATTTTCTATTGCACGGTCGTAAAATAAGAAACTGACGCCATGCAGTTGGCAGCGTCTGCGTAATCACGCGTTTTACTCTCGGCACGTGCGAACTTCAACTTACGCGAGTGCACAAAATTTATGACAACCTCTGGGCGGCGTGAGGGGGAAGTAGAGCGCGTGGGAAGGGGGGGGGGAGGGAAGACGCGGGTGCGGGTGAGGTCCATTAAAATTCCAGAACTACAAACCTACTTACATTCTCCACGGTTAACAGATAAAAATACACGTTGATAATTTCAACGACAACGGCTGCACATCATAAAAAGAGAAGCGACGAGGAAGAAGAAGCAGAAGAAGAAGAAAAAAAAAAAGGTTGTCATTTCCGACAGTACCGTGTTGGAATACACTTCTAAATCTCGAAAAAATAGAGTATGGCACGGGTGTAACATTATCTAATAAAACAAAGTTGAGTTTCGAGAGATACTATCGAAATCTTCTTTCAGCTAAATCATAGGTAGGGTGCGATTCAGAAGCTTTACTTGAGATCTGTTCTACTTGACGTCTTGACCTGACTCAAACTTAAAAATCCCTCCAGATTTAATTTGCAATTCGGAGACACACGTTGAACAAATCGCATATAATACACGGTTACATCGTAATGTTTAGCTGCGATGGGGCTCTTGCAAACTTTTGCTGTGAGCAAATGAATTGTGTAATCTGATGTAAAAACCAGCAAAAATCACGAGAACCAAACTGAGAAGGTCTAAAATTTAGAAATTAACTCGCATAACTGCCATAACGGCAAGTTCGCAATGGCGGTTCAACGCAGTTATCATGGAAGATTCCAGTCTATGTTATGTCACTTTCTCTATACGGGAACGTTGAGATACATCGCAATTTAGACGGAAATCTCCCATGATACCTACGTCTCTCCGCCATTAAGCCCGATTCTGAGAGTGAATTTCGTCATTTTTACAGGTTTTTATGCAAGAATCATCTCTTCAATCCTCTATAGCAAGAGTTTGCAAAAGCCCCATTTCGGCCTCCAGGAGGATTTAAGTAAATATATGAGTACAAATAAATGGCGAGGAAGAGGGAGGGGGGGGGGTAAACAAAAAAACGCACGTTTTATTTTTGTTAGAGGAGCAGTGGCGTCGCGTGCAATTTGGCAACAATGTATTCTATCCATTTAAACTCATGTAAAAGATCGAATTCAGGGGGTTCACAGAGCACAAGTAAAATTCGATATATTTAATGAGTTTAAATGGAGCAGTTGTAGTGTTGCCAGATGGCACGCGACGCCACTGTAGAGGAGTATAGTGTTGGGTAAACACTTAAAGAGCTTTCCTCCAAGAAAGTCTTGTTAAAATTGGAATGAACAGTTAAAAAGTGTCGACGAACGAAACCGACTATATAGGGTATCCAATCCCATCACTCAGGCAGCTTTCAACGAAGTTTTTTTGCAGGCGTCTTTCCTTGAAGTATAATCGTCTATTATTACACCTGACACTGCTTATCCCTCTAAAAAAAACCTTGTCTTCGCTCGTGCTCTTTCTGATTTTCATCCCTTCATCATGGTAAAAAAAAACAAGTGCCAAGCTTTGAGATGAGGAAAAGTATATGAGGAAAAAACAAAATAAACACACACTTTCCTCTCCGCAAGACTTGGTAATTACAGATAGATTACTGGAGAAATGTCGCTTCGTTGTTTCCGGGGCAGAATTTCCTCCACCATATAATTTAGTGTTAAACCGCTGGTTAAGACCCTCAATATGAATGAATATGAATATAGGTCTAGAATTGTAAGACTTGACTTTTGCTGAAGTTACTATTGGTAAAGCCCGCACAGAAAAATAAGAAAAAATAAAGACACTTTGGTACAAAAATTACCCAGTAAAAGACTTCAGTTGAGACGACCAAATTTTGGGTTCACCCAGCAAAATATCTTCAGTTAGGCGTAAAAAAAAACTTTTAATTAGCTCTATACTTAAGTATTTTTTGCAGGGTCGTTTTTGTGCTAAAGTTTTTTCCAGCGCTACTAGAGTTTGTTTTTGCCTCCTCTCCCATCATTTCTCTTTTTTTCTGTGCGTTTTTAACTATCTTTTATCTTTTATCTATTTTAGCTATCTTTATGATGAATACCCTGTACAAAACTATACAGCTAGCAGGAAACTTAACGATGGTTACACCGGAAAAAAATACTGGTAGAATTTACTATCAGCATAGATGTTTTGTTTTATGAGTTTGCCAAAACTGTTTCGTGCAGTCTCAACTGTCGGTTTTAACGCTAAATTATAAATGATCAACCTGCGCCTGATTATCATAATTTTTTTTTCGCCTTTTGGATAATGATAAATGTCTGTAATAATTTTCCGCACAAAGTTCCTACTCTGCTCTCTCGGCTTGCAAGTTAGGTTTAAACGAGACAAGGGGTCAGTAATTTTTATCAATTTGGCAAAGTTTGAACTCCAAAGCCCTGACCTACTTTAGTATTTACCATCCCAAGCGGCAGCGCTCAACATTCGCCAGAAATTCATCCAATTTCTCGGAACTTTCCTCACAACAAGACGCTCACACATACATCACACATACATTATTTATTTACTGCGGACTTAATGACGAGTATATTCTAATATTCAGAGGACATTAATTTATTTAACCGACCCGCTCTACTTCTTTTCTTTGAATGTATTTATTTATTCTTTCCTGCTTCGCAATTGAGACGAAACGCAACCCGACGAGAATTTTTCCTCTTACACCGGGGAAAAGTACGTTTGACCCATTTCGCTCCGCCATGACCTTCAACATTAACGTTGATCCTTAAACTTTTCCTCGTGATCATAGCGTTGACTACATTCTTTCAACATCATCCTGTATTCATGAACTGTTCCACATCTGAGAGTAGATGCTGATGGACTTTGAGGCCAGGCCAGGGCTATGCTTGTTCAAATTAATGTTTCCTTCAATTGCCCCCCCCCCCCGATGATCAAAGAGGAAAATTGTTTGAAATGTAATATTGTTCCTGTTTTCCTTTTGAGAGGACAACTGTTGAGAAACTAGAACTAAGTGGGAAGTGAATAATTGATGCAAAAAACTAAAAGGTTACGGCGGAAAAGGAAGATTGAATCACAGTCGTAGTTAGACATCAGATTTATCCTATTCCAGAGACGGATTTTACTACGGGCACAAAAACTGAATTTTTTAGTTGGAGTTTGTTTGTTTGTTGATATTGTAACGAGCTATAGCGATAGAAAAGGATTTGTGGGACGTTATGTTGAGGCTAAGGTCCCTAGAGAAAAAGGTTCTCTAGGTTCTCTAGGGACCTTAGTTGAGGCCAGCACGGAGGCAGCCATGATTGACATCTCTTATGGACGTTTTTCACATAGGCTCGGTTTGTTTGCCTCACTTTTTTAACCTACTTATAAATTTAAAAAAGAAAAAAGAAGACCAAAAAAAAAAAAAACAAACAAACAAAAAAAAAACTGTGACAGATACATTTGAAACTGTTCATAAACGAAAGTGCAAATGTTTTAGAGTGGCTATCTGGACACAAAAACTGATACAACTGTTTCTTCTGGAAGGTTTTGCACGATAAAGAAACTGACGAATAATGGAAACAAGCTAAATTTTTTCACCTGGATAGTTGTATTAAAAGTCTGTGTCCTGCAGATAGCCCCTCTCACAATCAGTGGCGTCGCGTGCCATCTGGCAACAATGCAACTGCTCCATTTAAACTCATTAAATATATCGAATTTTCCTTGTGCACTGTGCACCCCCTGAATTCGACCTTTTACATGAGTTTAAATGGATAGATTACATTGTTGCCACATTGCACGCGACGCCACTGGCCCCTCTTAAACATTTGCACTTTTGTTTAAAACCATTTCCCACTGGATTAATTTACAACTTTGGATTTGAGGTTAAAAAAAGTGAGGCAAACAAACCAAATTCAGATCGCCCAAGCTGTCACACTTTTAGATAGGACTTATAACATATATCAGCCTCTATATCGCTACAGCTCGTTGTTTAAATGTAATGTATTTCTACGTCATCGCTGGTTCTCCTCAGTGACGGCTCGTGTAATTTGGCAACAATGGACCCCCCCCCCCCCATTTAAACCTACGTAAAATAATCGATTGTTTGGGGAGGCACTGGTGAGATCTAGAATCGATCTTCCTGTACATGCTTAAATGGAAAAATAGCACGGTTGCCAGATGGCACAAGCCGCCACTACTGGTTCTCCTGGAAAATCAGACAAATTTGCCAAACAGTAGGTACTATGACCTAAAAAAGAACATGGGCTACATTTTGAAACTATTGCTTACGCACTATCTTTACAATTTTCTTTTCCTACAAATAATTCAAACTATTGCATACTGCTTTCTGCAGTTAATTTCTATTTGACTATAAGTTCTAAATATGTATAGTCACACTGCAGAATGGAACTGCGTATAATCTTTTTGTCAACCGCGATGGAATAATCGGCGAATTAAAAATTTCACTCCGCCAAAAGATCCGAAAATGGCAGCGCTGCTTTTCCCTTGATCCCAGAGATAGCGATCGCCATCGACCGAGACTTGCAATATACAGCATGTGCCAGAAGTCCTGGCTACCTCTCTGTAACGCGAGAATGGTTCGGAATTTTTGAATTCTCTAAAAACCTATAACACAGGGTTTTAGGGGGACGAATTTTTACGTGAGCGGGTCCATTTTTCTCAAATCCTCCCTTTGAAAATGGTCCCTCTCGCGTGAAAGTTTACCCCTATAAAGACCCTATAATAGGTTTTTACCACATTGAAAAATTCCGACTAGAGATACATGGGGTGGCAAGGACTTCTGAAACCATAGCCGTAACCAGGATACTACCTTAGACATAGCCCATTTGAACTTATATGTGTTAGAAAAGGGTGGATATAGAGAGCTGTCAGGTGCCTTCAGTCAATACCGTCTCTACTCATACCAAGTTGCTTTTTTGAGGTTAGGATCGTTTTGGTATACGTATGCATATGGAGAATGAAGTATTGGTGAAATGCAAAATCGTGATTTATCATCTCGAAATACGATTTTCAACTCTTTTACTGCTTTGGGGAAGTAACTAAGCCCAAAACTTTCATTATTGACGAACTTTTCCAATTTTGGTGGCACTTCAAAAAACCAATTAAATATTAGATAACTCCATAAGCAATCCATAAGCTTTTTGCATTAACTAAGACGAACCCTAACCCCAATTTTTCCAAAGAAGCAGCCAGGTATGAGTATAGAGACGGTTTTCTGTAGTCCCTGTTTTTGTCCTTTCTTAACACATGCAGTCAAATGGGCTAAGAAAGAGTAAAACGAATTCCTGGCTGCGGCTGTGTATGAGTCATACTGTAGAAAGGATGTTATTTTCGGAATTTGGACCAGTTTCGTCGCACAAGTTCCGCCTAAAACAATTACTTATTCTGTAACCAAATCCTGGTGGGACCCCGAGAGCTGAGAGCGAACGCATCTTACAATCAGATTCTCAATCACATCCCAGGTTTTGCAAAAAAAAAAAAAAAAAAAAAAAAAAAAAAAAAAAATGGTCGGCGAATGTCCGAGAGCGAGAGGCCGGTGACACGGTGCTGTGGTGGGAGAGGAGGGAGCAAAGTTACGTGCAGCACAGCCAAGGGCGGATACAGGGAATTGTCTTTCTCTCTCTCCTCCCATTTGAAAACATGCGTTAGAAAAGGACAGAAGATGGGGCCAAAGTCACGTGATGGCCCCCTCTGCTATCCTTTTTAGGTGCTGTCGCGTAGCGCAAGCACCTTATGCTATCGTCGCTGTCCGTATGTATGTATGTATGTATGTGACGCTCGACGCTCTCAGTTTGTTCACGCAAAAAGTGGTAGTAAATATCAATCGATTTTCACGAAACTTTGCAGAAACGTTTGTCACTACCTTAGGATGAACTGCCAAAAATTTGGAAAGATTTGGTCCAGAAATTTGAAAGTTATCGAGGTTTTAGTTTTTTCTAACACATAAGTTCAAATGGAAGGAGAGAGAGAAAGACAATTCCCTGTATCCGCCCATGAGCACAGCGTCTCATCAAAGGCTAGGGCTTGGGCATTTATCGCGCGCGATCGCGGCAGGCATCGCTAAAATTCTTTCTCCGTGATGTAACAAGGACTTGGCCCCACACACAATGGTCAGGGTGCAGACCAATTGTCGGATGAGATCGCTTGCAGTGGCGTAGCGTGAAATTTGGCAACTTTGCAGTTTGTCCATTGAAACTCATGAAAAATATCGAACCACTGGGTGTTCGGTGAACACCTTTGCATTCGACCTATTGAATAGGTTTAAATGGGAAAAATACTTAGTTGCCAATTTGCACGCTACGCCACTGATCGCTTGACGTCTCTTGTCGTATCGGCAGGCTGATGGCTAATTCTGCTCTTCCGGATGAGACGAGACGAGATAGCGAGAATCGATCATTCCCATTGGCTTAAACGGCGTCACGTGACAATTTTGAAGTCTTTCAAGTCGTTCTATTCCAGAGACAAATAGAGACGGAACACTAACCGCTGCAGCAGAGGCACGCTGAAGTCTCGCGGATTCAACAAAACAGCAGTCAATGTCGCCGGGTGTTGAATGTTGATCACCCTCCTCTACACCTCCCAGCCTATCCCCCCTGGGTCTACCGATCAACGCGGAAAAAAAATAGTTGGCCAGACTTACCATCATGATGACTGATTTTGTCACCTGCCAAAAAGATGGTAAACTCTATACCAGGTAGTTTAATTTACACAATGTCTAGTTCATTCAACCCAATAACTGATACAGTTTACCATCTTTTTCGCAGGTGCCAAAATCAGTCATCATGATGATAAGCCACCTTTTGCTCAGTGTACTGATTTGCTTAAATCAAAAGTTTGCAAGAACCCCATTGGCCATTGGTAGGTCGTTTCGCCTTTCGCAAAAATATACAGTGACCGGAATGCCTGGAATTTATGTTCCACTGTATTACGACCACAACCGTTTGTTCGTTCCATTCCGCACCGAGAAGAGTCGTGGGCCGCTGGAAACGGTCCGGTTCGTTCAACGCTGGAATGACGCGACTCGGTCGGAGCGGGAGCGGGAACGGGACGGGTGAGGACCGGGTGGTGGGGGAAGGGGGGGAGAATACCCCGTTCGTTCGATGGCAGCGCAACGCGACTCAGGAATGCAAGGAATGGGGATCGCCAAGGAACAGGACTCGACTGCTTGGACCGCGGACCTCTTAAGAAAGAAGCGGTTGATGGGCGAGGGGCAAGGCACTGGTCATGAGTAAACTTGGTCGCGAGTCGAGAGATCATCTCTTCGCTTCGGCCGCTGCTGATTCTTCGCACATATCCGTTCTCGCCTCAATTCAACTCAACTCGACCGGAGACTGAAAAATAAAATAAATCCACAAAACCGAACACTGAACACGCACAAGATGCTTATAGACTGTTTTAGTAGAGCGATATATCGTATCGATTGCCGTTCGAGAGCCTCTGGTTCCAAACAAACTCTGGTTCAATGTAATTTCCCCATAAGCGAACTTTTGAACGGAAATTTAGGCTATATTAAATCAAACAATTAATGCGACCTTTTTACGATTATGAATTCTACGTCCTCGAAAATGCTCAATTATGCCTGGGCCCAATAAATGTACGGTACACACGGTCTTCGGCCCCAAGTACTTCAACAAGCATCGGCCATCAGCCAACGGACCGCCTCGGACCGTTTAAAAATGGCGAAACCACAAAACTAAACTCAAAAAAGCACTTAGGGAGGGTTGGAGAGGCTCTAGACCCGCCCCAAGTAACGTAAAGTTGGGAGCACACCCAACATTCCGATGTGCCGTTGAAGGGTTGGAGAGGCTCTAGACCCGCCCCAAGTAACGTAAAGTTGGGAGCGCACCCAACATTCCGATGTGCCGTTAAAGAAATGTGAGGTTAGAACAGTCATTTTTAGGAACGACCTAAAGCCCGTTTGTACCGTACATTTATTGGGCCCTGGTTCCTTGACTAAAACTGCCAAAATCAATTAGATATTACAGATTAAAAGTTGCATTTGTACGTTGGAATCACCCAAAAATCCCGCTAATTCCATAACAACAACAATATCATTTGGGTGATTCCAACCTCCTAACGCATCAATTAATCTGTAATATCTTGTTGATTTCGGCAGTTTTAGCGGTGGAACTAGGCGTAATTAAGCATTTTTGAGGACGTAGAATTCCTAATCGCAAAAAAGTCGTGTTAATTGTTTGATTTAACAGTCTAAATTTCCGTTCGAAAATCCGCTTAGGGCGGAAAATGCATTGAATCAGAGTTTGTTTGGAACCAGAGGCCCTCGGACGGCAATCGATACGATATATCGCTGTACTAAAACAGTCTACTGCATATTCACTGGTGCTAGTTTCAGGGCCGCATTTTCCATGCACTAGGCTTACAATTAGTAGACTGGAGCCAACGCACAGTGGACAATTTTGTATTTTTTTTCTTCCTCTTAGTCTCCCCCCCCCCCCTCGCCATAAAAAAAATTATTTTTGATTTTTTAGTACCCTCACACTATAGACGGTTTCAGTGCAAAGTCAACGGTAAGCCAATCAATCACAACTATGCACCCATCGGCTGCAATCGGTAGTGACAAAACTCGCGCAGCGTTCCAAACTATCTCACTCACTTTTCCGTAACCCCCATGTACACTCATCTCTTCCTAACTTCGAAATTCGTATACAGGGCCTTTTTTAACGACATATTATTATCAAAATCGCATTTCAATGCCTCGAGGTATTCATTCCTGCCAACAAATTTAACAAAAGATGTCTCTACATACGATTTTTGAAATGAGAGTGAGATAACAGTACATGGGGGTCACGTGAGAGCGAGAGAGACAGTTTGTATTTGTTAGGAACGCTCATATCACTAAGTCATCACGAAAACCGTCTATTTTGGTCGCGGGTCGAGGATGCACTTATCTTCTATCGCGACCAAACATTGAAGGATAAAAAGAAAGAAAGGCAGTTTTTGTTGCGGACTGTAGAGTGTAGGACCAAAAAAAAAAACAAAAAAAAAAAAACAAAACAAAAAAACAAAAAAAAGTAATGAATAAAGTGACGCATACTCGCTAAGAGTAAAATCTGGATTCACATCTAAAGTCTTCAAACGAATGTTTCGAAAAATCACAAAACGGGAAAACAAGCTAAAGTGGGCGAATAGTGATCTTAAGATCAAGGATACGATAAAACGCCAAACGACCTTGTCGCAGAGTAGAAAACCGGGAATGCGGACCGTGAATGATATCATTTTATGAACTTTATTTTTCTAACATGCGTAATTTAAATGCATTATAATTGCAGAAAATACAAATATGACGTGTCAAGCTGCACGCACCAGAAGTGCTGTTGCTCTTTTGTTCGAATTGATGGGAGAGAAATTGAGTCAGAGAAAGAGAGGAAAAGGGAGAAAGCAAATGGAATAATTTAAATAAATTATCAAGTCGAATTTTTAACTCGCTCGCAAGACAACAAGCCACGGTCGGTCGCGCGCCGCAACATTGAACACTGCACTGAAAAAAAAAGGTGCTGGATTTAATTATTTACATAGTTAAAATTAGGAATACAACTTAAATACAAACAGTTTTACCATTTGAAAAAGTTAAATTACCTCTGTGCTGTGTTAGTTCAACTGTTTCAATTGGTAAAACCGACAACAGTGGTAAAGGGGCTATTGCACACTTTTGCTACAAATTGAAGTGTCGACACAGATGTAAAAAAAACTCCATAAATAACGATTATATCACTGAAAACTTAAGAAAAGTACCCCTATCGGCCACTTCTTGTTGGAGTGATAGTATAATCACATGGGAATCTCCTATTATTAGTGTCCAACACCGATAGATAGATCTCGCGTTTAATATGATTTTTTTGATTTAGGAGTGGATTTCGTAAATTTTTAATACTACCATCGTTATTTTTGGAGGTTTTTACTCCGTACCTGACCATTAAATTGCCTTTAGACAAAATGTGCAACGCAGTCATTATCTCCATTTGACTATGTCAAATGATAAAACTTGAAGTTTTTAAGAGTTATCCATACTTTCAACAATGTAAATTGTTAAAGAGAGCCAATTTTTCATTGTGAATAAGTAATCAGTGTTGCCATGGATGTATTTACTGCTGGAAGTTACTATGTGACCCTCAAAATGGCGTAACATTTGCGTGAAAAGAAAAAAAAAAAAAAAAAAAAAAAAAAAATAAAGAGTAACCGAAAGACGGAAAATGAACAAATTCTACTCTATTTTAAGTTGAGACCTTACCATACACCCCCCCCCCCAGTAAATCTTTTTTCGTTCCTACAGATCCGCTTCACAACATTTAAATTTTTCATGGACAGAAATTCCAATAAGTTATTCATAATTATATAATTGCAAAATAGAATTTCTTAAAGCGCCTTCAATTAACAGAATAGGCAAAATGAACACCGCGGAGTAGGAATAGTTAGCTGCCCATTAAATTTGAGCGAGCAAGCGGAGATGTGTTTTCGTAACATGTTAATCGTAACCTTGCAAATTATGATCAAAACCTCGCAATTGAACAGACTTCAATCGTCGGCGAAAGAAAACCGATTTTCAGCAGAAAAATTAGTTAGCAACGCGAGGTAAGGTCACGTTCAACCAAAATTTAGGGAAAGGAGCGAGAGAGAGAGAGAGAGAGAGAGAGAGAGAGAGAGAGAGAGAGAGAGAGAGAGAGAGAGAGAGGATACTATAAAAGAATGGCGAAAATGTATACAATCAATGGATGATGGATTTGATGTTGAGAAGCGTGAGTATCGGCTCAAGGTGACAGTGACACCTTCGGAAGCCAATGACCTCACTCTCACTCTCTTTCTTTCTATCTCTCTCTCTCTCTCTTTCTCTCTCTCTCTCTCTCTCTCTCTCTCTCTCTCTCTCTCTCTCTCTCTCTCTCTCTCTCTCTCTCCCTCCCAAAAAAAAAAAACTTTCTTCATTCCTTTTCACCCCCAAACATCGGTGGCCTCCGACCTTCCTCAAATGAATGAATGTCAAATAGATCCCTTCTGATTTTCAGGACTTTAATAAAAACGTTGCCTAAGCTTAGATTGATTTCCAAAAGTGGCTTTATCATTGGAAAAAGTAACTTGTGAGGAGCGAAAGTGGTAAGGGGGGCACACGAGGGGGAGCGCATACATTTTATGCGTATATCCGTCTAAAAAGGTCAAGGAATGCTTAAAATTCGACCTCTCTCTGCCTAGTGTCGTCAGCCTGAACACGGAACGATTTAATTGCCTTTTCCTTTCACTTTCAAAGTCTATTCATAAAAGAAATTGTGACGCGAAATTAGTTTTTGCATTAGAAAAGCATTTGCAGTTCCGTGCAAGTTTCGATGGATCTAATAATGTTTTAGTAACAACACGCATACATTTCGTTCAATAATCAAAAACTTTGGATCCCCTGAGCAGTGGCGCCGTTCGAGCAATTCGGCAATAATATTGTTCTTCCTCCATTTAATTCCATGTAAAACAATCGATTCGATAAAGATGCAGCACTTTATCAAGCATCGATTGTCGAACACAGATTCAAACGGAAGTAAGACATTTTTGCCCAACTAGTCAAAACGTACAATTTTATAAACAGTAATTTAATCTTACTTTTAGAAATGTCACTGAAAAGTTTTCAACTAAGCTACAAACCGGTCAAAAACGATGATTTTTGATCGATACCAGCAAGAGCCACCCCAATACATAAAACTCAAAACATAATACTCACAAACTATAGTCAACTTTAAAGAGGAGGAAGGCAAATGCTTACCTGAAACAAAGGAAATACAAACGAAGCGATAAAAATAATGCACAAATCTGGATTAAAAAGGAAAAAAAAAAGAGAAAAACGAAACAAGCACAAAAATCCGGGTCTTTCAACCACACCTGCATTGTGTCCGTTGAAACCCGTGTAGAAGGTCGAATTTGAGCAGTGGCGAGGCGTGAAATTTGGCAACAATATATGTTCTCCATTTAAATTCACCAAATAGGTCGAACGCTTCAGTCATCGGCGATGACCAAGCATTTCGACCTTTCTCATGTGTTTAAATGGGAAAAAGGGAAATTGCCAAATCGCAAGCCTCGCCCCATGCTGCCTTGTGAACGGAGCTGCCTAGTGAACAGAGCTGCCTTGTGAACAGAGCTGCCTTGTGAGCAGAGCTGCCTTGTGAGCAGAGCTGCGGGCCGATCCTTGAAATTCACGACTTTTGGGTAGACTGGATAAGAATGGAAAACGGTGATTGGTGGAGACGAGTCATGTGGTTGCCCAGTCTAATCAAAATACGGAATCGATTAGATAATTTATCGGGCAGTCTTGGAGTACCCGATAACTTATCTAATCCATTCCGTATTTTGATTAGACTGGACAACCACGTGACTCGTCTCCACCAATCACCGTTTTCCATTCTTATCCAGTCTACCCAAAAGTCGTGTATTTCAAGGATCGGCCCGCTGGCTTGTGAACAGAGCTGCCTTGTGAGCAGAGCAGCCTTGTGAACAGAGCTGCCTTGTGAGCAGAGCTGCCTTGTGAACAGAGCTGCCGTTTTGCGTATAGTTGATGGTATTTTTCTACTCACCGATGATTTCACCGGTTGAGAAAAGATTACACAGTTCAGTTCAGTGTATGACTGTAATTCACAGAAATATTTGAATCTGTAATCTTTTCTCAATCGGTGGAAACTCCTTTAATTAAATAAAATATCCGCGCGTTTTTTAAAGTTATCGACGACTCAATGATTCCAGAGAGATCCAAATTTAAGTTTAATAATTAAATGAATCGACAGATAAATAAATTAATACATAAATCATAAATGAATATAGTGAATGAATGAGTGAGTGAATGAATTAATAAGGTACAAACAAATAAATAAAAGAAGGGAATAATAGAAAATGATCGATTGGATTCTGGTTAATCCTTTCACATTAACGATTCCGGAATGCATGAGCATTTTAGGACCGATTCACCAAAGCTTGCTGACACTGCCATCTTTCAAACTTCAGAGAATGACAAGTAAGTAAGTAAGTTCCATAAACTTATGAGTTTAGTATAAGATAAGTTTCATAAAAAGAGTGATTTTTTAAAGTGGCATTGTTATTCGTTAAACACGTTAAGTACCGAGGGGTGTGTGTGAGAGGGGGAGGGGGAGGGGGAGAGGGAGAGAGATAGAGAAAGAGGGAGGGAGAGAGAGAGGGCAAAAGAAAACCTGTCAACAAATAATTATATAACATTCCCAGGGGGGTCGGAAATGCTACATGGAATGACAAACAATCTTACGGAGATATAAGGCGGGGGTACTTTGACCAAGCGGTTACATAACTTTTTTGGAGCGCTCGAAAGTTAACTCTCAGTCTCCCTGTTGTTTCCTCCAGAAACTCAGACATAAGCTTTGCGGTTACGTAATTTTACAGGAATCCGAAGTCGGAGCAGGAGAGTATCCGACCCAGGGCTGCCGTTTTGCGTAGAATCAATGCTATTTTTCTAGTCAACGATGATTCCACCGGCTGAGAAAAGATTACACAGTTCAGTTCAGTGTATGACTGTAATGCACGAAAATACTGTGATCTGTAATCTTTCCTTAGTCGGAGGAAACTCCGTTGATTAATTAAAATATCCGCAAGTTTTTTAAAGCCATCGACGACTTCACCGGTTGAGAAAAGATTACAGATGCGAGTATTTTAGTTTATTAGTCATACACTGAACTGGACTGTGTAATCTTTTCTCAGCCGGTGGAATCATCGGTGAATTGAAAAATAGCATTGATTATACGCAAAACGGCAGCCCTGGTCCGACCGTCGAGGTCCTACATGAGAGGCAATTCGAAGGGTTCGGTAACTAAGCCAAAAGGCCATATGCAACCTCGAACTTCAAACTAAAGTTGAGACGATGCAAAAAGAAAAATGACAAGTTCGATAGTTCTCTTGATGTTATAAGAACATTTTCGAGAATATTCAGTTCGATTTAGAAGTAAGGCAAAATTTGTCGGGGGGGGGAGGGGGGATACGTGTTACATTCGGAACTCTTGGAGTGTGTCAAGAGGTAGGAAAGGGTGGCAAAATGAGAGAAAATAAAAGAAAAAGAAACTGCTGCAAACTTTACCTACAAGCAATTTAAGGGTCAGTTAAGATGTAAAAACTTCCAAAAATAACGATGATAGCACAAAAAATGCTTTAAAAAGTTCAATCTTAATATCGGTGTTGCGGGCACTATAATAATTGAAGATTGAAATTCCTACCTTAATTTCGCCACTATTTCTATGCTGACAAGGAAGATTCACAGATAGTAATTAGACACCAGAGAAGTGATCCGCATCCGATAAATGGTATCATCGTGACACCTGCAGTGACACCAGTGTCAAAGGAAAGTCGTCTCTTATTGGTCACTTCTTGATGGAGTTACAGTATTATTAGATGGGAGTTTTCCGTAATTAGAGCCCAACGCCGCCGAAGTGCTCGCGCATTTAAAAGCATTCTATGAGTTTAGAAGGGGATTTCGTGAGTTATTTTTTTTTTGTTGTTAGTGCATCGGCCATCGTTGTATTTCGAGATTTTCAAACCTGCATCAATCTTCTCGAGTAAAAATTATTTGTCAACCATCAATTTTTTGTTCCATTTCTCATTGTTTTTTTTTTTTTTTTTTACCGCCAGTAGAATTCTGCTGGCCGACCATTAAAATTTGTTGGTTGCCAACAAAATGTTAACTGTCGGCCAGAAGAATTTTACCGGTCAACAAAAACATTGAGAGACGGAACACCAAATTGACGGTCAGCAAACAATTTTTACCAAGGCTTGCTTACAGCAAAAGTGTGCAACAGCCCCATTCAATGGCAACGGCCTTATTTTACAGAGCCAAAGTTTTCATAATTCGTGTGCGAGAAAGGTAACAAATTATTTGAACGGATATTTCGTCCGTAAGCCGCCTTTGAGAGCCGATCTATCCGCAGCACTCCTGAGTCCTGGGGGCCGCGATCGGTATACACCAAACGCTAAATATTCGCACTATCATAAACTCAACAGTCAACATAAACAAAAACCGCCGTCAACTGCCTCTGCCCACTTCCCACGAAAGTCCGGGACATGCACGGCGCTCTGCTCCGGCTATACGCGGGAATGACCCCAGACTAGACAGGACACAGAGGACAGGTGGAGTGGATCGAGATATAAGATTTGGGTGAGTTCATGAGTTAGGAAGACTATTTTGAATGTGATGTTAAAGTGTGAGTGCAAGCACCCCGGAGGTCATTCCGAAAATAAAACGGCGGGGGATAGACGTATATGTTTGTTGCAGTTGGAGGGGAATCTATTTTCGAAAAAAAAAAAAAAAAAAAAAAAAAAAAAAAAAAAAAGAGGAAGAAGAAAGAAAAACCAAAGGAGGAGGAGGGTGAAGAAGAAGAAGAAGTTGGGAAAAGTTCGGTGAGCTGAAGAGGAGCCGTCGACCGGCGACGATCGTAAACAAAACCGTCGACCCCACCATGATCGCGACTGAGCGCACCGCTTCTGCCAAATCAGTCATTAGGTGTATTTTTTTTTTATGTTCCCAGTCGTTCGTACGGATCAATCTTATGGAGCGATGTGATCCCTTGTGAGCGTGCTACATAGCACGTGGGTTCCTACAGCCGCTCACCATGGTAAAAACGCTGACTTTTCCACAATTAACAGCAATTATCTCGCTTTGAGCGCGTTGAATCGAAAAAATGCCAGAGACCACAAAATCTGATTTTTTGGAATTTTAGAAATTTTGAAAAGGCAAAAATTCAACCAAAATTCAATATTTTTGAAAAATTATACACAGCAACAGATAAGTCTTTAAAAGATCTTTCGTTTAAAAATAAAGTTCGTTTCGATATCTTTAACCGTTCAAAAGTTATGGCCGAAAACCCGTTTTACCTTTGACCCCCCGCCCCCGGTTCTAAGAGGGCTAAAATAATAAAAAAAATAGGCCATCTATGGACTCCCCCTGGATAGCTACATCAGCCCTGAAAAAATGAAGGCAATCCATTCACAGCCCATTCCTTATGGGCGACGAAACACCCTCTTTGTGGCGTCAAAGGTATAAGATTACCCGAAAAGTACTGTCAGACTTAATTGCTGAATTTGTCGAGGTCATTAATCGATTCTACACGTAAAATTACCAAGGGACACTAATTTTTAGGACATTTGGTTCATAATAGTGGTCCCTGTTCTAAAAAACACCGTCAATTTTTTAAAACTTTGGGGGGCTGTAGCTCAAAAGGGGAGCATTTTTGGAACTATGTTTATAGGGGGGGGGGGGGGAAAGGTATTATTTTGGCCTCAAATATATGCTCCAGAAGTTTTGTTAAATTGTTACACCCTGTTTAGTTAAAAAGCGGGTTTAAAAAAGAAAATGGAAAAGAAAAAAAATGAGGTACGTCAATAAGTCAAACTACCATACCAGCATTGGACGAATAATGAATTAAACGACTGTTGCCATGATAAAACGTCAATAAGTTAAATGTGACCTATCGGCAGCCTTTACATAACGGGCAACTAAATGATATGGTAACCATGCCAACAGTGTTTTAACTTATGCTACCTCATGCTAGTGCCGCTTAGCCTATGTAAGTACTTTGAGAGCTGCGCCAAGTCAAATTCTTTCTCTTAAAATAAGTGGCAAGAAGAAGAAGAACTAGAGTTCGCCTTTTCTGGAATGGTTGTCAGGAGGCAAGGAGGTTTTGTGATCTAAATGGCCATAAAATTATTTAAAACAGTGCTCAAAGGAATTTAGCTCTTTCATTTCGGACAAAGCGATTTCCCTCAAAATACTAAAAATTCAGGTTTATTTAATTGACGAACGAACCGCTTAGGATGGAGATAGCATTCCGATTTCCGAGACATTGGGAATAACTAATTTCAATTTTAGACTTCAAATTTGCCTACAGATCGCGGTTCTCTCTGTTTTCCCAATCTCATATTAAAATTGACGGGAAATAAATAAAAAATCGTTAAAACTGAACCAACGAAGAGAAAAATATAGAGCCATTATTGAGATCAGTGACTCGATTCACACAGGTAACATTTGCATAACATAATTCAAAAATACTTGAATATCTCTGACTTTAAATTAAAACTTGTACTTTCTTGAATTAGTTTGTTCAAAGCACCTTGCGTCGCAGTTCATGGGCACTGGGCAGCTCCAGCAATTTGGCAACCATGAATTCATCTCATTTGATCGTATGAAAAACAATTGATTCTCGAGAAGGCCACGACCTTTTCATCAGTGGCGGCTCGTGCAATCTGACAACCGTGCACTTTTGCCATTTAAACATATGCAAAAAGATCGATACTAGGTGAGGCGCTACGCCTCACCAAGTAATCGATTATTTTACACAGTTTTAAATGGAGGAAATCCATTGTTGCCAGATTGCACGAGCCGCCACTGCTTTTCATACTAATCGATTGTTTCTCATGCATTAAAACAGGAATAATACACTGTTGCCAGATTTCTGGATCCGCCTTTGTCGCAGTTTCTGGGGCCAGATCAAGTTGGCGAAAAGTCGGACTTTAGTTGAACTAGCATAACCTCACTTTTCGCGGATGCTTCAAACGCTTGCATCTGATTAGTTGGCGGTGGTGCAGATTCGAGGCATCGGTTGAACTTAAGTATGACTTCGAGTGGGTGAACTTGATTTGATAGGGCCCCTGTCATTTAGCCTGATGATAAACTGAACACGGAGAAACAATTCTGATTGAAATTACGGAACGTATTATAAGAAATTGGGATAAAAAGAAATTCCATTTAAAATAATAAGAATTCTTATTGATTCAACGAGAATTATCATTGGTACAATTGAACGTTCTCATGATTCAGGAGAATCACAAGAATAAAGAATCGTTGGATCAATAAGAATTCTTATTATTTTAAAAGGAATTTCTTTTCACCCCATTATTAATAATATGTTCTGCAATTTCAACCAGAAATTTTTCTCAGTGAACTTCAGTAAGCCTTATAATAAGTCGTGTGTATGGCAAATGGCAAATAGCGCCAATAAATATTTGCATTTTGCCTCCTGAGTCTTCGGCGGCGAGAATCGAAAATTGCGTAACTCTCATAACTAGTATACGAAAGGACTCTAGCAGAGCATAGCTGCCTTTTTGAGTATAAAGTTAACAATTTATCAATTCATTTCAAATCCTCAAATGATCACCATTCTCCTCAGACTCATTTGTAGGCAGGAGGGAGCCCTTGCTTACCACAAAAAAACGACTGATGCAAGTCTAATTTATGTCATGAGTAAAAATACACTCGAAATGGAATGCCATTCACGAATCATTGATTCATGCGGACTATGGAGACGGATGAGGAGGAGAGAAGGCGGGGGAGGAGACCGCGGGCGGGCATCATCAAGGCGTCGCGCGTCGCGTCGCGTTCGGCCGGCTTCTTTTTCTTTTTCAGCGACGCGACGCTCGCTCCAAGCCACCTAGACATCGAGATTGCGACTTGCGAGGAGCAAATAATCCGCGCCACGCTGAAATAATCGTCGGCGTGTGATCACATCATCACCCAAAGAGCATGCTCTTCATATCTGATTCACTGTTTACTGGTGCCGTGTGCATCACACACTACACAATACACATCATACAAGAAAACAACAAAGAAAGAACATGATTAGGTAAGTAACCAGCCGCATGTTACACTAATTTTGCAACTTTTCTACTTACTTGGTCAATAGAAATTAAAGAAAATAATTTTCCTACTCCCCCCCTCCCCCCAACAATGCATTGCAATGGGGCAGTTGCAAGAGTCTGACATTTTGTGTTTTTTATCAAGCAAATGGTAATACTTGATGAGATGAGAACAACAGTGCCTTTCACGGAAAAAAACTACGGTGAAAATAACCATACGGATACCTGATTTTGGCACCTGCTAGATGTTATGGTAATGTTAACCAGAAGTATACTATGTTTTGACTAGGTACTAGGTGATGTTACCTGATTGCATGTCGAATTTACTCAAAGTATCGGTAAGTGTACCATACTTCTGGTCAAGTTTACCATAACATCTAACAGGTGCCAAAATCAGGTATCCGTATGGTTATTTTCACTAACCTTTTTTTTCCGTGTTGGTTTTTTCCAAAGTGTCCCGGTTTTAGAGATACATACGTGCAAAGTTATAAAAAAATCGTGTGCGTGGTGACGTCACTAAGCGGGATTCCCATTTAAAACAATGTTTTTCAAGCCAAAATCGCATCTACGGAACAATGGGACTTAACCCTCTAAGGGTCAGGTTAATTAAAAAGAAAGTCACTCTTCCGTTTATATGCGGAAGGTAGGTAACTGTTCGTACTCGGGGGAGTTGGACTTGCCTATACAATACATCGCAGGCGCCCGAAAAAATCTTATCATTGTGTTTTCATCGATAATAATTGCGTTGATCCGGAATGAGTGTCAATGTGAGATAGACCAGAAAAGAAAAACGAGTATACTCGGGCTTGGTCTGTAAAGGGTTAATGAGAAACCAAAGGCACCATTGCTCTCAGCTCATCAAGTACTTTCATTTTCTTAATAAAAATTACAACATTTCAGACCCTTGCCACTGCCCCATTAAAATTCCTCGTACTGATAACCTTCTACCTTAAACCTTTCTCTCCTCACCACGCACAGGGTAACCTACTGTGGTAATCTCAGTCTCTAAGTTAATAATTCAATTTTGCTCCTAGCCATTTAGTACGTACTTATATAAGCCGTGGTAAATAGAATTGTGAACATGTTTCTGTGATTCTGGAATAAATAAATTGAAATTGACATTGATAATAATAAACCTGTTAAGTATGATGACGTCACGATCAAAAGTGAATCTAAACAAATTATCTATCTCGCTCCCTTTCGTTGATTTACCCGTAAGAATTCAGATCCAAATTTTCGAATGCAAATTCATGCTGGTAAACCACCAGTTTCTTTTTTTCAAATTTTATTGCACCATTCATTGGATTCCGCTTACCTTATAAAGAACCTTTTCACTCCAACATATTTCATGAAGGATCAGAAATGAAATAATAACAAGTGACTGATCATGTTATTCCAATGCAGCTTTCGTAAGTTGCGGTATCAAATTCAAGAATAACTAGTGGAATGAAAGCCTCTGGACATGTAAGTACCTACCTACAAAGAGTTTGATGAAAGTTGGGTAGGGGGGTCGGGAGAAGCTTAAGACCTCCTCCTAGAAAGTAAGTAGGATGATTTACTCCGTTTTTTCGTCCTTTTTTTTCTTTTTCAGTTAAATTATTTTCGAAATGAAATAATTTATAAGTAATAATGAATAAACATCTGAACGGAGGTAAAGAACAGTGACCAGACCGCGACGGGATCGCAACGAGGATAATAAACTAAAAAAAAAAAAAAAGTAAGGATCACAAGGTTAACCTTTTTATTTATTTATTTTTTTTTTTTTTTCAACAAAAAAAAACAAAAACAAAAAACAAAAAAAAAAAAACACATGTGATTATATCTTCATACCCTTTCTCACGGCACACTTTTCGAGTGGCGGAAACCTTCCTTTACGGACGTTACCGTTTCGGTGACCATTGAAAGAATTGCTGCGTAAAGGCAAAAAGAGATTATCATTTCGACCTTTTTAATGTGTTTAAATGGGAAAAAGGAACGTTGCCAAATCGCACGCCTCGCCACTGACCAAGCTTTCCAAGCCACATCTGTTGGAGTTTGATTCAATCAGATGACAGGGAATATAAAAGTACCGCCGATTCGAATAAATACGTTAGGCTGGCATATTTAAATTATTTGTTTTCGAAAAAAGCACGACGCGCGCGACAGTTGTTTTTGTCCTTAAAAAATTCAAATTATTCGACGATTAAACTTGTTAGCTCGTCTGATATGGAGTTGGGAGAATTATTTGTGAGCAGAGCGTTCAAGGTTCACCTGGAGTGTCAAACTACTTCGAAAACACAAATAATCAGTCGTTGATCTCCGATTGATCAGCTGAGAAACAGATCATAAGTCCTTCGAACCGAGCCACGAATTAAGTAACTATACTGTCTCATTCCAAGCCTCTGGATGACGAACAATTACTTTCCTCCTCTCCTCTCCTCTCCTCTCCTCTCTTTTCCACTACTATGCTTACAAGCACAGTGTAGATACAGGGCATTGAAAAAAAAAAAAAAAAAAAACAGTGAAAAAGTTTCAAACGCTCCAAATTTTCCCTCTCACTATTCAGTTATAAGATACAGTTAGTGTGATATTACGTATGATCATGGTCGCAATGGTCGTTTTTGGGACAGACATCATGGTCGTGCGAAAAGCCAGGGCATCCAGCACTGACCAGCACTCACCGTTTTTGGGACTACAATTCGTTTCAGAAATATAAGCGCAGCTGACCAATAATCTTCGGTGAATTTTCAATTTTCATTCGTTTAAACAAGAGAAAAAACTTGCCTGTAATTTTGATCTTTTAACTTTAAAGCGTTCCTCAAAAATTAAAATCCAACTCTTAAATTCATTTTAATTTATTTTATATTGTGTAATAAAAGAAATCACGGTGGAAAATTCCAAAGATTATCAGTACAGGTGCGTCTACACTTCTGAAACGACCTATACTACGCGGATCGCGACTCTCTTGGTGTCCTGGGCGGATACATGAATTTGCCTGTCTCTCTCTCTCTCAATGGCGTCCCGAGCAATCTGGCAACGCTGAGTTTTGTCCATTTAAACGCTTGAAAAAGATCCAGCTATTGGAGGTGCACAGTACAGAGTACACTCCTTCAAATCGATATTTAATACGGGTTTAAATGGACGAAATGCAGCATTGCCAAACTACACGCGACGCCACTATATTCCCCTCCCATTTGAACGCGTGCGTTAGAAAGAGACGGAGATAGGGGCTAAGGGCTAAAGTCACGTGATGGCACCCTTTGCTAACCTTCAGCAGGCTGATTCTGCTCGTTTGGACGAGACGAGACGAGATAGCGAGAATCGAGCAATCCCATTGGTTTAAATAGAGTCACGTGACCGATGAATTTGAAAAGAATGACTCTAAGCAAATTTTAGCGATCGAATATCATTCACCGTCGTATGATATTCGATGGATTTGCATTTTATTTTGATAATATTCGATTGTTTCGTTGGTCTCACCGGAGACCGTTGAATTCCAACAATTCGAAATTTCGAATTCACCTCCGGAGGTAGATTCGATTTTCGAATTGTTGCAACCGTTGTCAGAAATCTCATCTTCTATCCTTTTTGACTCCTTTCGCCACGATAATTTCGGAAATGACGAACTTTTCGAGTAAAGTTTACTGTACAAACCATGCGTAGAAGTCATTTTCCTATGAGACAAACATTATTTTAGCTTCGAAAACGCTAGTTTTTTTGTTAAAAATGGCCATGTCATTCAGAGCTGATTTAGAGGTTATGTTATTGGATATTATTATCGCAGTTTTCATTTTCACGAGAATATCATTCAGAAGTTCATTCTCGACTCTCATTGGCTAGATTTTTCACCGATCAGCAGCATCAGTTAGCAATCATCAATTCTTGAAGTGAATGATATTCGATCGCTAAAATTTGCTTTATGATCCCGATCATCCTCTCCTCGAATGACTTCAAATCGGTCACGTGACTCTATTTAAACCAATGGGATTGCTCGATTCTCGCTATCTCGTCTCGTCTCGTCCAAACGAGCAGAATCAGCCTGCTGGAGGGTGCGGTTTTAGCTTTTCACACAACACGGTTCCGAGAGCACACAAAGCCCAACGCGTTGTGCAATAACAGTTGTTTTTCTCTCTGTAATTACACAATAGTAAACTAAATTCCAGTTCAAACGGTTGCATCACTCGCCGAAAAGCAAGTGCTACTTTCGAGAGCGCCGTGTGCACTTTTTCTTAGCAAGATTCTGGAGTAAGTTTGTTGACTAACCGTTTCAACGGAAATAAACCAGACTAGAAATGACAGGTCCACTTCGTGAAAAGGAAGAAAAGCAACGGAAAAAATTAAAAATTTAAAAATTTAAAAAAAAAAAAAAAAAAAAAAAAAAAAAAAAATTAAATTAAAACATATTCGAGAGGTGATTAATTTTATTCCACCGAGCAGACTAGACTTATTAAGAAAAAACAATCGGCTGGAATTTTTCACTTTCTTCAATCTCTCCTCGCGGAATAAATTAAAACTAATAAATACAGCGCTTTCCGAACGACAGCATGCACATTTTCGACACTTGCCGATCATCATAAAAACGGGTAATTGTATTGCCGTGGGAAACCGTTTTTGAGTTCAAAAGAAGTCTGATTTCCCAGGTGCACAGTTCAAAAATTGACTGATCTCCGCCCGAGGAATTTCCGTACCTCCTTACTCGGAACTTAAATCTGCAGAAAGCTCGATTTAAAACGTCCGGTTCCTCTTAAATCCGTTAGTAAGCAATTCATTAGGGAATAAGATTTTTTTTTTTTTTTTTTTTTTTTTTTTTTTTTTATGTAACTTCGATCAAAACGAGAGATGTAAAAATAAAAATAAAAATTAAATGAAAATACTTCCGTTTTTTTTTTTTTTTTTTTTTTTTTTTTTTTTTTTTAAATAAATAAAAGAAGCTACCGTCGCATTCAGCACATCTTAATTTAAAAAAGTCAAAGAATAAGGTATTTGAGTCAATTTTACTCAAGAAAAATTCGTTTCGGAGAATGCCGAATTCCTAAGGAGCGTCATTATGGAGCGTGCATGACCTGACATGATGATCCAAATTTTTTTTCACGATGCATACCCGACCTTCATTCATTTCTTTTGGCTAAAACCTGATACTATTTTTGAGAGGCGCTGAGAAGTAGACACAGCGCTGCTGGGCAGTGGCGAAGCGTGCAATTGGGCAACGTTGAATTTTGTCAACTTAAACACATGTAAAAGGTCGAATGCGAAGGTGTTCACCGAACACCCAATATTTCGATCTTTTTCGTGGGTTTAAATGGACAAACTACAAGGTTGCCAAATTGCACGCTACGCCACTGCTGGTGCTGGGGGCTTACAATTCGTACCTACAAGCAAATTAAAATCCGATTGATGGTACCGTGACACCTGTGTCAAAGGTAAGACGTCTCTTATTGGTCACTTCTTGATGGAGTGATAGTATTATTTGATGAGAATCTCGCATTAATGGTGTCATATACCACCATTGCGCTCGCACATATTTAAAAAGGATTTTATGGATTTAAGAGTGGATTTTGTGAGTTTTTAGTGCAACCATCGTTATTTTGGCAGGTTTTTGTCACCTCAGACTACCAACAAATCGCTTACAGCAAAAGTGTGCAACAATCCCATTTGGCAACGTTTAATCTTCTTCGTTTGAATTTATGAAGATAATCAAACTTTCGGGTATTTGTAGAACAGCATCGAATTTGACCCTTCCACATAGGTTTAAGGTGATTCCATGTCACGAGACCACGGTGATCGATTAAACTCTTATGGACCAAGCCCGAATATACTCGGTTTTCTCCTCTAGTCTATTTCACATTGTTCCAGTATCAGGATTCCGAATTAACACGATTCTCGATGCAGTATGAAAACATTAGATTTCGTCTGGCGCCTTCAACCCGTCGTATATGCAATTCCAACTCCCCCGGGTACGAACAGTTAACTACCTTCCCTACACAAACGGAAAAGTGACGTTCATGTGAACTAACCTGGTCTGTAAAGGGTCAACCGATCAATGGTCATTGGTCATTTACCGGATTTAATGGCGTATTTTTTTTGTAAAACACGAGAATCGCACAATCGCTGCTCGATACCTCGTACATCGTACTACGATGTTGCGAATTCTCATAATTACCTCCTTATTTTGCGGATTCGAGCATCCAAACTAAGCAGATATCTATATTAGATCTGACTATACAGGTGCTGACGATCCTCATTTTACAAATAAACTCCATAAAATCCGGTAAATGACCATTGATCGATCGAGTAATCGATCATACTTTGGCCACGTGACACGGAATCACCTCACAACGTTGCCAAACCGCACGCTATGCCAATGTTTATTTTGATGGGGGCCAAGTTTCGCGAATTTAGTCGGAGCATCGCCCTCAAAAGTACCAGCTAATAAAAACGTGGCGGCAGGCGATAGAACTAGGACCCAGGCGGGCGGGCGGGCGGGTGGAGGTGCGGCGAATTTTCTTCTTCCGACTATACGATATACGAGAGCGCATTGCCTTATCCTAAAGAGAGCCTCAATAATATATTTTTAGCGGTGAGAACGTGTGTTGCAGACTCCAGACATTCCACCATTCCACCATCATCTTAAGTGCCTTCCCAAGTTCTGAGCAACACAATGGCAAGGCCCCGAAAGAGCGAGAGGGAATTTTGGCTCCTGGCTGGGTGGATAGCCACAATACTCAAGTCAGCCCAGCATAGGATGCAACGACCCATTTTCCAGCGGCCATCGACATCCGATTCGCGGAATATATAAAAAGACTTCGGCAAGCGAAACAGAGGAAGTTCGTCGCTCTTCACAGACAAGACATACAATAGTGTAACCGATGGGGAGAGGGGGAACACCCCCCCCCCCACTTTTAAAACTTCGAACTTTTGCAAAAACCAATAAGGTGAATCGACCCTCAATCCCATTTAGAGGTTGAGTTGGGAAATTTAATTGAAAATATCGCTGTGATAATACTGTGCAAAAGACCCATTTGGGGCAGTTGCTAGACGAGTAAAGCACCCATAAAACATTAGATCAACTATCCTGAGAAACACTAATTTAGATAGCATTGAGTTTTTTTGGGCTATATAATTCATGGGAATTCATGTTCGACATTACTGCAGCAAACTTGTCCAACGGCAAGCGTTCTCGTGGACGAAATGGCTTCAAACTACTGATTTCGTACTGATTGAATTTTGTGAGATGGATTTTCAATTTTGAATGAATTTTTTCTGAACTTATTTCACTTGCAATGTGACACTTGGAATTGAAGAGGCTCAACACTCAACAGCCTCATTTCACTTTAGGGACACCCTTTGTTTCATACATACAGGGACTCACTCGCGGCCGCTTCCAAGCATTCTTTAGCATTGGCAACGGCGATTTCAAAAGGGCTGCCGTTTTGCGTAGAATCAATGCTATTTTTCTAGTCACCGATGATTCCGCCGGTTGAGAAAAGATTGCACAGTTCAGTTCAGTGTATGACTGCACGAAAATACTGTGATCTGTAATCTTTCCTGTCGGTGGAAACTCCGTTGATTAATTAAAATATCCGCACGTTTTTAAAGTCATTGACGACTCCACCGGTTGAGAAAAGATTACAGATGCGAGTATTTTAGTTTATTATAGTTAGAGTCCCTATATATGAAAGAGTCTCGCCATACGAGGTTCCATCTCTGATTGGCTGGTGAAAAGTGAAGAAGAAGAAGGGGTCTATGAAGCCTGAAGGCGCGCCTCTTATTTACATCTTCATGGAACCACCTTCACTGCTGCCCAGCTTTGAGGAAACTTTCGGCATTTTTAGCTTAAACTGATGACATTTGAATTAGAAATTGATGAAAATGTGTTCAGAACAGAATAAAATTCACGCATTACTTTTAAAACAGGTAGTGAAGCCAACGGGTATTGGAGGTTAGGTTGACCTAACAAAGATTACTTACACGCGAATACATGTATAAGTAATCTTTGGTGGGAAGATCGTTGGATAAAAATGTAAACAAGAGGCGCGCCTCCAGGCTCATCAGACACCTTCTTCTTCTTCAGTTCTGTTCACGTGTCTTGACTCTTTCATAAATAGGGACTCTAATTATAGTCATACACTGAACTGAACTGTGTAATATTTTCTCAACCGGTGGAATCATCGGTGAATTGAAAAATAGCATTGATTATACGCAAAACGGCAGCCCTGGTTTTCAGTAACATTCTACGCTTAACTATCTTCTTTACTCATCGAGACGCGTCGCTCGTTCGATCGTCGTCGCAAACTCGCATTCGGGGAGATTCGAGAGGGCAGTGACTCGAAAGACGCGCGACGGCGACGACGTCGAACCCGACGTCCGCGCTCTTTGGCTCGCTCGGAGCGCGTCCGCGTTCTCTCCGAGCCCTGCGTTCCTGATTCCCGGTACCCCTTACTCCCCCCCCCCACACGACCGATTTGCTGCCTATCCGCGGATCTTGGGGGGACCACACCACCGCACTAATAAGGCGAATCATCCTTGAGTCCTTGCCATCGTCAAGCAAATAGCTCGAGTCTTCGCATTGCCACGCCACGCTGCGTTGCAAGTTGCAGCCCCTGCCGATCTGCAGCTGATGCATCGAGGAAAAAACCAATTGTGGGGCTGATGCACACTTTCCCTGTAAGCGATTGCAGGGTCGATTCAGGGCAGAGCTGCCATTTTGCGTATAATTAATCGCATTTTTCAATGGAGCTGCTGCAAACTTTTGCTACAGGCTTATTAATAGTTGCTAATGGGGTAATACCCTGTAAAATAACGATTAGCGCACTAAAAAATCACGAAATCCACTCCTAAACTCACAAAATGCTTTGAAACGCGAGACCGTAATGGCGGCCGGGGCCGCGGTTTTCATTGGGGTTCTCTATCTTCAATCAGCGCCATCTAAACGAGGTGTTCTCGCAACACCACACAAGAAGAAGAAGAAGCATACAATTGCCATAAGAAAACCGCGGCCTCGGCCGCCATTACGGCCTCGCATTTAAAAGCATTTTGTGAGTTTAGGCGTGGATTTCGTGATTTTTTAGTGCGCTAATCGTTATTTTTACAGGGTATTACCCCATAATCAAGTATTAATAAGCCTGTAGCAAAAGTTTGCAACAGCTCCATTCATCAATGATTCCACCGGTTGTGAAAAGATGAGGTCCACAGCTGAGTTCAGTGTATGACTGTAATGCACGAAAATGATCGCATCTGCGTAATCTTTTCTTAACCAGTGGAGTCGTCGATGACTTTAAAAAACTTGCGGATATTTTAATTAATTAACGGAGTTACCACCGATTGAAAGAAGATTACAGATCAGAGTATATTTTTGCATTTCAGTCATACACTGAACTTTGTAATCTTTTGCAAACCATCGATGAATTGAAAAATGCGGTCAATTATACGCAAAACGGCAGCACTGATTCAGAGACAAAAACCTGGAAAAATAACGATAGTAGTAGGCCTGTGCGATGTCCAGCTTTGCGCATTGAAGTTCAATGTCCCGAAAACATCGAGATTTTATCGATGCATCGAAACAAATTTTAACAAGTCAAAACTGAGAAATCACTGGAAATCATGTTCCTTTTTAATGTTTCTGGGATGGTTCTGGAGGAAAAAATGACTCATAGGTCTATTTTTCGTCAAAATATCGAGTGCATTGATTGACATCAACAATAGCATAGAAACCCATTCGATGGCAGGAAAACATCAAAACTTCGATCGATGCATCGAACATTGCACAGGCTTAGATGATAGCACTAAAAACTCACGAAATTCATTCCGAAACTCATTAAATGCATTTAAATGCGCGAGCGTGATGACGGAGTATGGCACAAAAAATGGGAGATTCCCATCTCAATTTTGTCACTTTTTCTATACTGACAAGGAAGAGTCACAGAGTAATTGAGCAACAGAGTAGTGATCCACATCCCAATAATGGTATTGCACGTAAAAAAAGAGTGGTAGAATTTACCATCTGCATAGCTGATATTGGAATCAGCTATCAAGTATGGTAAATTTCACTAAATGATGGTAAAATGTACCAACGAGTTAACTTAATTTACCATAATGTACGTTGCATTTACCATCTACTTTATAGCTGACCCCCAAATCAGCGCAGATGGTAGATTCTACCAGTCTCTTTTTTTTTTTTTTTTTTCGTGCGCCTGGCCCTCCTTGATGGAGTGACAGTATTATTAGATGGGAATCTCCCAATATTAGCACCATACGCAGCCATCACGCTCGTGCATTTAAATGCATATTGGAGTTTCGGAGTGAATTTCGTGAGTTTTTCGTGCTATCATCGTTATTTCTGCAGGTTTTCGCACATGAAGCTACCATTAAATCGCGTACAGTAAAAGTGTGCAACAGTCCCACTAGTGCTTAAACTCAACACCTCGTGTACTATCAAAAGCAAAAGTTTTGACAGTCAAGAATTGTCACCGAGCGCAGGAAGGGGGGCATTGGAATGTTGAAAATTCGTCTCAAGGTCATCCTTCCCAAGAATAAGTCGAGCTTCCAAAAAAAATGGGGGGGGGGTGCTGAGTCCCCCTCAAAAAGATTTGGAGATTTTCAGACTCTTAGGATGCAATGGGGCTCTTGCAAACTTTTGCTACAGGGGATTGAAGAGTTGATTCTTGCATGAAAACCTGTATAAATGACGATGAGCACACTAACAAATTCACTCTCAGAATCGGGCTTAACGGCGAAGAGACGCAGGTATCATGGGAGATTCCTATCTAAATTGAGACAAATCTCTGTGTTTCCGTAGAGAAAGTGACACAATAGACAGGAATCTCCCATGATACCTGCGTCGAACCGCCATAACCATCTTGCCATTATAGCAGTTATGTGAGTTTATTGCTGAATTTTAGACTTTTTTATTGTGATTTTCGTGATTTTTGCTTGTCTTTACAAAAGATTGGACTATTTATTTGCTTATAAAAAAAGTTTGCAAGAGCCCCACTTAGAGACTAAAAGAGTACCTAGGGTAAAAAACAGCGTTTGAAAAAGTGATAGGCGCGCAACTTGAGATTGGCAACACTGGATCATGAGTCTTAAATTCCTGTGCAGTTCTATGCTCGTATGAAATCCATCGCATTGCCGCGGCCGGCGCACACTGTGAGATTTGACCGATCTAGCTAGACAAAAGTCGAAAAATCAAAGTGCTCCAATCAGATCGAAAATGGACTGAAATGAAAGCTTAGGGTGTGCTGATCACGTACATATGGTACATAAGCTATTTTGCTTGACCAGGTCATGAACTATTCAGCTTGGAAGTTGGTCGATCGTAATGGCTTCGTCTGAGCAGTTTTCATAGTCCAAAACGTCATCCTAGTTTTCGCGATTTTTTTTAAAACTAATCGAATTTTAAGAAACATCTTGCAATGGAAGTGATACAGGAAGGTATGACGATGGTTTTTCATTGATTAGAATTGTATTTCCTTCGTTTTTTATTGTGGTATGGTTATTTTAAAGTGGACTGGTTTTGGTGATAAGATTTCCATACAACTTTATATTTCATGGACAATATAAATCGAACCCCTCATCCGTCCGCATTGAAACTTAATTCACGTGAAAGCCCGTGTTTCAGAGAAGAGATCCATGTAAAGTTTTCCTGCTACTTTCGCGCACTAAGCGAGAACATTCGTGATGAAAATTGAAAATCAACTCGTATTTTCACAAATTCTCGCTGCGTCTGACTGGCTGACCGTGCGCAGTGCTAGTGCTGCGAGCCACGTGCTGTCGTATTCACCTATGCAAATGTGTTACGTTGAAACAACCTGCTCCCCTATCCGACCCCGCTGGTGTAATGGCTAGCGCAGTGAATCGCCTGGCGGAAGGTTTAGAGTTCGAACCCCGGATCAAGCAATTCTTTTTTTGTTCTCCATGATTGTTCAAAATGAACTTTACTGCTCTTGAAGGGAAATAATTTATTAATCAATTACAAGAAGGAGAACTGGATTTCTTATTTTCGGAACCTGTCAATTAATTATTATTTTAATTTAAAGCCTCTTATTTTTAAATAATCTATAATTATTGAAATTATTCTTCTGAAAAAGCTCATTATGAAAAAAAAAAAAAAAAAAAAAAATATAGTTTCTACTTAATTGAATGAAAATTGATTAAAATTGTCCATTAAAAACATTCATTTGTCAAATTGTTTTGTTTGTTTAATAGTTTGTCATTGTCATTTTTGAACTTTCGTGATTTTTCATTTTTTTTTTTACTCTAATTACGTTGAATGCCAAAATTATTGAAAATGAACCTTAAATTCGGATTCAGCGACCCAAAAAACCCCATAGTACCACAAATGAAGAAGTATAATAGTCGAGAAGACTTTTGTCTAGCTAGATCGGTCAAATCTCACAGTGTGCGGCGCGGCGCGGCTTATTGGCCGTCTCCGCGTCTGCCAGGTCATGACTCAGTGGCTTACCATTCAAAATCAGACCTCATATAATAGTGTCGCACACTCGAGTCCTGTCTGCGACTTAAAAGCCGACTCCATGATGATTGGGACTTGGGAGGCCCCGGTCTCCGGTTCCAGGCATAGCGGGGCAAATATGCTCAATGCAAACAGCATCACAGCAATTCGCGATCCTCACAATGCTTTGTGAGTACATACGTCGCCAAGACTTTGGGGGATTCAACGGGCATCCGTGAGATACGAAATTCATCACTGATGCATCATAGACCTACAAACGAATAGTCATCAAGATAGCGTAGGGCTTATAAATTGAATTTCCCGGCTATGAGTCGTCGATTTCCAACATGTTTTCCTCCACAACATCCAAGAACGATCAAAATTCCGATTAACCCTTTCAGACCAGGTGTACATTTCAATGGGCATCTGAATACCATTGAATCTTACGGAAAACAGAAAAATACAATAAGCGCATCAATTTAGATGAGGAGACAGCGCTAAGATCAACCATGTTTGGTCAACAATCCGTTTCGGAACAAATAGAAGTTCAGGTCTGAAAGGGTTAATGCTTCAAAAATAAAAATATGATAATTGTCCGCAGAGATCAATCACTGGTCAATCCGTGCATCATGGGTCCACAGAGTTGGGCAAATGATGGTAATCGACTCACCGATGGTGGTGGGATCGTCCCTAATCGTCGTTTTTTCGGAG
Source organism: Trialeurodes vaporariorum (assembly GCA_011764245.1). Taxonomy (NCBI): domain Eukaryota; kingdom Metazoa; phylum Arthropoda; class Insecta; order Hemiptera; family Aleyrodidae; genus Trialeurodes; species Trialeurodes vaporariorum. The sequence continues at coordinate 53,252,261 of VMOF01000220.1, forward strand.
GGTGATTTTACGGTAATCAGAGCTGATTTTTTTAAGAGCCACCCATCATTTTAGTTGCAGAAGAATTAGATCTAAGTAATAGAAATGACCCTGACGTGTACTTTTAATCTGCGAAGACATTTACCACCCGAAGGTTTGACGATTACCGATTACCCAGTAATCGTGTAATCGATTACACTCCCATTTACCTAACTCTGCTCCTGCGTATGATGAATCCTCGTGTAATTGGGCTCTTGCAAACTTTCGCAGGGAACTGAAAAGTTAATTCTTGCATAAAGACTTGTAAAAATAACGATGAGTACAGTACAAAATCACGAAATTCACTCTCAGAATCGGACTTATGTTAATGGCGGAGAGTAGCAGGTATCATGGGAGATTCCGATCTAATTTTGAGACATATCTCTGTGTTTCCGTAGAGAAAGTGACAAATTAGACAGGAATCTCTCAGGATACCGGCGTTGAACCGAAATTACGATCTTGCCATCACAGTAGTTTTGCAAGTTTATCATTAAATTTTCGACTTTTCCAGTGTGATTTTTATGATTTTTACATCAGTTCGGCCTATTTATTGGCTGATATAGCTTGTCCCAGAAAAGATTGGATTTGACACTTCTATGGTTTTCATGAAAACATCAGCTTCTTACGGCTCCTAACCAATCAGGTTGCTCTATCTGAGGATGGAAGCTGATGTTTACATTTAAAGCTACAGTTGTCAAGTCCAATCATTCTTGGGACAGCCTATAGCAAAAGGTTGCTCCCATTTAGAGTCCCTTGATGGAAATATTGTATAGGGAGTACCGACACGAGCTCAACGAGTTGTGATTGGTCGTTGATTTTAGGCTCTCACGGAGTCGAGCAGGAGTCGACGACATCGAAGGCTCCACACGAAAGGAGTCGATTCGTAGAGGAACGTATAGGAACGGACCGGAATGCCGGCAAATCCGCCGGTCCACCACTGGTCCACTGTCGAACTTAACCTTCGAATGCGTTCACGCGGTCGACAAAATCGACTCCTGTCAAAATGCATAAAGTGTCGTGTCGGTACTCCCTATACAATATTTCCATCAAGGGACTCTACTCCCATTAACCCTCTAAGGACCAAGTTAGTTAAAAAGACGCCTATCTTCCGTTTAAATAGGGAGGGTAGTTAACTGTTCGTACTCGGTGGAGTTGAAATTGCATATACGACGCATTGAAGGCGCCGTATCTCGTAAGTGTTTTCATCGCTAATCGCACATTTATCCGGAATGAAGACTGAATCAATATGAAATAGACAAGAGGTGAAAAACGAGTAGACTCGGGCTTGGTTCAAAAAGGGTTAAAGCAAGATTATGGGCTGCATGCTGCAAGCACACTAGTGACTATTAAAGCTTTTACTGTTACTGGTACTATCGAGGGCACACAAAAATCAAACGACTCCTGGAGGTAGGCTACCCGCTGTACTTTGAAGTTAAGCATTGCAGGTGACCTACCTAAGCCAAAACCCAAGGAGTCACCTGACATTCTTTTTGCCCCCCACTGCCAGTGGCGGCTCGTGCAGTTTGGCAACCATGTGTTTTGCCATTTAAACCTGTGCAAATACATCGATTTCTTGGGGGTGCAATGCACCTCCCAAAGATCGATTATTTTACATAGGTTTAAATGGAGAGGATCCGTTGTTGCCAAACTGCACGAGCCGCCACTGGCCCACTGCACAACGCTCTTTCTTGTTCCATGTAATATATTGATTCACACTTCAATCAGTTGGAATAATGTGCAATAAAGTGCAGTAAGTTACATCCTACGAGAGTCATGAGAACAATGAAAAGACGATTGGCATTAAACCATAATTTTGACCATGAGTCGAGAGGTCCAACACCCCTCAGTGCGTCGCATCGGCGCGTCGGGCGCGCTGCCCGTCGCCGACCGAGACAAGGTCGGCCCGTTAACCTCCTGTTGCGCGAAGTATTGCGCCGGTCGCGGTAAAATGTCGCCCGGGCTGGGTACCGATTGCGATTCTCGTCCTTCAGAGTTCAAGCGTCCGCAAAATGTACAAGCAACAACCAGAGACGTTTCCAGGAATGGGGCTCTTGCAAACTTTTGCTATACGCAAATAAATAGTCTAATCTCTTGTACAGGAGGAGACAAAGATACCTGGCCAGAGTATGCAACACGCAACACACCTAATACACGTGTTGAATGGGATGCTGTGTATTGCTTATTGCATACCCTGGCCAAGTATATTTGTCCCCGTAAATATGTCAGACCATCAAAAAATTCACGAAAATCTCACTAACGTAGTCTAAAATTTAGTTATAAACTCAGGAAACTGCTATAACGGCAAGATCGTAATGGCGGTTCAACGTATACACTATACACTGAGAGAAATCACTTCTTCAAAAATAAAGAAACACGTAAACTTGTGACAGTTTTCCTTGCGCTAAGTAAAGTTCTGTTGCATAAGAAGGAGAAGCACAGTCACAACAGGGAATCTTTTACTTGTAGCAGCAGACATTTTCCTTGGGTTAAAGGAATTCCCCCTTAGTCAATGATTCACTGAGCAGTTTCTTTAACACAAACGTAATCCACCTTGGATTGAAAAAAGAATTCTCTCAGACATCGGAGATTCTTGTTTAATCAGCCACTTTCTCTGTGGAAACAAAGAGATATGTCTCAAATTAGATAGGAATCTCTCATGATACCTGCGTCTCTCCGCCATTAAGGCTGATTCTGAGAGTGAATTTTGTGATTTTATTCCGTATTCATCGTCAATCATAACATTCCCCAGCACACACAACAATCCCCAGAGGAGTTTGTTTTTTTTTTGTTTTTTTTTTTTTTTTTGTTTTTTTTTTTTTTTTTTTTTTTTTTTTTTTGGTTTTTCGAAATTTTCAATTATAAGCAAGTTAAAGAGGATTTAAGATTTTCATTAAAATCAATCAAGAATGGTTAAAATGGGAGAAAATTGGAATATTTCAAAAGTAGCTGTTCGAATTTTGATGAAATAAAATTAACCCTTCGAGGGAGAGGGGTCTGAGGATCTCCCCTAGAATATTACACGGGGCCCCCAGAATATTAAAGGGGGGTTTGGGAATCTTCCCTAGAGTAATAAAGAAGGGTCTGGGGGTTTCCCCCAGAATAAGAGGGGGTCCTCCGAATTAAATCTAACGTGAGAAAGTGCTCGTGGGGTATTCCGTGCAGTTTATTTTTTTCATTCCATACCGAGGATAAAACGAGCCTTTCGTAATAATTTGACCGCAAGAATTTCCAACAGTGCGAGGAATTTACCGTAAACGATTTATGTCTCCATAAAGATAAGCGCACGCAAGACATTTAAGCTGGTAAAGAGCCGCGCCAGCCGCCAGTCATCTGCGGAATTACTGTCGCTCGCGACCGGGAATGCTTAATAGAAAAGAAAGGGACAAAATAAGAAGAATAAGAATAAGAATAAATAAGAGCAGGAGGGCAAATATTGGGTGAGCAAAGCGTGAAATGGACTGCGAAAGGAGCTTACGAGGTCTTTAATCTCGCGTTCGCGACAAAATCGAAATGGAATCCATGGGCGGATAAAGGACTTTGTCTTTCTCTCTCTCCTTCCATATGAACGCGTGCATCAGAAAAGGACGGAGATAGGGCTAAAGTCACGTGATGTCTCCTTTTTTTTTTACACATGTATTCAAATGGAAGGAGAGAGAGTGAGTGAGTGAGAGAGGGAGAGAGAGAGAGAGGGAGAAAGAGGGAGAGAGAGAGAGACAAAGTCCCGAATCCGCTCATCCCTCGAATGAAGCGGCGGAGGGCGAGAAAATTGGGTTAAGATGGGTCAAAACTCTAAACAGGCGATCTCATGCACATGCACACATGCGGTGCAAGTTACAACTGTTCGACTGTACCCGCAAAGGGTCCCTGACTCCCTGATACATCTACAATAAAGTAACCACAATGAATCTTGCTATCCGCCAATTGGTATTGATCCTTTGCACTGATCCTTTCACAAAAGTCGGTACAGAGTTGTCACATGCACCGCCCAGCCACGAAACAGATTAGGATCTTCTGGATGAGAGAACTGTACAAGATCTTTGTGACACTGTGGCTGAGAATGTATTTGTACAAGCTATGAAAGTCTAAGCATTGTAAATATCCAAGATCGGGTACTCCGATGTGAATAGCCCCTTAATTTCCGATTGTAACAGCGATTAGGACGATTCTACCTTGTTTGAGCGAAAAAAAAAAAAAAAAAATCTTGAATGTACAGATTAGATCTGCGCTTTGTAGGACTTATACTAAAGTTCCGGCACTATTTTGAGGTGAAAAATTAAAGTAGCGTAGAATGCATGTGCGGAGCAATTTGGCAACAGCGCACTCTTCTCATTTGAATCTATTACAAACAATTGATTCTTGAAGGGGCTATATGCTATAGACTCGTAACAAATCGATTATTTCTCATGGTATAAAATGGGAAGAATACACTATTGCCAGATTGTTGAATCCGCCAATGGCACAGTTCTATATTCTGTAGAGCTGTGTGCACGTTCAGGGCTATTTCTGAGCGTAGATTCTACGATCTGCAGACCCACGCAAGCAGTGGCGAATCGTGCTATCTGACAACGAGGCATTTTTTTCTACATGAACTCATAGAAAAGGTCGAATTCAAAGCTCATCGCCGATTCCTAGATAGTTCGATATTTTTCGTGGGTTTTAATGAGCCAATGCAATGTGCCACTTCGAGTGGCACAAGAAATAGAGCATTTTACGCATTTTATACATTGCTGGAGCAGTAAAAACATTCCAGCAAAGTTTTGTGATTGAACCGATTGAGTACCTACTGCGCCACTTCTCGGTGGCGGATTGAGCGCGTCCTACATCACAGATATGCAGAAACGACAGATCAATGATGTGCTTGGGCTACGCAAAAGAAGACAGTGAAGGAATAGTAAAGAAAGAAAGAAAGAAAGAAAGAAAGAAAGAAAGAAAGAGAGAGAGAGAGAGGGAGGGAGGGAGGGAGGGAGAGAGAGAGAGAGACCACATATTTGTGTATTATGTACATCAGTATATGTATCTGTTACGCAACAAATAATTTGAGAAAACAAATAGAGATAATAATTCGTCAGCACACTGGTGACTGGAGGGGCTTACGTAGCACAATATGTAGAACAATTAAAGGGGTACGTTTTCAGTTTGAGGTCTGCAAGGTAAAACAAGGGAAAACAAGGGCAAACAAGGCAATAATCAGGGGGGCAGATCGGGACTCCTCTCATTCGGAAGGAACTTAAAGCCACAGCAGAAAAAAAGTTTTCAAAACTGCAGCGAAGCAGCGATGGAATATTCCACGTCTTCCGCTGCATGTAAAGTCGACTTCAACGCACACATTTTCTGCAGTGTTTGCTTAAAAATGAACTCAACCTAATTTCGTAATACTAATTTATCGCTTCGCTTGTTTTTCCGGTAAGCGTTTTCATTTGTCGATCAAGACACGTGCCACGAAAAAAAAGTGGATATTCTGCAAAATTCAAATCAAGCACAACTAACTCGAGATCTTTCTGAGTAAAACTGAATACAGGGTGCAGACTAAAATCAGAGACCTCCCCCCCCCCTTTTCTCACAGGCTCTGATCAATCATCCAGTAGTGTAACGGGTAACTAACTATCTCTCTCAGCTCTCCATTAAAACACGTATGTTAGACAAGGAAAGACAACGGGATACAATCCCCTTTCTTTCCTAGTCCTACTTATACATACAGTTAATGAAAAAATGAGAGAGATAGAAGATATCCTGTCCATGCGACACTGATGTTCTGTCTCTCTTTTCTTCATTGAAACACGTATGTTAGACAAGGATAGGCAAGGGAACAAAATCCCCTCTTTCTGTCCTTTTTCAACTAATAAATTCAAAGGGGAACTGAGAGAGATGGAAGAGATCCGGGTTGCGCAACTGCATTATCAACACCTAATATACACTATACAGGGTGACTATAAAAAAGTATTCACTTAGAAGATAGGGTGGTTGCCGCTAGATAAAATGAAGGAGCTTCTTCCGATTACAGTACGATTTCAATACAAAGCCTCAAACTTTGAGTTTTTGAATACTACCTTGTAATCCCTTCAGTTTCTCAAGCGGCAACCGTCTCAACTTCTGAGTGTGGACCTTTTTTTTTCTTTCTTTCTTATTATTTTTTTTTTTTCATTATTATTATTATTTTACAATCACCCTGTATACAAAGGAGTGGTGCCGGGGTTTATGCTCATGTTACCTCATATGCTAAAATCAAAATGGGGCTGTAGCACGCATTTGCTATAAGAGCATTATCAGTCAAATCAGGTGAAAAACCTTCAGAAAAAACGATGGCAGCACTAAAAACTTCCGAAATCCCCTCCTAAACTCAATAAACGCTTTTATTTGCGCTAGCGTAATGGTGGCGTAGGGCAGTAATAATGGGAGAACCTCATCAAATAGTACTGTGACTCCACCAAGAAGGTAGCGTTCTACATTTCAACCATTTACTGCGTCCGAGCAAAAAAGATTACATTATCCTGTGATGGAGTATGTCTATGTACATCAGGGCTGCCGTTTTGCGTATAATCAATGCTATTTTTCTATTTACCGACGATTCCACCGGTTGAGAAAAGATTACACAGTTCAGTTCAGTGTATGACTGCAATGCACGAAAATACTCTGATCTGTAATCTTTCCTTAATCGGTGGAAACTCCGTTGATTAATTAAATTTTCCGCAAGTTTTTTAAAGTCATCGACGACTCCACCGGTTGAGGAAAGATTACAGATGCGAGTATTTTAGTTTATTACAGTCATGCTCTGAACTTAACTGTGTAATCTTTTCTCAACCGGTGGAATCATCGGTGAATTGAAAAATAGCATTGATTATACGCCAAACGACAGCCCTGGTCACGATAACATGAATCGGATGTGAGTCACAACTCTGACGTCTAATTATTCGGTGAACCTTCCTTGAGTGAGGATATTACGATATAGGGATCTCATACTACTGTACTGCCATACGCCACCTTTGCGCTCGCGCAAATGAAAGCGTTCATTGAGTTTCGGATATAGAGCGTCTTCTTTTATCCACCGGTTGTTTTTCCATCGGTAAGTCTCGGTTCTATTATATGACGTCATCAACCATGAACCACCGGTGGATAAAAGAACAAGTTGGTTGCAGTTGGTTGATTGTTCCGTTGGGTTTTGTTTTTGTTCAAATGAAACAATAATTAACAAATTAAATAACTAATTATTTTCAGTAAAAATTGTTGTATTGTATACGGAAAACACACGTTACGATTACTGTTGAGACTCGAAATTCACGATTCGATCAAAAACAGCTTCCCAAATAGAACACACACTTTACATTCAAAATCACGCGGGTGAGTTAGCAGGAACAACCGGGAATCACCGCCGAATTCGGCGGTGATTCTCGGTAGTTACCGGTTGTCACTTGGTGGATAAAAGAACGAGTTGGTTGACAAACACGGTTTCTATTATGAAACCACCGGTGGATAAAAGAACAGGTTGGTTGAAGTTGGTTGAAATAATAGCAAATAATGGAACAACCGGTGGATAAAAGAAGACACTCATAATGGGTCTGTTGCGTACTTTTGCTACATCAATATGACACATTGTTTCTAACGTAAAATTCGGCGAAAATAACGATGCGCACATTAAAAACTTTAAAAATCCACTGATTAACTCAGAAAATACATTCCATTTCAAACAACCCGCGCTACACTAGACACTACATATATCACCGACTCATAACTACATAGATGGAACCGTTTCGTTTATGTAAACATGAACAGAACTTACAAACATTGGAATGTTTCGTTTAGATGCGTACATTTTTTTACTATTTTGTATAATCTTTGATGAACCGAAAAGACAAGACACAGCAAATGCAGCCAATAGTTCATGTATTTAGAAGGGAATTCCATTATTTTGTAGTTACGATGTTGTTTACTTATACACGGTGGTTCCGTCTATGTAGTAGTATACCGGTGCAAATAGTGTCTAGTGTAGCGCGGGCTGTTTGAAATTCAAGTGATTTCTTGAGTTAATGAGTGGATTTTGAACGTTTTTAATGTGCGCATCGTTATTTTCGCCGAATTTTCCATAAGAATCAAGGTTCTATATTGGTGTAGCAAAAGTATGCAACAGACCCATTTCGGAAGTTTTGATTGCTGCCATCGATATTTGAGGAGGTTTTTACACCAGAACCTACTAATAAAGCGCTTATAGTAAAAGTGAGCAACAGCCCCATTAAGGCCACAATGCATTGAGGACGTCGACGGGAGGACCCTTGCTGAAGCGTCGGATGACTCGAAGAATGCGGTCCCGGGACATAGATAAATCGACCGGCTCTAATTCTATCTTTAAAAGACCGCGTTAGAGGGTTCAAAGTTTTCCTCGACCCAGGCTAGCTCTCTTCATAAATCCTCGTTGAATTCGTCTTATCTCTCCCACTTCGCGAGCCTAGTTCTGGAGTAATGTCCTCACACGTGAATAGGCAGCAAATAGCAGCATGGGTTCCACACAATCATTCACAATTCAACGAAAAACCGAGTTGCGCTTTGTTGCGAAACAGCTTGCTAGTTACCGAGAAATTGTTGGAAATGTTGAAAAGTCAAAGGAGCGATAGAGAAAAATGAAGAACAGGTGAGAGAGAGAGACGAAGGAACTAGCGTAGGGTGAGGGGGGAGGGGGAGAGCAGGTGAGGTAAGGAGGGGCAGGAATAGGAGGGGGGAATGTTTATAAGTCAATAGGAAGCTATTGTCCCAAGGCCAAGGTGAATAAACCTGAGACTTGGAGTTGAGTCGAGTTGAGTTGGAGCGAGCTGAACTGAACTAAAGACATGAGCGAAGTTAGACAAGCTACGTAAGTATTTTGACTCGACTTGCAATCGAGATGGAGATAGAACATAGAGCATAATAGAGGCAGAGGCGCGACCCCACTCTATTCGCCGTCTTGGCTTGCGCGCCACTTGCCGCGGTGTGTAGTGGAACAACTCTAGTACTATGAGCTGCCGGCGCCATTCGCCATCCCACTCCTCGCAGGTTGAATGAACTCGTAGTAGTACTAACGACTACGGTGCCCCCCCCCTCTCACTACTCTTCACCGGCCAACATCTCCCGCCTATCCCCTCTCTTTCACACGCATAAGAACAAGTGCATCAGCCATCAGCAGCGCGAGGTGGACCTGGTGGACGATGCCAAAATGCAGATACTTTGTCATTGGAATGGGGCTGTAGCACACTTTACTGTAAGCGATTTAAGGGTTGATTCAGGTGTTATCTGGTGTTATTAAGGGTTTCGTACACGCTCAAAGTAGAGGCAAATTTTCGCGATCGAACATCATAAAAATACCAACCTAACTACATATTCGAGGAAACTCAATTGTGTTTTCAGATGTGTTTTCGGGGCATAGATGGCAACAATTCGATTTCGAATTCACCTTCGGACTTGAATTCAAAATCGAATTGATGCCATCGATGACTGAAAACACAGAAAAAGTTCGAAAAACACGATCCAGTTTCGTTTCATTCACTGTTATCATGCGTAGGTTGGCAATGTTGTTGTCGAATATATTCGTCGCGAAAATTCGCCTTAGGATCGTCAAATTGGCATCGGTGAGCTGAAATCCACCGCAAACAATTGAATCGCCAACCTGACGTTTCTAAAATTCAAACATAACCTTGACCGAAACACCTCCAAAACGGTTTATTTGCTTTGTTGGCTGTGGATTGGTGAACATATGACAGAACATCCATCGTCAAATAACTCTACAGTTTGACGGGCTGTCAAATTGTACAGTTTTTTGACAACGTTTTAACCAACGGAACATGCAACGGTTGGCTCACCTGCCGATTTGTGGTGGATTACGGCTCACCGATGCCAATTTGATGACCCTACTTTGAGCGCAAACGAAGGCCTTTACCTCCACAAAGAATGATGGCAGTACTATATAAACGCACGAATTCCACCCCGACCCGCATGAGAAAATGCTTTCAAATGCGCGAGCGTAATGGTGGCGTTGGGCACTAATAACGGGAGATTCCCATATCAAGTTTGTCACTCTCTATCTGTTGACAAGGAAGATTCACAGCGTAATGATCCGATCCCGATTAATGGTACCGTGATACCTGTTGACACCGGTGTTAAAGGAGAGTTGTCTCTTATTGGTCACTTCTTCATGGAATTACAGTATAATCATGGGCCCCATTATAGGTGCCCCACCCTGACATTACGATCGCGCATTTAAACGCATTTTATAAGTTTAGGAGTCCATGGATTTCGTGAGTTTTTAGAGCTAACATTGTTATTTTTACAGGTTTTTACATCTGAATCAACCCTTAATAGATACGCCTGTGAAATTTTGAAATTTGAAGCGTCGATGGAAGCAATTTCGGGCTATTACCTGTGAAAAAAGGCAACATTTTTGACTCCTCGGGGAGGGCCGCCCCCCCCCACCGTGGATCCACCATTGTACGCGGTGCGATCAGCATTGTGTCCATAAAAGCCACTATAAAAGATCGAATTCGAGGAAGCTCGCATCTCATCTAACCAGCTCGATCTTTTTCAGGTGTTCAATCGGACCGAAATACAATGTTGCCAGACCACATGGATACGCCTATCTTTCCTTTGTCTGTCACACCAGATGGTCTACGATGAATCAATTCCTTCTCGAACTGGTGTCACCATGCGAAATAGCCGAGGGCCGTTGAACAGCACGAGCGTAAGGAGCGAAAAGAGATTGGCGGGTGATTAGGGACAGACAGCGATAGTCGTGCTCAGTTCAAAAAAAAAAAAAAAAGGAGGGGGAAAAACTTAAAAAAAAAAAAAAACAACAACAACATCGAGACCATCGTCTTCGACACCGGTCACTGGCCAGTCTGATGTGCACCAGAACCGCTCCTAGGAGAGGCGAAGGTGCATAAGGAGGCGAATGTAGGGTTTAAAAATGACCAGACACGTGAAGGCCGGGCCGGCTGCTATAAGTCGCTGAGTCGGCCTCGTTGGGTGAATTCAGTCGAAGGAGGAGGGACTCACGGTCTCCCGCGGTCGCGGATGGAATAAAAGGTGCAAGTTTACAGGTGTGTGGGAATATCGGAGCCTTACAGGAATTGATCCATCAATCCTCGGAGCAACTATAGCGCGACGCGTCTGGAGCCTCGCCAGTCCTCACTCCGCGCTACAAAAACCGGCGGAAAGCAGCGAAAAAGATCGGGTTCGAGGGATTCGGGGAACAAACCGGGGGGGGGAGGGGGGGATCAACATCAAAACCAGCCAATGGTTGTATGGTGTAATAGTGGAAGGTAGGTAATAGCCGCGCCAAGCCAAGCTGTACACCACCGCCGCGCCACAACGCACCACACCATAAATGGAGAGGGGAGGTGGGGAGGAGGAAGACATCCTGAAAACAGTGAACGACCGTGAACTTGCCCGCCGACTCGCGGGGACAGAGAGAGAGAGGGGGGGGGAGGGCGCAGTGGCGTGGCGGCAAAAAACCTTTCAAGGCACAGTGCGATTCAGACGAGACTTAATTTGGCGAAGTTACTATTTTAGTTAAAATATCCTACTAGCTGAGAAAGTGGTGGTCTACGGAGGGGAAAGGAGGGGATAGAAGTGAGAGAGGGGGAAGGCGCGCGAGGACGAGCGCCAGTGGAGGGGGACGATCATGGGAAGGGGTAAGGGGAAACGCGGGGAGGGGAGGTGCGCGGTGGTGGGGCTAGCAGACGGTCGACGAGCGGGGAAATGTTGATTCCCCTCCCGCGTAACCGAAAAGCTCATCTGCTTCATGACATTTCATTGATCTGCTCGGAGGGGAAATGCGGCCCGGGTTAACGAACTTGTGGAGTAATAAAGAAAAGAAATAGTAAGTCGGATAGACACGCTCCCCCCTCCTTCCCTCTCTACTGTGGCGCACAGGGCCGCTTCTTCGCGCCTTACCCCCACTCCGAACCACCGTCTCGCTCCCACCCTTTTCCCCCCGTTCAACATTACCCACACAAACGCGTGAAAAACATTGACCCTAAATATTTCGAATGGCCTTGGTTACAAACCCACCGTGCAGTGCGAGCGCCGCGCTGCTGCGGCCGTACTCTGAACCAGTTGACAAGACTCAAGACCGTAGAGACCTTTTTCTTTTTCTTTTTTTCTTTTTCCTTCACGCTGGGTTTTCTCCGTTCCCTGCTCCCGAGTCCCGAGCGTCCGTCCAGTGTTGCCATTTTTTTTAAGACAGTTAATTCCAATTTCTCATTTGACTGAACGAGAAGATAGAATAACGTCAACTGAATAACGTCAACTTGCTCATTTTGGAATAAGGTAAAACCGGTGACGCCTGTATTAAAGGAAATTTTTAAACAAAGACAGCGCAGCTGTGAAAAAAGCAAGTATCTGCAGAGATCGTACATTTTTTGAATGAGTGGTAAAATATAGTTTTTGTTTGTTTACTTGAATTGATCCATTTGCAAGGTAGATGATTTTGCCTGCGTCGGATTTTTTTCGGGTACCTATGCAGGTTAAGCTCATTGTAGGAGTAGTGGAGATACCCTCAGTTGATTTTAGGAAGTTTCCCAAACATTGCTCCCCTCAAACCAAGCTAATTTTATTAATTTAATTTAATTTTTTTTTTTATTTTTTTTTAAATTTTTTTTTTTAATTTTTTAATTTTTTTTTAAAATTTTTTTTGCAATTAATTTTAAAAGCTGGAGAACGGAGATGATGACATGGGCGGTCTGTGGGTTCAAAAATGGAAGGATTTGAAGAGAGGTGGTGACCTTTTTTTCCTTCGATTCTCACTGTTGTTCTTGAGCCCTTCTCCATGTATGTAAATGTTTGGGCTTGGAGAGCTATAAATCTTTCTTTGCTTATTCCCTTTTTTTGAGCTCTTTCCCTAAAACGCAGGGGGCCTGAAGAGTTGTGACCACTGTCTCCCTCATGTAGGAGCTCTTTTCCAAAAAAGAGCAGGAGGGTGGCTTGAGCCCCCAAAGCCCCCCCCCCCCCCCCCCTTGGACATCTAGTGGGTGGTGGGTCTCAGGAACCAACTGTGGTTAATGGCACCCTCATAAGTTTTGATCTTGAATCAATTCTTTTGTCATTCATTTTTGAAAAATTTTACTATAGGAGAAGATACTATAGTGAATAGAAGGCGTTCTCAATAAATTCAGTGACCTTATGCAGTTTGGTTTATGAAGAAAGAAAAATCCGGTTAAACTCCCATGATTTATGTCTGCTTAAGTAGAATATACAATGCGGATGCGGGATGAGTAATCTAAAGCAGTTATCAACAAATTTATTTACATTTTTAACTATTTTTGTCCAGAAACACTGCCTGAATGTAGTTGTGTTCACAAGGGAGGAGAGATACTATCATCTATTTGTGTCTGATACCCCATGTACTCCCTTGGATTGTTTTCCATGGCTCAGTCTCTGGTACCTATAGGAAGTCGCTTGGGTGGGCCTCAAAGCGTGAAGTTTAATAAGGAATATTCTTCTTCTTTTCTTTTCCTGCTAATTATATGTTTATCCATTCTTATCCCTTCACCTTACAATTAACAATCTTCATTCAATACTTTAAAAACACTTTTCTTTTGTTTGTCTATAGGTGGCTGAAGATTCTCTCCTGTTTTAAACTGAGAATAAAGCCAAAAATTCTCTAAAAAAAAAAAAAAAAAAAAAAAAAAAAAAAAAAAAAAAAAAAAAGGGAGGAGAGACTCAGGGGGCTTCAGCTCCCTCCAAAACATTAATTTCTAAGGGAAGAGGGGGAAGAAAGTTGGAGCCAATATTTCGTATCAGACATCACTGCCTGTATGCCCACATTTGTTGTATAAAAGAAAAGGAGCGAATAATTTTCAAGAAGCCTTGATGTACTTTGAAAATAATGAAATAATGATTTCTAACTGTTTTTTTGAAAATTATTCGTCAACACTTTACATGTATAGATTTATTTTTCAAGATTCAGATTCTAGAAACAATAGTATGGTGATACAAGATCTTGAATGGTGAAAACTATTTTTGACTTCCTATTTTTTCTCCTTTACTATATCTTTTACCGTCGTGAGAGCGCCATTTTCGGTTTCCTCATCACATTAGCCACAAATTTCGTGGCCCGATGGGCAGCAAATTTTCATCTACCCTTTCATTTAGGAGAAAATTCAACAAATTCGAAAAATTCTTTAGCCCGTCTTTTTGAAATTGGTTACCGAGAACATGGTCCATAGCAGCCAACCACAACTTAGAATGAGTGAAAACTTTCCCGACTATATTCCCTGACGGGGGGTCCCGGATTTCTTGCACGTTTGAATTTCCTCGTAAGATTCCAAATCCTAGGCAACCCTTCTCGAAAATATACTCAAAATTTTTTAAATGCCTTTAAATCTCGAAACTTCTGAAACTCAGTCCGCCAAATGGTTAACACGTCAAGTTGAAAGTTTCCCAGTTGTAGCGTGAAAACAACTTCGCGTTCCAGGATTACATCATTTTTCCTTGTGTTTACAAATTATTCGTGATTCGCTTTCAGATTCGCCTTCACAATGTCAATCTCTCCGTGAAATTTAAAAAGAAAATATTCGGAAAGTCTTTAAACAGTAGTTTTCAGTTTTTAATGTTCATCAAGGTTCACTCTTGTGAGAAAAAATAATTTCAGATAGTTTACTGCCTAGAATTTTTACATTTTTCTGCAATCGCGGTGCGCCTCCCATGCTCAGAACGCCGGCACACGTCTCTTTTCTTACCAATTTCATGTATAGCTTAATTTCAATTCATCACTGGATGTAATTTAGAATTCAGGTTTTCATATTTTGGAAGATGACCGGGCAGAAGTAAAGCCTCCTTCCTGCCCATCAATTTGATTGCCTGCCTCAGTTTTGTAGTATAACCGCATCATTAACAACTTCCAATGTCTTATCATGGCCGGCAATGGTATTTTTCCCTTTAAACACTACTGATACTTTTCTCTTGTTTTTAAGTATTTCTAAAATTCAAACTGTTCTACTTGGCGTTTGATTATCCTGGGTAGAACTGGAGTTTGGCTTCAGAAAGTACTTTGACGCTCTTCCGTTAACTTTTCGCTCTACCATTGGTAAGTATTTATCAGTAAGTTGTCCAGTCTAGCATCTCCGAACCATTCTGAGCTATCAATTTTACATGCATTATTGAACGTTTAGAAGAGGCTAGAGACAGTTCTCATGCATAAATATTAATAGCTTGAGAATATTAATTCCTTCAAACCAAATTGAATCTTTGGCAAGACTTTTCTACAAGACATTTTAGCATTCTTAATGAATGAATACGAGTATTTAACATTGCTTGCATTTTCGGCTTGGTTTGGGAGGAGCAGCGTTTGAAAACTTCCCTAAATTAACTGTGGTTAGAGGTTATTTCATGAAAGATGACGGATTACAGCTTGCCGGTTTCCTGCGTCGTAGATTCATCAGCGTCTCTGCACTCAGAAACACAAACCTTACAAACTTGCTGCTCTATCATCTGCCAAATCTTTTGAAACAACCTCTCTCTCCTGCAAAGCCAAGAATCCTTGAGGTGACGAACCATGCCACCATTGTTCTCTCAGACTAAACCCTGGTGCCTGTGTTAGAAGCTCTACGAAGACTTTCCAACTCAATATCTGCCTTCCTTTGCGATTAGCCTCGTTTTAGTGCGTTCACACTTGCGGTACACTAAAAAGTAGCCTCAGAAAGGGAGAATGAGATTGCGTTTGATCCGTTGCATCATCCTCTTTAGCCGGGCAACACTCTCCAAGCCTGTTGCGGACAATTTCTTAGAGCTTCCTTTGGGAATTTAACCTGTGGTAGAAATGAGAACTTGCAGAGCAAGTCCTGGGAGAGGTGATTTAGGAGCAGCAGCCTGAATTACAGGCAAATGCCGGGTGGGGCTGGATAGACTGAGAAAAATTGGAAAAACCCATGGCAATTATTATAATCAGTTTTAATGTCAAATTCAACAGTTAAAGCCATAGGTAGAGGCAAAGAGTATATTCTTTGGGTAGAGGAGAGCTAACAGAGAATTTTTGGTATGATCTAGGTCAGGATCATGAAGGAAAGTAAAGGCACCTACTAAAGGCACATAGCTTATTACTTGAATAATCCATGATAATAATAATAAGTAATTGATTGTAAATCATCATAATATAATTCATCAATTGACGCCATAAGAAAGAGAAGTACAAGAGAATTCCGTTAAAATCACGGTCAGGATAGAAACAGTAAATATAATAATAAGCCGTGGAGAAGAAGGCACATGATGGTCTATTACTTGCATAGACATCTTTTCAAAAAACATTGGGTATCCAAACGTTAGATTTTCTCACATCAGTTGACGTTATTCTACCGCGGTTTTGGAGTTGACGTTAATCCGGTGAAATTAGGCATTGACTTTATTCCGAAGTGCCTACATTTACTATAATCCGGTTGACGTTATTCTGCCTCCCGGACTGAACGTTAAAATTTGATAATTTATAGGAAAATATGGCAACATGACGGGTCCGCTCGTCCGTCCGATTCCCGATCCAACGACCACGGCGACGAAAGGGCTTCTTGACTCCACGGCTCGCGGCGAATCATGGATCTTGATATCAAGGTTTTCTTTGTTTTGAGGATGGAGAAAGAAAATAAGCGACAGAGCACGAAAGAGGGGGGAGGGGGTAAGGAAAAATCGAAAAGAAGTGGAGGAGCGGATGACGGCAAAGACCTACTGCAAAGCCGATACAGACGATAAATTCTCGACTCCCACTGTCAGCGTGGAGAGCGGCCGCTCTTCGCGGATTCGCGAGCAAAGACAGAAACAACTCCGTGGATCTTGGGATCTTCGGATCCACTTGGATGTTGCCGGCTCGGAGGAATTTGATCGTATGTTTCAAAGCTTTGCAGCGCTTACATTGACTTATTTTTTATTTATTTTTTCTAGGACAAGAATTATTTTTAAAGACATCAACAGGTGTCGATCGCGAGAGGCCATGACCGTGCTAAAGGGCCTTGATTATGATGTTTCCGAAAGTTTGAAGTACCTACATAGTCAGTGGCGTAGCCGGGGGGAGTGCCCAGGGGTCTGGACACCCCCCCCCCCCCCAAATATCACATCCAACATTTTCCATGGTAAAAGCTAATTTTTCGCTTTAAATAAGTTTGTGTTTTGGACCCCCTGTCATTGAGACGACTTGAAGAGATTCAACCCCCCCCCCCCCCCCCCATTTCTGGCTACTCCACTGAACAAAGGTAGCGCCGGTAAGTGACCTCAAACAGCACGAAAGCACAGATCTCACAGGCAATTTTGCATTTTCGGTCTGTTTGACTACATTGCTCCCAGTGCCCAATGGCGTAAATAACGGACCCGCAATGCGAGCGGGCGCAGCTAAGCACACACTAGACAACAAATTAAACAATTCATTGAAAAGTTTCAATGACGAGTTTCAAATTGAAAATTAATAAGGGTAAATAAATCAGGAGGGACGGACTCACCAACTCGCGGGCGGGCGCGAAACCTTTATTTACGTTATACTGATCGCTCCCCCAAGGCGAAAAAATACTGTCATCATAATGAATTGGGAAGTTGAGGTTTTCCTATTTCTTGGCATTGCATGTCCCCATGAGCTCAAAAATCATATTCTCAAAAAAGTCGGTCCGCCTGTCTGTGACACATCATAACTTCTAACCTGTTGAGTTCATGGGCATTCATTTTTTGTTTTTACATTTTTCCCACGGATTAAAATTGAGAAGCTACCTAATAAACGTACCTTACTTTACACAAAATCATATAGGGACCGGAATCACTCGTTGATACGGCAACATTGAAGTTTGATTCGCGGATTCACTAATGCTCAAAATGACCGCGGCCGTTCGGCGGCGTGCCTTCGGATCGGGTTATTGGAACGCCTGTCATTGAATCCGGTTAAAACTCATCGACATTTGCTTCTTCCGCTGGAACACTTGATTTGACTGGGGTGGGGAGGGGAGGAGAGCCATAGACGGATACAGGAATTTGTCTTTCTCTCTCTCTCTGCAGCCTTTTGAACGCGCGTGTTAGAAAAGGATAGCAGAGAGGGGGCCATCACGTGACTTTTACCCCTATCTCCATCCTTTTTTAACAGACGTGTTCAAATGGGAGGATAGAGAGAGAAAGACAATATCTTGGATCAACCTATGAGGGGAGCTCCCTTTAGCTTCCTGCATATGGCGGCTGTTTTCTGTTTTCCTCAATAAGACGGCGCCGAATGACGATTTGGTTGATGAATTGAGGAGTTCTTCGGAAAAACCACTTAAAAACCAGAGAGTATGCTCGCCCTCAAAAATTCAGAGTCTTTATCTGAAGAGCAAAATTGTCTGGAAATGTCCTCACTCCTTAATTATTATGAGAAATCCGAGACGAATTTTTTTTTTTTTATGGGCGAGTAAAAGGTATCGTCGGTCCGAAGATTGCTTACCAAGCGTAGATTACAGTCCTTTGATGGAAATATTGTATAGGGAGTACCGCCAAGACGCTTCATGCATTTGGAAGGAGTCGACCGCGTGAACGCATTCGAAGGTTAAGTTCGACAGAGGACCAGTGGTGGACTGGCGGATTTGCCGGCATTCCGGTCTGCTCCCATACGTTACTCAATTCGTCGACTTTTTCGTGTGGGGCCTTAGATGTCGTCGACTCCTGCTCACGTCCGTGATAGCCTAAAACCAACGACAAAGCACAACTCGTTGAGCTCGTGTCGGTACTCCCAATACATCATACAATATTTTCATCAAGGGACTCTAGTCAAGGGTATTGGTGAGAGCCCGTACGGCGTACGGACGCATTTTGATTAAACTGGCTTCTTAAGAAGAAGAGGAGGAGGAGGAGGAGGAGGAGGAAGAGAAGGAGAAGGAGGAGGAGGGGTTTAAAGGGAGTTGTAATAGGGCTGAATATTGCAAGAGCTTATTTCTTTTCTCATCAAATTGCAAAACATTAAATTATTCCACGAAAGTAAAACAAGGCAAGGGGGATAAGTTTCTCGGAATTGAGCAATAAAAAAAAAAATTAACCCAAAAAGTCCCTCTCAAAAGTTCTTCTCCGCGTTCGATGAATACGTCTGGCCTACTACAAAGGGTATTTTCCCTTTTCCTCTCCCGTCCGCGAATCCCGAAACTCGCGAATCTCCTCGCGAGACAATGAAGAGAATGGAACAAGTAAGACGATTCTGAGATAAATAATGCACGCACGCACGCACAGTATGGCCCAGCCCAGGGATCCGTACGCAGATCTACGTAATACACGTGCAAAATGCGTACGCAAATAATACAAAGAAACTGAGATGTCTAGACACCCCGGCCCACCCCTCGTACCGAAGCGTTGCGTCGTCCCCCGTCTCGCCGCGCCGCCGCCCCCTCCCCTTTTTCGCTGATTCGCCGCGCACCCTCTGTAATACTCGCTCGCACCCCTACGATTTTGATGCTGCCAGACTCGCTCGATGCTCCTCGCTCCTCTGTAACGCAATACGCCTATCTATGCTGAAAATATTGCGCAACTCTTCGCCCGCCCTCCCTCCCTCCCTCCTAACCCATCCCTTTCCCGTCGCCGCTGGCTGCAGCGCTGCCACGTAAAACAGCTCAAAAGCTGCCCAAATTTCCGAAAAACAAAATAATCAAAAGCTGCCCAAGTTTCCGAAAAACAAAATAAAAATAAACTGTGTAGTGAATACCCTACGAACACTTTCTCACATCAAACTTAATTTTGGGGGAGCCCCCAGACCCCCTTTATTACTCTAGGGGAGGACCCCCTATAATATTATGAGGGGAGACCCCCGGACCCCCTATAATATTATGAGGGGAGACCCCCGGACCCCCCTCAAGGGATTAATTTTTACAGTAGGCTGCTGGTTGCAGAATTTTGTGGCAAATTTTAATCAAAATTCAAACCGCTATATTTGAAATATTGCAACGTTTCCTTTTGTATACCCATTTTCCCCGGGTGTTGATTTTAATGGAAACCTTTTATCCTCCATAACTTGCTTAAAATATACAATTTTCGAAAAAAGAAAAAAAGCCTTTGCTGAAGAATGTTAAAAGCAACTTCTCTGCAAAATTTGGATGTATACGGACCATTGGTTCAAAAGTTATGCCGGGATACAGACAGACATCTGCACCATCGCAATATTTTCTCAAGTTCTAACTTCGTTAGGGTGAGAAAATAACTAGAAACAGCCGGAGGCAAGGAAAGTGCCCCCCCCCCCCCCATTTACGCTTGGTAAGCAATCTTCGGACCGACACAATACCTCCCCCACAAAAAAAAAAAAAAAAAAAAAAAAAAAAAAAAAAAAAAATAAATAAATTAGTTTCGGTTTCATCATAATAATTGAGGCGGTGGCTGCAATAACAGCACATAAAACCAGTGGCGGACCGTGTATGGAACTTTAGGGGCTGAAACCCCCCCCCCACTTTTTCCCGAAGCCCTGGAGCTTCGGCAAGCAAAAAAAAAAGGTTCTCACTTTCAAACCCCCCCCCCACTTTTTTGACCCACGATCCGCCACTGATAAAACATGGGGTCCACTTATTCTAACTGACATTGTGAAAGTGTGTTGATTTCTTTGCAGATGCTTTTCTTTGGTTGCATGTACACGCAACAACTGCAAATTCTCTTCAATGAGTACCTAATCATAGAACCAAAAGTGCGCTCCTCCAAAGAAATCCTCTTCTTTTACAGCGTCAATTATTTCGAACGAGCAAACCCAATGTTTTTTGTGCGGTTATTGCAGCCACCCCCTCAATTAAGGAGTGAGGACATTTCCAGAAAATTGGCGCGTAAAACAAAAAGTGCACTCTTCAGACAAAAGAATCAACACAGTATTACATCACAATGTTGATTTTTTAGAAAGAGCACACCCGTTTATTAGTGGGTCCTTTTTCAAATAATGTTTTTTTTTGTTATTTGTTTTTTTTTTCCGGCTCCCTTGCCGTGCCCCTTGAACCTCCTCTGGGTACTCAAAGCAGTTAGTAGATTGTACGAGTCAGAATTTCTTCAGAAAACACGACATTTGTAAAACTCGAACCCTGAAAACACGTTCTCATTTTTGGTGTTCACATTGGCGTTTTTCGTATTTCTTTCGTCACTTTTCCACGTGTTCCCCATTACTTCGCCTTTTTTCGCCCTCCTTTAATTACGTCCGTCGCATTACGGGATCTGCGACCTGCGGAGCCAATCCTATATCTAGACCCTTACAATTTACATATGCAAGGACAGAAATCTTCCTCATGACAATAAAACAATGAAAATAAAGTTACGACCAAACTTACTGGGCTTTCGGAGAGAAACCCTTGACGAAGGTTGCGACCATTTACCGGCGCGATTAGGAACAGAGTTCTCATATTTAGGGTAGATATGTGTGACGTCAGTGACGTTTTCAAACTTTTAACGCGTTTTTCTCAACATGGGCATTTAGCAGAGACGCCCTTCTTGCATATCAAATGCCTCAATTGCGCAAAGGAAAGAATCAGTCAGAGCTCCCCTAAGGATAGTGGGTTAGAACACGTACCGGCGCCCGGCGGCCTGGCCTCCAGGACAAGGGGATCCACTGGGATCCAGCCTATCCTCACTTTCCAATGGCGGGCTCTCCCAAAATCTCCATTGCGAAAGAGGGGCACGAACAGAATTGGGGCCATGGAATAGATATGGGGGCTTTGATAAGGCGCGACACAACTCAAATTCGCCCAAAATAACAGTAAAAAATAAAATACTTGATGAAGGTGACGCGATCTTTATCTTAATCTGACGATCAATAAAAATTATCACACTAAAGCTTGACCCAGAAAAGATTGGATTTAACTCTTCTATACGGTGTTCATGAAAAAACCAGCTTCTCACTGCTCCTAATCAATCAGATTGCCCTTTATGAGGATGGAAGCTAATAATTTTATTCAAACCTATACAGTTTTCAAGTTCAATCATTCTTTGGAGAGCCTATATAAAATATTCTCTGGATGAAATGGGGGAGGACGGGGGGGTTCCGAAACATTCGAAAAAAATCTCTTCTATGTCCGAGTCTCCAAATTAACCAGCTTTGCAGAAATATCTCGTAATGATGCTATTTTGAAAACTACCAGGGCCGGGATACCCGGAAAAAAAGAAAAAAAATGAAAAATCTCAAATCTCTCTCGTAAATATCGAAAAATTAAAATATGGAATTGATCAACTCTTGAGGTTAGAAAATCAACATCCTCAAGTCTCTTCGTTTTTGCAAAGAAATCAACGCAATGCAATTTAAAACACAATCCTCAAACCTTATTGAAAATTCCTACTCAATATTCCGCAAAGTCTCGATTCCTACTAGGAAATTCTCGCGAAAAAACCCGATACCTACTCGGGGTTGAAAGGGATCCTAACCTTTGCGAACTTCACAAAAAGTTTACAAAAAACAATTTTGCGAACTCAACAAAAGGTTCGCAAAAAAACAGTCTCCCTAAACTTTGCGAACTTCACAAAAAGTTTACAAAAAAACATTTTGCGAACTCAACAAAAGGTTCGCAAAAAAACAGTCTCCAAAAACCGGCAACTCTGTTCATGGGCTGTCTCGCGACAAATTCAATCTTTTTCTTTTCGCCCCCTACCCCGGGCATTGGCCTCGCAGCCTCGGCCCCACCCCGCTCCCCCCACCCCCTTCTCCCTTCTCCTCCATTCCATTGACAAGCCTTTTCTTCCCGCGAGTTCCCGACCTACCTCCACATCCCAGACATGAACCTCGCCGCGGCCTCGACGGTCGGCACGGTAGACGAGGTTCGAGGTTCGCTCCCCCTTCCTTTAAACTCCTTCCCTTCCTTCCCCTCCAAACCCCTCGCCTATTTCACCCGAATAAGGTTGGCTAATTGCGCGAGGGTTAGTCATGATCTAAGTAACCAGGTCAGTTCGTTCGTCTCGACCGGAAACAAAGAGGAGTGAGCCTCAAGCCTCAACACATTTTGTGACCAGGCGTGTGACGTCAACGACATGTTTGGTCAGTGCGAACAGACTGTTTTAAATAGTGTAGCTGTACAAGCGATATATCGTATCCATTGCCGTTCGGGTACCTCTCTCTCTGGTTCCAAACAACACTGGTCTGCATCAAAAAATGAACTAGCATGGTGGCGGGTGATTTTTACTAGTTTTGGGTAGCTGAATCCGAAAATGGCCTCCGGTTTTTTTTTTTTTTTTTTTTTTTTTTCCATGCCTCCGTTTTTGAGTTCAACCCTTTATGTACCACAAATAGGGTTGAAATGGGCTGATTTCAATGGTTTGCAAAAAGAAATAAAAACAAAAAACTTGATGGGTAATGCATACTAATTTTGGGTCGCTGAATCCAAAAATGACCTCGATGACCTTCGAGTTTTCGTGGTGCAATAAGGGACTTCAGTGAAATCAGCCCATTTTAACCCCTATTTATTGTACATAAGGGGTTAAACTCAAAAACAAAAAACAGGTCATTTTTGGATTCAGCAACCCAAAAATAGTAAAAATCACCCATTATCATGACGGTTTTTCATGTTTATTTCTTTCTACAGACCCGTGAAATCAGCCCATTTTAACCCATATTTGTGGTACAAAAGGGGTTGAAAGCGAAACCGACATCTGATGGACCAATTTTGAATTTCCCGCTCCCACTGACACAAGTCAACAGGATTATTCAAAATTAACGCCCCCCTCCAACTTTTTATTTTTATTTTACAGAGGGGGAAAAAAAAAAAAGTACACATCGCCGCTCAAATAAAAAATTACGATACTTTCTCTACATGGAGTGAGAAAGTAAAACAAACAAAAACGAAACGCAAGAATTTGGATTAAAAGCGGTTTACGAGGACTAAGGACAACAGTTCAGGTAATAAAATAAAAGGAACAGTAGCAAATAGACTAAAAAATTGTGCAAGTTCAGACGCATTTTGATTGAGTTAGTTTTATTTTGAGAGATGAAAAATATCAAAACTAATTGCAGGCAGAGGTAGATTAATTTCTCAACGATATAGAGGATAGAGCATACAAAAGACACGGAAATATGTTTTTCTTTTCATGATAAACGGCTAAAAATATTTTCAGATGTAAAAAAAAAAAAAGTTTAAAAAAATGTTAAAATTTCAAAAATAATCTAGAATTTCTGGTTAACTTATCTCAATTTGACGAGAATCCCCCCCCCCCCAAAGAAAACAAGTTTTTAATTTTTTAGTGAGGGGATTGTTGATAAAGTTCGAAGAAAGAGGAGTGAAAAACTTGGCAGGAAAACTCAAGCTTTATGGGACAAGGTGCACATTTTCCCATTTTTTGGGTGATGAAAATTAGAATTCGAAAGGCAAATGAAAAAAGAAAAAGAAAACTCCTAGAGACAATAAATATTGCGTGGCAAGAAAATGCAACAAAATTTATGGTGGTTCTTTGGTTTGGTGGAGGCTCGTTCTTAAGAAACCAATTTTAAGAGAAAGGGGGAAAAGAAAAGAATGAATTATATTTATTTGTTATCATTTTCAGGTGATTCCTCACTTGTCTGAAGTGAGATTCTGGCTTAATAGATAGCATCATTCATCATTAGTTACTTACTGACGACTTAAAACGCTTATCATTTTTTTTCTGAAAGTATTAATCAAAAGGGGCGCTCCAACAGGAACTTCGTAATTTTTACTCAATTTCTTAGGCCAAATTTCAACAATACAGGTCCTATACTGACGGGAGGAATCAAGTACTGAGATTTTGGCAAAATATTAGGTTCTGTAAGAGCGTTTTGTCATGCGTCATAAAACGCCCCCTACAGTGCCAAATATTTAGCCAACATTTTCGTGCTTTGATTTCTTTCGTCAATCTAGGATCAGTATTGTTGAAATTTAGCGTAAAAAATTACGTAATTCATGTGCGTTCCTTTTGATTAATGCTTTCAGAAAACAAAATTATAAGCCTTTCAAGTCGTCAGTAAGTAACTAGTGACGCTATTTACTGATAATTTAGTGAATTATCATTATCAGGCTGAGTAATTAACTTCACGGGGTGGAACAGTCAGCTGATCATCGGAATCGATATCGGAGTTTTTCACGTATAATCGGTTACTTATGTAGCGTTGTTTATATTTTTTCAACTTTTTAACCTAATTTATCATAACAAGTGCCCAAATGCACAAATTATTTTCCGGTACATTTTTTACTTAGTGTTGAACCTGAAGATGGATAGACTATCCGAAGGGGCCATCGTCTCGTAAATACGAACAATCTAAGAAAATCAGGTAAAAATACATCCACCCATTGAAGCTATTTATTGAGTCAGAATCTCACTTCAGACAGTTGACACGTGAGGAATCGCCCTAAAGTTGACAATAAAACATGGACACACAGTGGGGAGGGGGTAACCAAAATACGAAGTAATTGCTTAAACTTTAGTGGCATATTGGATTTTCAGGTGAAAAAATGACGAAATATGGCAAACGACACAATTATTCAGTGCTTTTGCCAGACTAGCATTTGAATATAATTCACCCAAAAAAGTTTGCAATAAACAAGACAAAAAGGAAAAAGGAAAAAAAACCTTAATTCAGTCTCCTAAGCAAAGTACTACTGCCAAAAGAAAAGAAAAGAAAAGAAAATATAGAGTTTGAATTGAAGATAATCGTTGATGGTGAAAGAAAAATGATTCAAGAGAAGAGGGGGAAGGGGAAAGGTCAGTTTGGGTAAACTTTAGCATCCATTATATTTTAAAACTGTAAGTTTGACTATAAACCTGAGATCAAAGAGTAAACAAGAGTCGTGGTTGCATTGAGAGCTAGCGTGGCCAATGCTGATGAGAGTCGGTTTCTGATTGGCTGGAAATGGAGGGAAATGCGTGAGTCCAAACTTTTTTTGGCCCTATGGATATTTACATGGGGGTTTCGTTCCGGGCGGTTTATCTCAAAACCTGTGCAAAATTGAACTTTAGAAATTAATACGAGTCGATTTAGCAGAATTTTCTCAACAAATTGATAGGTCATACGTACCAGTTTATTGAAAATTCGAACGCCAAACATGAAAACACTCTATTATTAGTACTTTTCAACTGAGACAGTCTATTCGAATTTTCAATAAACTGGTGCTTATGACCTATCAATTTGTCGAGAAAATTTTGCTTAGTCGACTCGTATTATTGCTAAAGGTCAATTTTGCACAGGTTTCGAGATAAACGGCCCGGAACGAAAACCCCCTGTTAATTTCCATGAGGCCAAAAAAAGTTTGGCCCCACGCTTACAACCAATCAGAGGCTAGCCCGCGTTTCCGATCCCTTATCTGCGTTGACCACACACTACGCACGCCCTCTATTCAATTGCGACTCTTGTTTACTCTTTGCCTGAGATCTTTAAACTTTAAACCTAGGTGTTTTGGTCAAGGTTATGTTCGAATTTTAGAAATGTCAAGTTGGCAATTCTGCAGTTTGATCAAATCCATTTGAGCGTGTACAAAGGCCTCTAAGTACTCTACTTCAAAACACTTTATGATAACAAACGCATTGTTACACCAATCATACAATAAAGAATACAATTGATGCTCTCCAAATTTTCTCCCGTAACATGCAATCCGCCAATTTTCTTTTAAGCATTTGACCATCTTAATTCACTCTCAATAATTCTCACACATTTCCACTTAAGTATTCGTTCAGACTCTGAAGAGTTGTTCTGAGTTCTACCTCCAATAATTTTGATTTAAACCTGATTCATAAACAAACACTAGTTATCAATAAGTTTGAGGATTTGAGCTTAAAAGAGCACCGATGAGGCACCTAATAAAAGAAGTTGCTCCATTGAAGTGACCCCCCCCCTCCCCCCCCAAAGAATTGAGAGTAGCGCTGATAAAACCAGTAGATCACACACTGTAAGTACACGCAATCTACCGACGAAGAGCATATTTTAAGGTGACAGAAAATTCTCACTATAGAAGCAATAATTTTGTCAGTACGCGAAAGGGCTGTCATGATTTATTTAACAAAAAGCACAATACTACAAATAAGGGCTACTAGTGCAGAGACTGCAGAACTGTCCATTTTGCATAAAATTAATGGACTTTTTCAATTCACCGATGATTCCACCGGTTGAGAAAAGATTACACAACTCAGTTCAGTGTAAGACTGTGATGCACGAAAATACTCGCATCTGTAATCTTTTCTCAACCGGTGGAGTCGTCGATGACTTTAAAAAACGTGAGGATATTTTAATTAATTAACGGCGTTTCTACCGATTGAGAAAAGATTACAGATCAGAGTATTTTTGTGCATTCCAGTCACACACGGAACTAAACGGTGTAATCTTTTCTCAACCGGTGAAATCATCGGTGGATTGAATAACGGCATTAATTATACGCGAAATGGCAGCTCTGACAGATAGGATGATTTGAAATAGCCAAACAATAGCACAGTAAGAAAAATTCAAATAAATCTGATAGGTCAAGCCAAACCAAAGAAACCTGATGATAAAAGGTGTAATCCGTCGATGAAACAAAGCATGCAGTTCAAATGGAGAGAATAGAGAAAGGCAGGAGAAAAAGGGGGAGACAGAAAAGTGAAGAAAACTTTGACAATTGACTGAAGGCAAAAAAAAAAAAAAAAAAAAAAAAAAAAAAAAAAAACTAGCAAGGTGTGAGAGTGGACCAAACACATTGAATTGAAGCAGACAGAACATTAGAGCTCCGAATATGAGGCCAACTCTTGGCTGGTTGATGGGGAAAATAAATATTACACATTTCAAGAAGGTAATGTCTAATAACTGAAACTTATTAAGTAGCTCAGTTTTTATATTTTAAGTTTAAGTAAAATGTTGGCAGATGAAGGATATTTTCAATATCTAATACTCACAATAAAAGTTGATCCTTTGAACAGAGCTACCGTTCAGCATTTATTTAACTGTATTCTTCAATTCACTGATGATTCCATCGGTTGAGAAAAGGTTACACCGTTCACTTCTATTTACAACTGCAATGCTCAAAAACACTTTGATTTGTACTTTTTTCTCAATCGGTGGAATCGCCATTGAATTACTAAAATATCTGCAAGCTCTTAAAGTCAGCGATGACTCTACAGGTTGAGAAAAGATTACAAATCAGAGTATTTTTGTGGTTTAATAGTCATAAACTGAACTGATCTGTGTAACCTTTTCTTAATCAGTGGAATCATCGGTGAAATAAAAAATGTCATTCAATATACGCAAAACGGCAGCTTTGCCTTTGTACAGCATTTCCGAAGAAAGCATTACTACTGTTAATGTATACAGAAAGTTGCAAAACTCTACTGGGAAGAAATGGCAAGCAATCCTGGCTGATAGAAGATTCAAACTCAAATTAATGAAGAAAATCAACGCAACTTCAAATGAAAGCCTCCAAAAGTAAATAAACTTTATAATCTGTGCCAGATTTTTCATTGTAAAAATTGCTTTTAACCGCTCAAAACAGTTGAAAGGGTGAGTTTTAACCTTCCCAGTGGCGTCGCGTGCAATTTGGCAACAATGTATTCCATCCATTTAAACTCATGTAAAATATCAAAATCAGGGGGTGCACAGTGCACAAGGAAAATTCGATATATTTAATGAGTTTAAATGGAGCAGTAGCATTGTTGCCAGAACACACACAACGCCACTGAACCTTCCATCAGCTTAGATCGTAGCTTTTGAGTTTGCTATTTTGTGATCATGTGAGTTTTGCAAATGTATGCATACATAAACTGTGATAATACTAAAAACTTTCAAAGATGAGTGACAGAAAACAGTCCAAACAATATATTTTGGCACAAAATACAAATAAGATTGTCATATCCACAATTTCATTTAACAAGCTTGGCTTCATTTTCGTCAAAGGTAATTTGAGGTGATGGTCCCGTCTATTTCATTTAAATGTATTTAAAAAAAACCTTTTTGCATTGCTCAATGAGTAGGGGGAAAGAAATTCGGAAATTATTGCTTGGATTCCAACCATTTGAGAACAGATCAGAGGAATAAAAAAAGAGGTAACAATTTTCAACCAAGGAAGAGAAGCAATAATTTTGGTTTTGGTTAATTTACAAGAGGGGGAAAAAAAGCTGTCAAGTAAAAATATAAAAAAGTGTAAACTAAACGGCTCTTTACGAGTCATTGGAGATTATTTTGGCTTCTATAATGTTCCTGAAAAAGGAACTTTTGAGATCGTCATCGTTCTAACCAAAAATAGTCTCTTTAAGCATGGGGCACTCAATTCCCAAAAAGCGAGATGGATAATACATACTCAGTTTTTAAACATTGATATATAAAGATAAGTTTCCAAGAGATAAGAATGTGTGCCTTAGATTAAAAATCAAACATTAGTAGAGCGGAGGGCGATTGAAAATGCACCAACAGATGAAACTTCAAGGCCAATTTCTGAGGTGAACAAATTGGTATTTTTTTTTTTTTTACTATCTCTACAAACAAATGGAAGAAAATTTGTTTGGAAACCCAATTACATTAAAAAGAAAGAAAAAAAAAAATCGGATACAAATTGAACAGAGAAACTTTATTAGAAAAACGAAAACTCAAAGAGCACTTTCACCTTTTGTGGCTTGAGTATTTTTAAAAAATAAGGGAAATTTTTCCCAATCTGGTAATTTGAATTGGAAATTTTTTTTTAAGCAAAATTTTCTTTTCCTTCAGAATTGAAAAAGGTGGAAAGACAAATATTATTACTTGATAAAGTCAATACTCAATGGCTGCAAGAAGGAAATTAACAACAAAGGCAATAATACTCTCTTTATTTTGATACAAGCTCACTCACTGGCTAGTTTCCTTTCTTATTTAGTCTGATGAATATACTTTTAAACGATGTAAACAAAAAATCATGGGATTTTTAAAAGAGTAAACTTAACTGATGCAAAAAGGGGGGGGGGAGAGGAGAGATAAAAGTGTGACAATATTTGACACAAAAAATAGCATCAAGAGCTGCGGTATTTATTTCTGTTGAATAACAAAGACTGGAGATGAGTTAGTATTAATTACAATTATGATACTTCAAGAGTAAAGACAGCATAAAAGGTGGGATGGGTAATTGAAAGCACAGGTAATGCAAGGGTTGTTCAAAAAGTAAGTTTCCCCTTTTTTTTTTCTCGCCTTCTAATTAAGCTAGAGAAAATTCAATTGAAGACCTTGCCGAGATAAGGGCATGAAGAGAGTTTATGTTTTTCAGAAAAACGCGTTTCAAAGTTTCAAAGTACTTTGATTCTTCAAAGTAAGAAATCCATGGAACCAAATCTTGATTTTACTTATTTCTTACTTTAAATAATCAACAAACCACTTTGAAACTTCCAAACGTGTTTTTCTCTCCAGCATAAATTTTCATCTACGCCCTTCTCTCAGCAAGGTCTTCAATTACACCTATACAACCACCATAAACTCATGAGTTTAGCGGTTTTTTTTTAGAAATTAAATCAAACCAACGACTGCTACACAATTTACATTTTTCTGGACTCATGTCTGAAAATTTCCGTCAAACTTCTGATGAGGATTTTTTTATATTTGATCATCTGACATTAGTTTGAGGTACGAAGTGTTGACAATACATGAATTAAGAGACAAACAGTCAGTATCTTCAGTGCACTGTGCAGTGTTTCAT
The DNA here is from genome assembly GCA_011764245.1 of Trialeurodes vaporariorum. NCBI lineage: Eukaryota > Metazoa > Arthropoda > Insecta > Hemiptera > Aleyrodidae > Trialeurodes > Trialeurodes vaporariorum. The sequence goes on from VMOF01000220.1 coordinate 53,282,791, forward strand.
TTGTTCACAAGGGAAAATATTCACATTGATTGAAAATCCCTCAGATGTCTAAGCTTGCTTGCAGTGTGAAAAAATTCAGCCATGTGATATTCACAGACAGCTGGAGGACGTTTATGGTCCTACAGTGATTTTTCAGATAAAAATAACAGTGATGTTACAGCTGATAAAAAATTGAAAGGACACTTTCGGAGATGTGCTCAGAGAATACAATTTGTGAAGCAGAAGTTCCGATTTAATTCCAAAAAAACCCTTGAATTTGTGAGTTTATACAAGTTTTAATGGTGTAATTGGATTTCCACTACCTTAATTAGGAGCCAAGAAAAAAAAATGGAGGTGTTAACTTTTTAAACAACCCTTGTATTTTAATAATTAATGAAGATTATAAATCCAGTTAAATTTTGTAACGAGAAAAAAAGATTAATTCGAAGTAAAAAAACAAAAGTTAAAAAAATTTTAAATATATTTTTTCTTTCGTATAGATTTACACATGAATAATAGAGATCTCTGGATACTATTAATACATATGACAAGGCAGAAAAAAGGGGTCTATTCAAGATAAAGAATAAGTAGACAAAAAACCAAAACATAAACAAATAATAAAATAATTTTATTGTTCCAACTTAAAAAAAAAAAATTTGATTAGTTTTCAAATATCACAGATTGACAGGAACTCGATTTAAAACTTTTTATTTTATTAAATTTTCCCCCCTCCCTTTCATTACGTTGGGACGGACAGATTAACAGATTAATCAAGTTCATACATTTCGAAAATAGGTACAAGAGAAAGGAGAATGATTTTCATAATTCTTGATACAAGCATTAAGGAATTTTCCCAGCCATAGACAAGTCACGTAAAAAAGGCTCCAATTACCAGTTAGCAATTACGACATTCATCAAAATCAGGGGGGGGGGGGGTGGTTACAGTAAAATAAAAGATAAATTTTTTCCAGTAAAGCTAAGCACAAAAATTCCACAACATATCTGTGATGCCTCGACTCAATTAAAGTGTTCAAGGTGATTCTTCAGCGTTTAGTGCCGATTTCAGCCACCAGAGCGCTACCGTTCAGTTAATGTCAAATCACAGGCCAAAAGTAATTTATATTTATAAAAACGGAGTATCAGTAACTAGATAATTATCTGAAGAATGTCTCTGTAAAATATCTCGCCAATAACTTCAAAAATAAGGCCAAAAGTACCAAAAAATGAAAAATCACATTTCAATGATATTTCATTTTTTGGTACTTTCAGCCTTATTTTTAAAAATATTGACAAGATATTTTGCAGAGACGTTCTTCAGATGATTATCTAGTAACTAACACTCCGTTTCTTTAAATATCAATTATTTTCAGCCTGTTTTTTGACATAAATTGGACGGTAGCGCTCTGGTGGCAGAAATCAGCACTAAACGCTAAAGAATCACCTTAAAATCATTCCAACATTGATTGGGAAGGGAGCAGGGAACACTGGCGGATCCAGGAAATTGTCCTTCTTTCTTTCTGGCAATTTGAATGCATGTATTAGAGGAGGAGAGAAGAGGGGGCGAAAATCACGAGACTGCCCCTCGGCCCTCATCTGTCTTTTTCCAACACACGCGATCTAATGAGAGAAAAGAGAGAAGGATATAATCCTGGATCCGCCAATGGCATGGAGCTTGTCTCACGAGACATTTCCGATCAACTTCAGAAAGGGATGAACTCTATTAGTAATATTTTCACATTATCAGAATTCAAGCACACCCTTTACTTACGTTCCCTACAAAAAAATATCCTGTTCAAGATACGATTTTTAAAAGCGAGTAAGGAAATCAAATTGCAAACAGATCTCAGTAGAAGATATTACAATAATTATACTTTCTCCGAGGCTAACAAGGCATTAATGAGAGGCGCTGGAAGGGGGGGGTGGGGGTGTCACAAATTTTCAGAGGCTGTAACTTGGAAGGGGTGCATTTTTGGACACATGTTTATGTTAAAAAAAATACTTCTTTTGACCTTAACAATACGCCCTTACAAAGTTCGGGCACAGTTTTTCAACACCCTGCATATTGACTCTGCTCTCAACTGAATCCTGCTGCAATCACAGCATGCCAGACTAGTCACTTTGTTTGACCACTGTAAGCTGCAGTGTTACTATTTCAAGTCAACCATTCATAATCAGCAAGCTATACTAATCCAACCTTGCAAACATTCTCTGAAATCATGGGTGGATACAGGAATTTATCTTTCTATCTCTCCTTCCATTTGATTACATACATTAGAAAAGGACAGAGAAGCTAAAGTCACAAAATGGCCACCTTTGCTATCCTTTTTCTAACACATATGTTCTAATTTGAAGAGAAAGAGAAAAACAAATTCCTGTATCCGCCCATGTCCGGAATTCAATTGATTTCCCAACAAACAGATCTGACGCTTCTCCAGCCAAAAGCTCAAAAGCTCAACAACTCGTTTTCTAATCCTTCAAACTTTTTGACACCAGCGTGGAATGAAAATAAAAAAGAAACTGAGCCGGATAAAATAGCAAAAACCCTGCTAGAAAACTCAAGGCCCTTTGTTTCCCACTGTGGCACATAAACAAAATTTTGAGGTAAATCTTTAGCATTCGGTTCTGTTTTTAGCTTCGAGATAACAGTAAATGGATTGAAGACAAATTGTCAATCACAAGCAATTACTCTGGAGAAAAAAGGTGCCAAATTTGAGCAACCTTAAGTGAGAAAACTTCAAAGATAAAGAAACGAGGCTGAAAAAACTATTTAAGTAAACGTTCAAGGTGAACCGCTGCATTACTTCACTAGATTTTTTAGCCTGATTTTTTTGTCCAACTACCTAAATTTCTTTCAGAAGAAAGTCTTTGGAGATGAATAAAACGTAACTGAAACTTATTCAGTCTCAAAATGGTCTTATTTCAGTCTTAAATTCGTCATTGTGTATCCTACAACACTATGGGAGCTAAAATCAGAAGCAAGCATTGATGGTTCACCTCACGCGTAGTTCTGAAGACAGGAGAGAAAAATCAATAATAGTGCTTACCGGTACATTCTCAAAATTTCGACAATCGAATGATCGTTTTCTCTAGAACCAGGGGTCTGAACTGATGGAAATGATGCAAAGGAAGAAAAAAAATTGACCATCCCCTACACCATAAAAAAAAAAAAAAAAAAAAAAAAAAAAAAGAGAGAGAGAGAGGGAGGAAGAAGGTATCACGTGACTTTGCCGGACGTTGAGAGTAGTAGGAGGGTGGATTTAACAGGTATGCAGTGTTGACAAATTTCTGTAACTGTTGCGATTACTGACATAGATGACCAGGATTGTAAAAAGCTCATAATAAAGTATAAATATTCACTTATGTTTTAATGGTAAGTAATAAAAGCACGCTGCGGAAACATTTTTCTTGAGAATGAAGAGGCGATAATGCGAGGTTCTTGGAGATTCACAGTAAGAAGCGCAAAATTTATCGCTGCTATAGCATTAGTTCGCGCCAATAACATAATGCAGATTCGCAAAACAATATCCGAATAGTATCAAATGATACACACGCAGACGCAGACAAAATCGCTTGTTACGATTTTGACATTTAACGATCAAAACATATTAGAGCAGCTCGACTGAAATTCATAGAAAGGAAAGAAGAGGCAAGTATCATGACAGAAAAGAAAATGTCTTTCAAGATGATAAAAGAGAGAAATACTTGATAAAAATCCAGAGCACTCTGTAGTAATCATAGACGGAAAATTATAGCACACTAACTATAATAGAAAGTAATGATTACGTATTTTCTGTATGTTCCCTTTTTCTAGTAAATTTCAAAAAATGCCCCCAGAATTATAAGAGAATTTAAACGCGTGAAAAAAACATTGCCATTCAAATGATCAATTCTCTTAACTCAGCTGTGATCATATTGATCAATTGATCAATTTTTTTCTTTTCTTTTTATTTTTTTTATTTTTATTTTTATTTTTTTTTTAATTGTTTCTTTTTCAATTATAAATTTCTTTACTATTGCCGGTATTTTTTTTTCTTGACAATTGGTGAGTGCTCCGGATCACAGTTGCATTATTCAGAATGAGTAAGTCTCGTGCGATGACTTACAATATATCCCTTGAACTTCAAGTGCCGCTAAACAAAGACATATTTCAATGCTGCGTGAGACAGGCAACCTGGAAACAAAAAAGAAGCAACAATGTAGACTACGTAAGCAAAAACTAAGCTAATCAAAATCATCAAAAAAAAAAGATAAAATCATGGCAATAAACAATCAATGGAGCATTTACGCAAGAAAATTTACTAAAGCTTTTCATGAGTGTTTTACTTCAGAGATTGTACACCAAGTTGTTTCCTTCCTTCGTACACGCTTAATTAGTTTGATCAAGCAGAGCAATACACCAAAAGTAACAGGTGACCAACTGTTGAGCACTAGCACTGAAGCCAAAAATATGCCATTGATGCACGGAGAAAAAAAAATTGGTTTTGAGAACTGAACTTCGGCTCATATGGAACACTGAGGTGTTCGGTTACAGTAACCAAAGTTTTTGGTTGTAAGTATCGAACATCAGTTAGGAGTACCGAAGGTTCCGGTGAGTGTGACTAATACTATGACTCACATTTCATTCCTACAGAACCACTTCGGTACTCCTACCTGAAGTTCGGTATTCACAACTGAAAACTTTGGTTACTGGAACCATCACCCTCGGTGGTGTTCCATACGAACCAAAGTTTTTTTCTCCGTGAGGAATATAAACACTGATCGATGTTTGTCAACAAAAGCTATGATTACATAGCCCGTCAAACAAATCCTGTAAACAACTTCATCAAACAACAGTTCTGTTATCGCCAGTCCAAAAACAACAACTTCTGGCACATTTATTTTTGAATTCTGCAAGTGTCTTGTTGCCTTATCTGCCTGTGTGATCAAACTATTTTTGCGTGTGCGGCAGAGCTGCAGTTTTGCGTATAATTAATGGCATTTTTCAATTAACCAATGATTCCACCAGTTGAGAAAAGATTGCACATTTCGGTTCGGTCTATGACTGTACCGCACAAAAATAATCTGATCAGTAACCTTTTCTCAATCGGAGCAATCGCCGTTTAATTATTAAAATATTCGCACGTTCTTTAAAGTCATCGACGACTCCACCGGTTGAAAAAAGATTTCAGATGCGAGAATTTTTGTTCAATACAGTCTTACACTGGACTGATCTCTGTAATCTTTTCTCAAGCGGTGGAATCATCGGTGTATTTAAAATGTCATTAATTATACGCAAATCAACAGCACTGATGTGCAGAGGCCTTTCCACCATATTCTTGACCAAAGAGGGGAAAGTAAACAAATTGTGGTAGAAGTTTCAAGTTAAGTCCAGTCACCCAAGCACTAAGGCTTGTTACACTTAAGAGGCAATATCAAACGCAAAAGTTTTGGCGGTCAGTAATTTATCTCGAGCATAGGAAGGAAGCATGCAAGGTCGCAAAAAATCGTATGTAGTCAAATTTTTGCGACACGAGAGTTCTGCATACTTCTATCAAGATGCAAGTCAGATTAGTAGGAAAAATTTTCAACCACCCCGCAACATTTCACCTAACCTAAGTCCAGTCACCCAAGCACTAAGGCTTGTTACACTTAAGAGGCAATATCAAACGCAAAAGTTTTGGCGGTCAGTAATTTATCTCGAGCACAGGAAGGAAGCATGCAAGGTCGCAAAAAATCGTATGTAGTCAAATTTTTGCGACACGAGAGTTCTGCATACTTCTATCAAGATGCAAGTCAGATTAGTAGGAAAAATTTTCAACCACCCCGCAACATTTCATGCCTCTTTTCTGCTCTTTGTGAACACTCTTGAATGTCAAAACTTTTGCGTTTGATAGTACCTACAGAGGAAAAAAGCAGCGGTCACTTTTTGGAAGAAATTCAGAGCAAAATTTTAGCAATTTTTTTTATTGTCTGTTTAGGCATTTAATGCCTGAAATTGAATAAATAAAGAAGTAAATAAAAAAAGCGACGAAAGCAGATTATTTTTGAGTTGATTTTTGCATTAAAAATTGGCAAATTTTCAACATTTCTGGGGAAGGCCCCCCTTCTTATGGGGGATGTACCCCAGACCCCCCCTCCCCACCTCACAAATCGGTATGCAGTGGAGGGTAGCAATTTTGTCCTCACTCACAAGCGGTACAAGGATACATCCGGGCTTGATGACTCAATGAAAAAAAGTAAGGAATAAACAGCAGAGGATTCTAGAATCTAGAATAAAAGCGAGGCGTGGGTGCTTTCGTACAGGCCTTATCACAAAAAGTTTCAAAAATCAAAGAGTTACAGATTTGCACGGGTCATATTACCTGATGAGTCGCTACTATCAGCAAATCTCCAATACATTGACTACTCAGAATTAGAATTTAAATACTTTCTGATTTGTTGGTGAGATTCTGTACCTTCGTTAGTAGGCATCCCTGTTTTCTGACTATTTGGTTCATTAAAAAGCTTAAAATGCTTTAAAATATACAAGTATCTAGCTTTTCATAACGCGTTCACCCATGTTTGCAGTACTAGAGCATTTAGCTGCTAGTATCACGCACATGCTAATCATGAACTTAAGAGTCATGCTGATACCAAAACCACTACAGTCTGTCAGAGAGGGTGTACCTACTTGTGAATGCACGCATGCTTCAATTTTCCGTTTTCTGCTACTGCATGTGTAGAGTTTGAATAACACACCGTACCACCTGAATCACAGAGACACGAAAATTACATTAGAATCTTGAAAGAAAACAAAAACAACAGTACAAAGATTGCATGTTGATACAAATAAAAAAAAAAATTAAATAGAGAAACACTTAGGTAGGTTCAAGAAAATTGAATCAAGACAAGCTCCAAAAATGATACAGCCCTCCCTAATTCATATTAGGTCAAACCCAATTAACCCTACACTGCAAAGTGTATCTTTGGTGATACATGATAGCCCTATATCAGACATTGTAATTCATATTTTGACTTATTTCAAGTTGTATCACCAGTGTCACATTATAAGAAAACATAGAAACGGACTCAAAAATTTTCCAAAAGACTATACCAGCACTTATTATAATGAATTTATTAATGGAAATAATGGCGGGGAGATTTGCCTCCGTAGCCAATTCAACCCCAATTTCATTATTTTGTCTAAGCTTTTGGCATTTGCTTTTTGAAAAATCCAATCAAAGTACAAAGTTATTATTTTTTTGAAAATGTTGAATTTTTTTTTCTTTTCCCACCATTTCTTATGGTGTTACAACACATGTAAAAAACGAGTAAAAAATAGAAAATGAGAATTTTTACCGAAAAACTGTCCTGCTATTCTTTGCTATTGATCCCCCATATATTTGACCACCCAGTGATATGAAAAACCCGTTTTGGTTGGGGGGGGGGGGAATCATGCAGTAAAGGATTAAGGTTATTCCAGGCAACATTTCTAGATTATAATCCGATGAATAACAACACTAGTCGTTACTGGGAAACGTAGTGTTTCCGGCGTTTCAAATTGAAAACAAAGAAAAAACGCAAAATCTAAGAATATCACCACCTGCATCATTTTGTTATGGATTTTTAGAACCCAAAACGAGCAAAATTTTTTGAGAACTAAAGCCGTAAATTATGAAATTCATTTTGTCAAAAGCTTAGTGAGTGTGAGTAGAGCTTTGTCTATTTGCCTCACTCACACTCATTGAGGCTTATTGGAATTTTTGTAATTCATAATTCCCAGCTTTATTTTTTGAGTGTTTCAGCTTGAAACTTTCAGGGTATTTTTCCTAAAGTATGTTCGCAGGTGCTGACATTCTTCAAATTTGTTCATTTGGCAAAAATTCATTAATTGTGGCCAAAATCTGTTGATTTTTTGAGCAGCGCGAGGTGATGTCCACAGATCAAACTAGTGGGTCTGTTGCAAACTTTTGCCACAGCGCTCTAGAGTGTTCAACCTCATGAAAAATTGCGTCAAAAGTCCATTGGTGGCACCAGAAAGTCATAAAATGCAGTATGAAACTCACGAGAGACGTTTACTGAAATCCAAGATGGCGGTAAAATATCGAGCAACCTGTATGCATGCACCACGAACATCCAAGGATAGCCAACCTCACAATATCGATCACACCCAATCACAATGTAAATAAACGCATAACCTCTGAAGCTGTGAGGTTGTAAACATTGGCAATCCTTGGATGTTAAAGGTGCATGCATACAGATTGCTTGATATTTTACCGCAATCTTGGATTTCATTAAACGTCTCTTGTGAGTTTATTATCGCATTTCATGACTTTCTGATGCCACCCATGGGCTTTTTGGGCGATTTTACGTACTATGTAACACTCTTTACTGTTGTAGCAAAAGTTTGCAACAGACCCATTGACCCTATAGAATCATCTAAACTATAGATTTGGTTCAAGTTCAGACTGGCTCCAAAGTATAGGTTCAAGGTTTGGTTTGACAGAATTTAAGGTTTTAGAACCAGCTTTGGAGCAAAACACAAGAATAGATGGACTGATTTTTTGTTAAATTTTCGGTATCATTAAATTTTACATTTTCCTCCCTGATGAGGACAACACAATCATCCTGAACCGACCAAATTGACAGTAATACATCTTCATAGATGATTCAATTCAATGGCTTTACCCAGGAAAGCTACAAATCCCACGACACCGCATGCAATTTGGCAACTCGGCATTTTGTCCATTTGAACATATGATTAGGATTGATCTATGAAAGGTGCAAAGTGCACTCTCTCAAATTGATAGTTTGCATAGGTTTAAATGGATGAAATGCAGCACTGTTAGAATACGCACGATTTTAGAGGTCGTTTCACTTAAGTTGGCCCATGACCGATGGGTTTGTCTACTGCGCAGAGACGAGTTTGCATTTTTGCCCATGTGCAAGAATGGAAACACATCTTTGCGCAGCGAGCCGCATGATCTGTCATCGGTCTTCTTTCGTGAAGCGAGCTCTACTATAGCTACAAACCTATCAAAGTACTTTGTGAATCCATAAAATTTAGTTGGTTTCTTTCAGCATGAAGCCCTTGAGTTGAACAGAATAATCCAAGAAGATAAATTACAGCTATTCTATTTGTTGGGCACCTACATTTTTTCTAAAAAAATTTCTTTTCCTTTTCACTCAAACAGAGAGAATGTAGAGCAATAAGGATCCAAATCATAATCCTGGAAGATTCCTTTCCTGCAAGAAAATTATTTAAAGGTCAGGATTCTTCCGTTTATTTAATATTTTGGACCTTCTCAACCGGCATTGAATTGGTTTTTCGGCAATACATGTTCAGCTTCGGTTTAGAAAGTTTCCAAAATTTAGGAGGTTCACAGTTGGATTTTGTTCAAAATTTTTGAGCAGTCCGAAAATCCCCTTGACTACTTGTTTTAAAGATCGATGATCGATGGCGGTATTAATTTTTCCTGTAGGTATGTAAGAGAAGGGAAAAATTTCTTCTCACCAAATTGATGACTTTAGGCAACAGTCCAAAATGCTACTCATAACCATCTATATCTTTCATTAATTTTCTAAAAGGCAAAGGTCTTTCAAAATGATCAGATTGCGTAAGCAAACTAGCTCAAGGGGAAGATGATGTCATGCTTTTTTTCTAGGATTTCAGTGATTGCAAAAGAAAGACGGGAAGTGACCAAGGAGGCGAGCATGAGAGACCGAGAGGACTGAACGATTAAAACGAAAACGAACTTATTCGGATGAAATGAAGTCAGTGACACGAAAAATAATTCCAAGACTTTTCAAACTCCAGATTTCCATTTTCATGCCTGAGCGCAGAACAATACAAAATATAGAGACAATTTGCTACCGAAGAATGAGAAGAAAATAAGTAACGATAATGAAAAGAGGGCAAAAACCAAGAGCAAAATAACGACCGGATGAAATTTGCTACCGAAGAATGAGAAGAAAATAAGGAACAATGATGAAAAGAGGGCAAAAACCAAGAGCAAAATGATGACCGGATGAAATTTGCTACCAAAAAACGAGAAGAAAATAAGCAACGTTGATGGAAAGAGGGCAAAAACCAAGAGCAAAATGATGACCAGATGCAAATTGCTACCAGAAAATGAGAAGAAAATAAGCAACGATGGTGAAAAGAGGGCAAAAACCAAGAGCAAAATGATGACCGGATGAAATTTGCTACCAAAAAACGAGAAGAAAATAAGCAACGTTGATGAAAAGAGGGCAAAAACCAAGAGCAAAATGATGACCAGATGCAAATTGCTACCAGAAAATGAGAAGAAAATAAGCAACGATGATGAAAAGAGGGCAAAAACCAAGAGCAAAATGATGACCAGATGGTGCAAATGAACCAAGATGATGGTTCTTGAGCATGAAAGGAGTCTCTACAGCCTACTCCGGGGAGTCGAACCGACCAAAAAAAGGGTTCAGGTTTGGTTCAAGTTCAGATAGTTTCCAAAATTCCAGTTCGAGTTCGACAAAATTTTAGGTTTACAAACCAGTTCAAAGCTGGTTCAACAGAATTTTAGGTCCATGAACTATTTTGGAGGAGTGAAATGACTAATTTTTGGTTTGGTTTTCAAATACATTAATCATGAAACGTTTCTAATTTCACCTTTTTTAGCGAAAACAGTGTAGCCATCCTGACATGTCTATCTGCCTCACTCGCGCTCATTGAGTCTTGTGGGAATTTTTGTATTTCATAAATCTAGACTTTATTTTTAATTGTTTCAGCTTGACACTTTCAGGGAATCTCCCTGAAGTATGCTTGCAGGCGCGACATTCCTCAAATTTGTACTTTTTAGAGAAATTCATCAATTTCAGCCAAAAAATGTTAAACATTGAAAGCAGCACAACGTGGTGTCCACGGTTTGAAATAATCGACCATGGAATTACCTTAAATTAGTATCAGGGGATCTTCACTTATTCAAATTTTTCTTCACGAGGTTGCCAGGACCTCCTTTAATGCCCTCTCCACCCCTCCCCTCATCTCTTAAAACAATACCACTCAAGAGGGGGGCACAGAATTTTACAAATTACTACCCTATTGGCAGAGCTGCAGCTTTGTGTATATTCAATGAGATTTTTCAACTCACCGATAATGCCACCAGTAGTTCGAAAGGTCACACAATTCAGTTAAGTGCATGAATGTGATGCACAAAAAAACTCCAATCAGTAATCTTTCCTCAACCTGTGGAGTCATCACTGATTTTTAAAAAAAACTGCAGATGTTTTGATGTTATAACAGGTGATTCCACCAACTAACAAAGTAACAAAAGATTACAGATGCAAGCAGTGGCGAAGCATGAAATTTGGCAACAATGCACATTTTCCATTTAAAACCACCAAAAAAGTCGAACGCTTCAGTCATCGGCGATGACCAGACATTTCGACCTTTCTGATGTGTTTAAATGGGAAAGAGAAACGTTACTAAATTGCACGCCTTGCCACTGGATGCAAGTATTTCCATGCACTACAGTCAGTGGCGTCGCGTGCAATTTGGCAACACTGCATTCTACCCATTTAAACTCATGTAAAAGGTCGAATTCAGGGGGTGCACAGTGCACAAGGAAAATTCGATACATGTAAGGAGTTTAAGTGGAGGAGTTGCATTGTTGCCAGATGGCACGCGACGCCACTGACTACAGTCGTAGTCTGAACTAGACTAAGTTATCTTCCAGTCAGTCGATGGAATTAGATCGGTGAATTAAAAACTTTCATTCAACCAACACATTGCATCAGCACTGCCTTAACGGGCACAATAAAAGCAATGCCCTTTGTGAAAAAGTTCAAAAAAATTAAAAGCTTTTTGGCACGCTTGAATAGTCCAGATATTTCAATTCACCGATGATTTCACCGATGATTTCACCGGTTCAGAAAATAATACACAGTTCAGTTAAGTTTATGACTGTAATGCACGATAATACTCACATCTGAAATTTTTACTCAACCGGTGGAGTCATTGATGACTTAAAAAAAACTTGAGAATATTTTAATTAATTAACGGTGATTGCACCGATTGAGAAAAGATTACAGATCAAAGTATTTTCATGCATTACAGTCATACACTGAAATAAACTGTGTAGTCTTTTCAACCGGTGGAATCATCGGTGAATAGAAAAATGCCTTTAATCATACGCAAAACGGCAGCTCTGCAATAGTCTAATCACAGAATTTCTATTGAAAGTGGTTTCTCACACTACAGTGTCACAAAATGAAAACTAGTGAGTTTTGTTCAAATCAAAAAAAAAAAAAGATGCATCGTTCAAGGTAAGACCCTCCTCCTATTCATGGCACAGCTCATACTTTAAATGAATACGCCTGAAAATATAATTGATAAAACGTAGATGCCTACACTCTGACAAAAATTGGTCCTATCACAATTGATAAACGTGACTTTCCAACTGTTTATCAGGAGTTATTAAAACATAAACACAGTTACGTAAGAGGTACGTTAATGACATCAATAACAAAATATTTTGCATTATAATCAGAAATCATATTTTGTATGTAACAATGTAAGTGAGGCGTCTTTAGACCTCATGATGCTCCAGTTATGTCAGTAAAGCAAACAAAAGCAGAAAACTTGACCTTCGCAATGATTGCAAATGTACAATTTCTAAATAAATAAAAAAGAAATACAAATCAGAGCATCGCAATGAGTTAAATAATTTCTTTCCGCCGTTGAAGTTCCGGGAATTGAAATTTTCTTTTTACTGAGACGGATTTTGCTGACTGGTGCCAAGGAGCGTGCCAAGGAGCAGGAAAAAATAGAAGTAAACACAGTGCAAGCAACAAAAAATGTGGTTATGCGTTAACTAATTTCCTCCAAGCTTCAGACATTCAAGTTTGTTCTAGTTGGCCATTTCTGTATTATTTGAACAAAACCACCTGAGTGGACTGGGGTGGGGTCTAAAAGGTCGCAAGAAAATTTTTAAGCAACCAGCTGGAATATCTAATTTCTTCTCTGGGGGGTGTTTAGGATCCCCCTCCCCCACCAAAGAGAGGGAATGAGTATCATGGCTCTCTCCCAGAAAATATTGAATAATTAGACTGCCTGAATGCAATTTAAGGCACTTCGGCATGTTGAAAACAAGGTCTATTTCAGAAAAAGTTCATGCCAGTTTGTCAAGGCAAAACATACACCGATGTAGAAAAGAATGCTATATTTTTCATTCTTTAATTAAATAAATTGAATTTTTCATTTTCAATTTAAAGTTTTTATCATAAATGCAAGTGCAAACAGAGTTTTGCTGAAGAATGAGAAAGTAAACAACCTGGTGCACTTATAGAAGGAGGTCTGATTGTGAAAGGCAAGGGCCAAACAACATGTAGTCAGGACGGAAGACCATGCGTTCATTTGTCTACCACGACCATCAGTACCTCACTTTAGCATGCACAAACAGCAAGAGCTCCGACGAAAATAATGAGCACGGTTGCCCAAGGTCTAATTGGTTTACTCTCCTGCTCTGTTGTGGGGCAAGACAGCGACAGACAGCGACTAATATTTTTGCCAGAACTTTGGTTAAAACCAAGCAGACCCGCGCACATTCATGCAAGGAAATGTAGATATGAAATAAGTACTCAGTGGTCAATGGTTAAAGAAGCTTATACGAGGGTCATCCAAAAAGTAAGTGTTGCTATCTCATAACAAACTAAGAAAGATAGAAAAAGTTCAAAGTAACGGATTTCAAGGCATTACCAAAAAATAAATGTAAACGAGTCTACAGATCGAAGAACTCAAGATTCAACAGGTTAACAGTTATATTTCATTGGAACACAAGTAACCGAGATCGTTGGACCAACTCGTCGGAGTAGTTTGAGTGTTCCGTTAAAAATCATTGTGGTTAGTTGCGTCCCAAATAAAAAATTAGCCTCACTTGAGATAGTTTCCAGACAAAGAGAGGTTAGGATCCACAAGAGACCGTAAGTAAGACAAAGACAAGATATGAGTACTTTGGTGAAAAGGGACTGCTGCATTTGAAGTTATATTAGAACCTAGTTGCACTGAAAACCACTTCGACAATGCTTTATAAAAAATTTTCACTCGAGGGTTTTATTGTCTTGAGTGCACCCAAAGGGCGCCTAGAGACCTAGATGTCCTCAAAAACAATCTTGCCAATGCTTTGCCAATCTCAAAAGTTCAGCAGTCCCTTAGCTAAAGAACATGGGACTTCATATGATATAATTGAGATGAAAAATTCACCTATGATCTTGCAAAAATTAAACTGGGGGGAAAAAAAATACTTAAAATAAATACATGACATCCATTGGTGAGACAAGCTTTAAGATAAAAGGTTGTTTACTGAAGTGACTTTGAATTCGAAAACGTGGATTCACTTCTTTACAGGTAAATTCACGAGAGAGAGTAAGAAGACACTTGTTTGGATCCAATTTTAATTGCGAGGTCATCACTTGAAGTTTAAGTCTTAAACGGTCTGTATCTACGGTGAAAGCTGCTGCATCTTAAGTAGAAGTCATTTAAAATTACTTAGTTGGCATAGCTGACAGTTCATAATATTTACGCGCTGTTGGTTTCACAGCATATCTGCACATTGCGCTTAACGCACAGAGATGCTGGGATCCAATCAAGTTGGAACTCAACCTGGTTCAACCGATGAGCAACAATCAACTTAAAATGAAGCTTGAGCCACACTAGAGCTTGACTTGAAGGCCATCCATGCTGTTTAGTGAGCAAAGAGTGAGGTAATGCTAGTTCAAGTCCAAGTCCGACTTTTCGCCAACTTGATCGGGCCCCTGATGAGTAAACTGCACGTAGGAGCAAAACTGCCAACTGATTTAAAACAACTTTAAACAATTTTAACTCAAAAGGTTAAAAAAGTCTCAAAATGTTTTGAAAACAAGTTGAATAAGAGAAGGTGGATACAAACACATCTGAGAAAGTTTTTTGGGGACATGTTGAAATCGTTTCTATGACCCACTTTTGTTTCCATAGCGTTTCACTCATATCAATCTTGTTCTGTTGCAGTGACATGTTTCGAAATCATGGTACAGAAGCGTACTTGAAATCTAACTGATATCCAGAGAAAAGAGTAACTTAACATGTTTCAAGAAAAATTTTGTGAATGCATTATTATCAATTTACGCATCACGTACACGTCTATCGAATGTTTTCAAAATCAGAAGATATATTTTCGAAACAAAAGCAGAGAAAAACAAAGCTTTTAAATCTTCAAAAACCTTTACAGACATGTGAGTTTCCACCTTGCTTTAATAGAAATGTTTCAAAAGTAGATCTTGGAACATTTCAAAAGCATGCTGAAACATTTCTTGGGCCATGATAAACCATCAGGGAATGCTACTATTATTCTCCTAACATGGTTTGGCTGGCAAATCATCAATTCTAGTTTTGCTGATCGAAAGGCATGTTAATATACATTCATTGCATTGTTGGAACAGTCTGTGCCTAGAGGCAATAACGCACATAATAGACCAAGGCCACATGACCCGAGTTAGGTTATGTTCAGAAACCTAGAATCGGACGATTTATCCTTACTTAGATTCTTTGGGGATGGCAAATACACCTTGAGGCAGCATGTTGCATAGAGATTTAAAAGGTTACAGAAACGTAGGGGAAATAATTCATCTCAAAAATGCTTCGGGAGCGGCTAACGAGGTACCTCTGCGAAGTAAAAAAGATTCACCTACAGCAGAATCTACTCCGTTACAAAGCCTGTATTCAAAACATCTACTCAAATAAAACATGCCAGTTAGCCACAATTTAGAGATTCCCACGAACTGAATAGCATAATATTGAAATCAGTGAGGCGGGGTGGCGCAATAACCTCTGCATAACCTAATTCATAAAAAGAACCGAAACTTTGAAAAAACGGTACACCCAAACTTCAGGAAGAGATGCCCAGCATGGAGTCACATGATAATCTAAGACTATAGATGAATGACTTCAAATGCGTACGGAAATTCTTCATTTTGAAGCGGAAAATCAATAGAAATAGGCCAAAATAAAACAGCTACGAAACTGCAGTTGGATCTCGATTTTGATCCCATCCTACATCCAATGTTGCAAAAGTTTGAAGGTTCCTTTCAAATCAAGTTTGAGGTGAGTATGAGAAACTGAGAGAATAATGGTACACCTTGAGAATGGTTCCGGGAAATGATGCACCTTCACTGCTCAGGACACACTATTCTTTTCATATTGACTGCAAGCCAAAGCCCTCGAAGGGAACTGATCTTCCACTAACCAAAAGATCGACCATAAGAATCAAGGAAATTGATAAAAGAAAATAATGCAGAGGCTAACAAACCAGGATTTCTGCAAAATACGAAGTTACCATGATGAAGTGAGCCTATTTCCGTTTGAGGTTAAGGTTGAAGCTCGAGTCACAGTTTCGTGAGAGAAGACACACAAGGACACTTCAAAAACCACAAAAACAAACACATATGAACATCAGCGTTGATTTCAAAGAGAAAATAAGCAACGAAACGACACGAAAAATTCAACGATACGTTAAAATAAGAAGCTGAGCCATCTTATGCAAGGACTCGGCGAGTTACGTTGCAAGTGGTGGAGCAACCATGGACATTTCCGTGATTTTACGCAAGATTTCGATCGAACAACGGTAGCAGGGTATTAAATAAAGATGTATGAAAAAGTAAAGAGGAGGATATTCCAATTTACTTACGAAATAACACAATAAATTCACATAAAATTGGCTTAGTCTGGAACAAATTGGTAACTATCCTTGCGGAAATGATAAAAACTACAGCCTATGTTATTTACACTCGGAACTCGAGGCTGCTCCACAGTCCCGAATTTCACCATTCATCGCAACGAAAATCAAAGAGGTTAGGTTTGTTCTTTGCTTCGTAAAAAATGTTTTTTCCTCAAAGAAATTAGTAATATTGGTGACTCTTGTTATCTCAAAACCAATCCAATACGACCCTAAAATAATTGGGCAGAAAAAAGTGGAAAGGGATGCAACTTTCACGAGTGACAGAAACGCTGGTGAAAGTTCGAGAAAAGTAGTTATGCAATCCGCAGATCATGAATGAGGATGAAGTTGTCGCATTGTTGAGGTGTTCGGTGACAA
The DNA here is from genome assembly GCA_011764245.1 of Trialeurodes vaporariorum. NCBI lineage: Eukaryota > Metazoa > Arthropoda > Insecta > Hemiptera > Aleyrodidae > Trialeurodes > Trialeurodes vaporariorum. The sequence continues at coordinate 53,299,827 of VMOF01000220.1, forward strand.
ACCGACAACGTGTTCCTTGTGAATATTTCCCCCCTATTGCCGCGTGCTCAATCGCTTGAAATCAAAGCAGGTGAAAAATTCCGGAACTGCAAAGCTCTTTATTATTGGCCTCTGGGAATTCCCTCCAAAAGAGGTTACCGGTGTATTGAAGGGGGGAGGGGGAGGATAGCCGGAGTTGTCTCTTGGCAAGCTCATTGTTCTTGATGTAAGCCCTACCAGCATTAGTTACCTACTTATATACAAAATCATTTCTGTATAAGTACTACAATTTCCTGTCAAAGACCAAAAACGCCATTTCTTATAGCAGTATGCAAAAAAACAAAAAAAAAAAAAAAAAAAAAAAAATTAAATTACAATTTGCTGTCCCAATTATTTAAACTTCAATTAATGCAATTAAATAGATGCATCATTAAAATGGTCCTTTTGCAGAATCCCAATTTTTTTTCTCTGCATTTCGTTTTTTATTAGTATTGCAATAATTGATAGAAACTGTCAACATTTTTGGGACTAACAATGCTATAAAAATAGGACGTGATAGGTCCTGTCAAATAGCAACATGCGTAGAGGTAGTTTCAGAAGTGTAGGCGGACCTAGACCGATAATCTTTGGAATTTGTCAACATTATTTCTGATATTACTCGATGAAAATGAATAAAAATGAAATTGAGAGTTCACTTTTCAATGAGGAAAACTTTAAACACAAAAGAATAAAGTCAGGAGCAAATTCGGTATTGATTTGAAGGAATGAAAGTTGAAAATTCGCCAAAGATTATGGTTTTGGTCCGCCTACACTTCTGAAACTACCTCTACCTTACCGAATTTTATGTGAGAGATCACCTAGCAGAATGTAATCTGAACTGCTGATGTTGAGACCTTAACACTTTTCAAACTTTTATTGGGCTGAAAATATATTAATTGATTCTCCGGTTGGGATTTTAAGAAAAATTGTTGAGCAATTTTTATGGAAATTCTACAAAAAAATATGTCGTGATAGGTCTTGTCAACCAGCAGCATGCCTACCTTACCGAATTTTATGTGAGAGACCACCTTACAGGATTTAATGAGAGAGAATATCTCACAGAACTCTATAATAGTCTTCAACATTTTTCTTTAAAATTCTAGAAAAATCAAGTCTGCATCTTATTTGATTTGGAGTAGGTACCTACCAATAAGGAGAGGAATTAGTTTTGCATCACTGCAAAGTGCTTCAAAATTCTGCTGTCAGATCTCTTATAGTGTGGACAAATTTGAAAAAGTGTCCGAAATACATGCAGCGAACCAAAGCGACAACCAAACCATACAATTAGGTACTTAAAAATAGTGGTTGTTGGAGGTTCGTTGCTCTACAGCTGCAACTCCTCTGTCCAAGTAGATAGGTGCTATATAGCCTCTGGACCCCCCCCTCAAAGGGCGCATAAGCGTCGTATTTGCCAGAAATCTTGTCTGGCGTTCCTGGCAATGGTGCAGAATGTCATCAAGATACCAGAGGAAAATTCTGTAAACTTGAGAAATTATGCCTTTACTTCCTATTCAACTCTAAAAAAGTACTCAATATTATGGACCCTATTTCCAGAGAGACGTTCAATGACTTTCAAAAGAAGGTACCCTGGTCAAAATTTATACCATTTTAAATCTCTGCAACTTGCAATCAATTTTGCAGCTTTCAAGTTTTTAAGAACTAAACAGAATGACTCTTTAAAGTACGCTATGAAAAATCGAAAATTCTATTGAAAATATCAGAACAATTTAACAATAAGAATATCAATCACGGTCCTTTCTTTTAAAAGTCATAGTATATTTTCTTTTGAAGTATATCTCTTAAACTTTTTTTGAGCCAAGATGAATTTCGAGTCTGATAACTGGACGAGACTTCCCAAAATATTGGCAGTTTTATCTTGACCTATTTTGCTATTTAGATTTGATCAACCAGGTTGACTCATAAAAACTAAATAAAACAAAATTACAATCCCATAGGTTTCTGGGATAGGTGAGTGCACTTCATAATCTTCATACGTCTGTGGCTAAATTTGGAAACTCAAGTCAGTTCTCTTCACCATGGAAGTCTTATTGTAAAAAAGAAGACCTGCCTCCCGGCGTATGTCTTGATAGTATATTGACATTTTTGTGTCTCATGTTTGGACGGACATTTACGACAGGTTTCATTTAAATTAAAAGGACTCGCCATCTTTTGTCCAACTTGTTGCTCACATGATGAAACCATAGGCATGTAGAGGTCGTTTTAGAAGTGTGGGCGCACCTAGACCGTAATCTTAGGCGAATTTTCATTCCTTCAAATCTAAAAAGAACTTGCCTCCAACTTAAAACTTTTGATTTTGAAGCGTTTTTCTATGAAAGGCCAATGCTCAAATTCATTTTCATGAAATTTCATTTTGTAACATGAGAAATAATGTTGACAAATTCCAAAGATTATAGGTCTACATGCACCTACACTTCTGAAACAACCTCTGCAGGGGGTGTCTCAAAAATACCAGGACTGATACTGAAAATTCAAAACCAAACAAGCAAGTTACCTGATCTTGATTGCTTTAGAAAGATCCACTCACAGTCTTTCAATTGAGTTCAAGATGAGCGCATTTGGTCAAAAATTGACAAAGTTATGAAAGTTTGAGAAGAAAGAATCAATCAACCCCATACTAGTTTTTATCAAAATTTTCTCATACCAAAAAAGGAAGCACCGAATTGTTTAATACAGTCTTTCTCAGTACACGACTTGACAACACCAAAAACACTAATTATAACCATTACTATAGTATTCCAACTCAAGATGAGACTTATAGGGTAAGCAATCTTTGTCATTTTGGTAAGAATAAATATTCGTTAAAAAAACCCAAACAGAGTCACGTTTATCCTCTTTTCGAACCGTCATAACTCCAAACACTTTTAGCTAAATGTGCTCAATCGAAAGCAAGTAAATTAATCGATCAAACGCAACCAAGATTAGGTCACTAGCTTGTTTGGTTTTGAAGTTACAGTATCAGTCCCAATTCTTTAGAGACAACCTATGCGCCTTAAGTAAGGACCAGAGATAAATATATGAAAATTTAAACAAAGTAAAAAAAATTAGATAAATATATTTTCTTTCATGCAAAAACTAATTACAGTGAAAGATAAAATTTACAGAATTTTAACAAGGGTACCTACTTTAGGTAAAAATAAAAAAAAAAAAACAGTTACACTATGCAAAAAACGTAACATGGAAAAATGTTTTCAGTGAGTGAATGTGAAAAGAAAATGATTAAAAGTCCACAAAAAAGATATCCTTGACAAAATTGTAAATTTGGAAACAGTCTAAAAAAAGTTGTGCGGTAAACCACCACACAAATGAGAATTTTGCGAGAGTAGAAATAAGTAATTTAAGAAAGTGTAGAGGGCTAACTTTGTTTCAAGAAAGGAACTGACTATTTATTGAGAAAGATTAAAATTAAAATTTTTCCACCGATTGTGATTCACAAATTCACAATTTTGTAAGTAAGATTTTTTGGAGGTAATGACATTCAAGAATTTCTTTAGAATTTCAGAAAAAAAAATCCAAAGCTAGGCTGAGAAAAACTAGAACAAAGTAGAGGCTGTTTAAGATGGGTACAAGTACCTAGACCGATAATCTTTGGAATTCACCAACGTTATTTTTCATATTATATGGTGAAAAGGAATGAAAATGCATTATGAGCGTTGTCTTTTCGTTGAGGAAAACTTTAATATTAAGAGTCAAAGCCTCGAGCAAGTTTTGTTTTGATCTGAAGGAATAAAAATTGAAAATTCGCCAAGGATTATCGGTCTAGCTGCGTCTACACTTCTAAATCGAACTCTACCTATCCACTTAGAAAAGTCAATTTTTGTGGGGTTGGGAACGCACAGAGAACACTCTGTGGCGACATGTGCAATATGGCAACAAAGTTTTTTCTCCATTTAAACTTAAATAAAACAATCAATCTTCAAGTGGTTTATTCTTAAGAAATCAATCCTTTTGCATAGATTCAAATTGCAAAAAGCACGGTTGCCAAATTGCATAAGCCACCAATGGGTTAGCAGCTCCAGACACTCAAGCTATTGGGTGATTCATCAGCATTTAGTGCTGATTTCTGCCACCAGAGCGCAACCGTTCCATTTTTGTCAAAGAACAGGCCAAAAGTAATTTACATTTGAGAAAATGGAGCGTCAGTAACTACATAATCATCTGAAGAACATCTCTGCAAACCATCTCATCAATAATTTCAAAAATAAAGTTAAAAGTACCAACAAATGAAATATCGCATTTCGATACAAGAATCGATTCGCAATATTTCATTTTTTGGTGCTTCCAGCCGTATTTTTGAAGTTAATGACAAGATATTTTGCAGAGACTTTCTTTAGATGATTATCTAGTAATAGACACTCCGTTTTCTTAAATATAAATTATTTTCAGCCTGTAATTTGAGATTAATCAAATGGGTACCTAGCGCTATGGTGGCAGAAATCGGCACCACTCTGAGGAATCACCTTAAAACAATCTGGATTTAGAATAGAAATTGAGTTAAAGGGTGTATAGTTTTCCACACATCAAAAATTCAAGTCAGGAAACTGTGAAATGGTCTCATCTGATACAGTTTTTTAAGAATGTATTATCTGATATCATACGGTTTTCTGGAGACAAAAGTAAGCCTCACCAACAAGTTAACCTTTTCACTCCTAAGAAAAAGTTGTAGTGGCAGAACCACTGGACCAAGAAAAAGTAGACGAATCGAGATAATTTCTCTTTGCACTGCCCTGCAAATTTGACACCCATGCTCACTCTATCGGTAATCCCGAAAATTAGTTCTCACTTGCACCGACAGATAGAGTAAATGGTTGGCTATGCAGGGTGCTGCTGTGCCGGCGCACAGTGGAGCAAGTCAATGGGAGAGGCCGGATATGTCCTTGCTATGGCAAGGCGACTTTAAAAGCCTTTGTCAATACGCAATTTGGAAGTTGTGTAAAGGGATCCATTGGATTTATTGTCAAATTTCCTAAAAGAATCAACTTATACAGTTTGTTTCTTGCAGAAAAAACATTCAAAGTTGCATTTTTAGTCATGTATTCCATGTCCAATCCCTTCCATTGACTCGCTCCACTGTGCGACGCAACCTAGAGTTACATCACAAAGCGTATATATTTACCCATGGTCCCAAGAAGCTGTCTACTGCCAGCGTATATACGCCGGTAGGAGTGAAAAGGTTAAAGATGCTTTGTCATTGTACAAAATTGAAGAAAAAAAGACCACAGAAATGACCAACCAAAAAATCAATTTTAGCTGAGCTAGGGTTCATAAAAGTAAACTCTTACAGTATAAAATAAGTATAGTAAAAATATTAAAATAACTTTGTGAGCAAACTTTTATTAAAAAAATTAAATTTAAAAACAATAAAATTTCATTATTACAATATACAAAAATATTTACAAAATAGAACTAAAATGAACTAACAGGCAGTGATTTTTGCTAAGTTACACTATGTCCGTGATAACTTAGCCATCTTATTTTTCTTTAGAATTGTTATTAATGTCATTTTTTTTTATTATTTTTGTTTACTCTTTTTTATAAAAACTAGATAAATATAAATTAACAGCACCGGGCTCTTGCAGTTGGCACCTAATAAAGTTGGTCACTTTGTAACCTCTATTAAAAACAACGGAAATATTTAACAGTAACGATTTCGACCAGGGTGCTTTCTTTTGATAGTCATAGTACCAACCAAGGTACCTCACTGAAAGGTGGGAGGATAAGAGGCAAACCGTACCAAGCATGACACCCTGAGAAAAGGAAGTATCTCAAGATCACACGAAGACTGGTGTAGTGATGGAATTTTTTATTTCCATTTTATTTATTTAGTTATTTATTTATTTATCCCCCCCTTTTTAACTCATCAAAAAGTAAAAATCATTCAAAGATAATTTTTTAAAGTTTGAGGTTTTCAATGGAGATATTCCTCAAACCAATTCTAAAGTCCCGACAATCCAATCACTTGGCAAATATTGACTCATTTACAATTATTAGCAGAAAAAAAATTCAAAAACAGGTGAGTTCTGAGTGGTACAAAATTCCGTGAAAAGAGCTGATAAGCTTGAGGCATAATTACAATGATGTAAATTTGGTGCAAAAAAGAAACACTCGTCATTTGTACTAAATTCTTTAATTTTGTCATGAAGAGCTAGGTATAACCCTAAAGTTATGGATTAGAGTTACGACACGCTGAGTTGATGAAGAGTAAAAAAACAAAATGATGGTCGGTGCACATAAACAAGACTAATATCTACATGATTTTATCACCAGTAACCAGCCACCAGCCACCATTAAACTTTGAATTTTTAATCACAATTTTTTTAAATTTTTTTAACCACCATTTTAATTAACTCTACACTCAACTCGGCCAGCTGCAGATCCAACATTCACTTGAAGCCTTCGTACACGTTCAAAGTAGGATCGTCAAATTGGCATTGGTGAGCTGAAATCCACCGCAAACTGTAGAATTGCGAACCTGACATTTCTAAAATTCAAACATAACCTTGACCAAAACACCTACCAAACGCGTATATTGGTTTTGTTGACAGTGGATAGGTGAACGGATAACACACCATCCATCGTCAAATAACTCTGCAGTTTGACAAGCCGTCAAATTGCACAGTTGTTTGATGAACGGAACATCAACCAAACATGCAACGGTTGGCTCACCTGCCGTTTTGTGGTGGATTTCAGCTCATCGATGCCAATTGGACAATCCTAATTTGAGTGGGTAAAAAGGTCTCTGCACACGATGAAAGTTGAGGTGGATAAAAATAGATAGCGGTGATGTGCTGAAATGATATCAAAGTTTGATTAAAAAAGAAAAAAAAAAAAAAAATTGCGCTTTAGATTATTACAGTGCCAATCTTGAAACTTTGTCAAATAAGGTTTGAACTCCAAACAGCAGATTGCTTCCATCTGCATGGATCACCTTGATATAAGTTGACAGCTTTCTTTCTGCAGGTTGATTGAATATCACCGTATATAATGGGACGAGTTGATCTCTGTGAATACTAATCTTTCAGGTGGGATAGTTCATTTTGATTGGAGGAGGATCAAGTGTATGAAGTGTGAAAGACCAATGAATAAGATGAATTGACAAACTCACTCAAAATTTTTTTTTATCCGTTCACAGAATTTTTACATGGAGTCTTATGGATGACTGCGGATGGTCGCAAAAAAAAAAATTGCTTTTAAGATTTTTGTTTGTACTAGCAGAAGCATTAGTCCTGTGTCCACGATCCAACGCAATCGGCACTACACTAAGCCGGAACCTCTCTCGGTCTTGAGAGAACAAAAGAAAATAAAGATAAGAGAGCGTTAATTTTCCGTGTAGTGCGGGTTGCATCAAATCGTCAATGCAAGACTGATGGCTCTGCTAGTACAATTCAGAGAGAAAATTATTTTCCAGTACAATTTGACAAAATAAAATATTTCCATAAAATTCGGACCACAGAGCCACAAGCCTCCGCGCATGTGAACGATAAAGAAAAAAAACAAAACAAAACAAAACAAACAAAAAAAACTCACAAAAGCTTTCAGTGGCTTGTACCACACACATTGCTCCATAAGATTCGATGTGAACAACAGCAAACATATGAGCTAAACCGCTGCATGCTAACACAACGTTAAGGAAAGGTACAAAGCAGAAATTTCCATGAAGATAAATTTGGTCCACTTCTATTAACCTTTTGAAACCTAAGATAAATGAGTGGCTGCAAGCAATGGAAGCTAGAATTAGGCTGCAAATAGATTGCAAGACCTAAAATTCCTACTCGGAATAGATCGCTGGTACAAGAAACTCAAATGGAAGTCTACTGAATCAAAGGAGTCTCGAGCATAGGTCTCAAAAAGTTGATAAAAAAGAAAACAAAAGGAAAAACTAGATAACTTATGATAAAACATGTCAGAAACATCATTAAAAAGGCACGATGTCATTTTTTAAAAATAAGTAGACATCATTACAAATGAGTTGGCTGATGATGGCACACAATTTTTAAGCACAGAGAACAGATTTACAACTTCTGCCCATCGGAACCAATGTTTCCAATGCTAAATGATGCTTCGGTATTGATCTTGTGACAAATGTGATCCGCCAACTTATCAGAATCAAGCATTGATCTTGTGACAAATGTCATCCGCCAACTCATCAGAAAAAAGTACTTCCTGATCTTGAAATAAACATCATCAGCCAACTCATCAGAAACAAGCTCTGATCTTGCAACAAATTAATGTAATCGGCCAAATCATCAGAAACAAGTACTGATCTTGCGACAGATTAATGTCATCGGCCAACTCATCAGAAACAAGCAATGATCTTGTGACAGATTAATGTCATCATCCAACTCACCAGAAACAAGCACTGATCTTGTGACAAATTAATGTCATGGGCCAACTCATCAGAAATAATCTCAAGTAAGTCACAGAAAAGTTGCGATATTTTTCATTCCGCCCTCTTTGCACTGATCTGAAGCAGCATGCTTGACAGAAGAAGGAAATGAGACAAATTAAAGCAAGACATTGTCAAAATTCTGAAGGTCCACATAACCAAAAGAGAGTCACCTTAAATATTTAAAATACTTAACAATGACAAACCAAGTATCAAGAATTACAAACAAAATCTTTGATCGTCAATAATGTGTGTATCACTTTTCCAGATTGCCCTGTTGATCAGTCTTTGTTTCTCTCATCAAATCAATTTTTGCGACAATTTTTAAAGCGGGCCCTAATTTCATAGACATAGCAGACATCAAGTGGTCTTCTCGGAGTAACATTAATGCTTGGCCATCAATTTCTTGATTAGCGAAATCTTCTGCATATTCGCAACACCCTGGTAACGCCTTGATGAAATTACACACTTCCGCAACCTGCAAAAAAAAACCAAAAGAAACTGAATGGTACTCTCATTAAAAATCTATTGAGAGCCACAACCCACTAACACTTACAGGACTATTTTTTCACGTGCTATTTCCCTGGAGACCAGTCAGTGGTGCTGGTGCCCTCACAAGGAAAAAAGTTGAACAAAGTAGTCCTAGCACTGCCCTATACTAATACACAGGCTGTGCATGTACGTCCTGGCCTATACAAATACAGCAAATGCGAAGGACGTATATGAATGTCTTAGGCAGCCAGTAGCAATTTTTGTAAGGCCATACTATCGACAAATTAAAGATTGTCGCGAGATGTTCACGAGCTAAGTTTCGCCTTCAAGATTCCCGTTTGGCCACAATTCATACTCCTCACACCTTGTGGGCCAGAGCGGGTGGGGTGGGAGAGCCGTTGCAGGTCAGTCCCACACTCACACTCATAACTGCGGCAGTAGTCACTTAGAGTCACTTGATGGAAATATTGTACAGGGTGTAACAGACCACCCAGATAGGGCATTTTTCTCAAAAACTACTGAACCAAATGATTGGAAACAAAAATATCAGAGAGGGAATTGACCTCAAATTTTTCATTTTTTATGTTTACGAAAGCCCCCGACAGTGTCTTGGGGGTGGGGGGGGGGGTTCAAACAATTTTGTCAAGTTTCTAGGCAAAACTTAGCTCGTGAAAATCTCACAACAATCTTCAATTTATCCATACTTAGTACTATGGTTTTCAAAAGAAAGTATCCTCATAGAAATTTTCGTTATTTTATTTCTCAACCAATATATAAATTTTTACAGTTTTCAGGTATTTCAGAGTCTCACAGTATTACCACTTATGACACTATGCCTCAACGAATTTAAAAGGATGAAAAATAAAAGACAAATTCATCAAGAAAAATTTTAATGAGAGGACTTTCTTTTGAAAGTCATGGAAGAAAGTCATGGTACATGTAAGTCTTAGGCACTGTAAGTGTTAAGAATGTTTAGATTAAAAATTCAACAAATCAACTATATAAGGAGGATTTACTTGGCTTTCACCGTTAAAACTAGGAGGCAGGACCACAAGATGAGCTGGTGTTTCTACGGGCTTAGAAAGGTAACACAATCTTTCTGAGGATAACCATGCTCTTTGGACCCCCGTTGCCTGGCAAAATTGGAACAAAGAATGATCAATAGCTCGTTTAACAAAAGGAGGACGACGATAGATCATGCGGCTCGTTGTGCAAAGACGTTTTTGCATTCTTGCATGAGCGCCAAAACGCAAACTCGTCTCTGCGCAGTAAACAAACCCATCTTTCATCGGCCAACTTTCAAGACATGACCTCTACCACTGAGCCGAGTGTTTGAAGGTACCAATTTTTTAATAGATTTCATCATTATTTTTAAAAGATCAAATAATTTGTGAGTGAAAATTTTAACTCTACTTACCGACCACTTCAAAGGATTTACTTTAGGAACTTCTACGTTATCTGAGACTCTATCATCCACATCCATGTGCTGAATAGACTCTGAAATTTTGGAGGGACTGAGAGAGCTTTCAAGACCAGAGGAACCAATTTCAATTGCACTTTTACCCTTGTTCTTTTCCTAAAATTGCAATCAGACAAAATTGAATGCAGGTAAAAGCAAATGCAAGAAAATAGTTTAAAATTTTGAACAGAAAGAAAAAGACAATTCGTATTGATAACAGCAGTAAAATCAGTTCAAATTTGTATGTTATGTTCTTCTGTTTGGTGTGCAAAACGTACGCAGTGCATTCATATCAGAGACAACAGAGAACATGCACTAGCCGATCGCGCGGTGGACCGTTTTATTTTCGGGGTTTCAATAAAATAACAGGGGGAACAACATCCAACGGCTCCTATAAGGATTGTTGAACAACGACCAAAAACTTGATGCTTCGTTCTAATTGGCTACTGACCTCAACATCTTTGCTCAACAGTCCACATAGGAGCAATTGGACGTTGCTTTGTTGCGACCCCAAAAACAAAAGCTGCCACTATCGGCGAGATAGTTAGTGCGTGGTCTTGGTTGTCTCTGATTCTAACAAGTGTGGTTCATCTGAACTTTCATCAAAATTTTCTTCGCGAAGAGTAAGTTTCAGACAGGTTTGATGGTCTCATCATTATTTTTGAAGCATTTTACATCAGAATTAATAGTCCCTTTGCCAACAGCAAAACCTTCAAAGAGCTCCATTCCCACTAAGATTTTGCAAGGTTCATTCATTCTTCATCATCTTTTATAGAAGAACATCAGCGCTGTAAACATAGGATATTTTGGACCATCTTTGATACTCCCCCTCCCTCCACCCCCACAAAAAAATAGGAAATGATAATTGAAGCTGTCTCTGGAAGAAGGGCCCATAAAGCAATGGGTGTGCTATTCCCGAGAATTTTGCATAGTGAGCAAATGGAGGTTTTTAGCTGAAGAGCACACCTCTTGTTTTATGGACCCTTTTTCCGGAGACGGCCTCAATTAACACTAAAAGATAGCATACCTCATCTTCATCTTTACTGGAAATATCTAAGCGTTTACCGCCACTAGCACTAAACCTGTAACAAAAAGTAACAACTTGCTCAGATCATAGGGACAAAAAGACAAAATTTTCTAAAGCGATAAACTTAAAAGTAGAGGAGAGAAAATTGAAGAGAAGGACGGAAAAATCAGTAATAATCAGGGGTGCAAAATGTTCTCCTCCTCCGCAATCCAAAACCCCCCCAGCTTCCACATCGACAACCTTTTTGCGAAAGCGCTTCTCGTAGTACAGTCCGTTTCATTTAAATAGAGGCTTGAGCTCGACTCTTTCCCCTCGAGTTTTACCCTCACTCTCGTACCTGCGATGATTCGAGACCCGTCCCGTTGGTCGAGGATTCCGCCCCGTCACAATAGACTGTCCTTTGGATAGCTGACTGTCCATTGTGACGGACGGAATCCCCGACCAATGGGACAGGTCTCGAGTCATCGCAGGTACGAGAGTGAGGGTAAAACTCGTAGGGGAAAGAATCAAGCTCAAGCTTCTATTTAAATGAAACGGACTATAGTAGTAGTAGTAGTAGTAAATGCAAGCCGCCCAAACCTTGTGTTCGTTATTGCTTGTATTTCAAAGCGAACGACATTACTGATTTTTGCAAAATCGCTTCCACAATAAATTGATGACCTTTTTGCTAAAGGGTCTTTACAATCCATTTGAAGTATAAAGGAGCACAAAAATTTGGGTTTTTCTTCCAAGATGATTTTTTTTTAAAGATGAGAAAAAAAAAAAAAAAAAATTGGTAGAGCCTCCACAATTTACAACATGAACATTCTGCACCCTCAGTAGTAATTCATGACAATCATAAGTAGTAGTAACAACAGAAGTCACAGCAGCAAAGCCGGCGGTTGCAATGCTGCATTTTGTCTACTTAAACCGAAGCCAAAGGTTAGGGAGTTATGTCACCACCATCGAAATGTTGTAGGGATGAGTTAATATGATTTTTTTTCAAGTTGAATCGAATATCGAACCAAATATGAATATTGCAGTCTCATAATAAATACTTTTTAATTTTATTAAATACTTTGCAGGAATCGCCAGAAAAACCGATTTCATCGCCACTGGCACTCCTGGTATTTTATGAAATTTTAGTAGAGGTCATTTCAGAAGTGTAGGCACACCTAGACCGACAATTTTTGGAATTTTTCAACATTATTTCATGTGTTTCCAAATGAAAATTAATGGAAATGAATGAGAGCGCTGAATTTTCATTGAGGAACGCTTTAAAATCAAAAGTTTGCCAACGATTATGGTTTAGGTGCGCCTAAACTTCTGAAATGAGTAGCATTAACTTCAGTGGCATTAATAGTGGTTAAGTCCAGCCGCCCACATGGTGCATTTTTATATTCACAGGTGCACACACCAGTGCCAACGTACCCCGGCAAAAATATTTCTGTGTTATCTCAACCCCCAGCCTTGCAGAATGCACACCAGCAATCTAAAAAAGCAGCTTTGTTAAAAGTTGAGACATCTATTGGAAGACAATAATACATAAAAAATCGGGTATTTTTGAGCTTTAACTAAAAACAACTGCATATTTTTCAGTTTTCAATAAAAATTGGTGGGACGAAAACTTAGCACCCTTAAACACTTTCTGAGATTTAATTACCTTTTGGCACATGGTGGAGAACAGAATCGCTTTGATTTTTTAAACTTAGATTTCAACTCGACTTTTCCGCAGAACTCACAGCTACTGTAGTCATCGTTGGATCCAATAAGATCTGCTTTTTTGGCTAGAACAAAGTAGACATTTTTTTTTTTTAAAAATATGAAAACTGTGGCAAAGGGAGAAAAGAAGTAGGGCATGAAAGGAGAACAAATAATTTACTCTCAGTATTTTGAGATTATTTTCGATTTTAATTGTGATGTTTTCATTTTAATTTTTAACCGATAAAAATTAAATGGATGATGTCCCAGACATATAGGACACATTCAATACTTTTATACACGGAAAAAAAAAATTTGGTTACGAGAACTGAACTTTGGCTCATATGGAATGAGGTGTTCGGTTACAGTAACTGAACTTTTTTGTTGTGAGTACCGAACTTCAGTTAGGAGTACCAAAGATTTTGGTAAGTGTGACTAATACTATGACTCACATTTCGTTCCTACTGAAGACTTCGGTCCTCCTAACTGAAATTCGGTACTCACAACCAAAAAATTCAGTTACTGCAACCAAACAACCTCAGTGTTCCATAAGAACCGAAATTTTTTTCTCCGGGTAGACTTGCAGGCTTTTCAATAACCCTCCTTACAAAAAAAATTGCAGGGATTGTAGTTAAGAACTATACATAGCAGACCCGTGAAAAGAACTTTTTGAGCAGGCCTGCATTTCTTCAGAGACATTGTCACAGTAACAATGAAACCGCAACACACCAGGTAGTAGAAAAAGTAACCGGACAGGCAAAATAACGTTGGACCCACAAATTGTTATTAACTGTCAGGTGTAGTGAATTTTGGTCTCAACAAATAAATTGCTTGATGGTTTTTCACCAGTAGGCTTATTTTTTGTGCTGATGTGCCAAGTATAGAAATTAGATGGATAGACAGACGAAAAAATTAGAAACTTTTTTCATCATTCAAGACTGAAAAGGCAAAGGTTCCCTTACACAGCTTATAAGAAATGGTTCTTGAAACATGTTGAATAGTATTTCAAAGTCTGATCCTTCCAATGATTTTAAGCAAAAGTTCTCAAGGCACTAGCTTAATTAAATGATAAGTTTGAGAGGTATTCACACTTAATTAAATAATAATTTTTAGAGATATTCACACTTAATTAAATGATAAGTTTTAGATATATTCACACTTAATGGGGCAGTTGCAAGGGTCTGAAATGTTGTGTTTTTTATACAGGAAATGATAGTACTTGATGAGCTGAAGACAGTGGTGCCTTTGGTTTTTTCATAAGTGTCATGGTTTTGGAGATACACACGTGTAAAGTTGTAAAAAATCGTGAGCGTAGTGATGTCACTACGCGGAATACCCATTTAAAACAATGTATTTTGAGTCAAAACCTTATCTCCGGAACAATAGGACTTAATTAGAAACCTAAGGTATCTTTGTTCTCAGCTCATCAAGTACTTCAATTTTCTTTATAGAAAACACAACATTTCAGACCCTTGCAACTGCCCCATTAAATGATAAGTTTTAGAGATATTCACACTTAATTAAATGATAAGTTTTAGAGATATTCACGCTTAATTAAATAATAAATTTTAGAGATATTCACGCTTAATTAAATGGTAAATTTTAGAGATATTATGAAAAATCAGATCCTTCAGTAAAATTCAAAGTGCATCGGGAACCATTTTCTATAAGCTGTAAACAAAGTTTTTTTTTTTTTTTTTTTTTTTTTTGCAGCCGGTAAATATCCAATGATTTAGCCTCATTCTACATTTTAAGTTGTAATGTAACAGGGGGATAACTTACATGGACTATAATCATCTAGATCTAATTTCAATCGTTTTTCTTTGTTGGCATCTAATATTGAGTCCGTCATAAGAGTGGAGCGATTAACAGGGAATGGTTCTGATGCTGAGTCAAAACAACAACAACAAAAAAAGATTATGAAAGTACCTCATCATTATCTTAGTTTATGCGAACAAATATTTGAATCAGGGACTTGAACCGTGCCAAACTGTAAACTGAAAACCGCTTTGAACTGCGGTTCGAAAGAAACGCGAACTCTTTTTCCAAAATTTGTGGAACCGCAACCATCTTTAAAATTCCAGTCCAAACCGGTTCATCAAAAACAAAAGATAGTTTAGCAGATCTTGCTTTAGATTAAATTTTGGTGGATTACAGATCATTTTCCAAACGTCTTGGTTTGATCACTCCAACCTGACACTAAAACCGAGTTTACAGATAATCAGACTTTTGCTGATGCTTTTTCCCAACTTCAAATGCTAAAATTATATGATTACTGTACGATTATAAGGAGGCAATTAATCACTGGAGAATTTAATTTACATAAGAATCGAATGAAAAACAATTCATTTTTTGAATTTTGCTTTAATTTTAATTATTTTACATTGCAAGTTCAGTTTTCTAATGTTCAATTGGTACACGCAATGATGAAGCGCATCACTGATGCTGAACCGGTTCATAATTTCAGTTTGCAACTCCTATTCAAACCGGTCCGGCTTGAACAGTTTGCACATCTTTGAAGAGGCTGGAACTGAACCAAAAGCCCCAGTTTTTATTGAGGCTTAAACTGAGAACAAAATCAAACCGAAATTTTCTCCGCGGTACAAGTCCCTGATTTGAATCCAAGACAGATTGGACCTGGTCAAATTGAGTAGACTCTGAGTTTTTTTGCAAAGATTTGAACCCAGATTAAGCTCTTTAATACCGCTTGAATCTCAATATGTACAAACCTTTGCATGAAGTAGACACATTGTTTGAACAAGCAATGTAACAAAGGTGAAAAATACTGTAAATTTATGCCATTTTTTTTTTTTTTTAGCAATTTTATGCCTTTCAGCAAGGCAATGTTCTGTAAATGGGGGACCTTTAGCTCACCATGTCCCCTACTGTGGACAATCATTGATATGAGGACCTTTCAGTATATAGCGGAAAATCTGGTTTTGAGAAAAATGCGTTTGAAATTTCCCATAGTATGAACCACTAAGAAAAAACTCCTTCTTATCTACTCGGTTGAGGTATCAGCATGAAACTTTCATGGAATATTCTTGAGGGTGTGAGGAATCTAAACCATGTATTGCCGAAAAAACAGCATATACAGCGTAGTCATGATAAATAAAAAAGAAAAGACTTTCAATCTTGGAAACATTTTGAATGATAGTAGGGTTGATTGATGAAATTAATTACCTTCTTGAATGACAAAACCTTCAATGACATGTGTAAGAACATTTGTAAGTTGTGGTTTGACCAATGCTTTGGGGAGAGAACTCCGCTCTTTCGCATCATCTAAAGGAGCTTGTCCTTCACCGTTGACGGTTACTCCAGGCACTCCTAGACAGAAAATAAACTTTCAATATAGTTTGGACCAGCTTTTTGCATGTATAAACGCAAATTCATGACAGGAAATTGTGCTACAACTTTCAAAAGAAAGTACCCTGGTCGAAATTCTTGTTGTTAAACTTCCCCTTGTTTCCAATAGAAGTTTCAATTTTTTCATGACGTACTCTGGAAGCGGCATTCTGATTAATCTTTAACACTTGAAAGCCGCTAAATTGTTTAAAGGATGCCGAGATTTAAAGGAGTAAAAATTTCGACCAGGGAACGTTCTTTTGAAAGTCATAGTGCAGAAAATTTGAGCAAAATGGAGTTTTTTCAAGATTTTCCTGATGGCAAATGGACAATCAATTCTGATTGAAAATGCAAAGAAAATAACAATGACATCATAAAAAAGGTCCAAAACTCACTTGAAATAAAACCTCAAAAAGCATGCCTGAACCACCTTACACGCTAATTTGGACCCTAAAAATGGAATTAATGGCCTAAAAAACCCACATTTAATCAAGTTTCATAAAAATTTTGAACACTCTAAATGCTCCGGCAACGCGATCCGAATCATTCAAAATAACATTAAGTTAGATGAGCGTTGCCAGGAAGAGTCTCGATTTTGCCACAAGACTAACATCGTAGTTTTGAGAGCTTGAAAGTAGTGTAGAAACATAAAATACTTTTCTTCCTGGAAACTATCTTAGAATCAAAACACATGCATCAATTTTTTTGATAGAATCAATATCTAATTTTTGATATATTTCGAAACAAAGGCATTTTTAACCACATTTTTGGGTGTAACTGGTAACACTCACAAGATTTCGCACGGGACTTTTTTCTGGTGATAATGCACACCATAAGGAGAAACTATTCCAAAAATCAGCGGACTTTCAATTTTATCTGTTATTTGGCGAAAATAAGTCTAAATTTCCCAGACTAATACCCCAGGAATGTTTGTCAGGAGTTACCTTGTACATTCAGCCCGGTTGGATTTGGTTCAACATTGGTTGATTGGACGTTTGTTTCATTGGCACTGCCTTGTTTAATTTTTGGATCAGTGGTGACATCATTCTTTGCCGCAACCGAAGATAATTCCATCTTTTCCGCGGGCGATTCACTGACTTTACCATTGTGTGAATCTAATGATGTCTGCATGGGCGTCGATCCTTGATTCGATGGGAGAGGTGATATTGACTGCATCTGTGGGGGTACTACAAGAGAGTTGACGGAGGTCGGCAAAGAAAGCTGGTTCGAAATCGGAGGTTGGCAATTTTGCAAGACTTCCATTGAGAGAACAGGTAAGGTCGGCCGATCAGAGACCATTTGTTGATGGGATGAGTTGATTGCTTGGATCTGCTGAGAGGTGGGGATGGTTTGCTGTTGGACAGAAGCCATTGAAACGCCTGAAAAAGTAATTAAAAGCTTGATCAAGAGTTGACTCGTAGAGAAATAAACGTGAGTGGTACAAAATTGGCATTTCTTGACCTCAAGATATTAATGATTTGTCTGCAAATGACACCTCAGTTTTAGCAGCGGACAAAAACATATACACATGATAAATCCTTCACAGGAAAATTTTCCAAGTTGATTATCACACAAGTATCAATCGTGGACCGTGCCAGACAAACGACACATACGTTTTCCCAACAAACAGCTCAATCAATTTGTCATACTTTTACATATCTAAATAGATACCCTCAAATTTTAAAATCTGAATTTGTTCGGCGAGTTATGACATTTGAAAATGTTCGAAAATGTTTGAAAAAGCACAAGTTTGATCCTGAATTTTGACTCCGAGTACTTATAACTCTCTTATTATTTTTCTCCAAAACTATCAGTTGAGGCCTATTTTCGAAGCATCCATTTTCCAAAAGACATCTCCAGCTACCAATACGGCCCCATTTATCACTATTGTAGAATTACATTTACCGCCACGCGAAACGAATAACCTCACGTTTTTAACGATGTTTTCTAACACCTGTGCGTTTGGAGTCGCGACTTTTTTTTGGCAATTTTTAAACTCTCTCCCTCTCCCCCTCTCTCTCTCTCTCTCTCTCTCTCTCTCTCTCTCTCTCTCTCTCTCTCTCTCTCTCTCTCTCTCTCTCTCTCTCTCTCTCTCTCTCTCTCTCTCTCTCTCTCTCTCTCTCTCTCTCTCTCTCTCTCTCTCTCTCTCCAAATAAGAGATTGTATAAATTGTTTAAGTAAGTACCCATGATCTGAGGCCTTGATTGTAGGAGTTGTTGCTGTTGAAAGCTGATTTGTTGCTGTTGCTGAATATTGATCGGCTGATGAACGTTCATGATTTGTTGCTGATGTTGCTGTGATGACTGATGCTGTTGCTGCTGATGTTGCTGATGTTGTTGTAACTGCTGCTGTTGCAAGACTTTCTGTTGAGTACCAGCGGAGACTAGAGTCCCATGACTCGTTAGTATCATTCTGTTAGTTCCAAAGCAAGAAAAAAGGAAAATATAGAATATAACATAGGAATAGCATGTGGTTGCTGTTGTTGTTGTTGCTACCAAAATCATAGTACATCTGACACTTCATTGGCTTTGGTTTTCTGAACCAATGAGCAGTGATAATCGTTACCTACAATTCTAGCGATCACAGGGATCGCCATCGTGGTTACTTCTTAGATTCCAAAATTCTTTGAAACTGATAGCAGAATTGAGTTACCCAACCCAAAAAACTCCCAGATAGAAACTTTCATGGAATTTTGTCGATTAGATGAGGAGAAAAGATTTTTCTTCGCCTAGTCGTGATCACTGAGAAAGCCAAAATAGCAATTTTTGACACTTTAAAAATTCACAACTCAGAAACAAAAAGTTTCCGAGACATGCAGTTAGGAACAAACTGTAGCAAATTGTCTAAAAATTGAAATATCTCATGAGATCAAAATCTAAGAATGCGTTTTTTCAGAATTTGTAAAAATTTTGGGCCAAAAAATCAAAAACTGCAAGTTTTTGATTGAGATTTTGTGGAACAAAAGAGAGAAGATTTTTGTCTGCATTTTCTCATGACACCAAAAAAATCTGCGTCCGTTAGCAAGATATTAGAGTTTGAAGGTTATAATTTTGACCCCCCCCCCCAAATCATTTTTAGATTGCGACATTTTGGGTATCCTTCACCAAGGGTGAATCCAATCGATACCAAAAGTTTTGCTAAAAATAAACCGTAAGAGAAAAATGCTGATTTTTAATAAACCCTTTTCAGTGCGTTAGGTATTTTGAGGGGCAGCGAAGTTAAAAAATTTCAATTTAATTAAGTTTGAGTCACAAGTTTTTTGCAAACTTACACGTTACATAGAGGCTTCATCCACTCTATATCTGAGATAGGTAAGAGGGGTAAGATTAATGTAGGACAATGGAGGGTAAACAAATTGAATTTAAAAAGGTAAAGTTCGCTCACCTATTGGCTGTTACATGTTGAACTCCAGGTTTAAATTGGTTGCTGGCATCTGACTTCATTCCCACTCCTCGACCAACAACAGATTTAGCTCGTATTTTTGGCTGTAATTTGAACCATTCAACAATGAATTAAGGCTATTTTTGTTGATTTAAAAAAAACAAGAATTGAATATTTTTGAAAATTTGTTGGTTTTTAGTTTTTCTGTAATTTTTGAAAAAAATTGGGCGATGGAATTTTTTTTTTTTAATACTGACCCTTCAATTCTCATGTCCTTGAACTGGGTGACACAGATGTCCACTCATTAGGAACTATAATAAGGAAGATAGGATAAAAATACTAGAAACAGTTCAAATCGCAAATTTTTGCTACTTCATTATTGGATCTCAGCTGGTGATTTCTTTCTAAAAGGGTTAATTTACAAAAATTTAACATTTCTAAAAAGTTTTGTTTGTATTGTACAATTAAAACAATCAAACGCACAGGCCTGAATTTCAGTCTTTCACAAAACAAACTTTGGCACTTAAGTAATTAGTCTCGAGTATTTGCAAATCCAGCAATCTGGCAACCGTGCAGGGGTGCAGAATCTTCTTTGCCTTCTCAATTTTCACTCACACGGAGGACGGTGGTCACAATTATTGATGACCCTTATTTTCCCCTGCTCATTCTAACGCGCTGAGGACGATTTTGGCTCAAAACAACGCAATTATACTCTAAAGTCAGCTTGGAATAGCGCGATTACTTGAAATCTAGACGATTAGTCTTGGGGCTATTATAGCTCTTCCAAGAATCGATTGTTAATCAAACATTCAAATGAGAAGAATGCGCAGTTGCCAGATTGCTGGATTTTGGTCTCGAGCAAAGACTCGGAATAACAGGATTCTTTGGGAAAAATGAATAAGGTACTGTCAACGAATTAAATAATGTCAATCGCCTCCTTAGATTTTGGTTTAGGTAGGCAACCTGCAATACCAAACAAAATGGATTGAAGCATTACAGGTGGCCTACCTTGCTAAAATTTAGGGAACCGACTGACATTATTTGATTCGCCGACTGTACTATGACTTTCAAAAGAAAGTACCCTGATCAAAATTCTCATGGTTGAGTTTCTCCGTTGTTTCCAATAAAAATTACAATTTTTTATGACGTACTTTGAAAGGGGCATTCTGATTCGTATTTAAACGCTTATAAGCCGAAATTTTTTTTTAAAATTGCCGAGTTTTAAAAGAGTAAAAATTTTGACCAGAGAATTTTCTTTTGAAAATCTTACTACAAGTAAAAAAAAAAAAAAAAGCAGGATTTTGCTCACTTGTGATTTGTGCTGCATCGATTGCGTGACCTGATTGATACCAAGTGTTTGAGTGGAGACAGAGCTCGCCGGACGCAATGGAGAGTTTGGCAACAACCGGGGGCTTCCGGGACTTGATACAACATTCCCTTTGGATTGCACATTTTCCAGCCCTCGAGGTTTCCCTATGACTCCTGCAATGGAGGTGCTCACCGTAATATCCGGCTGAGACACAGACATTGATACTGTACCAGATGTTTGAGACATCGCACCTTGCGCTGAAATTTAGGAAAAATATGTTGCTGTAGCTCAGTAAAGTTGAGACAGTCTTACCCTCCTTTAAGACCTTTGCCAAAATATTACACACTGGTAACACAGCCGAGTAACCTCCCCTCCCCTCCACTATTTTAAAAAACTTAAAAATCATCATAGGGCTGTTGCACACAATTGTTGTTTCAGTGATTTGAGGGTTGATTGAGGGGTAAAAACCTTGAAAAACAAGAATGGTAGCACTATAAACTCACAAAATCCACTCCTAAACTCATAAAATGTTATTAAAGACGCGAACGTATTGGCCGCGTTGGGCACTAATAATAGGAGACAACTCTTATCTTAATTTTGTCACTCTCTCTATTCTAACAAGGAATATTCACAGAGTAATTAGACACCAGAGAAGTGATCCACATCCGATTAACGGTACCAAGACACCTGGTGACACCGGTGTCACAGGAAAGTTATTGTTTATTGACCATTTTTTGATGGAGTGACGGTATTATGAGATGGGAATCTCCCATTATTAGTGCCCAACGCTGCCACTAAGCGAAAGCATATAACAGCATTCTATGAGTTTAGGAGTGGATTTTTTAAGTTTTTTGTAACATAAGTTTAGCAGGTTTTTACAAAGGAATCGACCCTTAAATCGCTTAAAGCAAAGATGTGCAAAACCAAATACCTGAGTGTAATCTTCGGCTTTTGGATTAATGGAAAAATTACATCAAATTACAGAGAGTACTACTTGTATGACTTCCCCCCCCCCCCCCCTCCCCAAGTGAATGATGAGCTGCAGAAGGTGTTCGTAGCACAAGACTTCATTCCTCTCTCTATTTTATGTAGTATAATGGTCATGCCGTCGGTAATCTCAATGTCTCTTTCACGTGCTGCATAATTTAAAGACATGTCTCTCTTTTTAAAACAACAATCTTCAAGGCTTTTGCGCATACTGAAGATTCTGGGTGACTTCGTGTATCCACGGATAGAGCTTGGAAAATTTTGCAGCAGCTGCGGATCGCAGCAAAATTTTTTAAACAGTTTTTAAACTTTTTGACCCTCATAGGAGTACCAGTCATAACTCCCTGGCTTCAAATAAGCGAAGAGAATTAATGCGAAATGAGGCTTATTCAGACTTTCAAGCAAAGTTTTTGAGAATAGTATGAAATGAGTAATAACAGCAACATTTTCCAAACTCTAAGCATGAAATACAACATAATTAGATTGGCAACACTGTACTATAAAAAAATTAAGAAATTTACCTTAATAATATTGAAAGAATTATATTTTTTACTCACAATGATGCTGTAACTGCTGCGGAGGTGGACTCTGTAAGAACATATGCTGCGCTTGCTGCTGTGATTGTGTTCCATCTTGAGGAGTTGCTCCTAAACATAAAAATGATCATCACTCATCACTTTTTGTGACATTACACAGGAGTCTACAGAAAACTTTTTCAATAGCCTTTTCCAGAATAAATTAGTCAAAAGTAATCAAAAACGTTGATTTGCCCAACTCTGAATGAGACGCTTTTATGGTGATTCCAGGCAAAATTTTTTCATATCTTTAGATCCAATGGATAGCGCCACTAGTCGCTAATGGGAAAAGTCGTGTTTTTGGTATTTTAAATTGAAAACAAAGAAAACACACGAAATGCAAGAATGTCGACACTAGCAAAATTTTTGTAAGGATTTTTTGAGCCCGAAATGAGCAAAATTGGTTAAGAATTTGAGCCGTAAATTAAGAAATTCATTTTGCCATAAGCTTAATGAGTGAGAGTGAGTACGAGTGATAATATGTCTATCTGCCTCACTCGCACTGATTGAGGCTTAGGGGAATTTTCGTATTTCATCATTTCCATTTTTATTTTTGAGTGTTTTCGCTTGAAACTTTAATTCTTTTTAATTAATTAATTATTTAATTAATTCAATTAATTTAATTCTTTTATTCTTCCTTAAGTATGATCGCAGGTGCTGACGTTCCTTAAATTTGTGCTTCTGGCATAAATTTGTCAATTTTAGCCTAAAACTGTTTGCTTCTATAACAGCGGGAGGTGGTGTCCACAGCTTGAAACTAATCGACCCTGGAATCACCTTAATACTGAATCAACGCAAAAACTTACCTCTGATATAAATAGGGTTTTGCGTTGCGAGCAAAGTGGGCTGTTGTGGTGAGGCTGTCCAAATATTTTGCGGCAAAGAGGTTCCAAACTGCCATGGAGAAAATTGCATCGACTGATTCTGTTGCACAGTTCCATGTCTGTTGCATGATGCAGCGAACTGAAAGCAAATTCAGAGGATAAAAATGTACTTGATGCTTCAATGGAGAAAGAGGATTACGGATCTTTATGACGATAATTAGCATATTAAAAAATGGTTTGCAGATTGTGAAAAGCAAAGGACTTTTAAATAATCAAAATTATTTTACATGAAATTTAAACTTTGATTTAATGGGGCTCTTGCAAACTTTTGCAACAAGTGATTGAAGAGTTGATTTTTGCATAAAAACCTGTAAAAATGACAATGAGTAAACTAAAAAATCACAAAATTCACTCTCAGAATCGGGAGTAATGGCAGAGCTGCGCAGGTATCATGAGAGGTTCCTATCTAATTTGAGGCATATCTCTGTGTTTCCATAGAGAAAGTGACAAATTAGACAGGGATCTCCCATATTACCTGCATACCTCCACCATTACAATCCTGCCATTACAGCTGTTTTTTTAATTTATTACTGACTTTTAGACTTTTTTAGTTTGATTATCACAATTTACGCTGATTTTTGCATCAGATGTAACTATTCAATTGGTTAAAGCAAAACTTTGCGAGAGCCCCACAGAACATTAAATGAGACAGTTGCAAATTAATTTTGAAATTGAATTTTAATTTAAATTAATTAAATTTAATTTATAATACTATTTTTTTTTTTTTTTTTTTTTTTTTTTTTTTTTTAGAATTTAATTTTGGTGCTTTTTTAATTGGTAAGCAAATACAAGAAATCAGTGAGACTCATTTCAGCTTTACTGGCTGTTTCCGCCAGAACACCAAGAACCAATAAGTCTAGGTTTTACTGCAGGACCAAACAGAAATAACACAGTCAAAGCGAGTAATTACCAGACATGATCTAAGGGAAATTCAAAACGGTCATAAATTCGTCAGTAAATTACCCAGTATTTTACAGAACGCAATTGAAATTAATAAAAACTACAAAAATGAATTGAAAAAATAATTAATAGAGATATGCCCTTATAAGTTATAGCGCAGAGGAATACCTAATTTTGAATTTAAATTAATCATCCCATGTTTCGTATGTTTTACAAGTTGTGCTTTTTTCCTTGATTTTCTTTTTATCCTAAAATTGTATTTGACATATTTGTAAGAGCTAAATGCATTGAATGAATAAAAACATTATTATTATTATAATTATTAATTACTTTCTGGAGATCCTGCTTTGATTGTCCATTGGTTGTTTGAGCTGGTAAAATATTAGGTTGCGATGAGATAACACCCAGCTGTCCGATGACGAGAGTTTGACTGTTGGTTGTGGGAATAGTGGTGTATCCAGGGAATGAGGCTGCAAGCGTTAAAAATTATTAATTAAAAGGAAGAAGAATACAACTAGAAAGATGATTATTCAGTCACATATATAGATTATTCAAGATCATTCATTTCCTGAGGTTATGCTCTATCTCATCTTTAAACCTCAGCTTTCATTTGAGTTACTCAACACAATGAAAGATTGGCTGTACTAAGGCTTGCAGAAAAGCATTCCAAAGTTCCCTAACACGGCAAGAGGAGAAATATTTTTACTCTCTCCAATGTTCAAATAACAGCATGTGATGATGTTTGCTTAACGAGTCTGTGATTGCCTGTCCTCTGCAGTTTGGGTGTCCGACCCAAGACCCAACAGATGAAAATTCCGAGAGTCTGCTTTCCCAGTATCAACTCACAATCCGGTACAATGTCTCTTTCTATGACTTGTAGTGAATTTGATGTAAATACCCTCAAAGCAATTTGGCAACGATGCAGTTTCTCCATTAAAACCCATAAACAAGATCAAACTATTGGGTATTCAGTAAACACCTTTGCATTCAACCTTTAACATGGGTTTAAATGGACAAAATACACCATTTCCAAATTGCACGTCACACCACTGTTTGAGATTTGAAAACTTATCATTTTACACAGAAGCTAATTTACTAATAAAACAGAGGAACGAACCCGTCTGGCCTTGAGCTGTTAAGACTTGCTTTCCTTGCGTTAGAATATGGGGGCCAGTCTGTTGAAATGGCTTTCCAGCAGCTATCACTTGAATTGATCCAGGATTGACCCCAGCAGAATGAAGGGCTAAGTTACCGGGCATAAGTAGCTGACTCTGAGGGTTGTACAACTGTTGCAAGTAAGTTGCATTTTGCAATGGTTGCTGCTGAATGACCTGAACCTTTCCAAAATAACAAAAACCACGATTTGGTTAGTTGAGACAGCAATTCAGAGAGATTCTTTATTTGAGATCGACTTGACTTAACTTGGCTTGAGAAATACTCAAGTTAAGTCCGGTCAAGCAAGAAAAAGTGCACTCCAGATACACTCAGAATAAACCTGCAATTCTTGAAAAACGTCGAGTGTAGTTCAAGGCAGCTAAGCTACAAAGAAATTATATCATTGAGATTTGCCGTGAGTTCAAGACTACGCATTTCTGAAGCGTCTCTGAATTTTAAATTTGTGGCTGAATCCAGGTGTTCAAAATATGCCCAATCTGACGACCGCGTGGCTGTGCGAAAAATGTGGAAACGTGAAGATTCAGATGGGTACATTCCAGGATTTCAATGCTGTATTCTTGGCTCACTTGAAATTTTGCGACAAGTGCAATCACATACTATGAGGGCATCATTCAGAACGATTGAGCATCTCAAAAAAGCAAATAAATAGTAATAAAAAAAGAAGTCATCACTTTCCTGAAATTCATGTGAAGCATAAAAATTGTTTAGTGTAGAGACCAGTTACCGAACGTGAGGAAATGTTTCCTGATGTTTTAAATTTTTCACATGAAACTTTTGCAGTAAACTTTGACTTTTTTAGAGAAATAACAAACACCGCCTTGCCATAAGCATCGTGCATGAGGACGCCTCCCTATGCCGCTTCTTCTTCTTCCTTTCGCTCACACAACCAGACTTTCACTTAAACAGGACTCAAGTTTTTACCGCATTTAGAGCTTTCCATTTTTTCATGAAAGTTATCAAATTTCTGACCCACTTGATAGTCCGCTCTATACACACTTTTTTAAAACCATGAGTTTGCTGTTATTTTTTCCTACTGTACTTTGATTTTCATAGGGTGATTTTTTAGTAGTAATAGCAGTAGTAAAATCCAGCTGCCCAAACCTTGTACAAAGAAAAAATGTAAATCAGATCAACATACTCTGCCTTGCGCCCAATCCGTGCCCAAAGCCTGCTGCTGTTGAAGCGTTGACATAGTTGTGATGGTTGTTGTTCCGGACTGTTGTTGCAAACCCGACTGAAACATTCAAATTATGCTTTTAGTAATGAAATTCAAAACTGAATCTTTAGCTCAGACATTCAGATCCCTTACTGGCAAGTGATACAGGGGTATTTTCAGAGGGGCTATTTGCATTTGGAGGAGGGGAATTTCCTAGAATTGTATTGTTTCTGTCAATATCCGATGGGTACTTAGTACACCTACGTAATTTATTTTTTAGGATTTTGGGGAGGGACATGCCCCCCCCCCCTCCAAGCACCGGGGCATGATACGATACTAAAGGTTTAACAATCATAGGCATTCAAACAAAACACATTTGAAGCATGTTGTCAGTAGAATGAGTTGGGAGGGGAGAGGCAACTTCTTTGTACTTGTGGCGTAGAGGCTTACTTGAAGTAGGAAGTACTTCAAAACTTCTTTCGATAGAATATTCGAATGCACTGTTTGTTTCACTTGTTAGAAACTATAGCGTTGAACACTTGATGATTCAATGAAAAAATGAAAATCAAGACTTTAAACAAACCTGAGAGATGGAAGATATAGATTGGGGAATTTGAATTGCCATTGAGCCAGGAGGCATTGCTGTTATTGTTGACTGCGGAGCAACCTTGAAAAGAGGACAGGAAAAAAGAAAGTTAAAATTATTGGATAGAAGGTGTTGCTGTAGGATTTATTTCTGATTGGCCTGGGCGGCTACCGCCACTTATAATATTTTGATTCTGAATATTGACATTTTATTAAAGAAAAAAGACTACTGATTGATCTTCGGAATTTATTTACTTGAAAATAAATTTCTGTGAGGGGTTCTTTTAGATGTTTCAGAGTACTTCAAAACTGACAGCCTCTTCTTCAAATTCTTGGCAGGCTGTTAATGTATATTATTTTTTAATCCCTGAAGTACCATCTCGGATACTAGTCCTGAAATTATGGTAGCCGCATACAACTTTTTCCTTGAGCTGAGTACTGAGAGGTCACGGATCACCACCAAGATTGATGACCGATTTTTTTTTTTTAAAATGCTTTCAACCAACACAATTTGAGACCTTTAGTCTCTCCCCCCCCCTTTTATTTTTTTTAAGTTTAAAATTAATCAAAAAATTACTTGCGTAAAATTATGTGCTGCTATTTGTTCAACTGCTTCCAAACAAGTTTGAAAAAATTTCCAGCAGACCTTCACGGACCACCCGGCAATAGCCTGCAGACCACAGTTTGAGAACCGCTGATACAGGACCGGTATAATCTACAGGAGATGCTGCTTTTCTGTGCAGATTAGTGATCAAGGCCCAAATTTTCTATAGGTTGAAGGTCCTCTTGACTGATGAATGTCAAGGACTTAGGTACCTATTGCATTTTAATACTAAATTCTTAACTGTCAGCAATCGGTGAGGACCATCTGTCCCCTACAAAATTTGGGCCCAGTGATCCCTCAGCCATAAAATAAGGACTATCAGAAACAACCATTTCCTTTCAAACCTAGAGCAGACGCATTGTGAGTATCGCGTTCTGACAAGTAACGGTGCAAGCTACCAAACCTCATCAAAACGCATCGGTGAGCGGTTGGTTTGCGCGGAATTTCGACTCGTTGCTAATCAACCACTCACCGATGCGCTTTGATGCGGTTCGGTAGCACGCACCGTTGCTTGTCAGGACCCGATACTCAAAATGCAACTGCTCTACTTGTGGCACAGTTTTAAAACACACGGAAGGACAATTACCTGGACGGACATGGTTCCTATTGGAGCAGACATTGCAACATCTGAAGGGATTTGCTGTTGAATCTGTTGCGACTGTTGCTGCAACTGAGGATTCTGTTGCGGAATGGATTGGCCCTGCTGCATCTGTTGAGACTGTTGCTGCAGTTGATGCTGCATCTGTTGAGACTGTTGCTGCAGTTGATTTTGCTGTTGGACTTGCTGATTCTGCTGTTGCATTGATTGATTTAAATGTTGCATTTGCTGTGATTGCTGCTGAATTTGATGATGCTGATGTTGCAGCACAATCTGTGACTGCCCCTGCTCCTGCATCACTTCTGTCTAAGATTTAAAACTTGAATGACTCGGCATTTGCTGAAAGGCAGAACGTTGATTCAATGAATACAAATTATGAACCACAATGTTGAAAAATTGCAGGCTAATCATTTGTCCATTCTTTTCTTTCCCCAGCTCTAAATTAGCAAGTTTGATTGAGTGAAGAGGGCTTGATAGGTTGTATGCTCCTTCCATAAAGTCTCTGGCACACTTCCTAAATACGTGTAAAAAAATGGATTCACTGTTGAGGTTTTGAACAGCAGCTAAAGAGAGATAACTGTCATCAAACTGACGGGACAGTTGATTTATGGACCCCTAATTTCAGATAATCATAACCTTGGATTGCAAGTACTCAAGACACTTTGAGTAATGTAGCACTCAGGTAGAGATCGTTTCATGAAAGTTGGCCGATGACAGATGGGTTTACTTACTGCCCAGGGACGAGTTCGTGTTTTAACGCATGTGCAAGAACGCAAACACATCTTTGCATAGCCAACCGCATGATCTGTCATCCGCCATCTTTTGTGAAGCAAGCTCTCTCAAAAGATCTTCTACACCTGATGAAAGAAGTAAGGATAGGGGTTTGTTTCAGAATTTTTAGAGTTTGACACCTAGTGACATCTGCGTGCAGTTTCCGTGTACTTGCAACTTCTACGCATCACAATCAAAGTCTTCACCAGTAGATCATATTTCAGTTCTAATCACAAGACAACAGCCAGATGCAAATTAATTTGAAGCACAACTTCTTTAAGAAAAGCTTTCAGTTATAAATTACAGATTGAGGAAATTGAAAGAACAGAAGAGCAAATTCAAACAGTTTAACAAAACCTGAGCTGCAAGGAAACCTTGACTTTGAGACGGAAACTTTGATTATTAGTAGAATGAGTCACAAAGTAATGTAACCAGTATAATTTCAATAGTTCATTTGCACTCTAAGCATGAAATTGATTTGGCACGACTGGTTCATTCCTATCAATGTTGTCAAACAGATAATTCAAAGGAGCCCATAGTTATTTACAAGGCTTGAAAGCCATAAGGGTACATGAGAAATAAACCAAGAATCCAAGATATATTCACCAAGTGTAGCTATCAGTGATTTGACTTGCGACTTGACTTAAATCCTGCCACATAGCTCTACGAATACATAATTTCAAGATAGAACTGAAAGTTGACAGGAACTATTAATTGATGTTTATGGGTAGGGATAGGATTAAAACGAAGAGTACCTAAGAAGTAGAACAGGATAGAGTGAAATCAAGAGAATATGCAGGTCAGTGTTCATTAATCTCAGCTTGCTCCAACGATGAAAGACTGAAAAGGCACAAAATTAGAAATCCTTCATGCAAATATTCTCACTGAGTCATGGATGGCAGCTTAGTACTTTTTTTTTTAAAAAAAAAAAAAATACATTGATATTGATATAGTAAATGATGGATTAGAAAACAAGTCATGGCACGGTTGGAATTTGAGACATAGCACCGAAGAATAATATTCAGCTATTTACAGGTAATAAAGGAGACAAATCAACACTTACCACACTACTTATTTAGAATATTCCAAAACATAAACAAGATAAATGATGATGGACGAAGAAATAGCAGGGAAAGCATGAAAAGTCATTTAATTACATTACATCACTTTCGTGTCGGCTGCAGAGTGTAGATGGCGCTGTTTACTTTTTAATTTCAAGAGACCTGTTTAGTGTGACGTCACGAAAAAAATTGGTTCCCAACAAATGCTCTATCTCACTCGCTCTCGTAGGTTTCCCATAAGAAATACGATCCAAATTTTCAAATACAAATTTGTGCTAGTAAACAACAAGTTCTCTCAGATTTTATTACACCATTGGATTCCACATACCTTAAAATATGAGCACGCTACAACAAAATTTTCGAAACATCGCGCATTAATGTACAATCACAGTTTTATCGAAGAAAGTCCTATGTTTCGTCCTTGTCACACTCACAGTTTCTTATGGGCATAAAATTCTAGGATATTATTAGGCTCATCGGCACCACCATCACACCATGTGTTATACCTCGAACAAGCTTCGATACGAAGAGAGGTTAGGATGATTGATTGTCATGGCGCGGCGGTACGGTGCCGGTGATACTCCCATAAGAAACCGTGAGTAAGACGAGGATAAAACATAGAACATCTTTCGGTGTAAAACTGTGATTGTAAATTCGCTTGTGATCTTTTAGGAATTATGTTAGCGTGAGTAGATACTTTAAGGTACGTGGAATCTAATGGTGCAATAAAATTTGAGAAAACTGGTGGTGAACTAGCTTGAATTTGCGTTCGAAAATTTGGATCTGATTTCTTATGGGTAAATAAATCCACGAGGATGAGCGAGATAGAGCATTTGTTTGGAACAAATTTTGATCGTGACGTCATCACTAAACAATAAACAGGTTTAATGAATGAACTCAAATTTTGACTTGCGATACCTCGACAAAAAAAAAGGTATTGGCTTCCGGTTTGAGCTAAAATGCTTGATTTTTTAGGCGCTTTCGAATGATGTATCGCACGTTAGGATCCATTTGTTACAGGATCGAAAAATGGTCCTAATCGAACTTCGATTTTTGATATATCGAATAAGAAAAACGATATTGAACTTTGGATTGCGCCAAAATGCACAACTTTTTATGCCTTTTCGAATGAAATGTTCAAAGATAGGGATTGCCATTTGAAAATTTTGATGAATCGGGGGTTTCCCGCCAAAAGCTTTAAGGTGCCTAAAAGTTGACTTCCGGTTTGTTTGATTCTAAATTCGTATTTTTTCTTGAAAGTGCTTATACATACATGGCTTAAAGGGTCTTAAAAAGAGAAAAATAATGGTTCAAACCGCGAGTCAAACCGACTTTTCAATCCAAAGTTACGGCCGATTGAAATTTAGGGGTGCCTTTTTGAGAAACCCAACTACCCCTAAATTTCAATCGGCCGTAACTTTGGATTGAAAAGTCGGTTTGACTCGCGGTTTGAACCATTATTTTTCTCTTTTTAAGACCCTTTAAGCCATGTATCGTTCAATTTTGGATCATTTTTCTGAAGGTCCTCCCTTGAGCCCCCTAACCTTAAAACGGCCGCCATTTTGGAAGGGGGTTGTTTTTACGACTTTTGGGGGGTATCACTTTTTTCGTCTATGAAATACCTTTCAAATGATGTATCACAAGCCATACCTTTACATTTGAAAATTTTTACGTAGGGCCCCCCGAAGCCCCAAAATTTTGGGGTGAGGGGGCCTTGTACCCTTTTTCAAAAAAAAATAGGCATGTGATACATCAAAAGAAAGTCCTTGGTCTGCCCTTTCAGAAACTTCTTAGTTTTTTGAAATCCAATGATTTGGAGGGTCACAGCGGTCAATCAAAGATTACCCCTAAATTTTTTGAAAACCACCCCTAACTCAAAAAAGGGTGGTTTTTAGAAAAAAACCTTGGGGATAAAAAAGTCTTATTTTTTTATGCCGTATTAGATTCCAATGTCAAAACATACCCTTTTTATTTGATTTTTTCGAGATAAGGGTACCCACCCCCCTAAATAACCCCCAAGGGGTGATTTTGGGGGGCTGAAAATATTTTCATTGGATTCCTTGGGGTCGATATACCCTATGAAATTTTTGCCCCCGAAGCTCAATTTTCGGCCGTTTTTGAGATAAAGATAGTGGACGGGTGGTCTGCCACACCCTGTACTAGGATGTTTTAAACTGCGATTTACAAAGTTCGATATCTCGAACACAATAAAAGATATCGGCTTCCGGTTTGCGCTAAAATGCTCATTCTATTCTGCCTTTTCCATCGATATAGGGGTCGCCCCTCGGAATTTTTTAGATAGCCTTCCTCGGGGGCAAAAACGTTAAAATGTTCGGGGTCTTTACTTAAACGAAACTTTGGCGTAGTTTAGACACCTAGTTTCTCGCAAATTCCGACTTTTCAAAGTGGAGTACCTGATGATTTTTTGAGAATGGGTCCAAATCGAACTTTGACCTTCGATGTATCGAAAACTAAAAACGATATCGACCTTTGGTTTAGTCAAAATGCTCGGTTTTTAATGTTCCTCCTAATGATGTGTCACAAGATAAGATAGGGTTTGCCGTTTGAAAATTTTGAGTTGGGGGCCCAGCGCCGGATTTGGCACGGGCAACATAGGCCGTGGCCCGGAGCGGCAGATTTCTGGAGCCGGCAAATTTTTCACGGCAATTTTTTTTTTTTTTTTTTTTTTTTTTTTTTTTTTTTTTTTTTTTTTTTTTTTTTTTTAATGAGTGCTGTCGCAAGTGCAGCTTCGAAAGAGGAACAGCTGACACGATGGTAGACGAGGAAAGAATATGCAAATACTCAGAATTTTAAATTGTTGTAGCGACTCGAGGGCGCGGGCGGGCGGCTCGGTGACGGTGCCAGCGGCCGGCGCATCCTTTCGTAGCCTTGCGTTTCATCTGAAGTCAGACTTGTCGCTGATTTTCTTGCCAAAAACAACTGCGTTGTTATCACCACTAAAATCCAAGTCATTTCGGGTAAAAAATATTGGGAAATCTCTCTAAAAATCACGTAATTTTGCACCATAAGAAGGTAAAAATCACAACAAATTCCGGTGGTGGACCTCCAGCAGGCTGATTCTGCTCATTTGGACGAAACGAGACGAGATACCAAGAAACGATCAATCCCATTGGTTTAAATGGCGTCACGTGACAGATTTGAAGTCATTCAAGCGGGTAATGAACGGGTTAAGAGTCATTTATCTCAAAATCATGACTCGGAGCTAGTCCTACTCGCGCCGCAATGACTTCAAATCTGTCACGTGACGCCATTTAAACCAATGGGATTGATCGTTTCTTTCTATCTCGTCTCGTCTCGTCCAAATGAGCAGAATCAGCCTGCAGACCCTCCCTAGCTGGGCAGAGTTGCAAAATTGCTCGATCGAGCAATACGTGGATCGCGTGAAAGTGAGGAAATTGGTCATTTTTTTTTATGGCTCCCTCCAAGTTTTTTTTTCAGAAAATGTCTCAAATTTTCCAAAATATCGGTAAATTTGCGTACCCAGAGTGTTTAAATGTTAAAATAAGAAGAAGAAGAAAAAAAAATTATCACTTCCCAAATTTTTGTGAGGAAATTTTGCGAAAATCCTGTGAGGAAAAAGTCCCTACTCGCGTGAAGCCTCCGGCGTTTTGGAAAATTTTGCATCCCTGCAGCTGGGGGCGCCCCCGACCGAGACCTTCGCTTTCGGGCGTGGGCTTGGATGGGGGCGGCAAATAGTCAAACGGCCCATGGGCGGCAAATGTGTAAATCCGGCGCTGTGGGGGCCTAATCCCCCTTTCGAGGGGTGGCTCCAAAATTTTGACCCCCTCAAAAGATAGTTTCATTCAAGTTATAAGCAAACCCCAAGTTTCGTTTTTTGCAGCCGTTCAAAAGTTATTAAGGGGTCGCTGGACTTTTGGATCACCCTGTACAGACCGGACGTTTGAATAGAGCCACTGGCGGATCCAGCCCTCGCGAACGGGGGGCGAACTTTGGGTTTTGATGATTCTTTTTTCCTTTTTCTCTGTTTGTTTCCCCCTAACTCCCCCCTCTTTGCCCCTTTTTTGGATCGAACGGGGGAGCGATCGCCTCCCCACCCCCGCACACACCAATGCAAGAAGCAGTTCAAAGTGCAGTCTTTGGTGGAAAAATGACGGTAACTGCAGAAAATTTCCGCAGCTTCCTTGAGTCGGCTCGGTAAACGCTAATACTGTGAGTATTGTAATGGTTTAGTAGGCTGAAGCAAGTAATATGGGAATATGGGGTCTATACATATATTGAGTTATAAAATGGAGTTGCGCAGGGGCGTCATTTCGCGTTCAGCTTGGGGGGGGGGGGCAAAAATCTAATGACTTTTTTTTTTTTTTTTTTTGCTCATCAATATAATTTTAGAGCCTTTTTTTGCTCATTTATATACTTCGTTTCCGTTGATGAGCCTGACTTCAAATCCTTGGGGGGGGGGGGCGAATGTCCTCCTGCCCACCCTCCCCCCCCCCCCCCAAATGACGCGCCTGGAGCTGCGGGGGGGGGGGCTCTCGACCCCGCTCTCAACACGGAATAAATAGCGCCAAAATGGCTGAGCAGGCAGAAAGCTGATGACCTTTTTTTTTTTTTTTTTTTTTGCTTTTCATGTGTTTGATCCTGGAAAACTCAGACCATCGAGCTCCTTGATGACCCTTTTCTTTTACTACTCAGGGAGAAATTTTGGGGAAAAACTCATTCTGTATTTAACGACCTTTGTTTTTTGCTCCTTGAATTCTCAATGAGCAGAACTGAAATTTTAAGATGTGCCAAATCACATTGCCAAGTGTCCAAACGTTTTTGTTTCCAACGTTTTCGGGGGGGGGGGGGGGGGGCATGGCAGATCTCCGGGGGGATTAGCCCCCTCCCCTCCCCCCATATTCGCCCATGATAGGAACTCTCTCTTACTCCGGTTATTATTGTACCAAAAATGATGGGAGGGCCAGCTACCGCACTTGCACTGCGCACACTTGCTAAACAATTCAAATTGCAGACAGGAGGGGGAGGGGGCTTGTGGCTTGCGAATCGAATCCTATCATTTCTATCCTCCATCTAATGTTACATAAAACTGACGAAGTAGAGGTAACTCAGAAGCTATTATTTCGCATAAATTGCATACTTAAACTTTTTTTCCAAACTCTTTTTAGCTTTTCATGCGTAGCTCTCTATACATAAAATGTATTTTTCCCGTCATAGGTGAAGCTTACGTCATGAAACGAAGTCCGCCAATCACAGTGCAGAATAAAGTCAATATAGGTAACGTCATCGCGCTCCAAGGACAAACTCATTTCATCCACCCATCCTGCAGACACGGGACGGGATGAAATGAAACACATCTGCGAATCTATCAAAATATTTATTTCGATTATTCTTTTCCCCAGAAACTCCCATCATTTTTCGCGGTGCATTAAGTTTTTCAGCCACTGTGTAACTGTAACTTGCTCTCGTATTCTCTGATAATGTTGAAACTTTCACGAACAATAATATTTTCACCGATTGCTTCATCATCTCTGGACTGTTTTTGTGCATGACTTCATGATTGATTTCCTTTCATTTTTATCTCGCGTTGTAAGGTTAACCATTGTTCCATTGCGTTGTGTTTTCAATCCCGTCTCTGTTTATCCTCTTTTCGTGTCGTTTCAATCGCCCTGTTTCGGTTTGATCCCAAAATTAGTTCCAAGGTTCCATGCAAGAATGTAAAAGAGTGTCACAGTGCCTTAATACAACCTTACCATTTAGGTACGTAAGTTATCCTTGTGTTGTGTTGAGTTCAAGACCAGAATCCATATTTTGCTCTTATTGTTGTTCGTTGTTCGAATCTTGTCATATCACTTCTTTCATTTTTATGTTCTCAATACTTTCAGTCATTTCCTTTAAAGTCTTTTTAAGTTTGACCTTTTCGGTATCAATTTGATTTTCCTGTGTAAGTCCTGTATTAAAAGAAGTAATGCTTAGTACTTCTCATTGATTTTCCTTATCACTTCAGACTGCACCAGTCATTTACTATCATCTTGAATCTTGTATCTACCCATGTTCTTCTGCACATCATCCATTTACAAATTGTAATTACCTTTCTTACTGGTCAGATCTGAGATAACTGCCGTAAAATAGCATTTTTGAGGTTATCATGGTACTTACCACGAAGGTACCTCAAGAGTCTTGAAGGTGGGTGTCGAACATCCTGTTTTGCAAAAACTGCACCAGTTCTGGTATTGTTATGGCTGGGACTGAATGTATTAACCTCTGCCAAGCTCTTTTATTGATGTGAATTCCCTGAGTCTTTGTTACTCCAATCTGTACCTAAGTCTTTTTGCAACTCCTGCTTCAGCAGCTTTCATTTCGCACGGCTGATAAGTCCACTTCATCGGTTAGCAGTGTTACAAAGCTGATGTTCATATGATAACTGTAGAACTATCAAGGTTAATCTTTTTAGGAACAGTTAATCAAAGTGAAATGAAACAAACTATTATCAGAAGCTACGAACCATTCTATTTTTCAACACCTCAGTAATGTTCTTATTTATTCTTCTAGAAATTGAAAGAAATAGCACCACAGGTGGCTCTATCAGATAATGTGCTCCCACTGTTGTTAGTTTAAAATGATAAGCATACTGTAATCTTTCTGTACGGTTTAAAATTTGGTAGTGGTGATTAGACTGAAATTGTAATTTAATACTGCTGATAAATTTATACTTGGGTAACGTTGGTTTGTCAAGCTTGTTCCAGGTAACTTTTGAACGATAAGCTTTTTGTGATACTGTGTCACAGGTCGTTTCAGACGTGTTGGCCGCTGACAGCTCTTTGTTTACTTGCGCAGTTGCGCCTATCACACAGGCAGGGAACGCACTCCCAAACTTTGATCTGCGCAGCGCACGGAAATACGTCCGTCTGCGCTTGTAAACAAAGAGCTGACAGCGGCCAACACTTCTAAATCGAGCTCTGTAAATGCTGTTGTTATCAAGTAGCTGCTAAGCAGGCGAAATAAAAGTTGCTAGGCAGTGTAATCAACGTGTTGTCCACTATAATTAATCGTGTAGAGCTCTATTGCCTTGCATGAATGTTATAAATAGTCTGCCATGAGTCTCTAAATCCAAAAATCTCTCTTAATCTGGTAGAGCCTTAATGGGAACATGAGAAAACATAAATTAGTCTGGTTCACATGATCAAGATGGAATGAGCGTTCGTTTGGATTTATAGTTTCCTAGAGTTGGGGATCATTTAGGGGGTATAACATACTTATTGAGGTTGGCATTACTTTTTTTTTTTTATCAGTTTTTCGTTTTTTATCAGAAAGAATGTATCAAGAAGAGACAGAACACTGCTATCTTGTAACTTAGGGTCTCAGTATCGATGAGTCAGGTTAACAAAGATGGCCGTTATGCGATGATTAGCCTCCTTTTCCCAAAGTGTACGTAATGAAACTCGACACCTGATTGGTCAACAAATTAGGTGACAGGTTCAACAGTTGCCATTTATAGAGGCTGAGTTGACTTATGAGCTGTTGTTTAATGAATAAAATCTAGTTCCTCGATAAGGGCATATAGTGAACCATCTCTTCTTTATATATTGTCTTCTTATCAAGGTTGTTTGGTTCTGACTTCTTTTATGACATTAAGGTGAAAAACTTTCAATCTGTCGTCGTTTGGTGAGAAATAATCCCTCTTTGTTCTATTTTTTTATTGAAGTTTGCGCTGCTTAACATAGATTGTGGTTTGAAATTAAATGATTTACTATACTGTTGTACTAAAATTCAGCGTACAGTTATAAAAAGGCCACAATTCATCAATATCTCTTTAAATTGAAATTGTTATTGTTTTGAATATTAACACAATTACAAACTAAATGACCAAAAATATGAAGTACAAATAAATGATTTAAATGGGAACCAGGCCAACAACGAATTATAATGTCAGAGACATTTCGGTGCGCTCACAGCACCATTTTCAGTCACATAAAATAATAAAAACAATACTCAAAACGAGGAAAAAAAATTCTATGCATAACCGTTGATAAATCAGAAATGGCCAACATTTTTACCCTTCCTTGACTGTAAGTTGTGTTTTTTGAGTAGATGAGGCTATTCAGGGTGCATCATTTCGCCCACTGCATTAGATGTTAGAGACCAATTGCCCACTGCCGATTCGCCTTTGCCAATATGCAGATAAAACATTGCATAAAATGAATCGGCCTACTAGAAATTTAGCATGTAAGCAAACCATGGTTAGGCGTACAGTTTTAACCTTGTAATTCACAGAGTAAAGTTGTATCCGACACGGTGGAGATATGTCAGGAATCAATCTTGTGCCACAAAGTTTGCATACTGCTCCGCCAGGGAACTTCAATGGAAATTAACTCTCCAGTACTTTTTTAAAAAAATTTTTTGTGGGTCGTCAAACCTGTTGTCCATGCTCAATTTCTTCGATCATAACTTCAGAATCATTCTGTTCTTTCTGCAATTCTTTAATAAGATGATAAAAACTGGGTTGTTTCTTCCCAACCATGAGACTGAAACACGCGCCTATGTGCTAAGCTTCGATCAGGTCATTTGTCCTGACATCTCCATCTGACAGGAGGGTGTAATTTAGCTTTCCCTTTTAGGAAAGGATCACGCTGATTCATGGTGGAATTTTTTTTATTTTTATATCCATGGAATTTCACTAGGTTGAGTTTTGATTCATTTCCTACCAGATGTTATTCTGTTGTTTTATTTC
This sequence comes from Trialeurodes vaporariorum, assembly GCA_011764245.1. Lineage (NCBI taxonomy): Eukaryota > Metazoa > Arthropoda > Insecta > Hemiptera > Aleyrodidae > Trialeurodes > Trialeurodes vaporariorum. The sequence goes on from VMOF01000220.1 coordinate 53,338,949, forward strand.
TTGCCTCATTAGTCATTTTTGATGTTCGGAAATACGCCTAAGTACGCCCAAATAGGCTTCATTTAAATTCTAAATTTCTAGTAGGCGGATTCATTCTATGCAATTTTTCCTATGCATTTTGGCATAGGCGAATCGGCAGAAGGCAATTTGTTTCTTATGTGTAATGTAGTAGGCGAAATGATATACACCCCTGGACAAAATTGAACCTCTGTGAGTAGTGTTTTTGCTAGGCACTATTAGTGTTTTATATTTTAAAAGGTAAGAATCAATTCAAAATTAATGAACAGTTAAAATTTAATACCTGTAATCTGTTTCAGTTGATGGAGGCTGGGGAAAGTAATGATATTAGTCGTTTGAATCAACTCATGTCTTGGCACACTCCTGAAGAAACAACTTTAGGAGCTGATTCGCCCCCGACGCTAGCTGATATTTTAAACACTGCATATACTTCCTCTGTTGATCAAATTCAGAATGATGGGGGAAGCTCTTTCGGTTTGTATTTTCATTAATTTTTCTAGATTTTTATTACTAGTTTACTTACAATGGAAATAAGCTCTCTATAATAAATAGCTTGAACTCAAAATTTAATGCAATTGTAAAGAAAACTAGAGCTTATGTTAGATGCAGGAAGCTGGGTTGATCTGAAATCTTTAACCCTCATCAATGTTTCATAGTTCAAACCAAAAAAAAGCTTTTAGCGAAAAACACTGTTTGAAATTAATTAAGTTATAGCTTTAAATAAAAATTTAATCCAAATTTAATGAACTCGTAAAAAAAACTAAAGCTTTTATTAGATGCCGGAAGCTAGGTCAAAAAAACTAAAGCTTATATTAGATGCCGGAAGCTAGGTCGATCTGATATGTTTAACCCTCATCCATGTTTTATAGCTCAAACTATGAAAAAGCTTCTAATAAAAAACACTTTTTGAAACAAAATTCTGAGTAGAAGTATTGCACCAATCTTTTTCGTTAGCCATTAATTGAAGGGCTCCGTCGAAAAACATTACTTCTTACAAAATTGATTTTCCAGTTTTTTGGCCTTTGCAAGCTGAAAAAGCAAAAAAATCTACAAGGTCCTATTCCATAGAGCAAGATCATAATTATTCCAGGAGAAAAAAAAAATTTCAACAATCAATTTTTGTTGGATTGGTTTTTGTGTTCTTTTTAAACTTGCCCCAACTGCAGTTGTAACGTTTTTAGGTGGAGCCCTTCAATCGTTAGGTGTGTAGCGCTGTGAGATTGTATGATTTAATTCATCAAAATTCCTGATTTTACACTTGGACTTTGCAGGTCTACATTGTATACCTTCTATCTATTTACTTGACCTTATTTTTTTCCCGGCCTTTTAGAAGAAATGGACTTTGAATTGTTGTTTGCCGATAATGATCTTGAAGGATCATCTGATGTTAGTGAAAATATTTACAAAAATTCGTCTACAATTTTGAACTGGTCTTCAGACTCATCCAGTTCTCCGTTGCAAGAGCGAGAATACTTCCAAGTGGACACAGTTACCCAGCCCTCTGTTGCAACCTCATCTCAAGCAATAAATTCTATCAACAAAACAACCAGAAAGAGGTAATTAAAATGACCTGAATCTCATTTCAATTCTCCTCCAACTTGTTTCCTACTCATCTTGAACTTTGTTTTTAATAACAATGGCAAGGTACATTTAGGCAGGGGTACTATGTTTTCTAAAACTCTGAAAGTTTCATGCTATGGGGGACTTTTTATAAGCGATAAGCAAACTTTTGATCGGAAATTTAGGGTATTAAATCAAACAATCAATGCAAACTTTTTGTGTTTATGCATTCTACGTCCTCAAAAATGCTTAATTTTGCCTGGTTCCTATGTTAAAACTACCAAAATTAATAAGATATTACGGATTAAACGTTGCAATTGTAGGTAAGAATCGCTCCAAATCCTGCCAATTCCACAACAACAACAACAACAACAACAACAACGACATTTTGGGTGATTCCAACCTCCAAATGCATCGTTTAATCTGTAATATTTTGTTGATTCTTGTTGTTTTTAGTCGTAGAGCCAGGCATAGTTAAGCATTTTTGAGGACGTAGAATTCATAATCGCAAAAAGGTTGCATTGATTGTTTGATTTAATAGCTAAGCCTACATTTCTGTTCAAAAGTTTGCTTATGGGAACATTACATTGAACCGGAGTTTGTTTGGAACCAGAGACCCTCGGACAGCAATCGATACGATATATCGCTCTACTAAAACAGTCTATAGTAGTTTTCTTTTACGCTCGACATAGAGTTGAAAGTTTGATCTAATATTATGTTTTTTTGTTGTTGCAGGCGAAGTTTGTTAAACGAAGAAGTTCTGTCAAAATTTGTTCATCGTATGAAAACGGTTAAAAAGGGAGAAAATTCTCGTAGTTTAAGTGTGGGTGATAGAAGTAGCATCCCGTCAGATGTCACCTCTCCTTTTACTCCTGCTTTAGTACCTCATACTAATGTAATGATTCATTCAAATATACCTCACTCGGGTTCAGATTTTCAAGATCACGTGATTCCCGAAGTCGAACCTGATTTACCAGATAGCATGCAGTTCAGCACTGTTAGAAGTAACCAGTCACAAATAACACCGAATCCAAATCTAGAGCTAAAGGACGAACCTGTGGAAAACGCCAGTTTCTCTCCTGTGAATTATACCCTGAATCATATCAATCATTTATCCCCAACTACCTCATCTAATCCAAGACTGAATAAATTATCTCCTATCCGAGTTCCTCTTGCAAATAATCGGTCTCCATTCTTTGTTCCGCGTAGTACTCCGTCAGGAGTCGCACCTAGTACAGGTAAATTTTCTATTTATTTGCTTTCTTTAACTCTCAACCTATTGATAGAGCTTAGACAATTTTGCTGTTCTTTTTTCCAACTTTTGGTGTTATTCTTTACTGATTTCGAGGTTATATTTTGACGTTTTTCAAGGTGATTATGGGTCATTCCAGATTAAAAGGGAACAGAGGGTCAAAATTTAAATTTTAAGGAAAACTGTTTCTGTTAACATTTTTAGACTCAGCAGAACTTCAAGTTTCCGAAAATATATAGTTTTCATACCTTAAAAAAATTTTAAGACCGTTTTGTAGCTTATTTTGTACCTATCCAGATTCTGTGAATCACTCGCGATTTACAGTGGAAAATTGGCAACACTGTATTCTGGGTTTGTTTACAATTAAAAATTTTGAGGTTTTGTGTGATAACAAAAGCATGCTCCAGAAACGTGGTCTCTGAGGTCCCAATTAAATCTGGTAAGTATTTCTTTATTTCATTGTACTTTAAAGATTTGGTGTGCTTGGTGTAACCTCCGTTACAATTATTAACGTTTTTTTAGATTATCTAAGAGAGTAAAAATTTGTTTAAATATGATTTTTGTATTCACTGCAAGAATATGATTTCCTAACCTCCTGAATTTTTGTAGATTTTTCCCCCTATTTTAAAGCAGGAAAAAAGTGTAACGGAGGTTACATGCAACTGAACTTTCATGTAACCTCCGTGACAGGTAACCATATGACTCACAGAGCTTACACAATTGATATTATTTGTTCTTAAATGAATTAATCTGATCTAAGTGATAAAATCAAGCATGATATCACTTAGAACAGATTAATTCTGTGTAAGCTCTCTGAGTCATATGGTTACCTGTCACGAAGGTTACATGAAAGTTCAGTTGCATGTAACCTCCGTTACACTTTTTTCCTGCTTTAAAATGGGGGGGGGGGGAAATCTACGAAAATTCAGGAAGTTAGGAAATCATATTCTTGCAGTGAATACAAAAATCATCTATAAACAAATTTTTATTCTCTTAGATAATCTAAAAAAACGTTAATAATTGTAACGGAGGTTACACTAAGCACACCAAATCTTTAAAGTATAATGAAATGAAGAAAGACTTACCAGCTTTAATTGGGACCTCAGAGACCACATTTCTGGAGCATGCCTTTGTTATCACACAAAACCTCAAAACTTTTAACTGTAAACAAACACAGAATACAGTGTTGCCAACTTTCCACTGTAAATCCCAAGTGATTCACAGAATCTGAATAGGTACAAAATAAGCTACAAAACGGTCTAAATACTTTATCCTGAACTTAAACTATACTGCTTAATTTTAGGGGAGAGGGAGAGACTAAATTAGAGTCAAAATAATCAATTTTGGGGGAAAATTTAAAAAAAAAACTTTCACAGTTGACGTTTGCAATTAAAACCATTATTTCCTGCATTTTGAGTTAAAAAACGAAATATATTAATGGAAAATGTATATGCCCAGCTACTGGGACATGCTAAAGTTATAATTCATGCAAGGAATGCCGGTACAATTTGATTTGGAATGAGAAACCAGAGTATAGACTTACTGTGTAACCTCCGTTACAAAATAAATAATTTTTTTTGGCCCAAGTTTCAAGTTTTTACAGAATTCTAGGTATGTGAGGTCAAAGCACATATTGTTGGGTTTCACTCTAATTGTTTTCAGAACTCTATCTCTTCATAGAGAACTGAGTTTTGCAATTGATTACTGGAATCTGAAACCCACTTCCATCTGAGGTAACCTCCGTTACACACTTTGATCGAGTTTTGCATGAAGAAGAAACAAAATAACCTGGATTTGAAACCATGCAAAAAATTGCTCTTACTTGCCTGCTTAGTTTCATGCTATTAAAAAATGTATTTAGTGAAAAGAAAGTACTTAAAACTTGATTTTTAGGTGTACGACTGTAACCTCCGTTAATCTGGAATGACCCTCATCATCTTACTTTTTTTTTCGCGGCAATTTTTGGATCTCTTTTTATTTTATGGCATTTTTCAGAGGATTTTGCAGTTCAATTCTAAGTAAATATCTGTCTGTTTACAGAAACACAGGCCAACCTCCCCTGAAAAATACAAAACAAAAACAAAGCACAAAAGTAAAGAAACAGAAGAGGCACGTTCCTCCTTGGAAAAAACGCTGTCTGTACATATTTACTACAACGCCAAATTTTGCTGCATTGTTGATCTCGCGGCATTTTCCAAGGAATATTGATGTTATTTCTATGGGAAATGCCGATTTCGCTCCAAAATCTGAAAACGCCCAATTTTGCTTTATGTTGTATCATTTTGTGGCAGCAATATTTTCCAAGCTCTACCAATTGATTTGCATGGACAAGCTGGTTAGGCGTCTAAAAGTTGGTGAACGGATCTTAGCCCTCAGGAAAGGAATTACTAAATTGCTAGTTAGTGTTTTTTTCTGATACATAATACCATGTGTCACAACAGTGGGGCAGTTCACCAATTATACCATCGGTCAAAAATTGGTGAAAATTGAAATTCCGTAAATTTTTTAAGTCAACAGTGTTTCTATCTGTAAATGAGAGGCTACAGATGAAAGTATAGTAATGGGATGGCGTCTGCCATACCCACTTTATTGTTTTATTAGGATTTTAGGAATTGACATCTGGCAACACTGTCGGCCAGTGTTGTGTTTAGACGAAGGCGAGTCTCCGTGAACATCGCACCTTGTGTCACTATGAATTTGTTGTTTTTCGGATTTCAGAGCTGACTTGATTTGTCATTGGCTGGCATTGACTGCATGCTTTTTGGCTTTTTTGATGTTTTCTTGAAGCATCCTCAATGTCTTTGAATTGTGTTATCAGGGCCATGCCATGATGTAGGGAGCTCACTTTGAGTTTCGGGAACTACATAAGATGCACTGACAGTGGCTTCTGGATTGACTTTTCGAGACGTTTGGTGAGACTGGGATCTTGGTGTTCTCTCAAGAGCTACCATAAACCCCTTACCTACTCCAGTATTTTTGTGGGTTATTGTCGCACTACTGACCTGGACTATTTTCAATCTTTTTGTCATCTGGAGGAATCTTTCGTGAATTAAAAAGTTCCTCTTAAGATCTGTAAAACAGCTGTCCTGTGTTTTATCAACCTGTTGGATAAAATTTAAAACTTCGGTTGCAGCAGCAGCAGGACCGTCAAGACCACGAAATGAAGACGATGGTCCGGTTGCTCCAGAGCTTCAGTTAGACTGGCTATCATCAACTGAAGATGAGCACTCAGATGACAGTGGAATCGAAGTGGTTTCAATACGACGCAGGAGCAATCAAATGAACGTTCCTCCAGTTATAAATATCCATAATGACAACGAAAATTCAAACAGTAATGATATCACTGTTGAAAGTGCTTCTTGTTCCAATGCTCAACCGAGGGTAATTATTTTATTTTAGTTTCAGTCAATTATATTACTCATTATTCTACAAATTGGATAGTGCAGGAAATCCTAAAAACTAAGAAAAATTGAGGCTCATCAAAAAAAAAAAAACATTCAAGATAAACCTTGTTTTACGGCTTCAAGTTTCTCAGGATTCTGCAATCTAGGAAAAATTCCTATTCAGTTCGATTAATTTTGTTTGGTTGTAGATCCCGCAGTTTACCATACATTTATTTGAGCCCGACTGCAAAATTTTACTGTGATTTAATGGGTTTTGCAAAAACAAAATTGCAAAATTTTTCCATACTATACTTATTTACCTTCAAATTGCAGACTTTCTAATCAACAGTCACTATGTGTTGAAGGTTCCGTCAAAACAAGTGTTTCCTCTTGTTATTGTTGAGAAAAGAACAGAATTAATAGGAATTGATTTGTAGTTGATTCAGCGTATTTTCATTGGAAAGAGTTTTGGTGCATTTTTTTATTCACCGGAATCTGCACCGGTGCGATAACCCGGAGCTTTTGGAACTGCACCGAAGCTGTATGGTGAAGAACCGGAAGCTCCAGCTCCAGTGCATTGGCAACTCCAATGCACTGGAGCTTGCACCGGAGCAGCACCAGGTGCATTGCACTGTTACTAAAAAAACACTCCGGTGGGATCTGGTGCTGGGCCACTAGAATAAAAATACATTACGATGCAGTGGAGCTGCACCGGTGCGCGGACCGGTGATTAAAAAAACGCACCATTTACAGTTATGAGTGCTGTGATGACACTGCCGATTGCACCATAGCAACAGCTTATGGTGAAATTAGAACCATGAAGGGGGTGGATGGGAGTAATGCTACCAAAAATTGATGACGTGTTGTCACCTTGCTCATAAAACATTTTTTCTTATCTTGACTCTTTTTTTCAATTCTCAGAGGTCGAGCATACAAGTTGTAGACCTGACGCAAGAAACTGACGAAGAGTCGGATCGCCAACATTCCAATGTGAACGCAAACAATAGTAATACTAGTTATCCAACACATGCACCCAGTGCATCCACCAGTAGTTGTAGCTATGCCTATTTGGAGAATGCCTACATGGAGAACCTTCGCAGGGCAGAGCCTCCAGTTCGTCCGAGCTTTTCTGTACACAATCCAGCGCCGTCGTGCCAGCATCAGCAATACGTTTATTACCAACCCTCCTGCAGACTACCGGTCATTCCCTCTCCCTCGCTTTCCCCTGTTAGTCCGTCCCCTTTAAGCCCTATAGCTAGTCCTATTAGCTCAATTAATTCCTTTAGTTCCATTAGTCCTATGGCATCGTTGACTCATATCGATCCAAGACCGACTACGTCTATGAGCCCGCAGCCATCAATAAGTTCTAAAGGGCTCATCTATCCAGTAGGTCAGATGTGTTCAATGAGTTCATCGGGCTCATCGAATTCGGTCGGTCATTCAGGACATGCTAGTTCTATGAGTTCGTCAAATTCAATAAACTCTATGACCCCCTCCAGTCCTGTTCATTTAATTCGACCTCCAAATTCAGTAAGTCCTCTCGGTCCTACAAGCCCGTTAAATCCTCTAGGCTCAACAAGTCCCCTCAATCTCATGAATTCAACCTGTCCTATGCCCCCAATGGCTCCCACTGTTCCCTCCATTCCCTTAGGTCCTCAACCAATGGGTCGCCTTCGAAGGATATCTCCAAATGTTGTGTGTCCAACGCACGTTGAGTCTCATCGGATGTGTGGTGAGTCTAATTTTTTTCTCTCAGTTCTCTCTTGCTCAAAGATAGTGGATCTATCCAATGTGCAAATCAATCGATCTATCTATCTATCTATCTATCCATCTATGTATCTATCTATCTAAATTTTACCTAAATCCTAGTGCCTTGAGTCACGAGTTTGTAATTTACATTAAAATATTGGCGCAAGAGTTCCATCAGCAGCTTTTCTTTCTATCTGAATCAAATGAAATATATTTTCAGCATTTTGAGATTGGACAAGAGTGTAAAATGGATCACTTTCGGGTTAAGAATTTTTCCCTTATTCTGATTCGATGGGGAAACTTGGAAGGAAAACCATACTTTTTTACTTTCTTTGCAGAGCTGTCGTTTTGCATATAATTAATCACATTTTTCAATTCACTGATATTCCACCGGTTGAGAAAAGATTACACAGTTCAGTTCAGTGTATGACTGAAACGCTCGACGCTCTGATCTGCAATCTTTTCGGTTGAAACTCCGTTAATTGATTAAAATATCCGCAAGTTTCTTAAAATCATCGACGACTCCACCAGTTGAGAAAAGATTACAGATGCGAGCATTATCTTGCATTACATTCATTTACTGAACTGAACTGTGAAATCTTTTCTCAACTGGTGGAATCATCTGTGAATTGAAAAATGCGGTTAATTATATGCAAAACGGCAGCTCTGTTTCTTTGATGTATTTTCTCAACGATATCACAAGTGATTGCATTCTGAATGTGTTCAATAGGAAGCCTGATTAAAATGTCCACAAAACTGCTGGAATTTTGCTTGAGAAATCTGGAAATTTTGGGAGGAAAAATCAGAAATAATTACGAAAAAATCAGGAATTTTGGAAATTCAATTCTTGTAGACACCCTGTTTATTTGCTATGGTAGCCAGTAATTTTTATTCTGTTCATTTTGTAGGTCCAATTGATTCGTTTCATGTTGTTTCTCCTCGCTCAAGATACTATCCTGTTCATACTCAGCTTTGGCAAACTCAGCAGCGCATGCAAGAAATGCAGCGTCGAAGAATGACTTTGGAAAGGTATGCTGACAGTAAATGTTTTTTGTTATTCCACTTCTACTCCTTTTTTCTTCCTTTTTTTTCTTCTTTTTTTCTTCTTATTCTTAATCTTATGTTTACTACTGGGGTCAAAGAGCAGTCCGAGCTCAGAGGAAGAGTATGCGTCTTATATGCCCTGCTCCCTGCGTTGCTTGCATGGGTTTGCATGAGGCGGTAAAGCAGTTTCACAATTTTTCACCAACCACGTCGAACATAAATTTTTAGCAAAAAACTTGGGTTACTTGCTGAGACAATATATAAAAGAAACCACGCACTATCTATCTTGCCTATGTTTGCGCACGCTGGCAGCAGACTGTTTTAGTAGAGCGATATATCGTATCGATTGCCGTTCGAAGGCCTCTGGTTCAATGTAGTTTCTCCATAAGCAAACTTTTGAACGGAAATTTAGGGTATTAAATCAAACAATTAATGCAACCTTTTTGTGATTATGAATTCTACGTCCTCAAAAATGTTTAATTATGCCTGGTTCCTTGACTAAAACTACCGAAATCAGTAATTTATTACTGATTAAACGTTGCATTTGTAGGTTAGAATTGCCCGAAATCCCGCCAATTCCACAACAACAACAATAACATTTGGGTGATTCCAACCTCCAAACGCATCGTTTAATCTGTAATATCTTGTTGATTTTGTAAGTTTTAGCGGTGGAACCAGGCAAAACTAAGCATTTTCGAGGATGTAGAATTCATAATCGCAAAAAGGTTGCATTATTTGTTTGATTTAATGGTCTAAATTTCTGTTCAAAAATCCGCTTATGGGGAAAATGCATTGAATTAGAGTTTGTTTGTTAGAATTTGAACCAGAGGCCCTCGGACGGCAATCGATACGATATATTGCCTACTGTCTATGTGAAAAATTTTATCTTGTTTCCACTATGTGTCAGTTTCTTTATTGTACAAATCCTTCCAGAAGAAACAGTTATATTGATTTCTGTGTCTAATTAGCCACTCTAAAACACTTGCCTTTTTGTTTAGAATCAATTTAACATGTACATATTTGTAATAATTTTTTTTTTTAAAACTTTAAAGGTTAAAAAATATGAGGCAAACAAACCGAGCCTGTGTAAAAAACGTCCATGAGAGATTTCCATCACGGCTACCTTTGTGAAGTTTCAATATCACGCCCCACAAATTCTCTCTATCGCAATGGCTCATTGGAAACAGATGAAAGTTAAGTCAAGAGCTAGTTGAGAATATCTTCGATTAAAATGTTATAAATTATGGATTACGTATTTTTTTACTGAAGACTGAATTTCTTCAAAACTTACTTGTTGCAGTAATCGAGATAATTATTTTCGGCGAGAACCTTCCCCCTCTCCTCCTGTGTCAATAGTCTATTCAACCCAACCGGTTAATGGTGGACCGTTCCAGTTTGTGCAGCAGCTCACCATGCCTCAGGTTCAGCAGTCAAGGATATTCAATCAACCCGGAATTAGATCGCCAACGGTCTTAACCACTTCCACACTTCCAGCGGTCATTGTAAGTTTCGTAAACTATCCAAGATGTAACCAAAAAACTCTAAAAAAGAAGAATAAAAATATGATGAATTTTGTTGATAACAAATAATTTGAATGATTGCCGGAACAACTGTACTGTAAACTCTCAATTTTTTGGATACCCTCAGTTTTCCGGAGGTGTCAGCAGGTCATGGAGACTGATCCTTGAAATTCCCGACTTTTGAATAGACTAGATAAGAATCAAAAACGGTGATTGGTGGAGACAAGTCACATGATTGTGAAGTCTGATAAAAATACGGAATTTATCAAATTGGCTATCAGGTTCTCAAGACTGTCTATTAAGGTGATTCTTCAGCGTTTAGTGCCGATTTCTTCCACCAGAGCGCTACTATTTGATTAATGTTAAATTACAGGCCGAAAGTAATTTATATTTAAGAAAATGGAGTGTCAGTCACTAGATAATCATCTGAAGAATGTTCCTGCAAAATATCTTGCCAATAACTTCAAAATTAAGGCTGAAAGTACCAAAAAAAGTAATACCGCAAATCGATTCTTGTATCGAAATGTGATATTTCATTTTTTGGTACTTTCAGCCTTATAATTGAAGTTATTGTTGAGATATTTCGCAGAGATGTTCTTCAGATGATTATCTAGTAACTGACACTCTGTTTTTTTAAATATAAATTACTTTCGGCCCGTAATTTGACATTAATCAAATGGTAGCGCTTTGGTGGCAGAAATCGGCACTAAACGCTGAAGAATCACCTTATGCAATCAAATAATTTCTGTAATTTGATTAGACTTGGCAACCACCATTTTCCATTCTTGTTCAATCTATTATGAAGTCAGGAATTTCAAGGATTGACCTCCTGGGATAAATCCTTGCGCTTTCCAAATTTAATTTTTTCAACTATCTATTTAATCTAAATAGCCTAAACGGCGTGAGTGGAGATTCTTAAAGCATCTGATGACAAGTTCGGGTACCCAGTATTTTCACAGGGTTGTGAGTAGAAATTTGAATTTGATGCTTTCTTCATCTTGCAAAGTACGATGCTTCAAAAATGAAGCAAATCCAATGCGGCTGCCGCTTCGCAAAGCATCTATAAAGCTTTGCACTCCTGTAGGCCCTCTATTGAAATTACCAATGTGAATTTTAGTTGGAAAAGGAAAATTAAGTTTTTTTATTTATGTTCACTTCTACTATTTGCTGTTTTCATTGCTTATTCCTAATTAAACGAAGCGTTGGTTTTTACAATTTTTTTCCTGTTACAGCAAGTTGCCGTTGGTGATATAGTCAGTCCCGCAGCCCCAGTGCAGACAGAAACAGTCTTTCACAGCTCCTCTTCAAACATGGAAAATGGACCAAGGCAGCGTACGGCCATTCCCCATCCAATTTATCATTACCATCCTCCGCACATTCATATTAGCATTGGAAGCCCAGTGGTAAGTTTTGCTTTGCTCAAAGTCAACTATTTTCTTCCAACCAAAGCAGAATCAAACTTTGACTAAAAATAAGATCGAAAGATTGAACTGTCTCCTTCCCTTTTCCTCCCTTGCTTTTTGAATAATGAATGATAGTATAACAACCAGTATTGTTATTTTTAGCTCTTTTTGGTCTCTCACTTTTAGTGAATTTATTTTGCTGTTTTGCAATATTGGCACTACTTGAACTCGAGCTCGAAACTTGAAAAAATAGGCAAAATTCGACTCAACTCAACCTGACCCAAAGTTTCTGTACTCAAACACCTCCACTTATAGCCAAAGTTTGCAAGAGCCCCATTGTGAACTTTCTAATAACTGTTTCCAAGTCACCAAAAAATGTCACAAGAAATAATGAAAAAAATGAATTAAAAAATGAAAAAAAAAATAAAATAAAAAAATAGATTAAAAAAAAAAAAATCAAATAATGTCACTAGTTACTAATTTTTCTCTTGCTAAAATCATCTCTTATATTTTCAGGCACCAGTTAGCAGCCAAAGAACTCAGGAAATTGTATTTCCGCCAGTTTTTGCACACCCTGAAGTAGTACCTGTCTTGCCCCGGGCAACTATGAGTTATCGGTTAGCTCTAGATAATTATATTCGAGTTGTAAGTCACCGAAGACTGCAGTCTATGAATCAAGGTGCCTCTCAGGATACAATCGAGCGCACTACTTTCCCTCACAAATACAAACGCATTAACCGTTCCGATGATTCTGATGATAACATTGAAAAATGTACTATTTGTTTGTCGGAATTTGAAGATACAGAAGATGTCAGGTGAGTTGTTTTTTTTTAATTGAATTGAAATTATCTTTATTTGCATAACTTGCACAGAGAGGCTTTACAAATGGGTCACATACAGAGAGAAATGATACAGGACGTAGAAAAAGTTATAAAAAATAGTATTACATTTACAGTGTTACATTACCAACAGTAAATTACATTCATATTTTAGTACCCTCTGATGTCGTAAAGGCACAATGTTATTAGGTATCTTTTTAATCTGCAAAGGAATACTGGTAAACCAAAAGTAGGACTTTCATTTCACAGTCCTTAGCCAGGGTTTCTAATATGAACACAGTAGAGTTCAACTTCTTACCCATATGTTCATTAATTGAGCAATCCTAGATGTTGCATTTTTCTACGAACAGACAGCAATTGAGTCATGTTGTATCAAAAAGGCTAAATCCATTTTCGACCAATTTGAGTTGATGGTTAAATATTGTTGAATCTTTTCTGCTCTCTCTGATCATGTTTACTTCCTGTTTGGATCAAAATTGACGCAATGGGTCTGTTGCGCACCTTTTTTTATATTTCATTTTTTTACAGGACGAGATAAAAGGAACTTACAGTATTTTTTATAATTTTAAAGCACTATTTTCTGGTCCGCCATCTTGAGGTGTTCAAAACAATCCTCATGCAAACTAATGGGGAAGTGAAAAAGGAAATGTATTTGGCAATCGGGTTTCATTTCTGTATTTTCTGTTTCGCTATTTTTTAAAAATTTAATTTCTGATCTTATCTTTTTCTGCAGGAGATTACCTTGTATGCATCTATTTCATGTGGAGTGTGTCGATCAGTGGCTATCATCAAACAAGCGCTGTCCGATATGTCGTGTCGACATAGAAACAAATATGAGCAAAGACACAAATCCAGTCCCTCTACCAGCAACCGAAATCAATATCGTACCTATATGACAGCTTTTTCCAATCATATTGTGGAGTGCCAAACTTTCTGTAACAAACGTTAATTTGTGAGTAATATTTTGTGAAGTTTTATGTTTTTTTTCGCTTTTGCTCAAACTGTGAAATTAAAAGTGTACGGTTCACCACTCAAATGAACAATTTGTGTTTTATAGTTTGAAATATTTTTGACTGATCAAAAAATTTCTGGGGCTTCTCCATATGATTTTTAAGCTAATAGACTTTTGCTTCTAACAAATAGCTTAGGTATGTATTGTACACATTACTGTCCTAGAAATGAAATGTGAAGCTATGCTTATTTAACTATTAAACACCCCGTAGGTATTTTGTTTTATATCATGAATTGTAACTTTTTTATTCAAATTTTTAATCAAGATTATTTTAAATGTCTTAATCACTGAAAGCTTTTAATCTAAGTTTTAATTACTACCCATTGAATTTTACCTTTTTTGTTCTTCAAACTGAAGAAGAATCTTTCATTTCAATTTTTTCTTCTCTCCTTTTTCCCTCCTGATTTTTATGAATTGCTTTGAATTCATATTTCAGGCATGAACTTTCCTGAAAACTATTAATGAAAACGTGCAATTTTTCCCTCTTTCCTTTTGTTCATATTGTAAGTTTATGAAAATCCAGTGAAAATTTTTGAGTGGCACCTACTTTTTTTTCTGAGTGGTGTAAGAAATGTTTCAATAGTCCTTTGAAAAGTTCATTTGCAGCATTCAAAAGTTATTTGCACCCATCTACATATGTTCTGAATATTTCTTTTATTTGTTTTGTTCTGCAGTGTGACAATTTTTTTTTATTACTTTTTTTTTTTTCATTCAATTTTTGAATCGCATTGCTTGAAAATTTTATTAATTTTAGAGAAAACAGAAAGTTTTATCCTGAAGTTGCAAAGGTTTTATATTTTATTTCCTGTCATTTCAAAAAATTGCAGATGGGCATTGGTTTTATCTTTGATTTTAATCCTTAGACTTTCATCAGATTTTTATGAGAAATATTTTATTGACTTTGAAAGTAATATTTTCTTTCTATTCTGTTTTTTTTTTTTTTTTTTTCAGTCTCCCCTCCCCTCTTAAAACAAAAGGTTTAGAACAAAAAAAAAATAATTTTTATCCTCCGAAATCCTCTCAGAAAGAGTCTAAGTTTTACTTTTCTTCTGTTACTTTCTCCTTTCATCCCTCACTCATCATAAATACAAAAGATATGATGTAAAAATATAATAAAATTAGCAAGTATGTATTAGAGATGAACAAAGTGGTTGCTTAAATCAAAGGTTATAATGTTATGGGGTAAATTTCATCAAGATTATAATTTTTGCTTTATTTCTTAAGTGGTAGGAAAGAAAAAATTAATTAAAAAACAGCCTGCGCTGGCAAGTAAACAGATTCTAAAACAGCCTGCACCCTAGAGCTCACGCATTTTGAGAATCGGGTTAGTGGGCTCTAAGACAACTAGTAACTCATGTGTAATCGCAGTTAGATCGCAGCGAAAATACATAGATGCATCTACAGTTTCCTGTGTTTGCATCTATGTATTTTCCCAAATACTATGTAACCCAAATACTCTGTAACTTGGCTATTATTATTAATATCATTCACCTGTACCATACAGTTTTTCCTGTCCTCTGTACCAATGTGTTATAAATAAAAAAAAATAAAAAGCACGTAGCAGTGCTTGTTTCTGAAATGTATCAAAACACATCAGTGAGCAGTTTTGCCGTGCTAAGGAAAACGCCGTAAGCGACATGTGTTACTTAGACTGTTTTTGCAGTATAGCTCGGGCCTCTGTTCTTATTCCGAGTTCCTCTTCAGGATGTTATTATTGTTGTACCTACCTGGTCACTCAACTCTCTCGAACAAAGGCTCTCTGCGGCCGTTCAAGCATTTAGGGAAGGCCGACGATCTCTTGTTTAATGCTGGAATCCTTAGAAGGACAAACCATTGGAGGCATTGGAGGTTTAAGATTGATGGTAAACTGAAGAATAGGGACCCCGAACTACATTGCAAAAACAGCATAAAAAACACATGTTGCTTACGACGTTCTTCCTTAGCACTGCAGAGTTGTTAAACAAAAAGTTACGACTCGTTGCTTACCAACCACTCAAGGATGCATTTTGACGTATTTTGGAAGTAGGCACCGAAACTTGTCAGAACCTGTCAACCTGATACTCAAAATACATAAGCTCTAAATGTTAAATGTTTTGAAAATCATGGGCACCTATGGATTGTAAATTGTTATTGTAGATTGATCTCAGCAAATTTTTTTTTTTTTTTTTTTTTTAATTACCTCCATTCCTTTTTTTTTTCTTTTTTGTTTTCTCAGTCCAGTCGTTTGCTGTGAAAGAACTAGCATAGTGAAAAAATAGTTTCGATGGCTGGACTTTACTTTTATGTACTATTTATTTCTTTCCAACCGTTTTCCTGTCGCGGGGGTTCTTTCTCAAATTGCTTAAATCACACTCTTTTGAACAACCACAATCTTTACAAGTTCTGGAATTTTTAGGAATCCTAGTTGAAAATCTAATTAGCCTGGAATTTGAAGTCCCTTCTTTCACAGTTGCATGACCACACCAGAGACGATATGTAATAGGAACCACACACTCTCTATCTTGCCCATGTTGAATTCGAATGGTAACTTTTTTTTTGGAGTCTCAACAAAAAAAACGTCCAACTGGGCCATACTGTGACTTATAAGGGAAGATGTTGAGGTCATTTGCCTCATGAGAGCAAAGCTTCGGAGTTTCATCGATCAACGTATGGTCCATGTTGGATGATGCTCCCTATGTTATTCTGTTGAGCCCCAAAAAAAAAAAAAAAAAGATAGCCACTGGGCGATTAGCTAGTGTATGGTCTCAATTATAAACTGTCTCTGGACCACACATTACCATTATCACAAGTTCATTTTTAAAATTTGCACATATCTACTTTCTGAGCGCAAATATTTCTTTTTACATCTTCCGTCTTTTAGTGTGTCACTTGAAGTTCTTTTTCATTTTTCGTGAAGCTGTCAAATATTTTAGATGTCTTCATCTAGTTTCAGTATTATTTGTTATTCAATGCGTGCCCAGTTTTAAATTCTTAAAATTTTTAATCGATAGTTCTTTTTTAGAACAGAAACAAATTTTCTTTAAATTTTTTATCGACACAGTCCTTTTTTTTTTGGAATAAAAACAAATCTTCTTTAGTGGTCTTTTTTTTATCCGTTTGTAGTTTGCAGTAATTTACATGGAGTTATATGGAAGACTGTGGATGGTAGTGGACGAATTTTTTTTTTTTGGCTTTTCGGGGTTTTACGAGCGTATATTGTCTTAAAGAAAAAAAATTAGTAAAAATCGGCCACTAAGGGCCGCAAGCCTCTGTGTACATAGACGATGATTGCGACTAATTGCTCGCTATGGTTAGCACCGTTCACAAAACTCCATTAGATTCGGTGTGAACAACTGCAAACCTAAAAAAAGACAGCTTTTCAAAACCTAATATGAATGAGACATAAACTCTATTTTATAGATTATGAAAATGGCCTGATTCTAATGTTTCCCTCATGATGTTAATTTTTTTAGGTTTATTTCACTAAAAGGAGGAGTACCAATAAGGTCCTCAGGTTTTGGCCCCAAAAATGGTCATTTAAATGGGTCTATAAGTTAGTGTAAAATGGCTCTACTTACTCTTAAAGGCTTATATATTTAGGTTTGAGTGGTGTATGTATACATGTTATTTAAACTTTAATGGCTTACTTTACCACCTCAAAATGGGTCGGTTTGGTGTTTTTTACAGAAAAAGCCCTTTTTTTTTGGTCAAATTATTGAATATTTATTATTCAGATATGAGCTGGACATAGTTCGGTTTTCTCCATTAGATTTTTTGTTATAAATGGCCAAATGGGCATTGTTCTCAAAAATAGTCACTGTGGTACGTTCAGCTCTCATCCAAATATTCAATATTTTTATGAAAAAAGGTTTTTTCTGTGAAAAACTCCAAACCGACCCACTTTGAGGGAGTGAAATATGCCATTTAAGATCAAACAAGCCACAAACACCCCTCAAACCAAATAATATATGCCTTGAAGAGTAAGTAGAGCCATTTTACACGAACTCTTAGACCAGTTTAAATTTTGACCATTTTTGGGGCCAGAAACCGGCCTTATTGGCACTCCTCCTTTAACATAGTATAGTTGGCCAACACTTTAAACGAAAAAAAATTCAAGATTTGAATTTTGTTTATTAAAATGAGTGAATTTAACTTTCTTGGTATAAATTTTGTATTAGAGTTGTTCTGTCTTTTGAACAAGTTTCTTGTTCTGTCTCTCTCACCAAGTGATTATTTTAGGTTTTGGAAATTTAAATGACGCTTCAAAGTCTGTTGTATTTTTATTTCTTTCGAAAGAGTGATTATTTTTCCTCTTAAAAAAATTGCTGCAGAAATAGTTTTTGTTAACTCTTTAATGTTTTGTGTGTTTTAATTCACCAAATGAGCAACTCTTCTTGTAGCCTTAGTTGCAGGGACCATTCATTCTATGACGCCAATTTTAATTTTGAATTTGAATCCCTTAGATACCTCTATTCATTTGTAAACTGCCGGAGGTTTTTTTTTTTTTTTTTTTTTTTTTTTTTTTTTTTTTTTTTTTTTTTTTTTTTTTTTTTTACAATCAGTGTCTCTAGTGTAGCTGTGAAAACTTTGAAATGGTCTCTTTAATTTTGCATTCTAGCTATTTTAGTTGTGGTTTCAAAGCCAAGCCAAGATAATAGTTAAGAGTTACTCTTTCAATCTAAAAAAAATTTACAACTGCCTTTTTTTGAATTCCTTGGCTGATAAGTGAATCATTTAACCCTTTCCAGCACGCATTTTGGAATTTGACGTTTTTTGAGATTTTTTTAGACCGTTCAAAAGGGGACAATTTTCTAAGACTTTTGATGGGTCACACATGTTTCTGCAAAATGTTCATTTAAATTCCATTGAAACTAGGGATGGGCGAATATTCGAAAACTCGAATATTCGAGCTCGAATTTTTTTTTTCCACATTCGATTCGAGCTCGAACTTGAAAATCTCGAACATCCGAATATATTCGATGGAGGTGGAGATAATTCGAATATTACCAGGAAGTATCGCATACCCGTCAAAAAATTGCACGCGAGCGCATTTTTTCGTCATTTTTTTGTTTTGAAGAATCTGAGCGATCAAGATAACACGGTTTCCGAGGGTAGCAGATTCGCGAGTGGAGGAGAAAAGGAGATAAGGAAACTCCAACACTGCTTGCCCGCATCGGCTGCTTTGAACACCCGCACACGTGCCGCAGCGTTTCGGATCTTACACTGTTGCGCGACTGCACCGGGAAAACATAAAAAAAAACGACAAAAAGTCGAGAGCGAACGCGGCGCACCATAATCTTACCTTTCTCTCACTCTCTACGCGAATTTACAATTTAAATGCGTGTAATCTTCCTTGATTAAAATTAAAGGAAGGAACATGAACCCCCCGCGTTGTAACTCTGGGGCAAGCGTGCATTTTGTCGGGTAATGCGGCAACGCTGTTTTTGTCTCAGCGCCTTGTCGCCGACCCGGCGGGCGCGCGGCGTTTCAAAGGATTTGTTGTTGTTTACACCGCGACATCGCGCGCACCGGGCACAAGTTTTTTTCTTTTTTCTTTTTTGTTATTACTGATTGTCTGACTATTAAAGGACTAGGTTCTTAGAAGACTATGAAAAGTTCAAAGTTTTGGGAGGTAATTTTTGTGTTTTTCTTTCTTCGTCTCTTCCCCACAGAAAATTAATATTTGTCCAAAAACTTGAATACCATTAGATCATCTTACAACAATTTCTACTCTCGTTACTTGAACTGAAAGTTTTGTTGGTCAAAATTAAATATGCTGTTGTATTTTTTAGAAGATCTTTAACTAGGCTTGTGTGATGCCCAGTTTTGGGCTTGGAAGTTCGATGTCCAAAAAACATCGAAATTTTATCGATGCATCGAAACAAATTTTAATTTGTCAAAAATGAGCAATCCCTGGAACTCATGATACTTTCATAAACTTCAGATGGTTGAAGAGGAAAAAATTACTCTTAGGTCAGTTTTTAGTCAAAATATCGATAAATAATAAGTTTTGATGCATCGATTGATATCTACATTAGAATCGAACCCATTCAATGACAGGAAAACATTGTAACTTCGATTGATGCATCAAACATCAGACAAGCCTATCTTAAATATTGGGAGGCTGAATGAAACATGCTTAAGGGAATTTTTTACAAGAACTAGAACATAGAAAATGCATGAATTTCTCAGATTGTTGCTCTGATTGAAGAGGAATATGGTTTCGGCGTTGAAAAAGTAAAAATTTTCAATATTCGAAGGGTATTCGACAATTTTTCCAAAATATTCGATATTCGATTCGAATTCGAACTTTTTTGGAAATATTCGATTCGAGTTCGCTCGAAAGCAAAAAAGCCATATTCGCCCATCCCTAATTGAAACCCATGTTACAGAACATGGTACATATGTGTACCACCTTGCTGGAAAGGGTTAAGGTGATTCCGGGCAAAACTTTTCCAGATTTCAATCCGATAGTTGTGATTTTTTAATGTGCTCATTGTCACTTTTGCTGGATTTTACTCAAGAACTATCCCTTTTTTAACTAAAGTATAATTTCATTCAACACAATATATTGGGATAAAAGAATACAGAAATTGTCTGAGCTATGAATTAGAATGCCTATGATGAAAGTGTTTCTGTTGAATCATCGGATGGACCCTGTGTTTGTTTTTTCTCTACTCTCTCCATGTTTAACTGTGTTATCAAAATAGTTATTGATGAGGCGATATGCAATATTTACATTTTTCTGTTCACATGTATACCCATACGTGTTTCATGTATGTAATTAATTGTTTTTCCACTAAAGGATGGTACAATCAGAATCTTTAATTTTTTCCCCCTTTGGTCTATCGTTTGCTTTCTTTTAGTTTGCTGCCGTTATTGGCATCCTTGAAGTTTGAAGAAAGCTTATGACCACAGAATAATACAATCAGTATGGAAAACTCCTGTAAGAGCCAGTGGAAACATTCTTTATGTCTATTTTGGTGACATTCCAAGATGGCGGACATATCTGTGTCTCTGTCTTTTGCATTGCTTTGCATAAGGATTGTTTTGAACATCTCAAGATGGCTGATCAAAATATTAAGCTTTAAAATGAACCAAAGTTTCTATTCTGATTGTAGTATTCTGTGTTATTATATACTATCACTTTTTTGTCCAAGAGGCATAAAGCAAATTTTATTTAGCGCCTGGGTCTGGTCACTTTGTGACTGTAGGCTGGTATGTTCATTTTGTGTGATACTAACATTCATCATCTTGAATTACAGTAAAAAATGTTCTCTTCCCATGCCATATTGATACGTTCATTTAGCAGTTACCAATTTGTTTGAAAAATAATTAGTTTAAGATTGCTTTAACTGTCTTTCATGGAAATTCCAACTCTAACTGGATTTTTCTATGCTGTAATAAAATAAACCAGTTAGGTTTGTAAAACTGGAGAGAAAGAATCCATGGACAGTGTGTAGGTGTCTCTTTCCGCTTTTCATCTTTAGTCGTTTTTCCATCATCACCCCAATTACTAAACATCTCATGAATGACCTAATAATGTTCAAACTTAGTATTTACCGCAAACCAAGTTTCATTGCTTAAATACGACTTTGCGTAGCGGCTGTGGAATCTAGGTCAAAGTCGGTGTAATTTGATCAATTTACTGTTTTTACTATTCTAAGCTGAAGCTCGCACGCGGTTGAAAAAAATTCTTTGTGTAGGTTTTGTGTCATCGAAGCCTAATGTCAGTTCATGTAAAATATCCAAATACTCATGCTTTTGTAGAATGGAAGTTGAAAGTGTTAAATAACTCTGTCCCTGATTCAGTTTTCTTCAGGTTTCCAAGAGAAGTCTCGCCTGTGCAAGTAATACTTCCATTCCGAGCAAAAGGAAGACTTTAAAAGTTGATGGGCCAAAATAATGTTTAATGCATTTCCTCCAGACAATGAATTAATTTCCTTAATTAATGATTTAGGATGCTTTTCAGAGATGAGAACTATAAACCTCCTTGTGTTGGCCTTGATTTGAAAATCCTTGAGATTTTCCCATTTATTCTGTGTATTTGGAGTATTTGATAATGTGGTGGTTGCAGTGACCAGAATTGTCGCTTTGCGTTTATCTAATGACTTTCTCTAATTCATCAGTGATTCCACGGATGAACCAAAAGATTACACAGTTCAGTTCAGTTTATGACTGTAATGCTCAAAAACACTCGCATCTGTAATCTTTCCTCAATCCTGGTGTTAAATTATCAAAATATCCATCGTTTCTTGGTTGTCAATGATGAAAACTCCACTGATAGAGAAAAGATTTAGATCAGAGTATTCCCATGCCTGACAGTTAAACACTGAATTGAACTATGTCATTTTTTCTCAACTGGTGGAATCATCGGTGAATTGAAAAATGCCATTAAATATACGCAAACAGCAGCACAAAGTTTAATAGGGAATATCTTCAGAATGCTCAAGCCACTGCTAACTGAAGGAGATTTTTTGTTCTCTTATCTGAATGGGGCAGTTGCAAGGGTCTGAAATGTTGTGTTTTCTACAAAGAAAATAAAAGTACTTGATGAGCTGAGAAAAAAGATGCCTCTGATCTCTAATTAAGTCCCATTGTTCCGGAGATGAGATTTTGGCCCAAAATACATTGTAGTAAATGGGAATAGCGTGGTGACATCACTACTCACACGATCTTTTACAACTTTACACGTGTGTATCTCCAGAACCGGGACACTTAGGAAAAAACCAAAGGCACCATTGTTCTCAGCTCATCAACTACTATCATATTCTCTATAAAAAACACACAATTTCAGACCCTTGCAACTGCCCCATTGCACTCCTACTGACATAAAAACGTGATCAACATTCTATTTGAAACTGTTGCTTGCGATGTCGCTAAGTCAATCTATCATTTGATGAATTAAAAATAAGAATAATGAAAAAAATAATAGTAGTAAAATAAAGATATAACCATAAAAAGATAATGATAATATGTAATAATAAAAAAATAAGTTGATGAAAAATTGAAATATCCCCAGAACGAAATGATGAGTATGCATACGTGTGCCTTCACATCCGAATTTCTACAACATTCCCTCAATGTTGAAGGAAATTGGAGATCTCCAACTTTTGATACAAATGAAGAGCGCTCAGCACTCTCGGCGCAACTTGACAGATCAAACCTTTGCTTAGTGCTCATGGATACGCTCATGAATATTCTCGTGCACTCTTTTTCATTAGCTGTGTAAAGTCTTGATTTATAATACCAACTTAATTGTCAGGTAGCTGTAGGCTGTTCTTTGTACTGTCCAGTGGCGCATGCAGGGGTGGGGGGGGGCTGAAGCCCCTCCAGACCTCTGATTTTTAGGGACGAAGGGGAAGAGGGGAATAATTTTTAGTGAAACGCTCATCAGTGCAAGCCCCTACCAACAAAAATCCTGCATACGCCCCTGGTACCGTCTGTTTCTATTTATCCATGTATCTTTCTTTAACTAATTTATCTGTTCATTTATTTATTTGTGTTATTTTTTTCTTCTTTTTCAAAGTGTAGTGGAACGAGCTATTTTTATTTCTGGTTAGAGAACTTGATATGTTTGCTCATCTAATCAGTTAAGGTGCTTCTAGCTATTCCACGTAAGAATTGGAGTTGAGTTTTGTTGTTCTCTCTTTTATCTTAATGCGCCGATAATCTAACTGCATCTAGTTTGCATAAAAAATTGGGTTCAGTAAAATCGCACTTTTAAATGGTGGTACTTGATGTTGCCAATTTTCGAATAATCATCTGAATATTTCCATTTGACTTAATGTAAAAGTTAGTAATCTGTAGGAAGATTTGGCAACATTGACGTTACTCCTCTTTAGTTTGTTGTTTGTCATGTTTGTGATTAGGTAGGGTTTATTTTATTGGTTTTTTTTTTGGGAGGAGGAGGGGAAGAATTCCCTGAAATAATGCTTTTCCTTTAGTGCTTCTCCGATTTGTAAGTACATATTATCTCATCCTTTTTCAAATTATTGTTTTTTTCTCAACAATTTTAAATGTTCCACGACAGGTATATCATGACCTATATGATCCTCTCCCTTTAACAATAAATGAGACCGCAGATTTTATGGTACCTACTTTTGCTTTCATAATATCACTCGTGTATTGACCTTGACTTCATCTTATCACTTATGTATTGACCTTGACTTCATCTTATCACTTATGTATTGACCATGACTTCACTTTCCAATTTTTTTTAAACTGCCTAAAATAGCTATCATGTAACCAAAGTTCATCTGATCGTTTTAAGATGAGAAGATAGATTTTTCTCATCCAAAATTCAGTCTCTATTTTCCAAACCTTGCATTGTTGAAATCTTGTTTATAAATTCACCCGATAATACATGTAATACTTCTGTAGTGTGTCTCTGTATTTTTAATTTTTCTGCATTTACTTAAGAAATAAACTTTTATTCAAGTTTTTGTTTGATAGAAATTGTGTACGTTTCCTTTTCGTCAAATTCTATGCAAGACAAGCTTCTGAAGTTTCCCTACTTTATATTTTAGACTTCCTGTTTTCTGTTGTTTTGATAAAATTTGGGTCAGTCCGTAATAAAGGGTGTTGTGCAGTTGGACACTGAAAATTCTTTCTTGGGTTTGATTAAATTTAAAAAAAAGTTCATGAAAGTCTGTTGTAAAATGAACAGAATTTTTTACCATTTTTTGGGTTTTGATTTTTCCCCATTTTTCATGGAGAAAAGTAGGGATGGGCGAATATGGCTTTTTTGCTTTCGAGCGAACTCGAATCGAATATTTCCAAAAAAGTTCGAATTCGAATCGAATATCGAATATTTTGGAAAAATTGTCGAATACCCTTCGAATATTGAAAATTTTTACTTTTTCAACGCCGAAACCATATTCCTCTTCAATCAGAGCAACAATCTGAGAAATTCATGCATTTTCTATGTTCTAGTTCTTGTAAAAAATTCCCTTAAGCATGTTTCATTCAGCCTCCCAATATTTAAGATAGGCTTGTCTGATGTTTGATGCATCAATCGAAGTTACAATGTTTTCCTGTCATTGAATGGGTTCGATTCTAATGTAGATATCAATCGATGCATCAAAACTTATTATTTATCGATATTTTGACTAAAAACTGACCTAAGAGTAATTTTTTCCTCTTCAACCATCTGAAGTTTATGAAAGTATCATGAGTTCCAGGGATTGCTCATTTTTGACAAATTAAAATTTGTTTCGATGCATCGATAAAATTTCGATGTTTTTTGGACATCGAACTTCCAAGCCCAAAACTGGGCATCACACAAGCCTAGTTAAAGATCTTCTAAAAAATACAACAGCATATTTAATTTTGACCAACAAAACTTTCAGTTCAAGTAACGAGAGTAGAAATTGTTGTAAGATGATCTAATGGTATTCAAGTTTTTGGACAAATATTAATTTTCTGTGGGGAAGAGACGAAGAAAGAAAAACACAAAAATTACCTCCCAAAACTTTGAACTTTTCATAGTCTTCTAAGAACCTAGTCCTTTAATAGTCAGACAATCAGTAATAACAAAAAAGAAAAAAGAAAAAAACTTGTGCCCGGTGCGCGCGATGTCGCGGTGTAAACAACAACAAATCCTTTGAAACGCCGCGCGCCCGCCGGGTCGGCGACAAGGCGCTGAGACAAAAACAGCGTTGCCGCATTACCCGACAAAATGCACGCTTGCCCCAGAGTTACAACGCGGGGGGTTCATGTTCCTTCCTTTAATTTTAATCAAGGAAGATTACACGCATTTAAATTGTAAATTCGCGTAGAGAGTGAGAGAAAGGTAAGATTATGGTGCGCCGCGTTCGCTCTCGACTTTTTGTCGTTTTTTTTTATGTTTTCCCGGTGCAGTCGCGCAACAGTGTAAGATCCGAAACGCTGCGGCACGTGTGCGGGTGTTCAAAGCAGCCGATGCGGGCAAGCAGTGTTGGAGTTTCCTTATCTCCTTTTCTCCTCCACTCGCGAATCTGCTACCCTCGGAAACCGTGTTATCTTGATCGCTCAGATTCTTCAAAACAAAAAAATGACGAAAAAATGCGCTCGCGTGCAATTTTTTGACGGGTATGCGATACTTCCTGGTAATATTCGAATTATCTCCACCTCCATCGAATATATTCGGATGTTCGAGATTTTCAAGTTCGAGCTCGAATCGAATGTGGAAAAAAAAAATTCGAGCTCGAATATTCGAGTTTTCGAATATTCGCCCATCCCTAGAGAAAAGTGCATTATAGTGGGTAACGTTTTTTTTTTTTTCTCTCTCTCTCTCAAAAACGCTCACTTGAGCCCCCTTTTTGATGCTTGCATATTCTATAGGACATCTCAGGCTATCGATAGAGCCAAAGAAACTGATAGAATTGCGATAGATTTTCCTGCAATGACTCGTGTAAGACATAAGACAAAATTCTTCCATTTTTAACTTTTGGAATTTTCGACTCGTTTTGTTTTGTCAACAATGAGTGCTGACTGACCCTTCACAGTCATTTTGCCATGCGAGACTGCACAATAAACTGCTCTACGGATCTCACTTGAACCATTTGGTCAATAATTTCTCAACATTGCAGAGGGGTTGAAGATAAAAATTTTTATTTTAGGGAAAATGGGATTTTTTTTTTTTTTTCACTACTAGTAATTTTGCCACCGAAGACTGCACTTTTTACTGCTTTATGGATCTCAATTGATATGTCTGGCCAAATATTTCTCAATATTTTAGATGAGTTGGGGATAAAAATCTTTTTCTGTTATTAAAAATGGTATTAATTTATTTTTATTTTTTTTGCTAAAAACGTTGCTGATGGACGCTTTAGTGCATTTTATTCTCTTTAACGTAAGTCTAGACCAATTTTAGGGCCAGATTGGTTGTATTGATTCTAATTGAGCCTACCCATGCCTAGAGACGTGTATAAATCCTTTATTCTAGGAGAAAAAGGGATATTTTTGCCCCTTTTTGATCGTTAGGGGGGGGGGGTTAATAGACCCCTTAATTACTCCTTTTATGTGGTTGTAATCATGACTTGATCACCTCACTCATACGGAATATCGTTTCAGTATCAATTTTTGATTTGTCAGTAATTTTGAAGCGTATGGACGGACATTTTCAGCTATGCGGGAGGGCCGGAGGAGGGGGGAGTGGTTCCACCTGCCCCCTTAATTGATACTCTGACCATTTATGGATAGGTGAGCTGGAGTTAGGATTAACGTTCATTGCGGGAAACTGTCTGTAAAATCAAAGTTTGAAACATTTTTAGGAGAAAAGCGTAAAAGCGGTGAAAATGCCGCCGCAGTTTGCTTTTGACCGCTCTTGAAGGCCGTCAAATGGTTGATATAGTAAGGGAAGATCATCACTAGCGGGGTGAATTCTACGAGTAACGCGAATTTTTACATGAAATTGACATAAATCGATATTTGTAAAGGTATAGTGAGATAACTGAAGTTATGGTTGAACGGCTGCCTGTTTGGTCGTTAAGCTCTGGTGGTCATCGGATCGATTTCTGGACTTGACACCATCGCAAATCGGATTCTACGCATCAACGCGAAAAGAATGAGACCTCTCCCACATTGAAATTACGAAGCATCCCATGGGACACCTTTTTTGTACATTTGACTCCGTAAGTACCATTTTCTATGCTTGACGATGACGAAAAGTGACTTCTATTATTTGAATTTCATTCAGATTCCCGCACTACCGAATTGCCACCCTGATAACTTTTACGAATAGTAAGCTGAGTATAAGACTCTGATTTGTGACGAATGATTATTATTTGATTATTTACAATGAAGGTTCGTTCAACCTCATACAAAAGTCACTCCTTTTTACTTTGATTTTTTGTTCGTATTCAAAACAAGGTAAGTACCTAATAGATTTTACGTAATCATCTGTAAAAATTCATTTCATTCTTTTCAAAAAATGTGTGTGACTCATTTAGTTGGTAAACCTTCAGGATACACAACCATATTTGATTGGTTGAATTTAGGAAACAAGAACAGTGTTGTCAGGTTTTTCATCCCATGTTTTTAAATGTTGACTGTTCGCAAAACGTAAATAAGCGTTTTATGCATCGATCATTTGCAAGGGATAATTTTATTTTTATTTTTAAGTTATTTAAATAGTAATAATCAGTACTTAGTCTTATTACAAAATGAATTCCTTGGCTAGAAAATGTTTCCAATATTTTTCATTCTAAGCTGTTAACTTGACAACAGTGTTAGGTTTACATCTCCCGACTGACGGTTATTACTATTTAAAATTTGACGTGACTTTTTCTCCCTGTGCAAATCAATCACTAAATTATCAGTTTTATTATTTTCCCATACATTTTTCTCCCCTTTTCTGTCTCCTACTTATCAATGTCTTTCACGTATTTCAGTATAGTTTGCAGAAATTCCCTTTAAATTCTCTCTGTTTATTGTCAATTGAGTGTTTTTCATCCCTTGTTTTGATAACTGAAAACTTCTCTCAATGGACTCATTCACCGAGGTTCGTTAATCTTTTCAACTAACCATTCATTACTTTCAGCAGCTTCTTTTGTATGATTTTCACAGTTTTATCCTTTTATTTAACTGCTAACCGTCAAATTATCCTGACAAGGTCCAGTCCGCTGTGATTGATTCCCTCGAAATAAGATGAGCCATTCCATTATCTTTCGTTGAGAGAAATTCTTGGAAACAACTTTATCTTCTTGTTCTCAGTAGAGTTTGATCACTTTCATTTTGTTATTGTACTTCCTACCCTCAGTGATTCTGCAGTGTTCAAATTTTGAGAACTGCAGCTAGCTAGGTATTTACCCACCTACGCTGCTGGTGAACAAACAGCAGTAGTGCTAAAGAAAACGGTTGGGATTGTGCAATTGGTCTTAGTTAGAGTCAGAAAGTGATTAACTGTAGTTTAAAATGAAAAATTATTCAAATCAATCACTTACAGAGGCTAGTTCCCAAGCTCACCAGAATTGGTTTGTTTACAAGCGGCTGTCACTACGCCAGCTCAGCTGTAGCAGAGCTCGTTATGTCGTAGCTGATAGAATCTCAACTTATTTACAACTCAGTAGGCAAGTTTGTGTATCTGTGCTTTGACTTCAGCATGTTGAAAGGCAAACTCTCCTGCAGGGCAGGAAATTGGGCGAGCTGTCATCTGCCGTCCTTAGTGCAATGAGCTCCCATCTCCCTGTCCCTATGTACCGATATGATTTGTTACCAGCAGGTTGGAGTGTGCCTGTCATGGTATGTGAACGTCAGTTCTGTGGGTGCATTCACCTGCCCTAAACTTAATGATTGAGAACTTCCTCTGAAGTTGTTTCAGATAAGTTGACGTTTGACAGTTGTCATGAGAGTAGTACTTGAACATTTCCGTTTGGTCAAAATATTGGTTTTAATGCGCTGATGTCGAAAACAGGTTGTCCGTGCGCCATAATTGCAAACCGTTAGATACCAACAAATTTGAACTGACCCACAGGCAGAGCTGAGAACCGTAATAAATTTTTAGAACTGGTTCTGGTTTTGCTACCGATTTACGTTTTGATTCTGTTTTGCCTCCGGTTCCATCTTGTCTTGGAATTTTGGCGCCGGTTCACCGGTAGTAAAATCATCTTCTAGTTTTTTCCCCTATAAAACACCAAGAGAGGCACCTGTTCTCTAGTTTACCAATAATTCCAAATAATCTATGTCAGAAGTTTAGGCATTGGAAGAATTTTCAATCTAAACCACTGATCGTGAGGTAAATGAGTACTTGAACCATGATTACATTAGAAAGTTGATAAGAGGAGTAGGAAAACATTTTGAAATGCGTAAATGCACTCTTTCATCAAAATTTTCTTGTCTACTCATTTACTCTCTATTGTGATCTTTGACTGCCCTTTCCATGCAGGTACAGAAATTTGTCTCTCTCTCTCTCCTCCCACTGGCGCAACCAGGATCTCTTCCATCTCTCTCATTTCCCATTTGAATGTATAAGTAGGAAAAGGACAGGAAGAGGGGATTTTATCCCCTAGTCCATCCTTGTCTAACATACGTTCCTAAATGGAGAAAAGAGAGAGATGAAGAAACTCTCGTTGCACTTCTGTCTCCTCCCATTTGAGCATGTGTGTTAAAAAAGGACGGATATAGGGGATAAAGTCATGTGATGGCCCTCTGTGCTATCCTTTTCTAATATATGTGTTCAAATGGCTGGAGAGAGAGAAAGGCAAATTCCTGAATCCTCCCATGTTCCTTGCCTTATTATATTGGTACCTACCTGAAAAAAGAAAGAACTAAGGAAAACTGGCTCCTTATTCCTAGGTATTGCAAGTGTGATAAAAAGTCAGTTAGAACCTCCATCATAGGTAAAAAGAGTGTCTTTTAAGTATTCTGAAGCAATGTGTTCTGTTTTGAGACTCATGGAAATTCAAAGCTAAGAAGATTGGTGACACACCTTCACCTTTGACCCTTTTCGATAGTATCTGATAAGTTAAGTCCTTGTACCTGATGCAAATATCGAGTATGCAATGACTCCTCTAGTCATTCATACTCATTGACTCAACCGGTTATTTGCATATAGCATATTCATCATCTATTTAAATATAGTACTTTGTATTTGTGTGTTTGGCACTGATAACTTGCGAAGTGCGAAATGATAAAGATCAATTTTGATTACTCAGCTCCTCTATCTTTTAATGATTGTTGCATATTTCTAAAGTAAGTAAGTAGGGTGCAAAAAATCAATCAATCACACTCTGTGATAGGCATTTGTGAGTCTCCATCATGAGTGATAGTTTTGACACTACCGTAAGTTTAATTATTACTGTTGATATTTTTTGTTGTTCGGTAAATAATAAAAATGTTAAAATAAAAATAATTCAGTACTTAACCGCCATGTAGCATACCTGCATGCACCCGACTTTTTATTATTATTTTATTATTTTAAAATTTGTATTATTTACAGAAAAACCAAAAATATCAACTTTATTATTTTAACATTTTTATTACATGTTTATCGAATAACCAAAAATATCAACAATTACTACCAACTTTTCTAACTACTAAATCTTTTTTCAAGAGCCCAAAATGTGCGTAGTAAATTTTTTTAATTCAATATGAAGGTATTTTGCAGAGAGAAAGCGTTTGAAATTTGTCTTTTTAGTATTCCTCACCATTTTTATCGCCTAAAAACTTGAATAATTTATAGACTTTCTGGAAAATGTTTTCAGTCTTTCCTATCATCACCAAGTTTCATTCCTGATCATTCCGCGTCAAATCAAACCAAAATAAATAAATTTTCTTCAAACTTCCTTTCCCCTGATTTTTTTTTTTAAATTTGGCACATTTTTAGTCCAAAGATTTAGTCAAAAGATTGCAAAATCCAATTTTTTCACATTTTTTTGACCACACCCGCCAATTTTTTGTAGAAGTTTGAAGTTGCAAAAGTTCCCCAAAATTTAGCGGAGGTCCTCGCCTTTGTAGTGTCATAAGACCGGTCCTATTCAATGTAGAGAGCCGAAAGTGGTCTCATTTGAAAGCTTTTTTTATTAGCTTTTCAATGATGTGCATCACAAAAGGGCCTACTGTAAATTTTTTCTAGAAATTTTGGGACCAAAAGCACAAATTAAGCGTATAGGGATCAAAAATAACTAATTTCATTTCACTGTTTTCAAAATTTTACTTACTGCTTGTTCATTTTTTTAGATGATTGAATTAAATTCTATAAATTTGCTTTCATGTCCTATTTTTAAAGATTAATAGTCAAAATCACAAACAACAGGTTCCTGGAAAAAAAAAAAAAATAAAACATTGTACACTTATGAAAAAGGCAAGACTTAATAGATCTAGCTAGTCTTTATCCTGTATGCTTCAAATATAGTGTGGGCAATGGGTTTCTCCAGGCTAAGGAAAGGAGGTCGAAGAAAAATGTAGTCATCTGATGTTATTAATTTTCTCTCTGGAAGAGACGAGCCAATTAGAAAAAATACTGCCGGAGTTAATATTGGATTTAAAGGAGCTATGCCTTAAAATTTTGAAACATTGAAAACATTCAAAAGTCTCAAAACTCTTTCATAGCTAACATTATCTAATATTTCTACTTTCTGTTCTTTTCTTTCAGCGTATGATGGAGCGAGCGAAAGCGCGGAAAGATAGGTTGAAAACGCAGTTACAGAATAATGACAATCTTAAACTTGGGGTCAGATCAAATATCTCACCATTGAAGGACTCAACTCCCGTATTTAGATCTCACGTCTCTCCGCTAAAAGAATCAAACTCTGGCGTCAGGTCTCATGTCTCTCCGTTGAAAGAAACAAATTTTGGGGTCTGCTCCCACCTCTCGCCGTTGAAAGAAACAAATTTTGGGGTCAGGTCCCACCTTTCGCCGTTGAAAGAAACAAATTTTGGGGTCAGGTCCCACCTCTCGCCGTTGAAAGAAACCAATTTTGGAAACGTAGTGAATATCAGCTCATCACCGAGCAAAGTAAATGTCGATCTGCGATCTCCTCATAAGGTTAACGTGCGTCTCTCATCGTCAAAAATAGACGCAGTCTGCAGATCGCCTCACAGGTCGGACGAAAATTTGCCGAGATCACCGGTAGCAATGACAAATGATCGGTCTCCTTTCAAAATTCAACCGGACCCGTTATCTATGAACCGAAGTACATCCAACACGAGATTATCCCCTAGCAAGACTGAGGCTAAACCATCTGTTAATTTGACTGTCAGTTTTCAGTCTCCAGAGAAGGATGAAGACTCTTCTTCAGAAGAAATGGATGTTGAGTCTGATACAGAAGGTACCTATCTATCATTATTACCGGGTCTTTTTATCTACCATTTTTTCCTGTGTTTACAGTAGTCCTATTTTGCCTTGTCATCAGATGATATTTCTCTGTCCAATCAGAAAGAAGCGCCAAAAATGAGGAACTTTAAGGCGATGACCGCTTGGCGCGCAAAGAGCAGTCGTCATTGACGATGGCAAAATGAAGGGCCTGCGGAGGTCGTCAACAAAGCTGGCCATCAGAGGTACAGAGTTGCCACGTAGTGAAATTAAAGTAATAATTGAATTTGACTCCGCCCACTTCCGACCACCATCGGAGAAGCAAAATACGAGCGATGGTCATCAAACGGCTTTCGATGACAAAGCAAAATCCGACTAGTGTTTAGGAGTAGTGGCTTCCTCCACATTTTGAAATTTTTTAGAAAGCGTTCAGTTGAAAATGGTTCGATTTAAGCCGAAATGTTTGCACCAAAATTTGTTTGCACGTTTTTTAGAACTATCCCATTTACCTGTTTCTTTTATGTCTTATCAAGTTATCATTATTCTTCTCTCAACAAGTCATGATAATTCAATTTTCTTGATTTTTCATTGAATGAGAATTGTCTTGAAACCTTATCTATCCTATATTGAATAGCTTCCATTTCTTTTTAAGCCCAGCTCATTAGCTAGGGACATTCTGTGTCTGAAAAAAATAAAACCTTGACTATCGAGTTTTAATTCAATAATAATTAAAATTTAAAAATGGCAACACCTTTTTATTCATTCTATCTATCTATCTAAAATTTAAATTTGAAATTTTTGTTGTCATAATTTTACGTCACATCATTATTGATATTGGGCTCAACAAATTTTGCTCCGCTTGAAATAAATTAGATAATTTATGATGAATACTAAGCTGCACTTTAACACCAGTAATCCAGTCATTTACTTCATCATTAAATTGATCGTTATGGCTGTTTATAATTGACGCCTCCGGCGGTCTAGAATTGTAAAACTTGGCTATTGCAATGGTAACCTGTGTTAAAGTGCCCGTTTTTTAAAGCGATCCATGAATAGCTTTTAAATAACGGGACCTTTAACAATTCAAATAGCGTCACTTTTTTACAGCCATAACAATCAATTCAACGATGAAATAAATGATCAGTCTGCTGGTTTTGTAAACTTTTGAAGTCGCCACTGTTCTCAGTTATAATCCTAAAAACGATTCATGCTCGTATTTTTTTTAGCGGAAAATAATTCATCTTGCTTTCCATCTTCTCCCTTTCTTTCCATTTAGATAATTTGTAAACTTTGCATTATTTTTACTTAAATGAAATTCAGTGTCTTTTTTATATTGTTAATTATACGTTTGATAGGTACCCTGGTTTTAAAAGAGGACTCAACCGTCCAATCGGAGGCCATTTCTGCAGAAGAATACAATCATTCAGGTGCTCCACGAAATGATGCGAAACAAAGGCTGAAGAAATTGGGTGCCCTCTATGGAGGTATGGAAATAATGTAAATTACTCGTTATTCTAATGTATTACGTATTATTATAAGGTTGCTGAATTTTTTAAGTTCAATAAAACTCTACTCGGTGACCCAAAAAATCTGAAAATTAGCGAACTTTTTCTTTTATTAATATTATTATTAGGTTCAGCAAGCATACACAATTTCATCCAAATTTGAGAGATTGGTTCATGCAATAGGTACTTGAAAATGCTCGAATGTACTTATTTCTTTTCTTGGAATTTTCAGTACACCTGAAGTGCTAAAATACCTATCCACTTGAATTTCTTCTTGAAAACGCTCACTTTTTTTTGCAATGTCCGTGTCCATATCCTTGCTACCAAAAATGTTTCCTCTGAAAAATTCTGCAGTTTTTGGAGTTGTAAGAATGTAAAATTTACAATGAAATCATATCAAGAAGGGTCTTGAACTATAACTGGTTGAGTCAGCAAGCGAAACTTGCAAGAAACACAATAAAATGTTCTTGAAAATACTTATTTATCAAATTTCCCACTCTAAAACTTACTCGAGAAGCTTATAAGAATTTGCTTTTAATACGTGAAAATATTCATTTTTATTTTTTATAAGTCTGTGTGAACCATGTAAATAGAGCTAATGCAATGTGATGGAGCTTTGAACGACTAGCGGTTTTTACTAAATTTCTAAATTGCAAAAGTTCTAAAAAACTTAACCAGGCGTCAAAAAAATCTGGAAATTTTTAAATGGTATTTTTTTATTGGGTACAACAAGCGCTCAAAACTTCATCCAAATCTGAGAGGTTAAAAATTAATATTTTCTGTGTCTAATTCGATGTGGAATGATTCTGAGTTTAGAAGATTCAGGCGTTCTCTTATCTATTTATCTCAAGGCTGCCATTTTGCGTATAATTAATGACATTTTTCTAATGACCGATGATTCCACTGGTTGAGAAAAAATTACACAGGTTGGTTCAGCGAATGAATGTACTGCACAAAAATCTTCTGATCAGTAATCTCTCCTCAATCGGTGTAATCGCCGTTTAATTATTAAAATATCCGCAAGTTTGTTAAAGTCATTGACCACTCTACCGATGAAGAAAAGATTACAGATGCGAGTATTTTTATTTATTACAGTCATACATTGAACTGAACTTTGTAATCTTTTCTCAACCGGTGAAATTGTCTGTGAATTGAAAAATGTCATTAATTATACGCAAAACGGCAGCTCTGTTTGGTGCGTTTTTTATTCTCCGGAATCCGCACTGGTGCAATAACCCGGAGCTTTTGCAGCTGTGCTGAAGCTGTCTGGTGCTGCACTGGAAGCTCCAAAAGCTCCGGAGCTCCAGCTCCAGTGCATCGGTCTTCAATTCCGATACACTGGAGCTTGCACCGGAGCTGCACCAGGTGCATTGCACCGCTAATAAAACAACACTCTGGTGCGATCCGTTGCTGGAGCACCAGAATAAAAAAACATTATGGTGCAGTGGAGCTGCACCGTGCGCGCACCGGAGAATAAAATAACGCATCAGTTTAATCTTGGTCCCTTTGATCCGTCTGTTCAATCCTTTCAAATTTCCAATCATGGTTTGTTTGAATTGGTACTGTAATCTTTGATGTTTGATGTCGATAGGACGACCAAGCAGAGTTTCTTCTCCTATTCAGCAGACGGAAGAGCGATTTGCAGCAGAGGAAATAAAAATGATCAACGTCAAACCAGTTGCTCGATCTGCTCGCCTCGCAGCCCTTGCTAGTCAGATAAATCAGTGGGAAGATGACGTTAAACATGTGCCTGTACCAACGCCAGTAGAGAAATCTGTAAGTCACCAATGTTCTTTGCTCTTCGGTTGCTTTAATCGGACAAGTGCGAGGAGTGATGTTTTCGATTCTTGTCAAATTTTGAGTTTTTTTTTTCTTTTTCTCCTAACTCTTTGAATTTGTCATTATTTTTGATGTTTCAAACCTGCATTAATCTAGAGCTCGTTTCAGAAGTGTAGGCAGACCCCGACCAATAATTTATTCCGTGGCATAGCCGGAGGGGGGTCTGGACTCCCCCCCCCCTTTGACAATTTTCGGACCCGGGACCCTCCCCCCCCTCAAAAAATTCTTGGCTACGCCATTGAATCTATGCCCGGCATTGCTCCAATGTTATTTCTCTTATGGCATTGATGGATATTAATGATCATGATCCTAAGCCTTGGCTTTTCGTTAAAGCACACTTTCAAATCAAAAAGTTTGACAAGTTTTGTTTTGATTTGAAGGAATGAAAATTGAAAATTCGCTGAAGATTATCAATAAGCGCTGCCCCACACGTTTGAAACAAACTCTACCATCTATCTAAGAACTGTCCTTGTTTGTATTGGGTTATCAGCTGAAGATGCATTGCTAAATTCATCACAATGCATCATGAATCAGAAGCAATTAGTTATCAAGATTGCGCTTTTTCATTTTACTTCTTGGCGAATTATTGATAGTCATTCTATTTTCTTCCAGAAAACTCAAGAACAACCAAAATTCTGACTTTTGCCTTAAATATAAAAATCTGACAATTTCTCTCGCTGATAAATCTGGATCGATCGATCAGTCACTTCAGCAACGTATAGACCCATGATGCACAGAGTGACCAGTGATTGACTGCCGCAAACAATTTTTAAACTTTTACATTCAATGCATGAATCAGAATTTTGGTTGTTTTTGGGCTTTTTGGAGGGAAACTGGATAGAAATCGACAATTTGACAATGAAGCATCGGTGATGACTTTAGTAACGCAACTGAAGAAAGTGAAGACTCAATTACAGAAAAGTTCATTATATTTAAACTTGGAGCAAAGTAATTCAACATTTATTAATATGGTGAGAGATCAAAATTGCAGGTTAAAAATGACAAAAACAAGGCGCTTTGTGTCAATAGCTAAAATACAGAGCATCATAATGCGACTTTCTGGCTACCTTGTTAATTTCCTCGTTTCGAGTTTTTATATCATGCCCAAAGTTCCACCATTTGCAATGATCGTATGAGAATGGAGAGGAAAAGAAATTTGACTTTGTTTTCTACGATGGATGCTAAATTGCTTGTATTTTAAATTGAAATAACTTTGCGTCATACATTCTCAAAGTTCTCTTGGATTCGTGAGTCTTCTTGTGTTCTGCAAAAATGGAAGCAGTTACTTAAGACGTGTCCTAAAAATTTATTTAGGGCATAATGGAATAGAATAACCTATTCTTGTTGATATCTAGCTCATCATCAACTCATGTACTCCGATCAGAAAATTTGTCATCCAAGATAAAAATTGATCGTAAGGGTGCATAGTAACTTATTTTTTTTTTTAAATTTATCTCGTCTCCTTTCAAGGTTTCCAGTAAAGGTAACGATGAAACTCGAACTTACAAACATACCGTTACCTTCCATTCTCCAAAAAAAGGCAGCCCAGCCGACAAAACAAGATTTTCGGTCGCACCTCATCAATTCGTTAGATCAAATTATCAAAGTGGAGGCGTCTCGTCTGTGATTCAGGCTCAGAAATCAATTTTAAAAAACAGCCCGTCAAAAGAGCAAGGAGCCGTAGTTAGCGGTTTCCGCAGTCAAAGCTCGCCTGTGAAAACGGGCGTTGAGTCAAGGACTCCAGAAAGAATCGCTTGGTCAAAGCCTCCTCTCAATCAAGTGGTAATTCATTGCATGCTTGTTTAGTGTGTGCGTGTGTGCTCATTTACATGACATCTGCTTGATGTGTGTGAGACTAACGAGAAATTACGGATGGGTCTTCTCGGTGTATGTTTCTTTATAGTACCCAGTCAATTTCTCACGTCTATTTCTTTCTCTTGTTTTGACTTGTTTGTTTTCACACAACCACAATTTAAAAAATTGATGTAATTAAGTGTGCTTTAGCTTCAAAGTGGTGACCTTAAACTTAAGTTTATCATCCATCATCTTGCAAGTCTTTCAACCAGTTGCGTGTCATATGAATTCAAGACAATGTTTCTTCTGCAACCCTTTAAGCGTCCATTTTTTCTTAAGTTTTTCATTACACAGTAGGGTGATGGACCATCATAGTTCGTGGCGCCTTGAAAAGTCCTTGAATATCCTTAATTTTTTTGTTTGTTTTTCATATCCTTGAATATCCTTGAATTTTGATGAATTCGTCGAATTTACTTGAAAATCCTTGCAAACGACTGGCTTCAGCTTGTTAGCTCGCCATTTTGTCAATAATTTTGTTTGCATGCCTGAGAAATGTCTGGTCACTTTGGTTGCAAAGTTTTGAGAAAGAAGGCAGGACTTGGCAGGAACTTTTTTCTCTTTTATTTTTTTGTTTACTGTTCTCCTCTGATTTATTGCACCTTCTTGTGAGAATCAACTTGAGTTTTTCCTGCCTCTGAAAAGTTGGCATAAAAAATACTATGTTTTTGCTTATTGGAAGTCCTTATAAAATCCTGCGAAAAGTTGTTTAAAAGTCCTTGAAAATCCCTGATTTTTCTTTAAAAAAACTGCTATGAACCATGACCTAGACCCAGCTTGTTTTGCTCTGATGCTTTTAAGCTGTCTTGTTGAGAAGTAAAAAAAAAAAAAAAAAAAAAAAAAAAAAAAAAAACTGCAAAGAAAGGGGTTTTGATGTTGATCATTGTTTTTTTCTTTTGTCTTGGTTTTGGTTGTTGTCTGTTTCGATTGGGTTTTGAACAACTCATGAATACTTTCAATCGTTGTTGTTTTTATCGGCTAGTCAGAATCTAGTGTAGGAAGGAAAGCTTTTTGTGCACCGCGGGTCTACCTATCCTTCAATGTTTTTTATCATTGAACACCGCTTTTCATCTCTAACTTCCTAATTATTCAGTTTGATAGTTTTCGTCACTTTTCACTTTCTTGCTTCCCCTCTCCCATCCATCCCCAGAGTTGAGCCTGTTTGTTGGAAATCTAGTTTTTAGGAAGCAGCCGTAAAAAAGGTAACGAAGTAGATTCTTCTTTCTTCTTCTATCCATCAGCTCTGCACGGTTAT
This sequence comes from Trialeurodes vaporariorum, assembly GCA_011764245.1. Taxonomy (NCBI): domain Eukaryota; kingdom Metazoa; phylum Arthropoda; class Insecta; order Hemiptera; family Aleyrodidae; genus Trialeurodes; species Trialeurodes vaporariorum. Next base: position 53,377,894 of record VMOF01000220.1, read on the forward strand.
GTTAAGATGATTCCAGATGAAACTTTCCTAGATTTCAATCCGATGTAAGGTGCCACCAGTCACTCTTGGGGAAAGTCGCGTTTTTGGCATTTTAAATTTATAATTAAAAAAACCGCTAAATCCAAAAACATTGGAGCTTGTGCAATTTTTTTTTATCAATTTTGATTATTCTTTTTGTCTGTATTAATGCATTGTTTTCTCTTTTCTTATTCTTAAAATGTTGGGTTTTTAATGTTAATGGTTTTGATTTTGTTTTAACCCTAATCTTTGTATGGCTTTCCTAATTTTGACGTTCACAATCACACTGGACACGCTTTTAACTTCAGTTCATCTTTAATCAGTGAAATTTCTTGTTTTGGTATCTTCAATAATTTTCTTTTTTGATGGAAACCCTACAGCAAGCACCCCCCTAGCATAGTTTGTTTCCTTAGATGTGATTAATGACAGATTGAGTCCTGTTCCTTTTCAACTAAAGAGGTTGATCTAGCTCCCATAAGGAATGGGCTATCAATAAAAAAATGTCATAATTTCAGGGTCGATAGATTTTGTCGAGACGCATTAAAAAATGTCCAGTTTTTTAATTTTGGTGAACTGGTAAGGGAGGAGGGATAGAAGGGCCCAAAGTCAGAACATTCAAAGTCCCGTAGCTTTTACTCAAATTGATATTTTGACTTGTACTTTGCGCCAAAAGATTCCTCTTTAAAAGGGCTTCCGATTGATTTGTATAAAAGTTCAATTTTATAAATTTTAATTCAAGTTTTTTCAATTTCCTCAATTTTGTGAACTTGAAAAATTTGGTTTTTTGAGTCTAAAAAATACGAGCAAAAGCACTAAGGAGAATAAAAAATTATGGAAATAAAATTCAAAGGTATGTTCTTTCAAATGGCGCAAACTGCGATCCAGGAAAATGATTTATTCAAAAGTTGTAAGCGTTGAAAGTTGTGCACCTCCAAAATTGCGGTGCGGTCAGTGCATATTTTCAATGGCGCGTACCGATGCTCTATCGACCCTGAGATTGTGAAATTTTTTTGATGATAGCCCATTCTTTATGGGAACTAGATCAACCTCTTTGGAGCAACATTTAAACAGATTTGTAGCCAAGAGAAAAGTGATGGGCGTACTGTTGGGAGTGCTACCATTCGTAAAATATCTATAACTTTTTTGGATAGATTTTTGTGTGTGGATTGTTCAATAAATAAATTAATAAAATGTTTATTGAATGAACAAGCAGAAAGTTGTTTGGTAAGTGCGTGAGTAGTTTCTTGTGTACTATGACCTTCAAAAGAAAGTCCTCTCATCAAAATAGTCCTTGATTAAGCTGTCCGTTATTTTTCAAAGAGTTTTAGATTTTATAAGGCATACTTTTAAGAGGCAAAGCTGTTATACTCTGAAATACCTAAAAAATGCAGAAAAATTTAAAACTGATCAAGGAACGGAGGAGAGAGAATTTTCAACAGGATACTTTCTTTTGAAAGTCATAGTATAACTGACAGCTTTCAGTCATTTGCTAATATTTTGGAAACAAGTTTTATTATCGTGTAGATGGAATCAGGTATGTGCAGTTCGATTCACTGCCAGGGAGCGCAGCGAGCAAACTCTGCTGACCAGCTGATTTCACCAGTTGTCGTCCATTTGATTTAAACGGGAGTTGACCCGCCTACTAACTTGCAATGAGGATGACCGTGGTAGGAAGTAGAGCTCGTTTCAGAAGTGTTGGCGCACCTAAACAATAATCTTTGGTTAATTTTCAACTTTTGTTCGTTTAAATCAAATCAAAACTTACTCACGACTTAATTATTTTGCTTTTAAAGGATTCCTTATTTAAAAGGGAACACTCAAACTCATTTTCTTTCATTTCCATCGAGTAATATCAAAAATAATGTTGACAAATTCCAAAGATTATTGGTCTAGGTGCGCCTACACTTCTGAAACTACCTCTATCTGGAGCTGCAAACACCTGGTTTCATCTACCTTGTTTTATTACCTAATTTCTCTTTTTTTAGTAAATTTTAATTTACTTATATAGCTGCTTTTGTTTCCCCCCCCTCTCCCCCCCCCCCCCCCGGATGGACTCTATAAAGTACGTACTGTATATAGACTTTATATTATGTTTATACGTACTGTACTATTGTACGTACTATATTTTGGTGGTATAACATGTATTTAGCATATAAATCACGTATTATAGTAGATATGTGTATAGCACTGAAATAGTTATTATATAGTAAATGTAATATATGTACTTTATGCATTATATGCATTACATGCATTATATAAAAAATTTTTTTTTTTTTTTATAGGGGAGTTTTGGGGGTTTTTCCCCCCCCCCTCCCCCCCCGGGTGGCGAAAAGGTCCAAAAAATAAGTGAAATGCAGGGGCGAAAAGGCCAAATATGGGTAAGAGAGGGTTAGGTAATGGTTAAATATGGGTGAAATAGGGGCATGAAGAGGCCGAATAAGGGGAATTAGGGGCAAACCAGGTAAATAAAGGTAAATGGAGCCGCATATAGCTATAAATAAGTGGAAATAAGTGCGAATTTAGGCAAATCAGTGTCAATAAGAGAATTACGAGCACAAAGGGGAGGAAAGGGCCAAAAAAAGGGGTAAAATACGGGTGAAATGCAGGGAAGAAAAGGCCAAATATGGGTAAGATAGGGGTTAAGTAGGGGCGAATTTGGGCGAAATAGGGTCATAAAAGGGAAAAATGAAAGGAATTGGGAGCAAACGAGAAAAATAAAGTATAATAAGGGCGCTTATATGAATAATTAGGTGGAAATATATGGGCAAATTCAAGCAAATAGGTGTCAATCAGAGAAAATACGAGCACAAAAAGGCGGAAAGGGCCAAAAATGGGTGAAATGCAAGGACGAAAAGGCCAAATATTAGTTAGAGAGGGGTTAGGTAAAGGTTAAATATGGGTGAAATAGGGGCATAAAGAGGCCAAATAAGGGGAATTAGGGGAAAACCAGGTAATTAAAAGGGAAATAGGCCGCATATAGCTGTAAATAAGTGGAAATTAGTGCGAATTCAGGCAAATTAGTGTCAATAAGAGAATTACGAGCACAAAGGGGAGGAAAAAAACAAAAAAATTGGTAAAATACGAGTGAAATGCAGGGAAGCAAAGTCCAATTACGAGCACAAAGGGGAGGAAAGGGCCAAAAAAGGGGCCAAAAATGGGTGAAATGCAGGGGCGAAAAGGCCAAATATGGGTAAGAGAGGGTTAAGTAAAGGTTAAATATGGGTAAAATAGGGGCATGAAGAGGCCGAATAAGGATTCCCCAGAATTTAGGGAATTCCCCAGAATTTAGGGAAAATTTTTTGTCAATAAGGGAAAATTCTAGCGCACAGAGGGGGAAAGGGCCAAAAAGGGGCCAAAAATGGGTGAAATGCAGGGGAGAATTCGAGGGAATTCCCCAGTATTTTAGGGAATTCCCCAGAATTTAGGGAATTCCCCAGAATTTAGGGAATTCCCCAGAATTTAGGGAATTCCCCAAAATTTAGGGAATTCTCCAGATTTTAGGGAATTCCCCAGATTTTAGGGAATTCCCCAGATTTTAGGGAATTCCCCAGATTCTAGGGAATTCCCCAGATTTTAGAGAATTCCCCAGATTTTAGGGACTTCCCCAGAATTTAGGGACTTCCCCAGAATTTAGGGAATTCCCCAGAATTTAGAAAATTCCCCAGAATTTAGGGAATTCCCCAGAATTTAGAGAATTCCCCAGATTTTAGGGAATTCCCCAGATTTTAGGGAATTTCCAAGATTTTAGGGAATTCAAAGGGGCAAAAAAGGCCCAAAATGGGTACAATGCAGGGGAGTAATGTCAAATATGGGTGAGAAAGGGGTTAGTAGGGGCCAAATATGGGTGAAATAGGGACATGAAGGGGCCAAATGAGGGGAATCAGGGGCAAACGAGAAAAATAAGGTTAATTGAGGGCGCTTATAGCAATGAATAAGTGGAAATATGGGCGCATTCAGGCAAGTAGGTGTCAATAAAGGAAAATGCGATCACAAAGGTCGGTCCATTGACCAATCAGAAGCGTCCATTTCAATCAATTGGGAATACTCAATCCTGATTGGTCAGTCCATTGACCAATCAGAAGCGTCCATTTCAATCAATGGTATATACTCGATCCTGATTGGTCGATCCATTGACCAATCAGAAGCGTCCATTTCAAGCAATGGGGAATACTCGATCCTGATTGGTCGGTCCATTGACCAATCAGAAGCGTCCATTTCAATAAATGGAGAATACTCGATCCTGATTGGTAAGTCCATTGACCAATCAGAAGTGTCCATTTCAAAATTAGGTAATACTTGATGCTGATTGGTTCATCCATTGACCATTAAGATGCGTCCATTTCAATAAATGGGAATACTCCCTTCTGGTTGGTTCATCCTTTGACCAATCAGAATCATCAATTTCAAAGTTGGAGAATACTCGATGCTGATTGGTTCATCTATTGACCAATCAGAAACGCCCATTTCCCAGATTTTAAAGACTTCACTGGAGGATTTCCCAATTTATTTTGGGTTGCATTGAGGTTAGGAAACGGAAAACATGAGTGAACTGAAGCAGAAAAGGAGCAAGTAAGGAATATTTTGGGCGAATGGGAACATGTTGAGGTGAATGAAGGCGCATATAGGTATTAATAAGTGCAAATATGAGCAAATTCTGGGAAATAGGAGTTGAAAAGGGGAAATACTGGAAATAGGGGCATAAAGGGCCAAATATAGGGGAGATGGAGGAAACAAGGGGCCAAATACGGTTAAAATAGTGGATTGTGGAGGATAAATATGGGTAAAATGGAAGCAGGAAGGGGCCAAATAAGGGGAGGGTAGATTAGAGGATGCATCGATCAAACAGAAGCGACCATATTAATATTTGAGAAATATATTCAACACTGACCGGTTAATCAATCAAGAATTACAGTTCAATTTGACCAGTTACCCAAAGCGTCAAAATTTTTTCCTACCATATGGCAAATCATCCGACATTCAAAATATATCAACAACACAAAAAAAAACGGCAACAGTAAATTAAAATTTACTAATAAATGTATTTGCTTCAGCAAATACCGTACAGAATTTCTTTTTTTATTTTTTCTTTATTTAAAAAAAAATCTGACTGGCATTTAAGTATCAATCAGACAGCTCTAATCAATAGGAAAGTCATTTTTGCTGTTACCGAATGAAAGCAACTGCTTTTGGTTTCCTATGTAAGTAGTTCCTCTCTGCACAAACAGATGTCATTTCCGCAGTGTTTGCTGTTTACAGATCTGCCTACACATGTGTGGAGGGGTAGATTGCCGTGACCAAAGTCTATGGAAATAAGGAACACTGATAATGTTTCTACTGATTGCGTCGATGGCAACTTGTGGAGATGACAGAAATGCACCCCTTCGCGCATAGGTACAAAAAACAGTGAACGGCAAACTCTTCTGCAATGACCTCTTGAAGAGTTGGCTCCTTTTTTCATGGAACCGCCCATTGAAGACCATCCTCTGCTGATGCATAATCCATTGGCAGTTACTGCGTCGATGGATATTTTAACTGTTTTTCATTAGAATGAATCTTACTCCGATCTTGATCTCCTCTGACCTCTCGCTTGTATGATCTGACTTTCTCACTCTTTTCTTACTTTTTCTCTTTGTTCCTCTCCTCTCTTTTCGGTTGTCTTCCTTTTTTCCATTCTTCTACATTTGTTTATTAATTTGTATGTGGGCATTTCTAATTAATATGGCTTTTTCATTTAACTTGATGATTTAAGTGTCATAATTTCATTCTGCAAAAAAGCAATAAAGTGTGTATCAGATTAAACCTTGTAACCCTTAACTTAAAAAAATTAAGATAAGCATAAATGAGATTTTAAAAGAGTGCTCTCATGAGGTTAATTTATTTAATCGGAACACAACAGAACATCCTCATTTTCTTTTCTGCAGTTATCCAGCATGATTCGAGTGCTCCATCGAAATGAAGCGGAACACTGTAACCACTCCGACAAGTCGGCTCACCGATCGTGTTTACCTGTGTTCCACTGAGATTTTTATTTATTTATTTTCAATGCAAGGAAGCCAGAGGCTGTAGTACTTACATATCAAAACAAAATCTTAACCCTTTGCGGTCGTGTGACACCGTAAAAAACCCGTTCTGGTCATATGTCGAGGCTGACCCGACGTGACAAAAAAGTTTCGCTCTGCTGAGTCTCGTGTCGGGCCAGCCCCGGCAACTCCGATGTGTGCTGCGCTCTATGGGTGCTCTCGGGAACTTCTAGCAGTTTCATTCTCACATAGTGTGGAGGTAGCCCACACTGATAGCAGCATGCGACGCGGCGCTGCATGACAATAAACAATAACCTCTTTTTCTTGTTGTTTAATACGACCTGTGAGGAGTGCAAGGAAAAAAAAATATGAGACCGTAAAGGGTTAAACCTGTCAATTCCGCTCGAATCTTAAGTTCCTTGACCTATTGACTTGGTTGCGGCACTTTTTTTTTTAGAAAATGAAATGAAAGCGCCTCTCCATGAAAGATGGCTCTGGCAATACACTGCCCTGCAAAGAAACCGGCGCACTTACCACAGGCGTAAAGATAACGGACAGAAAATTTGAGTGCCAGCATCAAAAACTAGAAACTAAGAGGAATCCGAATCTTTTTTTAAAATATTTTTAGCTCTTTTAGTTCAAAAGTTATGACAATTTGAACTTTTGTAATTTTTTCGCATTTTCGAGCGGAATGAGCCCTGGCGCCAGGTGCGCCAGTTTCTTTGCGGGACAGTGTAAATAAATAGTGCAGTTCAAGAAGGTAAACAAAGACAGAATACAAGAATTTGGATAAAGCCAGTTTTTTTAAATCTGGACGCTAAACAAACCACACTCAACCAAGATTAACATGTTCCGTTGTGTCCCGCTGTGTTCCATTTTGTTCCGTTTTGTTCCATCATGTTCCATGCCAAAAAAAATTAGCCTATACTGTTCATTACTTGGTTCATAAATTATTTAACTTTTTTGAAATTTTCAGAGATCACCAATGAGACCTGAAATCAGAACGAACCCGTTGACTTGTTACTCTCCAACAAAAGAATCTCCGGTCAAATCACCAGCGAGTCCTTTCAAAGCCAATTCTCCTCGCCCGTTAAATTTGCTGAGTCCTAGGAGTCCAAGTAAAGGCTCCCCTCGGATGGGTTCAGTTTTACAGAAAGCGATCGCATATGAAGCTGCAACAAGTCCTTCGAAACCTGTAACAAAAGACCCTGCAGAGCTATCGTTAGCCGAGAGGAAAGCTCTGTTCGAAAAAAATAAAGGTGAAGCTATTCTGCCGAAAGTCCCCTTTGGCCAACCTCTACCTGCGAATAACAAACCAACCAACTCTCCTGTGAAAAATAAATCGACCTCTGCGCTTGCAAAATTCCTTCCGAATCCTGCGCCTACGAACAATAAGCCCATCGCTGCTGCAGCAACCAACAAGCCAGTCAGCGCCTTCGGCAAAGGAATACAAGCCACCTCTACTGTGAAAGGATTGAATTTACCGGAAACCAAAGTTTCAGCCTCTCCAGTGGGTAAGAATCGTGCTAACTGACTTTTTGTTTTTATCGCTTGATTTATTTTGCTGGCTACCAGTCCTTGTGTGCTCTTGAAATTATTTCTTTCTAGAGGATAGCTTGCTTGGTATGATATTACTCTTGGCTACGGTTTGACCCTAATGGTTACTATGCACGTAATGCGCCTAATAAAACTGAAGACCTGGCCAAAATTGGTAGCCGAAGGATGGATCAGGCCGATTTCGATCAATCGATGGATCAGGCTGATCAATTTTGTTTTTTTATTTTGTTTTTTCTGTTTTTTAGGGATTGATGAAGGGGTTATAATGCCTTAAAACATCTCGCATTTTAATGTGTTTTTTTAGCTTTGTTTTTCCATTTTAATGTGTAATGTATATACAGTTATTTTCAATTTTCAACGAGTGGTATTTTCTCACTCAGGGGGTCATGAAGTGTTCTCATTTGAAAAAATTTCCAGAAAAATCCAACATCGCACCCTCTGCAATGTACTTTAACGAAAAATTGAAGGAATAAGAATCAGAAAAAAAATGTGAAAATTATGAATTGAACTTGAAACCCCCAAATCATCCTCGAATTTAATGAATTCTTTCAATCATTTTTTTTTAAATCTTTCAGAGTCTCCCAAGGTGAACAAATTGCAAGCCAAACTAGCCATGTTTGAGCAACAAGATAAGTCCCCGGCTGGTAAAAAGTACAACGATGACAGACAAAAGGAGTTGGAAATGCTCCGCAATAGATGGGACCGTTTCAGAAATATTCCAGAAGAAGCGCCCAAAGAAAAAGAAAACGTAGTTTCTCCAGTTAAAAGTAAACCTTTTGTTACTAGCATGCAGCCAAAGACTCAATCGAGTCCGAAGCCTCCTCCAATGCCGGAGCCTCCCGTACATTCATCCTCACCAGTGCGCGCATCTATATCACCGATAAAGAAGTTTGAGGCACCAAAAGAAATGAAACCAAGAACTTGTGAGTGTAATTGTCAGATTTGATTTTAACAAGAGTTTTCAAATAATATATGTAGTTGCCTTGGGCATTGAAGTAGACTGTGAAGTAGACTCTTTTTTCTTGTAAGCTTTAGCTATAAAACTTTAACGAAGGAACTAACAAGTACTTAAAAAAAAATGGAGAAGGAGAATAAGGGAGGAAAAAACGAGAAAAAAAGGAGTGTTGGTTTCATAATTTGGCTCTTCAATTTCATTTTTCAATTTCAACTTTTAAATTTCATTTTAACTTCATTTATCTTATTATCTCACTTGATCTCATTTTATTTAATCTCTTCTCAAATATTTTAATACGTGTTATGCCTAGTGTACTGCCTATTGTTACCTATGTTTTGTTATTTCGTCCAAGGGCTTGTCCTGTTTAATATATAAATAAATAAATAAGTAGTAGTAGTAGTAGTAGTAAGTGGTTTGTTATGCTGATATTTCACAACGAACGACTGGACTGCATAAGAAAAGAAGGGGTAGGAAAGACAATCAAAGTATTCGCAAAACATAGGATAGAAAAGAGGAGAGTAACGGCGACCTGCCAGGGACTCTCAAATTGGGAAGGAAGTACCTAGAGCACTTTAAATAGATAAATAAATAAATAAATAAATAAATAAATAGATAAATAAGAAATGGTTATAATATCCCTAAAACAATAATATTCTCTATTTACTTAGCTGAATGTTTTCATAAAAAGCTGGGGACACAGAATACCACAATTAGAATGAAAACTTCGGCTCATAAAATTTGTTAAAGTAAAATTAAAGATCCAAATTATGCGTATTTAAGAATTAGTTGGAAGTGCGGTAGGTGGTAAGATTAATACAGTTATGATCGATAAAGGGTGTAATAAAGTTAAAAGAATTAGAAAGACTAACTCAATGCATTTGAAAAAGTGTAGATTTCATCATCGTAGAAGGCATTGGCTAAAAGGAAAGGAAACTAACTCAACATAAATGAATGTGAAATACAGAAAGCACCAGTGGCGGATCCAGCCCTTGCGAACGGGGGGAGGCGAATCGTGGATTTTTGCCCCTAAATTACCCCCTTTTCTTGCTTTAGCTCTTGCTTTTCCCCTTCCTCAGTCCTCTCCCCTCTTTTCCCACTTTTCGGGCCGAACGGGGGAGGGGGGGAGACCCCCCCCCCCACCCGGTATCCGCCAATGGAAAGCACAGTGGGGAAGCTGCAAAAAACATGTTGAAGTACCATTCATTTTTACTTAACAGATCAAAAAGTCAATTAAAAATTGATGAAAATGCAATAATCTAATCAAAAACTTTTATTATTTCAGCATTCCCAAGCGTCAAACCTATCATCGTTTCTCCACCTAAATCCGGTAATCTATATCCAAGTTTATCAGACATTGAAGCTGAAACTGAAAGTGAAGCCGCTGATGAAGAAAACACCTCAACATCTGATCGGTTGCAGGAAAACAACTCTGAAAGCTCAATTGTCTCAAGCGATAACAGCATGAGGCGTGAAATCATGAATGCTGCAAATGAAAAAATTGAAGCCAGTTTCAATCGCAAGGTAGGTTTTCAAGCGATCAAAACTGCAACATAGAGCAAAGATATTGCTGGAAGAGGAGAGTCAATAAACTTGGAGTTCCCTCTTGGAGCTTGTTTTAGAAGTGTACAGGGCCCAACCACAGCCGATACAATTACAGGCTGGAATACTGGGCCGATGTGGCAACGCTTCGGAGTCCAGATTTCTTGTTCTTCCATAAGGTTTACATGTTAATGTCGACAAAGATATTTTGTTTATTACACTGTCTAATGATTTGAAATTTGTTGAGCAATTATTTTAGCCTTTCCTCCTTCTATTTTCCTTAACAATTATTTTTATTTAATTTTTTTAAACTGCTTATTATAGGTCTAAAGATTCCTTGTTTTTCCCATGTTATCTGCCATAAGGATTTCGGAGTCGCTTTAAACCGTACTAATGGTCGAAAAATGAAGTCAAAGTGAATACTGTCGAAAATTTGGGGGCCTAAAAATTCATAGATGTCAAGTTTACATTTTTTAATAAACTTTTAATAAGGAAAATATTAAGGGTTACATTTACACGGGGTCTTTTGGCGGCAACGAGGTTTCCGGACTCCGACCTTGAGAGTTTTCAGTGTTGCCACATTCAGTATTCCAGCCTGTAATTTTATCGGCTGTGGCCCAACAAATATTTGGGACGGACAGGCTTTGGGTTGAATTTATAAATGGCGGATCTAACCTCTTATATCTTCAACAGAGCATTGGACTGTTAGGAACGCTCCCTACGTTATGTCACTTAAAATTTGACTTTTTTCTTTCTTTTCATAAATGTTTTAAAAAACAGAAGTTTCTGTTTGGAAATGGCTGTTTACAAAAATAATAAAGAATGTGCAGCATTATTTTTGCCTCTTTTAAACTTAGATTTTTTTAAATATGAGTGCAAAAACAAAGCACTTTTTCCTGTTAATATGTTTTGTCAAATTGCATGCTATAACACATGTCTCACAAAAAATCGCTTTTTTTTTGCTTCATATCCAAATATTTAATCCATTAACGAAAATGAAGTATTTTTTCAGGAAACCTGCAAAACCAGTGGTTCAACTACATCCCAAGCGGGTCTCAAATGTTAATCAATGCCCTAATTGTTTCCAAAAGCAGACATTTATCTAACTCTGGTACAAAAGAAGTGCATTTATTAATAAATTAATTTGAGGTACATGACATGTATGAAAATTAAAATTTTTATCTCTCTATGGCCCAAAAATGGTCCTTAACGAGTGTTTGAGGCTTATCTCAAGTTTTTCGAAACAAATAAATTACTGAATTGAACCCTCCATCTTTTTCAGAGACGAAGCGATAGTAGTGATTTATCTTCAAACGAACGGAACGTCCTTTACACTATGGATGATTTCCTTGACGAAGCCATGTCCGATGATTCTTCTGGTTGTCCATCACCAAGCAAACAGCCTCGCAACAATTTTTCGGTGCCAGAATCGAACTCATCATCAAATCCATCTCTCCAATCCACTTCTGATGATCAAGGAAAATCGGATCGCCTACCCTTGACTCACACTGTTAGCTTCTACAGAAAGCAGCAGAATCAGAACTCCGTCAGTGCCCTTTTATTTTTACTGTCTCGCCGTTTTCCAGGATTGTTTCTAATAATTTTGGGGGGAAATATTTAGAGATTATGCTTCGTGCTCTGCATTTCAAATTTTCAAACACTTTGGGTGCAATTTGAAAACTTTCCTTGAGATCTCCTTCGTTTGTCTTTGGACTCTAACCTTCCTTCCAGATTCAATTGCCAATTCAGAAGCACACCTTGAAACCAAAACGCCTTGAGACTTATCGAGGAAGCCTCAAGGAATTTTCAAGCAAGAATTTTCATGGATCGGGAATTCAAAGCTGCTCTCAAAACGTGGCGCCTAGAAAAGTCCTTGAATATCCTTGATTTTTGTTGTTGTTTTTCATATGCTTAAATATCCTCGGATTTTTAGGAATTTGTCAAATGTACTTGAAAATCTCTGAAAATGACCGGCTTCAGCTCGTTAGCTCGTCATTTTGTTGATAATTTTGTTAGCATGCCTGAGGAATGTCCAGTCACTTTGGTTGCAAAGTCGTGAGAAAGAAGGCAGAACTTACCTGGAACTTTTTTCTCTCTTATTTTTTTGTATGCTGTTCTCCTCTAATTAGTGCACCCTCATGTGAGAATCGACTTGAGTTTTTTCTGCTTCTGGAAAATTGGTGTAAAAAATACTACGGTTTTGCTTGTCGGAAGTCCGTGAAATCCTGCGAAAAGTCCTTGGAAAGTCTTTGAAAATCCTTGATTCTTCTTTAAAAAAAACTGCTATGAAGCATGTCAAGATAAGTCTGGAGGAGATAATATCAAGGTAGCTTGTTAGCTCCCTTAAAATAAACTAAAGATTTCTCAAGCTTTGCCGATTGACTCCTTAATTATCGACTGACGGATCTTGTGAACCACTGACCAGAAGCATCTAATGCGGTAGTTGCAAGAGTCCGAAATTGTGTGTTTTTCTTAAAGAAAATAATAGTTCTTGATGAGCTAAGAACAATGGTGCCTTTGGTTTTTTCCTAAGTGTCCCGGTTTCGGAGACAGACGCGTGTAAAGTTGTAGAAAATTGTGTGCGTAGTGACGTCACTACGCGGAATTCTCATTTAAAACAATGTATTTTGGGCTAAAATCTCATCTCCGGAACAATGGGACTTTTAGAAACCAAAGGCATCTTTGTTCTAAGCTCATCAAGGACTTTCATTTTCTTTATAAAAAACACAACATTGCAGACCCTTGCAACTGCCCCATTGGTGAAATTTAATGTGGTGTTCCATCTTGTTCTATGCATAAAAAAATCAGCACATCATAAATCATCCATTTGTTGAGTCAGCATGCCTTGCACTTTTCTCTAAATAGTCTATTATTTCATTCGCAATTTCCCTCCTTTGTGGCATCATTCAATATTTAATTATAGTTATTTACATGCTTCTTTCTATGTTATTTTAGAGTGTTCACGCAACTCCTGTCAAAAAGTTTGTTCATCAAAATGATGTATCAGGGCTGTCAAGTAACACTGACAGTGAAATGGAACTTGAGAGAGAGCTCGTTGAGAAAAAGATTGCGGAATTACAGCAGAGAATTTCTACTGAGCAGACGGTGATTTCGCAGGCAACTCAAGCTTTAAATCTTTGCTTTCATACTGTTGAGTTTTCCAACTCCACCGAACAAGTCGAAGCAGAGCGTCTTTTATTACTAGCAAGTATGTCCTTTCACTTTGTTTGTTAATCAGGTGACTCCATTTTATAAAACGTATTGGAATCAGCAGAATCAATGAAATTAATTGAGATAAAATAAACGTTAAGAAATTAAGAAAACGAGTCCAGACTTTGTAAACTTTGTCAGAAAGTTTGAATTCAATGGGTCTGTTGCGTATTCTTGCTACTGCAATGTGACATATTGGTTCTAACACTTGTAACGTAAAATTCAGCAAAAATAACAATGTGCTCAGTAAAAACTTTCAAAATCCACTCATTTATGCAGGAAATTAGTACGATTTAAAACAACCCTTGCAACGCTAGACACTATTATCACCGACATACAACTACATAGACGGAGCCACCGCAGTTATGTGAACATCACCATAACTTACAAACGCATTTGAATGTTTCATTTAGATGCATACAGTTCTTGTAATAGTTTGTAGTCTTTGATAAAACAGAAAAGACCAGACAGCAAATGTAGCCAATATTTCATGTATTTAGAAGAAAATTCCATCATTTTGTAGTTACGATGTTCATTACATGTATATAGTGGTTCTATCTATGTAGTAGTATGCCAGTACAAATAAAGTTCAGTGTAGCGCAGGCTGTTTAAACTTGAAGTGATTTCATGAGTTAACGAGTGATTTTTGAACGTTTTAAATGTGCGCATCGTTATTTTTTCCGAATTTTACGTAAGAATCAAGGTTCTACATTGTTGTGGCAAAAGCATGCAACAGACCCATTTGAAATAATCAGCTGCACCCTTTTGTTTCTGGGTATTTTTATTTTAATGTGTTTTCGATAAATAATAAGAAATCAACAAAAGAGATTGAACATCAAATAAACAGATGAGCTGTCATCAATTACAGCTTCATTTAAAAATTAGCTGTATTTATTTAAAGGCCTTCAAAAGTTCACCTTGTGTGATTAACGGAAAAATTCTCCTTTTGTCTTTGTTGACTTGTCATGTTTTTTTTTTGCAGCGCACAAGAGACAGGCTGCGTTAAACGAACTTCAGAGGTTAAAGATTGAGGGAACTTTGAGACCCAATAAAGCGGATTCTTACTATCTAAAAGATCAAGGCTCATTGACCATTTCTGAAGTAACTTTGCCAATCAAAATTGAAGCTATCAGAAATGCAGCCAGGGGTAATTTATTTAATTCAATTCTTTATTTATTCCACATAAACAGAAATAATAGTTGGCGCAATATCAGTTGAGCCCTAAGCTTGCTGTCGGCAAATATCTAAAAAATGGATAGTGGACAGGATGCACTAAGTGCATAGCTATTGCGTGCGAGTGCCGCTATTGTTTCTGTTGGTTGGGTCTGACGAACATGCATGCCAAATGACATGGGTCAAGTGGCTGTGTTGCAACTTAGTGGTTCTGAGAAAGACATAATATTGATTTATTGAGGTAATGGGGCTCTTGCGAACTTTTTCTAAACGTGATTGAAGAGTTGATTCTTGCATAAAAACCTGTAAAAATGACAATGAGTTCACAAAAAAAATCACAAAATTTACTCTCAGAATCGGGCTTAATGGCGGAGCTACGCTGGTATTATGGGAGATTCCTATCTAATTGGAGACATATCTCTGTGTTTCCGTAGAGAAAATGAAAAATTAGACGGGAATCTTCCATGATACTTTCGTTGAACTGCCATGACAATCTTGCCGTTATAGCCGTTTTGTGAGTTTACTACTGAATTTTCGACTTTCTTAATGTGATTTTCCTGATTTTCGCTGTTTTATACATCATATTGGATTATTCATCTGCTCACAGCAAAAGTTTGCAAGAGCCCCTGTCGGTAAACAGGTAAATGTGCCGCAAAAACAATATTGAGTCAATAACGTGCAGGCTAAATAAGAGCAAAAAAAAAAAAAAAACCACAGAAAAAAATGAATAACCACGAAAACAGGAAAAGATAATGATGATAAAATGACGTAAAGTAACCTGGGGCATGCATTGTTGTGTGAAGGATGGCCGAGGAAGCGTCCGATACCCAGGTATAATCTCCGCTTGGCTGGGCTGGAGATCCAGCATTCTGCCCGTGTACCTGACACTTACGGCGTCTCTCCTAAGTACAGGCACTGATTTCAGCGTACTTACGGCAAGCTCTTCCCCTATATCTCAGAAACTAATGAAGATTAGTGAATTCTTATTTCACCGCGCGTGCCAAAAATAGTAGATTTCCCTGTCTAACTCAATTTTTTTATTTTTGGCGTTAGTTATCGGAGTTTTTCCTTAGCACGGCAGCATGGGGACACATTACAACTTTTTGAGACAAATTCAACCAAAACTCAAGAAGGAGTTGACCAAGTAAAATTCTGAAAGAACCTATGTTTGCTCTATCCTTTCCTGCATTTTCCAGAATTTTATCAGAATTTTTGCATTTTTCCTCCATAAGTCTGGAGCTTATCAAAGTTGAAAAAAGTTCATAGTGGCCGTAAGGAGCCACCTACCCAAAATAGCTTTTAGTGTTCCTTTGTGATACGAATTTTACGCTTTAATAATTTTACTCTTCTTGCTTCTCAGAGGAAATGTGTCATCATTTGGTGTGTTTGCTTAAATGTGATGATGCTGTCTTTGGGACATCTTTAATCACTGCGGCCGGTAAAAGTTTACAGCAAAATTCCAAAGGAACCATGTACGTCCAGTTCCCGAATAAAATATTCTTTCCTCAGCTTTTTTCGGATTTCAAAATTACGCTGGAAGTCTATGACCTAGTCGCAAGAAGTAAAGAAGTGCTTCCTCATGATATCAAGTATCATATCTCGTCAAACAAGAAGGTCAGTCGAGCTTCTCTTTTCTTCACATTGTTAAATCGAATTTTATTATGAGGTTCGGGTGGAACCAACGATTGTGTATTTTATTACCCAAACTGTTTTTTTGGCAACGATGGATGACACCGATGCTGTAACCTCTGCTGAATCTCGGAATTTGTACCCGTTTCGCAAGGTGGGGGCTAAAAGAGCAACTCAAAGGTGAGAGACAACAACAAAGAACGCTCCTGATTGGCTAGAAACGGTTTTGTTGATCTTGGCGTTCGGTGTCCCCCAAAAAGTTTCTAACCTCAAATCTTTGCCCAAACCTGATACTAAAATTTGATTCTACTGGACAGGTAAAATTTAGCTAGAGCATTTTTGAAAAAATTACTTAAGTGAGGGATAATGTTGTCTCATTGTTAAACATGCACACATTTGATCTTTCAGGAGAAAGGGCCCTTAAAAAAATGGGTGCGCTTTTTCCGAGAAATCAGTATTGTGATTCAAATGAGACTTTTGCCTGAAGAGCGTACCTTTTGTTTAATGGGCCCTCATTCAGGAAATGGCCTCAATTTTGTCCATTAAAAATTAAAAGTACTCAAATAGTGTAAATTTTATCACCGCTGATACCATTTCTGGTTATATTGGTTTTTTTTTTTTTTTCATTTGTGTAGAAAGGTGTCAACTGTCAGGGGAAATCAGGGAATGTCAGAGAATTCAAATCTGTTAGGGAATCCAGATCGAAAACCCTGCAACTCTAGTGCTCTGGTGGCAAAAATTGGCTCTAACTGTGAAAGATTAATTCTAAATTATTATGTATAAAGAAAGAGTTTATTAAGACGTGTGAATTTTTGACACTGCCAGTATTATTTCTGCGCTTCAAATAGTACCTAACAGAAAAAACTACCTCCTTTTTTCCCAAACTTTTTTGAATAGAGTCTTGCACTCGCAATCATTTTACTAAAAAAATATGAATCAACCTCTTAAATTTTGTTTGTTTTAAATTGTTTTGTTCAACAGGATAGTCATCATAAGTTAAGATTGACTCCAAAGAAACATAAACCAGACTCCCGGCTGGCCAGACCAGTCATCCAATCTCCTGCGGGACCTTCCGCTGTGAGAACATCCACGTTTTCGATGGTTGGCTATGCTGTCTTTTCTCTGCGCGAAATTCAACGGACTCAGTTCACGCTTAACAGAGTAAGTTTTCCTCCTATTTAGAGCTTTACTTGTGCAGTATCCTCCATTTTTTGCATAGTGGAAGGAATCATGACGGTAAGCTTTCAGGAAAATCTGAAAGAGTGAAAGAAAACTCTAAGGCATCTGCAAATAATCGGGGAACTTTTGTTTGTTTTTTGTTTTGTTTTTGTTTTTTTTTTTTAAACCAAAAGCAGTCGTTTTCAAGCTATTATAAAACAAAAGAGCTTGTTTTAGAAGTACATAAATGTGGAGCTCAACCGATATTCTTTTGAGTTTTTCCAACATTCGTTTTTATATCTCACGATGAAAATGAATAAAAACAAATTAGAACGTTGGCTTTTCATTTAAGTGCACCTTAAAATCAAAATGTCAACGTCTTAGGCAAGTTTTTTTTTTTATTTCAAGGAACAAAAATTGACAATTTGCCAAAGATTATTGTAAAGGATCTGCCTCCACTACTGAAACAAGCTCTTAGAGAGCTTTGTCAATCCGATGTTCTGGTCCTCATGCAGGCTTCTGCACTTTCTCCTTAAGGTGATTCCATGGCAAACGCCCGAAAGTTTTAATCCGATAGATGGCGTAACTTGTCGCTGGCTCCGAAAATAGCCGTTTTTTGGCGGTTTTCGGTTGTTTTCTCTGAACAGAAGAATATTAGACAAAAATCGGAATGTCAGCACCTGCTTAAGTTTTTGCTTGATTTTTTGAGCCATGAACGGGCCGAATTGGTTCTAAAATAAAGGCGTAACTATGCAAAGAAAAAGATCATGTGTAATTTGGAGTTGTATCAGTAAAGATTACAGGTGAAACAGAAACCTGTAACCTTTACTGATACAACTCCAAATTACACTTGATTTTTTCTTTGCATAGTTGCGCCTTTATTTTAGAACCAATTTGGCCTGTTTATGGCTCAAAAATTCAAGCAAAAAATGAAGCAGGTGCTGACATTCCGATTTTTTGTCTATTATTCTTCTGTTCAGAGAAAACAGCCGAAAACCGTCAAAAAACGGCTGTTTTCGGAGCCAGCGACAAGTTACGACATCTATCGGATTAAAATTTTCGGGAGTTTGCCATGGAATCGCCTTAAGATGACCACTAATAAGATTCCTTCGTGGAAATGTGTTTTGAAAAAAAAAAACAATTGCGGACTTTTGGACATTGGAATCATCTCAATAGAATTAAGACTACTCTTTCATACTTGTAGTTTGCTCCGAAGCTCCTCTGGAATTCCTGTTTTTCTTCCGTAGTGTTTTATGTCTTACAAAGGTTCATGACTCATCTCTCTGTATTTCAGGTGTCTTACACAAGTCCACTCGAAGGAAATGTTCAGCTGAAGATGAGCTGTGAGTTGTCTCCATCTATCGAGCATCGTGGCTTCTTGACTATGTTTGAAGACGTCTCTGGTTTTGGTGCGTGGCATCGCCGATGGTGTTTACTGAAGGGAGATACTTTGTCTTACTGGAAATATCCCGATGATGAGTCAACAAGAGTACGTGTAATTACTGTTCTTTATTTTATCTTTTTTGACCCATTCATGTGCATTAATGATCCAAATTTTAACCCATGTAAAATATCGATTCGAGAGAGTGAGCTGTGTATCTCAAATAGTTGGACATTTTTCATGCTGACAAAATGCTGAGTTTCCTCATTGCACGCTACGCCACGGATTCAAACACTGAATGCAGACATTGGCTTAGGAAGAAGATCAATGTTGCCGAGTTTCTTAATGAAAAGTGATTGAAGAAATGGTCTTTAAAGTTTAAATAAATAGTAGGGAATATCCCACAAACACTTTCTCACATCAAACTTAATACGGGGGGGGGACCCCCCTTATATTTTCTTGTGAGAAATCCCAGACCCCACTCTGGTTGCAGAATGTTTTTGCAAATTTTAATCAAAATTCAAACAGCTTTATTTTAAACATTCCAATTTTCCCCTATGTTTACCCATTTTCCCTTTGGTTTTAATGGAAACCTTTCATCCTCCATAACTTGTTTTGCATTTAAAATTTTGAAAAAAGAAAAAGAAAGGTCCTGCTGAGGTATGTTGAAGGCAGCTTCTCTGCAAAATTTGGATACATGTGGATCGGAGTTGGGCAAATAGGAGTGTAATCGATTACACGATTACTGGGTAATCGGTAATCGTCAAACCTTTGGCTGGTAATTAAATGTATTCTTCACAGATAAATAGTAAACTTCAAGGTCTTTTCGATGAGATCTAATCCTTTTGCAACTAATATGATAGATGGCTTGTAAAAAATCAGCCCTGATTACCATATAATCACCCTTCGAAAAAACGACGTTTACATAATCGTGTAATCGATTACCACCCCCATTTGCCCAACTCTGATGTGGACCATTGGTTCAAAAGTTATGCTGGGATACAGACAGGCAGACAACTGCGCCATTGCAATACTTTCTCAATTTCTAACTTCGTTAGAGTGAGAAAGTAAAAATGGACTTAACCCTTTCCACTCGGGTGTCGGATATATCCGACCAGGGAAAAGTTGAGTTCCACTCGCATGTCGGATACATCCGACAAAAAAAAGAGACCTTCTGCGGACTCGATTGTCGGATATATTCAACGTGCTTGACAGATGGTGAGCTCTAGCGGATTTTATGGGAACTATAGTACGAACATCAAGCACTACACCAGCGCGCTCTGTACTCCGTGATGTGAGTTTTTTACAGATCATATGGTTTGTTTACATCGTGTTATTGACGATTCGAGCTGGTGGGGCGGTCAGGTAAAAATGCTCACGAGTGGAAAGAGTTAATAGATGTGTACACATTTATGAGTGGACATATCATACATTGGATATGAAAATATTGGACATACAAATCAGTGAACGTTAAAAGTAGGTGGACTCAGATGAAAGTAAATATAAATTCTGTGATGTGTGGACGGATAGTCCTGGATCCGAAAAGTCCAAAAATTTCAAGATTATGTAATATCAACTTATTACCCTAATCTTTCGTTTTCTAATGTTTCAGGTACCAATTGATACGATCGATCTGAACTCTTGTACCACCAAGAATGTGAACGTTGTCAGCAGAGATATATGTGCAAGACCAAATACATTTTTACTGGAAACCATTCGTCCTGCTCGGGAGGATGATATTGATTCTTTAGTTTTAGTAAGGCATCCGTCTTATACGATGATGCGTCATTTACTCTCTGCGGACACAAAAGAAGAAAGGAGAGAATGGTGTGAAATTCTAAACAAAGCTCTTGCAATACTGCGTGCGTGGGGAAGAAAATGAGTTGAATGCAGAAAAAACTCTTGATACACTTTCACTTCCTTGACTGTTCTTTCTTTCTTTCTTTCTTTCTTTTTTTCTTTGAAAAAATTACAAATTTCCTTTGTAAATATTATTATTTTTTTTTTTTTAAGGAATGAAGTAATTCTGACCTTTGTTTTAACTTTAGTATTTTTAATTTTTCTGACTGAGTAAACAGTATTATTGCTGAATCTGAAATGAAAATAAAATTCTAAAAAGAAAAAAAGACTTTTGTACAAATACTCCCACTTTTATTTTACATTAACTAAAAACTTCAACAAATCATCCAAAGTTTCTGCCAAATCAATATTCTCCTCTATTTTAACAATCAAGATTTTGCCATCACTTTTGTACATATATTCTCGCAAATTTCTGAGATTGTGCGCTTGGCTCTCTGAAATTTTAGAGTGTGAGTAACCTACTTGAAGTGCAGCAACAAAACTTCAAGAATGGTCGTACTTATTCCCTGGAGCCTCTTCAGTAGTGTAGAAAAAATGCATTGTTCTAATATGATGAGATTAGCAATTTTTTATTGTGTCATTAGAATCTCCACTTGATTTCAGAAGAAAAATGCATCGCTCAGACATTATGAGGCTTTAATTTTTCATCGTGTCACTAGACTCTCTTCTTGCTTTCAGAATAAAAAATTAAGCCAAACTTTGTAATCAGTACCTACCTATTTATTGTAAAGAACACATGTACTTTTACATTTTTTTTGTACTTATTGAATATTTCTAGAGTTGATGATAAGGTAGATCAAATTAACTGCTTTTCTCGAATGTGTACGAGTTTAAACAATTATTTTCAGATGGTAAGTTTTGAATATTTATCATGCTTCAAATCTACCATTGGTTTTATAGTTTTATTGTCAAGTATAGCTTTATACAGAAAGGGATCATCAACATACAAAATCAATAGCAATCAGCTCCTTTTTGTGTGAAGTAATTCAATGGAGCTGTTGCAAACTTTTGCTACAGGCTTATTAATAGTTGATTAAGGGATAGAACCCTATAAATATGATGATGAATGATGAAGCGCACTTAAAAATCACAAAATCCACTACCAAACTCAAAAATTACTTTCAAACGCGAGACAGTAATGGCGGTGATTACTGCCTTTTACATTGGGTTTCCCTATCTCAATAAGCTCCATCCTCACAAGGAATTCTTGCTACACCACAGAAGAAGAAGAAGCAGCATACAATTGCTCTAAGATTTAGGCAGTAATCACTGCCATTATGACCCTGCGTTTGAAAGCATTTTATGAGTTTGGGAGTAGATTTCATGATTTTTTAGTGGGCTCATCATATTTTTCATGGGATTCTACCCCTTAATCAGCTATAAATAAGCCTATAGCAATAGTTTGCAACAGCTCCATTGAAGGTCATTTTATGAGAGTTGAACTTCTCATTACTTTCACTAGATCAGTGCTATACGGTTTTCAACTGGTCAAAGAATTTAATCCTGCGATCTAAAGTCCATAAGTATATTTATTGTTAAACAAGATCCAAAGTCACAGGTCAACACTCGTAAAATGACTACCCTGTCAGAAGTCTTCTTTGACTTGTCCGTAGTTTCATCATAAGCATAAATCCCCAAATTTTTATTTTGTTCTTTTATTTATCAATTTTTATTTTTTCCTATGTTTCTTACTCAGTACAAAGCTCTTTACTTACTATTTTTTACTCTTTACATAATGGATACTTTATTTTAGGTACTTAATTCCCTTTTGAATCGCGTGAAATTAAATGAGTAACTTTAATCCCTGTTTTTTATGGAAATTATTGACTTCAGATTTTGTTATGAGCTGTACACTATTGTTTATCAGTGTAATTTTAATTACAAGTCATTTATACTAATTTGTATCATCCTCACTAACCCTAAGTTATTGTTATTATACATAGGTACTTATTCTTATACTTGTATCTATAGTGATTTTTATACCCCTCCCCCAAATTTGTTTATCTAGCTGAAATTATTTCTCCATTTTTTATTTATTCATATTTTTTTTTTTTTTATCTTTCTTTTTTGTAAAACAATCTGATCGTTTTCTATCTACGATGAAAATTCATTGAACTGAAAATAAAATTAATGAGATCAAATTTTGAGTGTAAATTACTGAATATTGAATCCTCTTATGAGAATTTCTGATTTATTTTATCAGAAGTGAAATTTAGGATGCGTAACACGGTTGGCCTCGACGAAAGTTAAATAAAAAATCCCTAAACCTCTCGGATCTTTTCAGGAGCTCAAAGTAGGGTATGAATGGAGTCATTTAAGGCCAAAATAGAATTATGTTCCTAGAGCTCCTCAAAAAATAAATTGATTTTTAAGTTTTTTAGCTAAATCCCGGCCAAAAAAAATTGGTAATTTTTTTTCTTTTTGTAACCCCTATCTTGTGACATATCATTGGGCATGGGGCCAATTTCGACTGAAATTTTGTTAAAATTGCATTTTTCTCTAAAAAAAAAAAGCTTGCAATTTAGAGTATTTTAGGCTCCTAGTTTTTTAAAATCTGACTTCTCAAAGAAGAGTAATGATTTTTTTGAAAATGGGTCCAAATCGAACTTCGACCTTCGATACATCGAAAACGAAAAATGATATAGACCTCCAGTTTGTGTCAAAAGTCTCAGAATTTTATGCCCTTTCAAAGTAACAAGATCGGGGTTGCAAAAAGAAAGAAAATTATCAATTTTTTTTTGCCAGGATTTTCCTAAAAAACTTAAAAATCAATGTATTTTTTGAGGAGCTCGAGGAACATATTTCCATTTTGGCCTTAAATGACTCCTTTCATACCCTACTTTAAGCTCCCCAAAAGATCCAAGAGGTCCACCGATTTTTTATTGAACTTAAGTTGAAGCCAACCGTGGTAATTCTTTCTCATTGGCACTCATTGAACAAAGGGCCGAAACTGCCTCAGTGGATTATGACTTAAATGGAGCTCTTCAAAAATTTTGCTATAGGCATATGGACTTCCCATTCTGATGTGAATTGCTGCGAAAGTATCATTGAGACCAATAAAAAAGTTTCAATAAAACTATGTTCCTTTAAATGGCACTAACCGCAACCGGGAACGTTTGTTTTAGAGATATAACCCTACAAAATAAAACCTGAAAAACCCAAAAAAGAGGATTTTCTGACCTCTGGGTAAAGGTCACTGTTGCTGGCAGCCCAGTGAAACACATCAGGGACCAAAAAATGTTACGTCCTCCCAGTCCCGCACCCAGATGATCGGTGAGCACTTACCGGGGGTATAAACCACACGCAACCATACTTAAGTACACACCATCTTTAGGAGGACCGTCAAGCCGCAACATAATTTGGTCCCAGGAGAACCATAAATGGGAATGAAATTAAAGATCACAAGAATTTTTCAAGAGCAACTAAAATTTTATTTGTCAAAGCAAACAAACTTCCTAGTTTTACAGACTAACTTTCAATTTCTTATTTACAGCAAAAGTTGAGGATAAAATAACAATAGAACGACTAGAGTTTAAAAAGAAATAACTAAACATCTTCCATTTCTCTCAGTATTTTCATTTTGATCATTCAAGAAATTTCATTCAAAGATCCAGTTACAAGTGTCATTGGTTTATTCTGTCGCATCCACAAAAAAAGATGCCAGTACTACACACCTTGCAGTAGTGCAAACTACTAAGAGATTTAGAACTAGTTACAGTTTTGATTTTGATGGCGGTACTCCAGAGATGGGTCACAAAAAAGAGGGACTGAGTAACTTTTCTCACACAACTGTGCAAAATTGACACAATATAGATGGATTAAATTATTGCAGGTGATTATCATAGTTTTATTTTGTAAATGGCTTTTAAATGAAATTTCTGACTGAGTTCTCAAGAACTCACAAAATTTAAATTTGAGACCGCTCTTTCACAATTCAAATGCTACGTTTTATATTTTCAGTCGAAGGCAAAAAACGATTGTTGCCATTAGTAACAAGAAAATATTAATTTTAGAGGAAACGTTGAATTGTGTGCATTTTATTTTTAAATTATTAAAAAAGAAAGGAGCAAAGCAGACAATTTGAACATAAATAATAAGGTAAAATAACTCACAGTGCACTAACAATTGATAATTTCAATAGACCCGTTTCGGTAGACGCTTTCTCCCATCTCCAGTGGTTCGCTATTGTGTGTAGTCACAAATCAATGAAGATAGGAGAAAGCGTATCCCAAAACGTGTCTAATGAAGTAATCATTGATCTTGAACAGTGAGTTATTTAACTTTTTTAGTGCACTATGAATTATTCAACTTCAACATTTATTTTATTTTCAGGCAATTTTTTTGGAGTTTTAAGAAAAACTGAGCAATGGGGACGGGACAACATCGATTTCAAGAGGCCAGTGGCGGCTCGTGCAATGTGGCAACTATGTCTATTTGCCATTTAAAACTATGCAAAAGTATCGATATCTTGGGGAGCCAATTGCACCTCTTGAAGATCGATAGTTTTACATACATTTAAATCACAGACAAAATAAGGATTAGAATGGGAACTAGGTCAACAATAAATAACAACTTCCGAGACGATTCGGTGCACTCACAGCACCATTATCAATCGGACAAATAAAAATAAAATAAAATAAAAACAAAATACTCAGAACGAGGAGCACACTCCACAAAGATTGAAGAGGGATTTTGTTTTTATTTTATTTTATTTTTATTTGTCCGATTGATAATGGTGCTGTGAGTGCACCGAAACGTCTCGGAAGTTTTTATTTATTGTTGGCCTAGTTCCCATTCTAACCCTTATTTTGTCTGTGATGTTTTTTTTTGGCCATTTAGTTTGTAATTGTTTTAATACATTTAAATGGAGAGAATCCATTGTTGCCACATTGCACGAGCCGCCACTGCAAGAGGCACCTGTTTTATTACTTTATACAACAATCAAACGTTGCCTCTTGACAATATTGCCACCGCTTTAAAATTTTAACTAGTCCTCCTTGAATCAAAGAGAAAATAACACAAGTAAGAGGTCGGTCTTAAATCAAAGAAGAGTTATTACAAGTAGAGTACTGGGCAAAAATAACAACTTAAAAACTCTACTTACAAGGGGAACGTCTCAAGTGTCCGCCTCCGATTTTGATGAAATATAGCTCAAAATCTTCATTGAGTGACGCTGATTAACATCCTGTATTTACTTTTTGCCAATGCGCCTTTAAAGTTGGAGAAAAAAAAGTTCAAAGTTCGCAGCTGAACTGCGTGAAATCGTCGGAGCGTGCTATGGGCGGTGAAATCGTGCACTTGTTCTACATTCAGCCTGTGGTGTAGTGGCTCAGGCGCTCGACTCGCAGGCGCGCGGTCCCTGGTTCGATCCCCAGCGCGACATGCACGTTTTTGCACATACTTTTCCTCCCATTCTGCAGTATTTCTCGCCAAAAAATCCTTTGAAAACCTTCTCAAAATTATTTTTACATTATTTTTACATCATTCCTGTGGATAGAAGGTTCGTTGTAAGTACGTCGAAATCATCAATTCGACCGCACTCGTGTGGGTGTTCGCGATAAATGTTACAAAAGGAAAAAATAACAAACGAATAATTTTGGAGCTACACATCGCAAATTAGGAAGAATCTTTTCTCTAATAACTGTGATTTTTTATTCCTGCCTCCATTTTTATAAATTATTTTTGGAGGGTATTTAAGTGTCCATGTAAGTGTCAGAGGTGGTTTGCGAGAGAACTTTCCAAAATTATTCGCGTGTTATTTTTTCCTTATGTAACATTTATCGCGAACACCAACACGAGTGCGGTCGAATTGATGATTTCGACGTACTTACAACAAACCTTCCATCCACAGGAATGATGTAAAAATAATGTAAAAATAATTTAGAGAGGGTTTCCAAAGGATATTTTGGCGAGAAACACTCCAGAACGGGAAAAAAAGTATGTGCAAAAACGTACATGTCTCGCTGGGGATCGAACCAGGGACCCCGCGCATGCGAGTCCAGCGCCTGAGCCACTACACCTCATGCTGATTGTGCAATCAGTGCACGATTTTGCCACCCTTAGCACGCTCCGACGATTTCACGCAGTTCAGCTGAAAACTTTGAACTTTTTTTTCACCAACTTTAAAGGCGCATTGGCAAAAAGTAAATACAGGGTGTTAATCAGCGTCACTCAATGAAGATTTTGAGCTATATTTCATCAAAATCGGAGGCGGACACTTGAGACGTTCCCCTTGTTAGACAAACTGTGCAATTCTCATGACTATGAGCATCTCAAAAAACAAGAAGGAATTCTTTTAAAGGGTTTTACAAATTACAATTTGCAAATAGTTCAGAGATATCGAGAAGATGTAAAGCATTTGAAAGGTATCTACTTATTAACAAAATATGTATACCGAATACTGAGTCGAAAAATAAATTGATAAATTATTGCATAACTATAAAGGGAGGAAAATAAATATACAAATAAATAATTGAATAAATTAATGAATAAGGTACAAAAAATTAACTCATCAGTGTATCCTTGGACAAACTTTAAAGACAGGTGGGCGGGGAGGGGGGAATATGACACAATACTGCTGAAGAAAAATACGGAGAGTGGAACTTTTTTACAGCAGTGACATTGATTGATCTGACTGAAAAAAAAAAAAAAAAAAATCCTTATGACATTATTGGCCTTGTTCTAGGTGACCCAGCGCTGATTAGGGTGTTATCATCACCCATCATGCACTGAAAAAAAATGGTCGGGTGACGTAACCAGCTGCGCCGGACATGGACATGTATCCTACTTCGCAAACGTGACACCCAGAATTTCCAGGTGGCCTCACTGAAATGTTGGGAATGATGTTGGATATGCACTCGGTGCAATCAGTTACCTCAACCGAACATTTATAGCAAAGGTGTAGCGTGCAATTTGGCAACGTTGTCTTCTATCCATTTAAACCCGTGCAAAAGGTCGAATGTGAAGGTGTTTACCAAACACCCAATAGCTCGATCTTTTTCATGGGTTTAAATGGATGAACCGCAACGTTGTCAAATTGCACGCTACGCCACTGATTTATAGCAGCGTGGATTAATTGTTATTTATTGCAAGGAAACTGGTCTGTTAGAGAATTTTTAACAGCCAGATTAAAATTTTTAGCTCCTGATAGTGTGATCAAAAAGTTTTCTAGGTTGTTTTTCTAAAAAATACAGCTGGATCTTCTCCATACAAGAACTAACAAAAAAAAAACAAAAAAAAACCAAACAAAAAACAAAATGAAACCAAGCATAGATTATTTTTGTGTCAATGAGAACTTCCGTTAAGAATGATTAGAACAAAAATTAAAACTAAAAAATTTAAAATTCCAACAAAATTAGCCAGGAGCCAATGTTCACACACACAGCAGGGCAAGCGATCAAAAATTGAACAATATTCAATTTGCAAATGATTACCTGTAGAATTAGGCATCACTTTCAGCAGTATTTGAAAATATTCCACAACAGTCTACCTGAGATTGGTTCTTAATTCATATTCAATTTAATGAGATAGATAGAGAGATACAGAAAAATTCGGTTGAGTTATTTATGATTTGTTTTCTGTTCAACTAACATCATTTTCACAAAGCACTGATAAAATTTACACCGCAAGTACTAACAATTTCTGCCAACTTTGGCGGAGGACAATTTAAAAGCAACGTCCGACAAACCTCAGGTCAAACCCATAGAAATATTAAAATAACACTCAAACAGTTAAAAATTTACAATTACAAGGCTTTGTGGTCTCTAAAAGATTTAGGCAATATTAAGCTATTCACAAAAATAGGGGTCACATTCCAACCAACAACTTTTCAAAAGTGGAGGCAGGTGTACCACAAAAAGAGTACACTCAGTACATTTTATAAGAATGTGACTTCTGATGTGTCATCAAATCTTTTTAAGTTTTCAAGTTTCTAACTCCACAAAAGCTGTGCTTTTGAGAAAGAAAGTAATTTTGAAATATATAGTAGAGGTTTTACCTGATTTCTTGAAAGTATGCAATTTAATAGTCACATAATGACAATCGAATGATAGGGGTCTTGCTAACTTTCGCTACAAACGATTGAATCTTGAAATCCACCAAAAATTACGATAAACACATTAAACCTTTAAGAAATTCACTCACAGACTCTCAAAATGACTTAAAAGTTTCAAGTTTAAGGCGTTATGGCAGAGTGACGCTCTACGCAGGTAGAGATCATTTCACGACTTTAAAGTTGGCCGATGACAGATGGGTTTGTTACCTGCGCAGAGACGAGTTAGCGTTTTTGCACATGTGCAGGAACGCAAACATGTCTTCGCGAGGAGCGTGATTGGTCTTCCGCTTTCTTTTGTGTAACGAGCTCTACTATGGAACATTTCTGTTTAATTTGAGGTTTTCCTCCGAGTTTTTCTACAGAGAGAGTGACAAATTAGACAGGAATCTCCTATGATACCAGTATAACTCCACCATCTTTTTATTAAATGGCGGAGCTACGCAGGTGTCATGGGGGATTCTTCTCTAATTTGTCACTCTTTAAAGAAGTACTTAGAGGCAAGTTTCAAACTAGGTAGGAATCTTCCACGGTACCTGCAAAACTCCGCAAACACGTCTTGAACTTAGAAGTTATTTTGTTCATCTATGAGTGAATTTCGTTATTTTTTAATGTTTTCATCGTAATTTTCGCTGGATTTCTCTCAAGAAATAACTATTCAATCGCTTGTAGCAAAAGTTAGCCTCAGCTCCATTGGCCAATACACCAATATTGCATATTATAAGGAAATCAGGTAAAACCTCTACTATATATTTCATGTATACTGAACCTGATTATGAAGTTCACCCAAAGTAATTTTGCACAGGGATTGGGAGCCGTGGTCAGATCTGAATTTTATGTTCTCCTCGGCAGACAACTGGGGGAATGCTAGAATGAGTTACAATTTATCGTTCAAATACTGAATCCAAAGGCTCTTGCACCAACAGAACTTGATTTCACAGATTCGGTTTCAAGTTTTTATGTCGGGAGCTCTTTAGGGAGCACTTTTTGGGAGCCGTACTCCCAACGCAAAAACTTGAAACCGAATCTGTGAAATCAAGTTCTGTAGGTGCAAGAGCCTTTGGATTCAGTATTTGAACGATAAATTGTAACTCATTTTAGTATTCCCACAGTTTTCTGCCGAGGAGAACATAAAATTTAGATCTGACCATCACTCCGACATCACAGCATTCAACAGACTTCAATACAGATTTATAGTGTAGAACTCTAGAGTCAGCTCTAAAAGAACAATTGATTGCACTAATTAAGTGCAAACTAATGAGCTCTGCATAAGTCAAACAGAACTTCGACGGAAGACTAGGTAGAAATAAAAATAAATTAAAGTGGAAATTGGATTCCGGAATGAGATATTTGGTGTCTCAAATCTCCTTTCAGAATAAAAATAAGTACGGAATCACAAGTAGATAGAAGATAAATTTTTGAGGGTGAATAAGTTAATAGAAACACAAATAGATAACTAACTAAATAAATAAATAAATTAATTAATTGATCAATATTACTATGAACTGTACAACTGAACAACAAATTTTCTTTGCAAAAAGAGTATTTTGCATTCATAATTCAGCGGCTGCTTCTTTTAACTAAGACATAAAAAAAATAGAAAAATAAATTCAGTAATATTTCATCAATGACCTGAAGCACTTCAATAAAGTGTTTGGGATAAGAAATAATTTCATTGCATTCCTTGCAAATAAAAGATAAGCAGAGGCCCACAATATTTGTTGATGACATTGAAAGAAGATATAAGTTTTGGATTAGAAAAATAATACAGTGAGAGTCGGTTTCTACAAATCAGGGGTTTGACGTAATTTCTGAATCTATGAATGATTTTGTCGGTCCTGAACAAAAGTTCATTTAAACTAAGTTAAAAATCTGCCAATTCTAAAAATTCAGAATAATGCAATAAATAAAATAAAAGGGGGAAGGGGGTCAGAGAGGGAGAGAAACGACAACCTTGCACAGGATTAGGACAGTAAAAATATGACCAATTCACAATGCTGGTATGAATTTGAAAACTTGTTTAGAATAGGCTGGAGTATATCATAAACAAACCAAATCCAAATGAAAAATAAAGAAAGTTTTGAAACATGAATCCTGTTGTCGATCTGATACAGATCGATAATGGCGAAAAAAAAAAAAAAAATCTACAAAGAGTATGAATCAGTTTCCATAAAACCGATGGTTGGCCGACAAGGAAGACTTGCGTTTTTGCCATCATCTTCATTTTCATTAACTGGCTCTTCATCGCTAAATTCATCCCAGTCTCGAACCAACTCATTCATTACACTTGAATCAACTTCAGTTCTAGATTCAGCAGAATCATTACTTTTTCCAGAATGGGATTCCATTATTGGAGTGGGTTCATTAACACTTGAGCTATCGACCAAGTCTATACTCAAACCACCTATATCTGCCTCACTGCTACTGCTGGAGAGGATTTCAGACTGTGAGTCGGGCAAATTATTTTGAGAACTCTCGATACAGACAGATGTTACTTCCCTACAATTGTCTGCGGAAGTTTCGATAGCCACACTTTCTGAAAAACCACTAAGAGGCGCCGACTCTTGCACAGGCAAATTTTCGTACGATTGATTGTTAGCTGTTTCAATGGGTACACTGATATTCTGTACATTTTGTTCACTAGATTTTTGATGAGGCTCTGCACTACTTAGAGTCAATAAAATCAGCTGATTATCTTGACTGTTTAATCTCTCCGCCAACGTGGAGATGGGAACGTTAAATTGAGTATTGTAACTATTTGTTGAATTATCTATAGTCACTATTGTATCTTCAGATATCAATTGACTTACAGAGGTTGGAACACTTGTGCATAAATTGCCAATCGTTGTGACTTGTTCCAATTGATCCTTTTGTTGAAAAGTATAAATCTGATTTGAATCCGACATTATTTCAGGCACGATATATTCTCCAGGTTGACCACTATTCTGAAGGTAATATTCAGTACCTTGATTTAATAATATAACAGTTTCTGTATTGACTAAATTATCATTTAATCCTATAGAGGTTGCTATTCCGCTAGCAACATTGTTCAGAGCTTCCGATTCGGAAGAAGGTAATAAGGGTACTTGCTGAGTATCGGAAACAAGAGTTACACCAGATGGTAAGATTAGAGTGCAACCCTTGTCTTCATTACTTTGTTGTTCTATCATCACATTACTGTACATTTGATTACTATTTGATGCAACAGACTCAGTTTCTGAATGCTGCTTCAGGTGAACGTTGCGTATGTGCGCTTTTAAGTTGATATTGCGATTAAATTCTAGATCACAGTGAAGGCATTTGTGCACTTTTGGAGATTCATTCGGAGGTAAATGCAGCTTTGTTTGCATGTGACCCTGCAAAGCGCCACTACTTTTAAACAGAGCATTACAAACTTTACACTTAAAATCTAAATTGTCCGCGTGTGATTTGCGATGTTTGATCAATAAACTTTCCGTGAGAGCGTAATAGTTACACTGGTCACACTTTGGGAATACTATATGTTTTGGAGGAAGAATGTTATGCCTTACTAGGAGATGATGCTGTAGTAAATTCCGTTTCAAGAATTTTTGCCCACAGTGCTCGCACGTTCTTGCGTCGATCTTTTCACAGTGGATTTCAATCAGATGTTTATGATAATCGTAGTAACTTTCAAAGTTCATTGGAGCTCCTTCGATTCCGCAAGGCGTGCAAAGCCAAGGTCCTCTAACCGGCTCTTTGCTTGAAGATTGATTTTTCTTCCGTTCTATCGAGTCACCACCGGCTTGATTGGATACATTTCCGACAGAGAACTGAGCATTTTTAGAAACCTTAGGAGCTGGTTGATTTCCCGGGCGGTTAATTTTAATATTTGTGAACGAGTTTCTATCACCATCGGGGTTCATAATTTTTAATCTAACATTTTTATTGAATAAATGAGGATACTTTTTCAAAACCTCTGCAACAATTTTGGCATGATTCACAATTGGAGCTTTGGTTTCTGTCACAGGAACTTTTGCCGCTTGCTTCTTCTCCTTAACCGCCTCCTTAATTACAAAAGCTTTATCTCCTTCAGCTGTTTTAGTAGGATTTTCTTCTCTAATATCTTCGGCAGGAAACAGTGACTTTGCCACAGTTGCATTTTCAGTAGATTCTACAGATGTTGAGGTGTTGCAAAGCTCTGACTCACTAAACACCTTTTGGTTCTCTATGATTTTAAGTCTTTTATTGGAAATCTGATTATCTTCACAGTTTGTATTTTCACTTGCTGAAAACTTGACACCTACAGCTCTTTTCTTAGAAGCCAGGTCTTTCTCCGGTAGTCCACGCTGACTTTCAGGAGGCTTATTATATAACGCAGGTTTATCTGCCACCGCTGAATTTTCAACAACCACCGATTTTGAATTGAAAATATCGTTTGATTGCTTTATAACATTGCCTGATTTAATCCCTTCTGAAGAGTTGACAGTTCTTTGAATACTTTCGGTATTTTCCTTCTCTTCTAACGAGAACCTCACTTTCTTAGAAGAAGAAGGTGTTCCAACAGTCTTTAAAATGGGCTTAGGCGTTGATGTGACGGGTGAGACAGGGATGCCTTCAACAACTGGAGTCCTATTTAAGAAACTAGTGTCATTTTTTCCCTGACTGGGCGCATCCTCAATAGATAGCGAGTCATTTTCGATATCACTGTCATCATAATCATCATCGAGAGACGTTATGATCTGACAACTGTTGTTCGTAAAACCAGAGCTGGAATCGCCAGCAATGTTACTCTCTTCGGAGGAATATAAGTGATCTCCGATGCTATCCAGCCTTGGTTCTTTAGAGGAATAGTCAGTCATGCAATTTACGAAACTTCTTTTGAGAACACCGTTAACTTTAGAGTCAAAATCCGCAACAGACGGGTAAGGGACGTCACCGTGGTTGGGTTTTATAAGTGGCTGAGTATCGTAACATAAATCTTCAAATTCATCGGGCGGTACCGTGGGTTCTACACCCTCTAGAGGCCATTCAAAGCGTGCCGGTTTAGCCGGATTAAGTCTGCAAAAATAAAAGAAATGTATGATTGACATCGTAACAATAAAGAAATGATAGTAAAATATTAATAATTTATGGCAAATTTTGACCAGTAACACTTTATGGGTTTTTCTCTTTAGGACGATTTGACTTAATTTTTCCTTTGAGAAGTAGTAGAAATGAACAACTGATGATTTAAAAAGTTTTGGCTGAACACATTGCCGAGCTCAACTTTATTTACGTTTTGAGAATTTTCCGTATGAATCTATCGCGGGCCCCCAGGCGGGGCTTCCCGCCGCGGCCGCAGACCACAGTTTGGGAACCGCTGCATTAGAGTTAAGTCTTTTTTGCACCAATTGCTTTTCACTCAACTTTTTCATGGGGAGAGCCCTAAGTAAAATACATTAGAGTTAAGTTTTTCTTGCACTAATCGCCTCAATTTCTCAAGTTTATGCTGCTTTATAACTGGTTCAAAGGAGTAACCATTGATGAAAGATACAGCAGCTTGATGTATGAAAAAATAGTTTGATTTAAAATTCACTCACATGTTACGCTTGATGATTCCATTAGTGGTGAAAAGAGATCCCAAGGGTGCAGCTGGCACAGTTCGTTTCTTCCAAATCGGTAATCTGAAAAATTCAAGAAAAAACGATCAGCAACGAAAGCACAAATCGTTTATTGAATAAAAGCTGTTTTTGTGAGGTTTTTTTCTTCTTAAAGAATTTGGTTTTATAGAATTGAGGACTTCTTCAGTAAAAGGGGATAGATGCGTACATCCTCTTTTCCCGGAGAATCCAGAACTAGCGTAATTTTCACAAAATTTAACATTAAAGTTGACCCTACACAATGCTTTAGCAAAAGTTAGCGAGAAACAATTACACCATTGGTCGTTAAATCCCCTGCAGCAAAAATTTGCAATAGCCCCATTCTGAAAAAGAAAAGTTACAGGGTCCTTAATTTTTTCGACAGTTTTATCAAGTTAACAAACAAAAATTGTAAAACACTCCCATTATGTTTATGTGCAAGTATGCTCGTAAAATGGGTCTGTTGTAAACTTTTGCTACAACGATTAAGAGGGTTTAATCTAATGTAAAGTCTCTTTCTGATGCCACCAATGGACTTTTCAGGCAATTTTACATCAGTTTGTACACTCTTAATCGTTGTAGCTAAAGTGTGCAACAGACCCATTGTGCATAGTACATTGGATTCGAAGCCAGACATTATCACGACTATAGCAGCAGAAGCTTGGTCTGACGATTTTAGGGGCCGTCCGTTGAATTTTAATGCACAGAACATGAGGATGAAAAGTTTCAAGAGGAGGAAACATGTTTTCTAACAAGACTGGTAGGGATTTAACTTACTTCTTTCCAGGTAGGGTTGTCGGTGCATTTATATTTGTGGACGTTTTTGATATCTTTTTACCATTCGTAGCAAATTTCTTCATCACCTTTGTCGTTGTACCTAGACTAGACAATCTTGCTTTGATAGGAGATAATTTTTTCTTCTCTGTGTGATCAGGCAAAATTTGCTTTGGAACAGCATCCTAGGGAAAAAAAAAGGAAAAAAGATGCTCAAAAGTTTTTCACAATTGAAATTAAAAATAACATTTATCTCACACAATAAAACTATAGTGAAAGTAGTAGTCCGATGAGTCTGTGGCAAACTTTTGCTACTGCGTTATGGACATTTCATTACTACGTAACATCAATTGAAAATAATGTTGAGAGCATCAGAAAGTTCCAAAGTCCACTCACAATCTCAATAATTAAATGACAAAATTACAAGATATCGATCGAATGAAGGGGATTCCCATCTAATTACAGCTTTCTATGCTGAGAAAAGTGATTCGTCACAGAGTAAGTTGCAATTAGATGGGAATCCCTCATTGTCACACCCGCTCATTCGACCATCATCTTGTAATTTTGTTAAAACGCAATTATTGAGTTTGTGAGTGGATTTTGGAACTTTTAGATGCTCTCAAAGTTATTTCCAAGAGATTTCATTGAGATTTCGACCCTTCATAGCGCTACAGCAAATAATTGCAATAAACCCATTACCCAAATCATGAGCCAAGAAAATTTTGGGAGGAAAGCTCATTTGACCAATTCCTCAGAATTTTCTATCAGAGCACTTGAAAGCCTATGATTAGAGAATTAAATTGCAGAAAAAAATTAAATAAAAAATATTACAAACTGACTCTAATATCAAAATGTGATATTCTATTTCTTGATACTTCCAGCCTTTTAATCGTGAAGTAGTTGACAAGATACGAGGGTCATCCGGAATGTAAGTTTCCCTATTTTTTTTTCTCAGCTGTTAATGAAGCTAACAAAATTCCAAAGCCAGGGTTAGAAGCGTCATAAACTAACAAACTCAGTGCTACATTTAAAATTAAAATTGAACACATAATGAAATCACTATCTTAGTTATCGTGATCGCATGTCTTGAAATTTCCGTCCACTTCCGATGCGTTGTGCGCGTTTCCAGTGCGCACACTTGATTGACCAAGTTCTAAATCAATCTTTGCAATCAAAATCGAAAACAGGAAGAAATTGAGCAAAAATAGTCTCAAATCTCTTGCCTTTCTTAGCTTTTCTCCTTGAAAATCCGCATAAAGTGATGCATTTTTCACATTGTAAGATGCGCTTCCTGATACCATATTTAAAGAAAGTTTTTGGTTGATCCTTGAATAATCCCATTACTGCAGCCTACAGCTCTGCATTTATTCCAAACCTTTCTCCGGCCAAAAAATTCTTAAATGCAGGGAAAATTTGGTAATCTAAAGGTACAAAATCTGGACTGTATGGTGGCTGGGATAAACAATACCAGTTGAATTTCCAAAGGATGTCGGTGGTCCCTCTCACAGTGTGCCAACCCCCATTTGCGCTAACCATGCGAAAGCATAGAACACCTTTCGAAAGTCTACCTGGGCGGCAGTCTTTCATGGCTTTCCGTTCAAGCTTTGAGAGGGTCTCCCTGTACTTTTCTTCATTAATTAACTCCCCTTGTTCCAAAAAATCATCAGCAAGATGCCTTCATTGTCTCAAATAAAGGACGCAGCGATAGTTTAGCTGCAAAAATCATTGCATCGGAGGTGGATTTCAAATTTCAAGACATGCGATCACAAAAACTATGATTGTGACGACATTATTTGTTTGATTTTAATTGTAAAAAAAGCACTGGGTTCATTAGTTTATGGCGGTTCTAACCCTGCTTTTGGATTTTTATTAGCTCCATTATCAGCTGAGAAAAAAAATAGGGAAACTTACTTTCCGGATGATCTTCGTATTTTGCAAGTACATTCATGAGACGACTATCTAGGAATTGACACTCCGATTTCTAAGGTATAAATTACTTTTGGCATGTAATTTGGCATAATTTTGTTGAACGGTCGCAGTCTTGTGGCAAAAATCCGTGCTAGACACTGAAGATTCACCTTACGTACAGCAAAAGTAAGACAGTTCCACTTAATGCTATGAAATATGATACCTATTTAAAATGTTGTCTCATATTTGAAGGAGAAAAGCAAATTAATAAACTACCTGATTTTGAGTCTGAGCGTCTAATAACTTCAACAGGACAGACATTTTCAGGACTTTGGCAATTGAGTACATCTCTGCTTCAATATCGTCAGTGAACTCAAGTTTACCTGTATACATGAAGCTGAAAACAAACAACAAAAAAAAGCAAAAGGTGTAAATAAGCCTGAATTCCTGAAATTTTTGCCTCCCCCACCCCAATTGGCGCAACTGCTCCAGATAATTATCTAGTACCTGACAGCAGACACTCAATTTTCTTAAATATACATATATGTAATTACTTTTGGCCTGCAAATTTGACATTAATTTTACTGTAGCTGTCTGGTGGCAATAACCAGCACTAAACACTAAAGATTCCCATAAGAAAATTGGAGGGGAAAATCCCAACATTCAGGAGATTTTTAAATGAAATCGAAACTTGCTATGCTGAAAACAGTGATTCATTACAGATAGAGACACCATTTTATCGTTGTTAGTTTTTCCCAACTTCAATGTTTTTTAATGTAGTTGTAGTGTGGTTATTTTTTCCGGTTTTTGTGGTAATTCATTTTTTTTGCTTGTGGTTATTTCTTTCTTTCATTGTAATTTTTCAAGCTGGTTACTCAAAATTGTTTCTCATTGTGCCGCGAAATGTGCATTCTGGTGTCTCAAATTATGGAAAAAGCTGCTGATAGATGGGACTTTCCACTGTGAGCTTACAGAGACAATGTATAATAGAGACCACGCACTATCTATCTTGCCCATGTTTGCGCGCGCTGCTTTTTTTTCCGGTCTCAATAGAACACCGTAAACCTGGTCCATACGTTGACTGATGAGAAAAGTAATTGAGATTTTTGCCCAGTCAAACCGAAATTGTATCAGTCAACGTACGGACTGGTGCTCCCTTATACTCCCTATATTAATTCCTGTTGAGTTCCGAAAAATAAGTCAGCCACCGCACCCACGGCTACTGCATTATCTCTATTGTATGTCTCTGCACGCTTATAAGACAGCCATCTTGAAATCTTTTTAAGAAGGCCTTATTAAGTTTGTGCTGAGTAAATTTTGGAACTTTTTGAGGAAATCCAAAATGTTATTTTCAAGATATTTTACACCGGTATTAAACCACACTATAGCTGCAGCAAAAGTATGCAACAGACCCATTGCTTGAGAAGTGAACAATACACATTCCAATTCAGCTGCTCCCAAAAACGAATGTGATTAAAAAAAAAAAATAGGTTGTAGAAAAGTCCACTCGTCCGAACACAATGATCTCATTTTCCATCCAGGTAGGTCGTTTATAAGTCTAGGCGCACCTAAACCGATAATCTTTGGAATCTTCCAACATAATTTTTCATATTGCATAATAAAA
Organism: Trialeurodes vaporariorum; assembly: GCA_011764245.1. Taxonomy (NCBI): domain Eukaryota; kingdom Metazoa; phylum Arthropoda; class Insecta; order Hemiptera; family Aleyrodidae; genus Trialeurodes; species Trialeurodes vaporariorum. The sequence goes on from VMOF01000220.1 coordinate 53,416,329, forward strand.
ATGAATTAAAATGAGTTTGTGAGCTGGCTTTTCATTGAGGCTTAAGAATCAAAAGTTTGAAGTCGAGGGCAAGTTTTGTTTTGATTTGAAGGATTGAAAATTTGCCAAAGATTACAGTTTAGGTGCGCCAACACTTCTGAAAGGAGTTCTAAAAAAAAAACTGAAAGGTCAACACGATTGCTCAATTTACTTACTTGACGATGGCACTAAAAGCATCATAAGTGAATTCTACTGGAAGGAGGACTGTGCTCCCATCGATATTTAGATTTTTGAAAAATTCAGTGCAAGCATTCAGAACATTTCGATGAACCTGCAAAAATACAAGAGAATCAGGGAAAGAGTAAGTAAATTAAAAAGAAAGCTGAAAACTTTGAAAAAACACCGCTCGCACTTAAGATTGTGAGTTCGGTAAAAATATAGTCAACTGAGGTATTCCTTGTAGAGCACCTTTGTAGCGCATAAGGTCCTAAAAGGCTCTACAAGAAATGCCTTAGTTGACTATATTTTTACTGAACCCACAGACTTAAGTGGGAGTGGTGTTTTTTCAAAGATTTCAGAAAAAATGAGAATAAGGAGATAATAAGATAACTTTAAATAAAATGCTAAAACATTCGTATTTAAGGATAAAAGCTTTGAATTAAAGTATTTTAATCAGAAGCTTTCCTCTGTGTGTTTCCATAGAGAGAGTGATAAATTAGATAGAAATCCCCCATGACACCTGAGTAACTTCCCCCCCTTTAAGAGCAAACATGGCGGAGCTATGCAAGTATCATAGGAGATTCCTATCTAATTTGTCTCCCTCTCTACAGAAACATACAGAGGAATGCCTTGAATTAGATAGGAATCTCTCATGGTACGCTGCATAGCTCCACCAATACGAGTTAAACTTTGAAGTCATTTTGTGAGTCTGTGACAGGGCATCGGACCGAACCGAACCGTGAACCGAGAACCGCTCCGAACCGCCGAATTTCCGAACCGCGAACCTTTTTTTCACAGAGGCGGAGAACCCGAACCCGAACCGAACCGACTGGCTGAACCCGGTTTGAACCGGTTCAACGGCTTAAAAAAGAGATCTTGTAAAATAACCTGAGAAGGGAAAAGAGCGAAAAGTTTGAGCATTTACTCTGTGAGACGTGAGTACTCGATGGATCTCAAAATCGCATACTTTTCGCATAGAAAGATTACACAGTGTCACGCATCTAAACAAATTTGATGCAACTGAACGTTGATTGGTCTACTGTTTCGTTTGAAGTTATGAGGGTCTCAAAAGTCTGTGGCATGCCGAGTCACGTGATACGCGTGATCAGCGCCCAATTGATTGTAAACCAGTACATTCTGACTCATTTTGTCATCTTTTAGTCCACTGTTTTTTTCTTTTTCTGAATTCTGAGCAATGTGTCTGTTGCGAAACTTTGCCCCAGCAGCAAATAGGGCTGGTTGAAGTATAAAATCAATACAACTAAGCACGTTCAAGATTGTGTGACCCTCTGAACTGCCGCCGCAAATGTTCGAACTCGACCAAATTTTCTCCTAACCGAACCGGTTCACAAATGTCTGAACCGGTTCGGAGCGGTCCGGAAAGTCGCGTGGACCCGAACCGAACCGCGAACCTTTTTTTTCGTGAAGTGTGAACCGCGAACCGAACCCGAACCGATTTTTGCCCCGGACCGATGCCCTGGTCTGTGAGTGAATTTCGTAATTTTATGTGCTCATCGTAATTTTCGTAAGATTTTGCTTAAAAATCAACAATTCAATTGCAAGTAGCAAAAGTTCGCAAGTTCCTTAATCTTAATTTTATCTTAAGGGGAGTCCGAAGTCTGTAATTGTCAAAATTTCCGATTTTCATTTTTTTACATGTTCGTATTCAGCATATTCTAAGGTTCATTTTCCTGCAAAGTTTTTATCCTTCTGCTGAGTAGTTGAGATTTTAGGAGCTTTTTCGTGGATGCAGGAGCATTAAAGGTCATAGGTCAATTCAAGTTTAAAAGTGAGTTTTCCAACATTTTACTTTTTTCCACAAATATGGCGTTTTCTCAGAAATTACTGAGGCTATCTAAGAAAACTTTTTTTTTTTTTTTACAGAATCCTTACACTGTTGAGCTCACTTTAACACGAGCTTTCCTATTTTTTTGATTCTTTATTTGATTACCTATGACACATTTTAGGCATAAGCCAGTAAGGCAATTTGGCTTATAATTAATGTTATCTCTTCTGGATAGGGTCCCGGGACACACGCAGAAGAGATAACATTAATTATAAGCCAAATTGCCTTACTGTCCCAGTAAGTGCAATACCAACTTTTGAGTGAGTCAAACTCTCCCTTTTCTTATTAAAATTGTAAATTTATGTATGCCTCACACTAATTAATGTAAATAGGATTAATACACTATTGCTGTAGTTACCTAAACAATAAAAATTCAAAAAAAAAAAAAACAAAAAAATTTAGGCATAATTTTCAAACAAATTTCAAAATTTTGTATAAAACCGACAATGGTCCAAATTTTCAAAAATCCCTGAGCAAAAATGTGCTCAATGCAATTATTAATCCAGCAATTTTGTTTTTCTTAAATATCTCTTACCGTTCCTGAGAAAACGGGGCGTTTGAATGGGTTCAATTAACATAGCGGGTATAAAGACTTCCAACTCTCCTTCAGGTGAATCTTCAGCGTTTAGTGCCCATTTCTGCCACCAGAGCGCTACCGTTCGATTAAAGTCAAATTACAAGCCGTAAGTAATTTATTTTTAAGAAAACGGATTGTCAGTTACTAGATAATCATCTGAAGAGTGTCTCTGGAAAAAATCTTGCCAATAACTTCAAAAATAAGGCTAAAAGTACCAACAAATGAAATATCGCATTTCGATACAAGAATCGATTCGCGATATTTCATTTTTTGGTACTTTTAGCCGTATTTTTGAAGTTATTGGCGAGATTTTTTCCAGAGACACTCTTCAGATAATTATCTAGTTACTGACACTCCGTTTTCTTAAAAATAAATTACTCTTGGCCAGTAATTCGACTTTAATCCAACGGTAGCGCCCTGGTGGCAGAAATCGGCACTAAACGCTGAAGAATCACCGTAATTGAGTTCATGGAGGATTAGTCAAATTCCTTACCTCTATTTTGTTGCCACTTTGGAACGCTAGGGTAAAGTCGCAGTCTTCCTTCTTTAGGAAGAGAGCGTGAAGCTGCTGCAAGAAGAAGATTCCCCAGTTATCTACTTTGACAAGCTTCGATACAATAGGACGTATTTCCTGTGTCGGAAATAAAATTTCCTCCGGTCTTTCTTCCATTGTGTCTACTACAGTCCGATAGCTATCTGTTGGGAAATTAAAACACGAAAATTAAAAAAGGTGATACACTTGCTTTTCTCCTTCATGAAAAAGGACTGTCCCCTCTCAAGAACTATGATTATTGGAATACCTACGTTTCTCCAATGGCATCGCATCAGTGGGAACCCTCTTTTTTTTTTACACGCTTTATTGAAATAAAATGTTCTGACAAAGATATTCACACAAAAAAAACTGGTCAGCCCAACAATCGGGGCTATCGACCACAGCAATATTTTCTTGAAACCTTAAGTAATAATAATCTTTTTTTTTTTTTTTTTTTTTCTCCCTTCTTTCCTGAATTCTCTGATTTCAAAGGTTTACTTACTTGCCTTGTAATTTTGGATTTTTTCTTTTTTTGTTGAATACTAATACGGCTTGTCCCAGAAAATATTGGATTTGACATTTCTATGGTTTTCATGAAAACCAGCTTCTCACTGCTCCGAACCAATCAGGTTGCCATATCTGAGGATGGAAGCTGATGTTTTCATTCAAACCTACAGTTGTTAAGTTCAATCATTCTTGGGACTGCCTATACTATAGGTTAACTTACTACTCAATTCCTTTCCTTAAGACTTGCAGGAAACACACTCATGAATTTGAGAGTTGCCTTTCTAACTCTATAAAGACCCGTTTCTTTTCCCATCTGACACTCCATCGACAGATCAATCAGAGATTATCTTGGATTCGAATCTAACTGATTTTCTCAAATCCAATGGCTTTTAGATAGATTCTAACCAATGCCAATTGTTCCGGACAGCAGCCTTAGGAGACAGATTGGATAGGAGTCTTCCTTCAGGACCATTTTGAGTATCGGGCTCTGACAAGTAGCAGTGCCTGCTCCCTAGCTGCATCAAAGTGGATCTGTCAGTGGTTGATAGGCACCAAGTCAAAACTCCACGCAAACCAACCGCTCACCAATGCGTGTTAATGCAGTTCGGAAGCAAACATTGCTACTTGTCAAAGCCCGATACTCAAAGCGGTCCTGCTCTAGTACCTACACCTACTCAAAGGAAATTTGAAGTTTGAGGCCAAAGGAGGGAACTGTAACAACTTGGACTTTCCAATAACTTAGACTATTACGTTTAAATTTATTACTGGAGACCCTCTTTAGTCTTTAACACTAGAGATAGTAGGTATATGATAAGGGTATTATGAAGCTTGGTTAACCCCAAAACATGTTTGGCAAGAAGTGAGGAAAAAAGCTTCTCTCCATGCTGGGAGGGAAAGGAGCAAAATATTGCTACAATGATAAATAAAGAGAGTTAAAGCAATATTTGTAGTCTTTCTTCCTGAAGAGGGCACATTTTTGTTTAGTATAACTAGTTCAGTTACCTGAAGATCATGCAGACATGAAGACAGTCGGTACTTATTTCGTAATTTGCGATTACAGCCTCGGTAAAAACCAAGGGAAACTACGGCGCAAGGAATGAAACAGTTGGTCGAAGGAAGCAAGAATCATGGCTGGAATTAAATACAGTTCTGAAACTGTAGAACTTTCGTCGAAATTAAGATAAGAAGCACTATGTAATTCAAAAGTTCACTTTAGATCAAAACAAAACAACAAAACATTGCATGGCAATAGAACTAGCTCCATCTCTGAAATTTTCGGGCTACGAAAACATCAGAATGTCAGAATATTGAACAAATTAGTGCCGGATAATGCCTATAGATAGCAGCACGATACACCAGACGCCCGCCCGCCCACGGTTACATGCTCAAGGAAAGAGAAAAACAATTTTAAAAAAAAAGTTCGAATTGCACTCCGGAATATTTAACTCGAAAAATTAGAGTCGCAATAATTGAATCAAATAATGATAACTGTACGGACTACTTATAAGTAGTAAATCATCACATTCTGTTGACTTGATTTGATGAGAAATTTACGGATCAATCATAAAAATCCTCCCTCCCGGAAAACCGCAGTGATGCCGAGACAACGTCACCTGCGCTCACTCGCGCGCGCGCACTAAATTTAAAATGCAGCACACAGATAACCAAGGTCGTGTTTCATGCAAACCGTAATGGAAGCTGTGTGATTTTTTAAGAAAAATCTCTTAATTTTTAGTGAAACGAATGTTTGCAGCATGAATCTCATTAGAATAAGAGTTTTATTAGGTATCAGCATCTTTTTGTGGCTTCTTCTTCACAACGCAGGTACATAAAATGCATTATTATCAGTGCTTTTCATCTTTTGTGCAGAGTCTTGCCCTATATTTTAAAACACCTACAATCCTGCATTAAATCTTTCAAACCCTCTAATAAGCTAACTGACGGTGGTAAATTATCATTGATATCTAAATGTTGTCAATCCAAAAGAATCTGTTTTCCATATGCAGCAAGTTTTTTATGCCATTTTCCATGAAATCGAGAGACCATCATTGATAAATACTAAAGTAGTTAGGTACTAAAAAGAGAACCAAACCTGAAAAAAAAGAAGAGCCCTTTCAAGAAGAAATTGTACTATTTCTTACTTCAGTTTTTCTGGAAAAAAGGAAGGTAAGAATAAAAAAATGATAACCAACGTGATGTTACTCCTTGCGAAAAATATTGGAAGTTTTGACAGTTGACAAATTTTTTTAAGGCGAGAGGCAGTTCATTCGATCTAATTGTACCTACCTACCTATTAACCAAGAATTTCTAGAAGCTCAAAACTAGAGCAGGAAGTTTATGTAAAAAACGAACAATTAATGAACTATAACAAATCAGAACGGACAAAAAGAGTACCTATAGGTTAACGTCAACAAAGCTATTCAGTCTCAGGAAACCTACGACAATGCTTCAGAAAGAAAGGCTTGAATATTGGAATGACAATTGCCAAAATTAAGTTTTACTCTTGTCAAAAGAAATGTATATCTTGTACCTGTACTCTCAGACCTGACAGAAAAATTTAACAAAATTTTTGGTCTCCGCACCTGACTTCATTTTAAAAGAAAAAATTATTTTCGATGTATAGATGGCGCTGAAGAAAACTGTACAGATTTTCAAGGACAAGTGGTATCGCATGGATTTTTGTATGTGCCTGGGCCAAATGTTTGCTCCCTTTGCGTATGTTACCACAATGAACCGATGTGGTGCAAAACCATATTTTGCCCCGGTCCCCCTTATGTAAGTACCCAGCTCCTCTGACCTCCACTCTCAAACGCAATTAATTTTGATTAGAATATCTTTCAGTCTGCCAACCATAGTGCCAGAACTGTGTTTTCTTAACCGGAAACATTCTACAGAGCTTTAACGTTGGGTCAATTCTTTTCATTTGCTCAGGGTTAAAGTCTCTTGAACTCTGGACTACAGGGGGTCGGAAAGAGTTTTCTTAGCCCCTATCTTACCCATGTAGGTACTATGGCTTTCGAGAGAAAGTATCCTGCTAAAAATTTTCATTATTTCATTTCTCGACCAATTTGAGAAATTTTACGGTTTTCAGGTATTTCAGTAAGTTCAGTAATATCACTTGTGACATTATGCCTCAAAAAATCTAAAACGATGGAAAGTAAAATAAAAATTCATAGAGAACAATTTCGATGAGCGGACTTTCTTTCCAAAGTCATAGTATCTAGCACTTAGCCCACTTTTAATGACCACTTTTCTTAGGAGCTACCTACAGGAGATATTTCCAACAAACATTTTCAGATAGGTTCCTCATGTTCTTGAGCACACTTTCAAGAGGAAAACTTAGAAAAATTGGAAAATTCTAAAGTATTACAAATATTTTACATTTTTTTATAAATTTTGGCCAAAATTATAGCTTTGAGGTCACATAACTTCTCTCCATGTATGACCATTTTCAAAAGCACCTCAGGCAAAAAGTGGAGAGGAATGCAAGCTTTCAAACCAAAAAAATCACTTAAACACCTCAATTAGTTCCTGAGAATTATGGATATTTGAGGAAAAAAGCTCACTTTCCAAAAATACACCCTTCAAAACAAGGGTACCTAGGTAAATTTTTTTGATCGTTGATACTTACGTTTTAACTTCACGACCCCGTGCCACGGAAATGACTACGAAATTTGAACCACTTATCAGATTTGCAAAAACTTTTAATCAAAATGGAACACACGGATCAAGTCAAATTGAATTTTTTACTTACCTAAAATTTGGTTCTTTATCCAAAATTCCCTTCCCGGCCTCCTTAGTTAAGATGATTCCAGACAAAACTTTTCCAGATTTCAATCTGATGGAAAGCGAAAGCTCCACTAGTCGCTTTCGGGGAAAGTCATGTTTTTGGCATTTTAAATTGAAAAAAAAGAAAAGCTGCAAATCTAAGACAGTGACGTAGCGTGCAATTTGGCAACATTGCTGTCTGTCCATATAAAGCCATTAAAAATATTGAACTACTGGGTGTTCGGTGAACACCTTCGCATTTGATCATTTGTATGGCTTTGAATGGACACAATACAACGTTGCCAAATTGCACGCTACGCCACTGATCTCAGACTGTCGGCACTTATGCAATTTTTAATGGATTCTTTGAGCCCAAAACAAACAAAACTGGTTGAGAATTAATGTTGTAAAATTGGAAGGGAATTTTGCCATAAGCTTAGTGAGTGCAAGTGTAAGTGCAAGAGAGTGCCAAAGAGGCTATATCTGTCTGCCTCACTCACATTCATTGGATGGGAGATTTCTTATTTACAATATCCCAGCTCTATTTTTGAGTGTCTAGCATTGACAATTTCAGGGAATCTTCCTGAAGTATAAGTTCGCAAGTGCCAACAGTTTTGTGCTTCTTGCATGTACTCATCAATTTTAGAAAAAAACTGTTGAATTTTTGAGCAGTACAACATGGCACCAATATTTGGAACTATTTGAGCCTGGAATCATCTTAAAGAATACCAAAAACAAACAAAAATTATTACATGAATTGACACTTAATAATATAATGAAGCCTTCAGTTTTATTAAAGGTAATTTTTCAGCGTTTCGTGCCGATTTCTGCCACCAGAGCACTACCGTTCAATTAATGTCAAATTACAGGCCGAAAGTAATTTATATTTGAGAAAAGGGAAGGTCAGTAATCATCTGAAGAACATCTCTAGCAAAAAAATTGACATTTGCTAACATTTTTTTTGCTAAGCTTCATCTCACATTTAGATACAAGAATTGATGAAGTTATTGACAAGATGTTTTGCAGAGACGTTCTTCAGATAATTATCTAGTAACTGACCGTCCGTTTTCTTAAATATAAATTACTTTCGGCCTGTAATTTGACATTAATCGAACGGTAGCTCTCTGGTGGCAGAAGTTGGCACTAAACGCTGAAGAATCATCTTAAACTTTCAAATTTATGTACAACCATCAATCTCTTATCATCTCTGTCTTTGATACAAAGAGATAAATAAAATTATTTTCTTCCAGAAATGTAAAAAATTTATCACTGGTGCTCAATGCTGCGAGTTTACGTGTCTTGATGACCCAAAAGACAAACTTAGATCAGATGGTCCAAGCCTCTGGGAATCTAGCAGTAAAATGTCATTCCTCTTGCTCATTGCATTCCTTGCTATCTCAAATCGACACATTTTTCATCATATCCTCTAATAGCGGTGAGTGCTTAAAAAATACAGCCAATACATGCGTTCGTTTTGTACTCACTAAGAATTTCTTTTCTTTTCCTTTGTACTGGAGGTGAACTCAAGGTATAGTTATTAAAAATAAATACTTGAGGTCATTTCAATTATTAAACTCATTCGACCATCAGTATTAAACTCATTGGAATGGAATAGGTACTATACTTAAAGAAGAAACAAACTTATTGTTAGGTATCTAAATGTCACTATCTACATGATGAGAACAATTAAAAGAAAATAAAAAAACACTGATACCAATAAAAGTAATTTTGAAGTTGCCTTCTACTTGAAGAAGAAACAAACTTATTGTTGGGTACTTCAACTTCAACCTCACTATCTAGATGATGAGAACTATCAGCAAAAAAAAAGACACTTTTCTACCTAAGAAATAATTTTGAAGTTGTCTTCTACTTAAAGAAGGAACAATCTTATTGTTGGGTACTTAAACCTCACTATCTAGATGATGTAAACTATTGTTAAAAAAAAGACACTTTTCTATGTAAAAAACAAGTTTGAAGTTGTTTTCTACTTAAAGAAGGAACAAACTTGTTGTTGGGTAAGTATGTAAACCTCACTATCTAGATGATGATAATTATTAGCAAAAAAAAAAGACACTTTTCTATCTAAAAAATAATTTTGAAGTTGTATTCTACTTAAAAAATTAACAAACTGTTGCTGGGTATGTAAATCTCACTATCTAGATGATCAGAAAAATTAGTAAAAAAAACACTTTTCTATCTAAAAAATAATTTTGAAGTTGTTGTCTCTTGAATCTGTGTTTACGAAATGGATTCTTCTTCAAATGTCTTGTAAACTAGAAAAAAATCTTGTTTTTTACTTTTAAAAAAGCTAAATTGAGTGTAACAACTTCTATTATTGCAACTTAATTATCAATCTTGCATTGGCGGATCCAGTCCTCGCAAACGAGAACTTGGGATTTTTACCCTTGGGCGACCCCCTTTTTTGTTTTTCTCTCTTCCTTTCCCCTTTCCTCCCCCCTCTTTCCCCCATTTTTTGATCGCCCCCTTCACCCCCCCTTGTATCCGCCAATGCAGTCTTGAAAGATAAGGAAAGCCTCATGTGAGCTTGGAAATAACCAAGTTCCTGATTAATACAGGATTGAAAAAGGTAAATTCTGCAAACTGAAGAAACGGGGCGCTTTTTTAAATATTCAGTACACGGGACAAGCAATGTCACTTGGAAAAGAAATTAATAATTTAAATAGAATATCATTTAGAATATAAGAAAAACTCATTATTTATTAGCTGTTTGTAAAAACAGCTTTTATCAAATATGTATAAAGACATTAAAAGGATCGAGTAAGATTTTAGAAAACGATATTATTGACAAATGGCGAGAGTCAGACCCACAGTGATTAATTTTCTTTCATGGTCTGTCATTCTCTAATCATTAGTGCTTCCTGAGACCATATTATCACCCCCTCCCTTGACTTCAATGATCTCCCCCCCCCCTTTTTTTTTTTTTTTTTTTTTTTTTTGAAGAAACTAAGGAATAAACTAGGGACCCAATATAATCACATGTTTTTGAGGAGTTCCTGTTTTCCAAATTAAAATCATTTCACTCTCTTGCTCATGCGCTCAATTTTTTCCTTACTCTGGCATTGGATATTCAGAGGTAGTGCGTGTAAAATTGTCAATTTTGTTTGTACAGCTTTGTGTAAGGAGATAATTTGATCTGTGTTTAGGACCAATTAGAATTTTCGACCTTCCATTAAATTCAGCATGTGTATGTACTAATGTCATATTTAATGAGGCAGAGAAAAGGAATTTAAATTTATCAGAATTTTGGTAAAAATTTTGAAGGGTATGGAAAGCAAAATATTTGAGGAACCTGCGATGAGCCCCATGTTTTTGGTGAAAACTTACAAAATTTCCAACTAACCAGAAATTAAGGCAAAATCAGCCAGCACGTTCAATGAGCAAGTAAATTGAAGAAGTGCCATGTTTTAGTGAGATCAGTTAGATATTCTGATCATGAGATAGAGAGAGAGAGAGAGAGTGAAAGAAAGAGAGAGAGAGAAAGAGAGAGAGAGAAAGAGAGAGAGAGAAAGAGAGAAAGATGCTTACACAGAAAAGGTTGAACCTTTCATTTGTTTTTTTTATTTAGTTTTGTTTTGTTTTTCACGGTTCTTTCTTTCTTATTTTTCTTTATTTCTTTCTTTTTTCATTATTTATTCTTTCTTTATTCTTTCTTTCTTTCTTTCTTTCTTTCTTTCTTTCTTTCTTTCTTTCTTTCTTTCCTTTCTTTTTTCTTTCTTTTTTTCTGTTTTCTTTCTTTCTCTCTTTCTTTCTATATTCTTTCTTTTTTTCTTTCTTTTCTTCCTTTACGAAGTACGTAATTGTGCTTTTCAAACCAGCGCAGAAAACTCTTGACATCAACTCTCAACAGAGCTGAATGAAGCTTTGAAGATAAACTAAAATATATGTACTCGTCTATAGGAAATTTACGCTTAGGAAAATTTAAACTTTATCAAATTTGTACATATTTTATTTAAATAATGAATTGGTCTCATGAAATGATAAATAACCTTATTCTTCATCATTTACAAAGGCAGCTGAAAAGAAATGTGAGGAGAATTCAAGGCTATTTGACTATCCAGGAGCAGATTAGTCAAATTCCATTCCAACATTTTAAATTTTTTATTTAAAAAAAAAAAAAAAAAAAAAAAAAATTAAATTTAAAACAACAAATGTACAAAAAACTTATTGAGCAGTTCCTCGTGAGTCTTGAATGTTTAAAGAGGAATACTGTGATAATTAGTGCTCCCACTCTCCTAGAAAGAAAATAATTCTCAGAGAAAATTTTGAAACATTGGAATAGAATTTGGACAGTTCAACCTCTGGACCACTCATTTAGGAGTGTCCATCCATTTTCAGCTACCCAAAGTAAAATTATATCATACGCAATTTAAAGATAAAAAATACATATATTCCTTGTCTGGATGAAAACTATTCAATTAATTTATTCAACTTTTGTTTCATCATTATTTACTATTCCAACATATTAAAAGTAAAAAAAGATAGATACTTAAGTAAGTAGTTAATGCAATAAGCACATTTCCTAATTGTAAAAAGTAGTTTCGAGAAATAATTATATTTTTGAATATTTATTTAATTTTTATACTTTATGTAATTAGTCTTTTAAATTTTATGTGTACTGATAAATATCATTTTATTCTCCTAATTATTTTTTGTTTGTTATGGAGTGAAAAAAAAAGAAAATACATCGACTAACAACATAAAATTTTCTTTATTTTTTTTTTAAAAAAAAGGATAAAAGGATTACAAAAAGACACACAGCATGTAATTAATTAATTAATTATTGATTAATCAATCGGCTCGCTAAATTAATTGCATAGTCTGAAGTTTATCAAACACAAAATACAGATCAAGCTTTTGTGGATTTTGCTCCATACCTAACCCTGAAAATTCTCTCTTTAACGCTTTATGGAGCTGTAACAGCACACTCATTTTTGAGGTTATTTCACAGCCGTCACCTAATTTTTAAACAATGAGAACAAATTTTAATCTCCTACATTTATCTGAAATGAAGATGGCAGAATTGCTTACATTTTTACTACCTGAAATGGGTTGTCAGACCGAACATACCCCAAGGTTGAACTGATTTAATGCAAGAACTTGGGTAAGAATTTAGTGCACAAACCAAGCGTCGTGAAAATTTCAGCAGATCCATTTAAGAGAAATACAATTTCATTGTTCTGTTTGCTGGAAAAATGGATGCTAAAAGGTGTGGGTACTGTATATCCTTAACGGACAAGGTCCACAATAATCACGGAGATTTTTTTCGAAAAACAGTTTTGACAATCTTTGACAATTTTTTAAAAGAACCTGGGAGCAGAGTGGTCGATAGAAAGTCCTTGAGTTTGTAGCAAAAAAACCAACTTCCATAAATCATCAGTTGTAAGATTGAACCAATGAGCTACTCAACAAAAATCTTTGTAACTTTAAGCTTTTACGATGAATTTCTCCTCAAGTTTTGTATTGAACGCGCTCTTTGAAACAGTTCTGAAGGTAGCAGAACTCCGTAATTTTGATTAGAAAAATCTACACACTTGCGGATTTTAGTCATCAACTGAGAAATATCATCAACGACTGGTTAGAAAATATTGAGAAAATTTTATTTTTTAAACCTAACACTTCCTAAAAGTTGAACGCATGAGGCTAATTTTTTTAATCAAAACACAACGGAACACTCCCATTTTTTACTGCGGTTAGCCAGCACGATTCGAGTGTCCCATTGAAATAGAACAGAACACTCTAACCACTCCAACAAGATGGTCCACCGATTGCGGATCCTCATGTTCCACTGAGATTTAACCTCCGTCAATTCCGCTCAGATCTTGAGTTTGTTGACCTGTTGACTAGTTTTGTTTCAGAAACCAAATTTAAAAAGCCTCTCCACAAAAAATGATATAGAAAATAAATAAAAACAGCAGTTCAAAAAGGAAAGTAAAAACAGAACGCAAAATTCGGATAAAGCCCGTTTTTTTTCAAAACGGAATGCTAAACAAACAACACTCAACCAAAAGTAACCAAGAGTAACCCGTTCTGTTGTGTTCCATTGTGTTTTATGCACACAAAATTTAGCCCATAAACACACACAAAAAAAAAACATTATAAAAGAGCAAACGTCCATTCTCGTTACACTGGCGGATTCATGAAATTGTTCTTCTCTCTCTCTCTGCCTATTAGAACGCATACGTAAGAAAAGGATAGAGAAAGGAGCGAAAGTCACATGACTGCCCAAAATCTGTCCTTTTCTAACATACGCGTTTATATAAGCGAGGAGAGAGAATGACAAATTCCGGGATTCACCAGTGTCTCATCACACTAGAGCTCGTTTCAGAAGTGTAGGCGCACTTAGACCATAATCTTTGGCAAATTTTCAATTTTCGTTCCTTCAAATCAGAACAAAACTTGTCTCTGACTTTAAAATTTTGATTTTTAAAGCGTTACTCATTGGAAAGCCAACGCTCAAATTCATTTTTATCAATTTTCATTTGGTAACAAGAGAAATAATATTGAAAAATTCCAAAGATTATCCGTCTAGGTGTGCCTACACATCTGAAACCTCCTCTACCTACTTCAACACAAGATAGCATAATTTTTCACTCCCATTATTTTACTCATTTCATTCATATTTATTTGCTTCAACCGAATCAATTGATGCAGAAATATTAGTATAACCTTGTCATTGTCAATCCAGGAACTCCTAAATTTTTTGTTACGAGTTAATTTTAACTGAGAAGTGCCTTTGATTTCTGTGTACACTACCCAATCCTGTATTATTGCACTTATTTAATTTAGAATTAGCGCATAAGTATACTTTTCATGCTTGTATTTTTTTCCAGAACTAATGCTTTGTACGTTGATTATATATTTTAGAAATCGAGCAACTTTCACACCAATTACTCTCCCTATGCTTTGTTTTTTCGATTCTGTCGGCAGATTTCATGAGAAGTACAATAAAAACATTTTTTCCTCAAATCCTTCTGAGTTCGCTGATGAGATAGAGTTAGAGCTCCTCTTGCCACTGCACTGTGGTCTGAGATCGAAAAAAAAGTGGCCAAAAATCAGTGGAAAAAAGTGACCGAAAATCATCATTTTCGACCTTTTAAGCTTGATTTAAAACTTTTCAGTGACATTTCTAGGTTTAAATTACTTTATTAAAAGTAGTCTCTGTTAATAAAATTGGCCTTGAAAGGTTATAAATGATAAATTGATGCGAAATTTATTTTTTGATTTTTGGCCACTTTTTGACGATCTCAGACTATAGTGCACTGTTGTGAATACTGCAATACTGCGATTGTAAACAAAATCAAGAATGATCTCGTGCCCTTTTTTCAATCCTTGATTAACACTTAGGACTCTTTAAGCCTTTTCTTAACCAGTCTCACCATTAATTTCTTATAATTTTAGACACTTTGTATTACTTAAAGCCTTACAGAAAATATAAGATGGTTTAAAAATGAATTTGAAAGAGAGAGAGGAGGGGAGGGATGAACTTAAAGATTTCTCTTTGGAAATTTTAGAAATATCTGTTGAATTGCTCAAACCATTAAGAAATTGAATTTAAGTAAAGAAAAGAGTAATTTAAATTAAAGTTAAAAAGAAACGATGACCTTTGCAAATCAATTTTGCAAATAATCCTCAGACAGGTATAAAAACAATAAATGAACAAGAAACAAAGGACATGGTCTTAAAACCTCCTTCATAATTTAAAATTTGTAAATGCTTCAGTAGTAGTTTTTTTTGTCGAGAGATTGTTTAGAAACAGTGTATCAGACATTAAAATGAGTCTGATGCAAACTTTTGCCACAGCGCTATAGAGTGATCAATCTCATGTAAAACCGCGTGAAAAGTCCATTGGTGGCAGCAGAAAGTCATAAAATGCAATAAAAACTCACAAGAGGTATTTAACTGAAATCCAATATGGCGGTAAAATATCGAGCAACCTGTATGCAAGCACC
This sequence comes from Trialeurodes vaporariorum, assembly GCA_011764245.1. NCBI lineage: Eukaryota > Metazoa > Arthropoda > Insecta > Hemiptera > Aleyrodidae > Trialeurodes > Trialeurodes vaporariorum. The sequence goes on from VMOF01000220.1 coordinate 53,431,727, forward strand.
ATGAACATCCAAGATGGCCAACCTTACATCATCGATCACAACCAATCACAACGCAAACAAACTCATAAACTCCGATGCTGTGAGGTTGTTAACGTTGGCCATCACGGATGTTCACGGTGCATGCACACAGGTTGCTCAATATTTTACCGCCATCCTGGGTTTCAGTTAAACACCTCTTGTGAGTTTAATACTGCATTTTATGACTTTCTGATACCACCAATGGACTTTTCACATGATTTTACTTAAGAATTAACACTCTACATTGCTGTAGCAAAAATTTGCCCATTACTGATAAAACCACTAATTTATTCTCAAACAAGAGCCGTTTTTGAAAAACGTAATATTGCAGTATGTGCGCACCAGTCAGCACTAAAGACCCAGAGGCCAGAACCGGATGGGACCCTTGCTTACCCTTACTGCCTGAATCCAGAGCCTGACCAAAAGCCTATTTCTGTTTAGACCCAGACAGTGGCGTGCGGTACCAGTAAGCAAGACAGGCACTACCTGCCCCAAGATTTTCTGAATTTGTCACAATTTCTACTTAGTTTCTGATTACTAATTTTGATATTGTGCGACAAAATTCTGCGCTTGGGAAGTAGAGAGCATCAAATTTTTTTTTAAAGGAGTCTCTTAATACTCCTCATAGTATGTATTGCCAATGCCTGCCTTAATTTCATACCCACCGTACGCCACTGCCCAAACTTCTGATGAAGATTCATGTATCAGCCAGACTAGAAAAAAGTAATTTTAAAGTGACCATAAATTTTCACTTTTTCAATCTTTGTTTTTAATGAATCGGAAATGTATTAAAGGCAAATTTTTTGCGGTATACTTCCCATTAGATATAATACTACAACTGTTAATCCAATTAAATTATTAGAGACAAGAAGGTACCAATTTAAACTAGGTACTGCTCGTTTCAGAAGTGTAGGCAGAGCACAACTTATAATCTTTGGGGAAATTTCAATTTTCATTCCTTCATGTCGAAACAAAATTTGCCAGACACTTGATGTTATGATTTCAAAACACTCTTAAGTGAAAAGCCAAAGCTTTCAAATTAATTTTCGTTTAATATCATTATGCACTTTAAGTAATAAAGCTAGAAAATTTCCAAGATTCTTTGTTGGGCTTTGCCTAGACTTCTGAAACGAATTCTAGTGGTCATCTGGCAAAGTTGGTACAGCAGAGGCGGAAAATTCATGAAAAAAGTGAATTTCAAGCAAACCCATCAAGAACCAGCCCAAAATTGGTTCTAGACCCTGGACCAGTTTCAGCTTTTTCTTTCATCTCAATCTAAACCTGGACCTCGAAAGGATAGCTCTCTTGGACCAGGAGCACCCGTCAATTTGACAATCAAGTCCATAGCACTGACACCAGTTGGTCCTTCTTAGAGTAGTTCCACAAATTCTTGCAATTATTTATAAAACTGATTAAACTCGACTAGGTATAACCACCATAAAATGTATGATCCTTCGTACACTTAATAAAAGGAGCATGAAACTGTGTACATAAAACAAAGCTCCTGTGTGAAAGTTTGATTTTCTTCATAGAAAAACAAATGGACAATATGCTTTTGACGGTCTTCACTGGTTATCACAAAAGACAAAAAAAATGTTTATCATTTTAACTAAGAATCTTATAAAAGAACATAATTCAAATTTTCGCACTAATTTCAAGCCACATCTATTTTTTTTTTTTTTTTGGAACCGACATCGAGAGATTTTGATTGTATGTTATCAATTATTCATTTTTATTTTTTCTATGACCCCCCCCTTCTCCTGCCTGTTCTGAAACAATTAAAAAGTTATGTGAGCTGTGATAAAATTTTGGAATTAAAAATTTGAAAAAAACAGATTTGGCAAATAATCTAAAATGGTGCAGAAAGCACTTAATCAAGGATTAATTAAAATACTTGACCTAAAATTCAACACACATTCGGCAAGGTTTTGGGGTATCCAATGAAATGCCCTGAGTATTAGATCAGAAGTTTTATTTGTCAGAATCATATTCAAGAAGACACTGCGAGGGGAACATATGATGCAGTATTTTTTAAATTTTTGATTCGCTGGTCAGATGAATTGGATTTACCTTAGCTATGAGAAACAAAGCTATTGCAGTTATGTTTTGCGTATAATTAGTGACATTTTTCAAATCACCGATGACTCCACCGGTTGAGAAAAGATTACACAGTTAAGTTAAGTGTATGACTGTAATGCGTGAAACAACTCACATCTGTAATCCTTTCTTAACGGGTGGAGTTGTCAATGGCTTTAAAAAACTTACGGGTATTTTAATAATTTAACAGCAATTGCATCGATTGAGAAAAGATTACAGATCAGAGTATTTTCATGCAGTACAGTCATGCACTGAACTGGACTGTGTAAAATCTTTTCTCAACCGGTGGAATCATCAGTGAATTGAAAAATGAAATTAATTCTACGCAAAACGGCAGCTCTCAGTCATTGTTAAGGAACACGCATAACTCACCTCTCCTCCCCTTTCTTCATATTGTTGATTTTTCAAACTTTTATTTCATTTGTTGCGATGTTAATTAGGTCAATTTTTTTCGATTTGTTTTAGTTTAATGTTGTTTTTATTAAGTTTTTTATCTGATGGTTATTTCTTTAGTAGTCTCATTAACTTAAATTTAAGGTTCTAGCGCAGCCGTCCTCTTTGTCTGCAGTTAAGAAATTGTAAAACTAAATATTAGGGTATGATGTGAAATTTAAACCTATGATTTGTCAGGGATGCAGGATGCTTTGTCTTAGGACCGTGCATTCATTATAAGCGCTTGCTCGAGAGACGCCTCTCACAGAATCCTCTTCAATATTTAGATCATCATTTTATCCTGCTCTTGGCTGTTTATTGTCCAAGGAAACAACACTCCCCCCCCCCCCAAATGGAAGCTGAAAAAGTTCAGGAACTTGTGACTTCTTGCGCACAATTTTACTCTCTTCGGTAAAATTTTACGCACTTGAAGAGGGGGGGGGAAAAAGATACTGACTGAAATCCCACCTACTTTAATTTTAATACACCATCGATTGATCTCAAAATATTATTTCCCTTGCTGGTTCCTACTTAAATAAGTTGAGTCACAAGTTTCTGAAGTATATCAGGCCTGCAGTTCTGCATATAACTTTACAAATTTTCCCCCATTAAACTCAAAGTAACATTTTTTAATTTCCCGCCAAATTTGGAAACACTGAAGCGAATACATTATGTCTGTTGTATCAATTTTTCTACCTGCCGTTCCCCCTGAAAAAAGTTACTTCTCCAGCTTTTGCAATTCATGATTCAATATTGCATTCTGTTCACCATTTTTATTTCTTGATTTTAATTTTATTTTAGTACGAGTTGATTCTGTTTTTTCTAAGTATGTAAATGAATAAAAAATAAATAAATAAACATAAATAAATTAATAAAAAATATTTGACCAGATTGCGCAAAACGCCTTGGCCAAAAATGCTTCAGCAAAGAGCTGATGAAGCTCAAAGATCAGAAAGCCACCGATACTTGAGGATCTCATTAATCAACATTTTAACTCCACAATTCCGATTTGAGCTTCATAATTTGATCGTGTAAACAGCGCTATAGACATTTGCAGCCAGAGGGCTCACCTAAAGTACTATACAAGAGACCAATGTTGGGCACTGCTCAAATCAACTTACTAAAAAATAATGAGAGGACGGCTGTTTTTTAAAAGATTTATAAGGTTCTTAACATAATGCGCACCTGAATTAAAGATCATCAGGCCATTGTTAGCAACTAACAGTCTTGATGTCTTTCAATAATGTGTGCTAAGTCTAAACTTCTCTAAAAAAAAAAAAATGTATGACTTTTATAATCTTGTTCTGGTTTAAAATCTTGAAATAAATTTGACTGAAAAGAAAATAAACCAGCATTGAAATGAAGAGAGCGGTACCTAAATAGGAAATTCGCCAAAATAGAGACTTCCCCGATAAATTGGTTGGTTCTCACGCTGTGGTCAGTATTCCAAATCCCGAAGCAAAATATCAATGTTGGTCAATTTCATACTGACATCAATTCATTAAGGTGCAGTGGCAGTGGCGTCCCATGCCATTTGGCAACAATGCGACTCCTCCATTTAAACTTATTAAATATATCAAATTTTTCTTGTTCACTGTGCACCCCCTGAATTCGACCTTTTACATGAGTTTAAATGGATAGAATACAGAGTTGCCAAATTGCACGAGATGCCACTGTTAAGGTGACTCTGGACAGATTTTAAAAACTGTAATATTGTCATAGCCTGTACTAATTGAACTGGCTCATGCAAAAATGTCCGATGTCCAACATATTTTTATTGAGAAGACAAATATAAAAAAAAAATAAAAAAAATTAGCAAATTAAAATAAAAAGAAATTAAAGAAAACTGCCAAGCCAAGGGAAATCGGAGCAAAAAGCCGGGGAACAAGTCTGATCAGGACTTTTATAGACGCAGCGTCTTCTTAAGAGTGATGTACGTTCACAAAGTCAAATATAAAAAAAAATGGGCAACAGACGTTTTCGCGTTAGCCTATTCAATTAGTTTCCTGGCTTAAGGTATCTATAACTAAAATAGCTTTTCTGAACACCCAATCAAGATATTAAAGTCAGGTTTTATGTATATTTATAAAAATAAATATGTATAAGTATATTTTTCCCTTTCATTTTGATGTCCTCTCTCACAGAATACTAACCAATTTTCTTTTTTTTATTCGTTGACATCTTTAAATTTAAGCAAGCTTGGAGCGCCAAAAATCAAGTTTTACATGTAATTAATCAATTTGAAACATGTAAAATTTAAAAAATAAAGTTTATGATCACGATCTCCAAAAATAATCATGGCGATTGGTTTTTTTTCAATCCTCAACTTCCAGGGATGTAGTATGCTTTGGCAACGTTGCAATTTTTCACCAAAATCTAGAAATGCCGTTTTGCGTACAATCAATAATATTTTTTAATACACCAATGATTCCACCAGTTGAGAAAAGATTACACAGTTCAGTTCAGTGTATGACTGTACTGCACGAAAATACACTGATTTGTAATCTTTTCTCAATTGGTGCAATCGACGTTTAATTATTAAAATATCTGCAAGTTTTTTAAAGTCATCGATGACTCTACCGGTTGAGAAAACATCATAGATTAGTATTTTTTTGTGCAGTACAGTCATACACTGAACCGAACTGTGTAATATTTTCTCAATCAGTGGAAGCATCGGTGAATTCAAAAATGTCATAAAATGCAGTATTAAACTCACAAGAGGCGTTTAACTGAAACCCAAGATGGCGGTAAAATATTGAGCAGCCTGTGTGCACGTACCGTGAACATCCGTGATGGCCAACGTTAACAACTCTAAGATGTTCACGGTGCGTGCATACAGGTTGCTCGATATTTTACCGCCATCTTGGGTTTCAGTTAAACGCCTCTTGTGAGTTTAATACTGCATTTTATGACTTCCTGATACCACCAATGGACTTTTCACGCACTTTTACATGTGATTGATTACTCTATAGCACTGTAGCAAAAGTTTGCAACAGACTCATTGTGTGAATTAGTGTCATGTGTTAACATTAAAATTTATAAAAAGACTTAATGTCAGAGGGAAGAATATGTTGAAAAGTTCAAAAATGGCAACGCTGCTCACAAAAATAAGTAGGTACAAAATTCTGAAATGACAATCACCGACAAATTTTCAGTTTTTGTTCATTTTAATTAGTACATCAGTGCAGCACAACCCAATACAAACAATAGGTTAAAGCACTTTAATCTTTCTTTCTTCTCTATTTCGGATGTTTTTGATAAGCGTACATTTTTCCACTCTTAACTATAGAGACAAAGAAAGGATAGATTTTTAGATAAAAATGATCGTTCAAAAAATTATGGTCACGGAACTTAAAGTTACAGGACTTACAGGTACGGTTTTGTTTTGAATTTGTGCTTCATTTTTTTATGACAATTGCAAAAACGTGTAAGAAAATCAATACACGAGAAAAAAAAAAAAAACGGGTTGAACTTTTTGGCAATGTTCAAAACTAAATTTAAGAGGTTCATCTGAAACAGTATAGGGTCCCAACCAAATATTTCAAAGGCTGGCTTCTGTTATGTACCCAACAGAGAAGTGACCTCCCTATTTTTCTTAAATAATAATTGAATCCAAGCTTTCTCACTTTCCGCACGTCTAAAGCTACTAAGACGTCAAGTAACTCTAGTTGATCCCTGCAGAAAATAAAAAGCTAAATTTTATCATAATGTAAGTATAAACGTCAAGGCATTTGCTAGTACCTTAATGATGTCAAAATCAGGAATGTGAAAAAACCCATGATAAGAATCAGGTTACATTCATTTCGCCTCTATTTTACTGCACAAATTACCATTAAAAAAAATTACTTATTCTAATCAGAAATTACTTTACTACATACCAATTCCAATAATTAACACAGAAATAGCAAAACTAAAGCAAATTGGTCCAGTAAAAGCTGAGGGAGATGAATGTTGGACGCCACTTGATGTCATCAAGGTGTGAATGCCACCATCTTTATACTTGCATTATGAAATTTTGGAAGTTTAGTGGTTTTGATTCAAACATATAATATTATTTTCTAGTTTAAAAATATTAGAAAAATAGCTCTGAATAATACAAATAAACATTTCACCTGAGAATGGGGACATTTTCAACTCAAAAACAATGATTACAAGTAATGAAATTGAGAAAACTACACAGATTACTGTAAAATTCGGCTATACTGTAATTCTTTTAAAATCAGACAAAGTTTCTTGATCTTGATGGCAGCAAGAGTCAATATTGCCTTTTATATCAAGCACTAAGTCGACATTTCCAAAGCATTTCAAGCACAAATTTAATAACACTCTTACATTACAAAACCTGGGACCAAAAAATAATCGGGACGAACCGTCCGCAAACTCAAATCCGTCCTAAGTACCTCAGTACGCATTAGTCACCACTCAACAGACTGCCACCGGACTGTTAAAAAATGGCGGCACCACAAATTAACCTCAAAATAAGTATCGCGTACAATAAACCAACGAATCGCAACGCGTAGGGTGAGTCGGGTAGACTCTAGACTGGCCCTAATTAACAAAGAGCTGAAAGCGCTCCCAAAATTCTGATGCTCTGTTAAAGAAATGTGAGGTTAGATCCAACAGTTTTAGGAAATCCATCAGTCCCGAACATATTTCGGGCCCTGATTAAAATTTAACCAATAGAGAACGCGCTATGCAAACAAAATTACAACAGCGTGAAGTCCATAAGCAATAAAATAAAATACTATCATAGGGTTTGAATGATGCTCTGCAATTTTTTCAGAACCTGAATAAAAAATTCTGTGAGGCAAAAATAACTCTCTCAAAGTTTTTCAAAATTGGTGAGAAAAACTTACAGTCTTTCAAGGTAGATATGCTAAACTTGAAAAATCCAAGATGATTCGAAAGTGTCAGAGAAATTATAAATGAAACATTTTGAACTGGCGAATCTTCCAACCCCAAATCGAAATGTTATTAGACTTGAAACTTAGTGACTTTGACATAACAGCAATCATGGTTTTTGAATGGAAAAAGAGAAACTTTGTAAGATTGAGGGAAAATTATTCAAGGAGACTAAAAGGTTCTTAGATCTCAAAATGGATTCATCATACAAGGAATGCCCTGATTTTTAAATTGCTAAAGCACTTGCTGAAACTGACGGAAATCTAAATCTCAAGGAGTTGAATCTCTCATCCATTATGTCTATCTCTCTCTCCTCGTGTTTGAATGTGTTCGTTAGAAAGAGATGGAGAAATGGCTATAGTCAAGTGATGGCCCCCTGTACTGTCCTTTTCTAACACAAGTGTTTGTATGGGAGGAGAGAGAGACAGACATATTCCTGTATCTGCCCACATACTATGACTTTCAAAAGAAAGTTCCCTGATCAAAATTTCAACACTTTTAAAGCGCGGCAACTTTTCAAAAATTTTGCAGCTTTCAAGCGTTTATAGACTAATCAGAATGCCCCTTTCAAAGTACAGCATGAAAAATCGAAACTTCTATAGAAAACAACGAGGAAATTTAACGATAATAATTTTCACCAGCAAAATTTTTTTTGAAAGTCATGGTACATTTGTCAGAGATTTAAAACTGTGGAAAAGAAGCTTTGATAGTCGTATAGATAGTAAAAATCTTAAAATATCAAACAGAAAAAGGAATAGACTGTAGAATTATGGATAAGAAAAATTTTTCAAAAGTAATTTCAATAAAATCAATCACAACATAAACTCATTAAGGATACATCTATTTTTTAATCCATTTTTTTTTTCATTTCAAAAGATCAATTTGTACTTTTTGTAATACACATAAACCTATATAAGACTAAGATTTTTGAACATTTGATAAATTTCCCTGCCCTCTTGCGATAATTAGCTCGCATATTCAAAGCAAAGCCTCAAAGTAGCGGCTGATAAGACATATTATGTATAGATAAAAATAAATAAAAACACTTCATTGTTCATACATAAATACAGTAATGATGTTTACATTGCACCTTAATGGCTAGTTATAGAGCAAACAACATCATTAGTGAAAATAGGATACACCTATTTATGAAAATAGTAGTTACTACGGAAATATTACATGTTGTTCCTTTTCAACTACCTGCTGTAGAATCATTAGGGCGGAGTGAAAAATGGGCAAAACAAAATAGTGTGTAAAAGGTAATAGTTATAATTACCTTGTTCCTCAACACCAGAAGAAACTTTTCCACACTATTATGTTTTGAATTTTGTAAACTCCCGTTGTTCACTCCTTCTAAATAATTTATTGGTTAGGTTATGATGTTCCTAAGGAAAAAACGGTAAGTGACTTAATAAGTTGTCGAGCAATCATCTTCTAAGATTGGCGGCCGACAAATCTTCGAAGATCAACTGTCAAGAAAGACAAAACCTCACAAAAAAGGAAATTGAATCCTACGTTGATGAACCAAATGGACAGTCCGCTAATTTTTCTGATCCAAAAGAAGATCGGACGGGAAACCAGAATTTTAGAAAGTGCATCACTCTATCCTGGTTCCTTGCCGCATAAGAAAAGAGAATAACTAGAGGTAGTGATAATTGCAGAAGTGTATTGACGTGTGCAATAACATTTATTGTTCTCACGTACAAACTTTGGAAAATAAAAAAAATTAAAAAAAAAAAGTATTGGCAGAGCTCACCGATAAACTTTAGTAAATTTTCAATTTTCATTCCTTTAAATCAAAACAAAGGAAGTCAGCAACTTTAATTTTTGGATTTTAAAGTTTTCCTCAATGAAAACCCAGGGCTCAAATTCATTTTCTTTAATTTTTTGTGCGTGATATAAGAAATAACGTTGAGAAAGTTCCAAAGATTATCAGTTTTACATTATTTACCATCATATCTGAGACGAAATCTACATATAATCCCCGTTTACAGGCAGCTTTGACTATTGGACACTTCCTTCCCAGGGAAGACAATTTCTTTCGTAAAAACATGGCACAAGAGTTTAAAATTCATCCAATGCAAAAAAAAAAAAAAAAAAAAAATGGTTAATCACATTACTGCATCACATGCTGAGTATTTTGTTCAGTAGGCTATATTAAGCATGCATGAGAAGTTCCGGAAACTTACAAAAGTTTAACGCAGGTTATCAAAATTACTGTTCAGGAATGGACAGTTCTAAAATTTGGGGGCTTTTTCACAAGTAGTCAGGATTTACTTAGAAAAAATAACATCAAGGGAAACTTTGATTTCAACCGAGAAGCCTTCAGTTAAATCAGAGAGAAATACACTTTTTGTTCAAGTTCCTACTTTCAGTCACTTTTCAATCATAAGAAGAGACAATATAAACTAGACACCATGCACTGGCCGATTACGCAACGACTGACATTTTTTTTTTGGGGAATGAACAGAGTAACATGGGGAGCACCATTCAACAAGGACCATACGTTCACTAATGAAACTCCAGTGCTTAGGCAACTGGCAACTGACCTCAATACCTTTTCTCACCTGGCAATCAGGGTGTCCAGCAAACTTCAATTTTGAAATTTCCTGACATTTCTTTGATTTTTTCACACACTTTGAGACTACTTCCTAGATTTTTGAGAAACAAGAGAATCGCGAATCTGTCAAAAATTGCATTAACGAACTATTTGATGGGTTCAATAGCATGACAATTTTTCAGACATGAAAATAAGCAACTTGTGAGAGAAAATCGTAATTTCAAGGTTTTTGAGCCAAATTCCCTAACATTTCCCTGATTTTCTCTAACAGATTTAAATTCCCTGACGTTTCCTGATTTCCTAGGTTTTTCCTAACAAGAGACTTGTATGCTGTTAACATGTTCTTGTTAACGTACGCTCCAGCTGGACGCTGTTTTGTTGAGAACACAAGTTGCCACCCGTCTTTAACAAGGGCAAGATAGATAATGTGTGGTTTCTAGTATATAGTGTCTCTGATCATAAGTCATGACTTGAAAAATTCCTGGATACTTTTTTTAAATGAAGCACTTTAAGCCAGTTATTTAAGGGTGCTTCCTTTTTTTCCACTTTATTCAAAAAAATTTCTGAAAAAATTCACATAAAAATTATTTAGAACTCTATTGTGCCGTGGTATGACAGTGACACCAATTTGCAGGTACAGAATTACTATTTGTGTACAGTGGTATAAATGTCTTACAAACTTTACAAATGGATGGAAGGAAACAAACCAAAGCCAGAACAGAGCGCCGGAAAAGGTTAACAAAGGTAGGCATTGGAGTTGGAGGGAAACATGATCGGCGTTGTGTTCAATAACAAGGTTTATATAATTTCACCCAATAAAAAAATGAATATCAACCTTTACCTTGTGCATGAAGATTCTGAAGGTGTTTGAAAGCTCTCAGAGTGATGTTCAACGCTGGATGGACTTCTAATAGGCTCTCCTCCTTCATCAAACTAAGTCCACTAAGAGCTGAAACAGAGCAAAGATTCAAAACTATTATTCTGAACATGGGGCTTTTCAAGGCTCGTCAAGAAATCAGAAACTCAGCTTTAAGCCAAAAGGGCGAATGTTGAACATCCACCCTTTTGACGGATCAGTCCTCAATTGTAAAAATCATAATGCAGCAAAATTGAGCAGTTTAGGAGTTTTTACAACAGCGCTTTGTAAAACCAGGTTTCCAGAAATAAACTAGCAAAGCAAAAGGCGGTACAGACTTTGCTGTAGTTGCAGCACTTGTAACATACAACACCTAAGCTTAATTTCGAGCCTTAAACTTTATTCAAAGTTCGAAGGGATTTGAGGAGGCATAAAAAGTTAAACATTTTGACAAACCTAAACATGTATGCAGTGGATCAGGTAACGCATCAGTCCATTTTGAGAATCCGCCATATTGCTGACATTGATTGCTTAAAATAAAGTTTCTATTCTCCTCTGCATTGATGACATCAAACACGTCAAGTATCTGAAAAGTAAACAAGAATAAGTGTCTTGAAACACAACAGCAGGGGCGCTGGGGCGTGCTGTGGAGGTAGCATACGGGTACCCTTGCCCCAGGCGGCACTCTCCATCGGCGGCAAAATCAGGGTGATCAACCAAAAAAAAAGAAGTTATCAAATTTCAAAATGAATCACCAAAGGTGGCAAAATGTGTAACAAGCAAAAATTTACTAAATTAATTTAGCCTTAGGATTGAAAATCATTGATGAATTGAAGAAGTTAATTAGTTATCCTAACACTGATCGGTAAAGCAAGTGAATCAACATGAATGATAAACTTTGAATCAAATGAACCACTAATTGTAGAAACCAAATTAGTCCACAAAATGGAATTTCACAAAAAAACCTCCAGAAATCACAATGGCAGCACTAAAAACATCCAAAATCCACTCTTAGACTCAATAAATGCTTTTATTTACACGAGCTTAATGGTGGTGTAGGGCAGTAATGATGGGAGATTCCCACCATCTAATAATACTGTAACTCCATCAAGAAGTGACCAATAAGACGACTTTCTTTTGACACCGGTGTCACCAGGTGTCACAGTACCATTCATCGGATGTGGGTCACTACTCTTGAGACTAATTACTCTGTGAATCATCCTTGTCAGCATAGAAAGAGTGTCAAAATTAAGATGGGAATCACCCAGTATTACTGCCCTACACCACCATTACGATTGCGCAAATAAAAGCGTTTATTGAGTTTAGGTGGGGATTTCAGAATTTTTTTAATGCTGCTATCGTTCTTTTTGGAGTTTTTTACACTAGAATCAACTTTAAAAGTGCTTAGAGCAAAAGTGTTCAGCAGACCCATTAGCAGTACAAATACGAAAGACACAATAGACAATACAAATAGACAGTATCAATACACAATATAATATCACTTTTCCTACTTTCAAGGCAGCACCAATCCAAAAAGAGTAGCAGGTATCATCGGGCTTATTGGGTCGTCCATGAAAACCATTCTCTTGCCTAAAGATACACCATCGGGATAGTAAACTAAGCTGGAAAATAAACAAGAGGGAGAAAGTCAGTTAACCGTCTTTTATGTTTTGACACAAAGATCATTTTTGACATTTCTTTCCAAGAATTTTGCGAAATGAAAAGACTCACCAAATGACACTCAAGTCACATAACAGATACAAGTAAAATTTTCTCGCGTGAGTAGTCGTTTAAAATGTCTGTGTCCAAATAGCCTCTCTAGAAAACTCTTACTTACATACTAAACCAATTTTGGTAAAATTTATTACAATTTTTGATTCAAGGTGAAATTAAGATGATTCCAGGGTTGATTAGCTGAACCATGGATACTACGTCACGCTGCTAAAAAAGTCAATATTTTTTGGCTAAAATTGATGAATTTGTGCAACAAGCACAAATTTGAGGAACGTCAGCACATGCGAACAAACTTCAGGAAGATACCCTGGAAGTTTCAAGTCGAAATACTCAAAAATAAAGCAAAAAATTATGAGCAGCTTATAAGCAACTTAAATTCTAAACCAATTTTGCTTGTTTTGGGCTCAGAAAATCCATAAAAAAAATTTGCAGGTCTGACGTTGCTGGATCATTCTTGGATCATTATTGTTTTCATTTTTTCATTGGTTTCAATTTAAAACGCCATGAACACCACTTTTCACAAAAGCGATTAGTGGCACCATCCATTGGATTGAAAGTTGGAAAAGTTTTGCCTGGAATCACCTTAAAGAGACAAACAAACTGTGTTAAGTGACCCATTTATTTATTTATTTGCAATACAAATTATAATGTCCTTATGCAGGCTATGTACTATGGCTTTCAAAAGAAAGCATCCTGATAGAAATTTTCATTATTTCATTTCTCAACCTCTTTGCAAATTTTTACTTCTTTCAGGTATTTCAGAATCTCACACTATAGCCACTTGCAGTGGCGTCGCGTGCCATCTGGCAACAATACAACTGCTCCATTTAAACTCATTAAATGTATCAAATTTTTCTTGTGCACTGTGCACCCCCTGAATTCGATATTTTACATGAGTTTAAATGGATAGAATATATTGTTGCCAAATTGCACACGACACCACTGGCCACTTGTGACACCCAAAAATTTAAAACAATGGAAAATGAAAGAAAAATTCATCAAGAACAATTTTGATGAGAGGACTTTCTTTTGAAAGTCATAGTACGATGCCAAAATACAGGCTTCACTTTTGGGTAGGCCGAACGACATGGATTAGCCGGCCTCTATGGTTACAGAGCTTGTTGGGCCAATGTTGCATAAATATCTACTTCATTGATTCATTACAAATTTAATGTTACGAATTTATTCATTTTGTTAAAATGATGCGTTCAGCCCTACACAGGCCTGCGGTTTAAGTTAATGACCATTAATGCATGAATTGCTTTCAGTTGATACCTAAATAATAACAAAAACAGAGAGGAAGGGATTCTTTTTTAATTAAAAAAAAGGAACTGATTCAGAACCATTTCCTTTAATTCTTTAGAGTGATTGAATTTCTAACCTCTTTTGAAGAAAAGCATTCGTGTAGCTTTCCCATTAACACTAATGCCGCAACTCCACAGTAAGTGGATCCACCATGAGCTTCGAAACATGGTCCTTGTGCTATACCGTACTCGTAACTCTGAAAATTACAAAAAAAAAATGAAAACGCTTTGAACTGACAGAGGCAGCTGCAAAAAGACGGTAAAAATAACAGCATTTATTCAAACTGAAATAATTTTGAAAATAATTGTTTTGTTTACTTTTTTCAAGGACATTATCAGCTAACAAGATATGATTTATTCCATCCCTTCCTTCTCCATTTTGCACTGACCTCACCCCTCCTCTCACCTCCTTATAAAACTTCAAAAGCACACACTATAAGGACTCCCTGGTATCTTCTTGTTGAATATCTTAAACTGTTGCTTCCGTACCAGAATAGATCTATTCAAAATATATTCTTTTTTATATTGTTTCAAAAATAGACAGTTTTAACGATAACATCTTCTTCTTTTTCACTGCAAGTTTAATGGTTTCATTCTGCTGTAATTGAACGAAACAGCCTATCACAAAATGATGATGTCATCCGGTGAAAAAGTTTGTGAGGGTTCCAAAATATCTCTCTCAAACATGATACCTACAAACTGCCGTCTCACTCTTATCACTAAAATTGAATACAGAGACATTAGCCGTATTTTGTTTTGTTATCGGCAACGATATTTCTCTGACCAATCACAAAAAAGGGCTAAAATTTAGTAACTTTACACTAATGACCGCTTGGCACGCGACTAACGATACTCACCATGCTATCGTGGATGAATTTCACTACTTTTTCTACATTCATAACAGACCAATCATCTAAGATATAACAAACAGCTGCAGCACAGAATACAAATCTCATATCACTCTCTCCTTCATCAAAACTGGACGCAAAACTGTAAACAAATAGAAAAGGGAAGTCATTTTTAAAAAAGTGGTTTTAGATTACTGTCTACAAATGAGTGATGCTTATTCTTTACTTTTTAATTTCATCTAATCTTCATTATTAAAATCTTCAATTTTTCTGTCTTCATTATTAAAATCTTCAATTTTTCTGTCTTCATTATTAAAATCTTCAATTTTTCTGTCTTCATTATTAAAATCTTCAATTTTTCTGTCTTCTTTATTTTATAAATCGATTCTAGCATTGAAATGCAATATTCTTGGTTTTGGTACCTTCAGCCACATTTTTTACGTTATTGACGAGATACTTTATGGAACCATTCATCAAATGATCAGTACCGGAGGCTTTGTTTTTTCAAATTAAATTTAAATACTTTTGGCTTTGTAATTTTGACATTGGAACGGTAGCGTCCTGGTAGCAGACATCAGCAACCCGAAAAATTCATATTAACCTTTTTCTCTGATATTTATGCTTTAAATTTTTTAATATTTCCCTAAAACTTATAATATTTATTAAGGAAGACAGCACTCTTAATCGAGTTTAAAATTAGTGTGGAATAAATGGTTTGAGATTCATGTCTTTAATACTTCAGAATATTCTCTCCGCTCAAAATGAGTTTCCACTAACATGCAGGATATTATCTCTCATTCTTTAAAAAAAAAAAAACAAAAAAAACAAAAAAAAATAGGCTTCTTAAGATTAGAGCAGGAGACAGAACAGAGAATCTCCATAAGAAATAAAAAAAATTAACAAATAAAAAAAGAAATACATACCACCCATTTTCTTGCTGAAGAGCTCTAACTCCTTCTAAAAGAGCCTCCTTATTTACACGAGAGAGATCGTCACCAAGAATGATCAATATTGATAGCGCAGAATAATTCATAGCTAAGTTTGAACAGCGATATTTACAGAGAAGGGGTCCCAAATTTTGAAAATCGTTGCTCTTAAGATTGCAACTTGAGGAGCCTTGAAATCCACAACGAGATAAATCTCCATCTGCAGAAAAAGAAAAAAGGAAATTGCTCATGAGTAGAAATATGTACTTCTTAGCGTGATCCTACATGGACAACACAGGTGATAAACAATTGACTACCAATTATTATCTTTTTCAAAATTTTCTTTTTTTTCTTCTTTTTTTTATACATGCACTGGAACTATTAAGGACCAGTCCCGGCAAGTTCTGAATGAATCCGTTTGAGGAGTCCGGGTCTAGTTCTGGATCCAAAAGAGAAGACATTTCTGGTGCAGGTACAGATCCGGGTTCAGAGGCGAAAAAACATTCGGTCCGGGATCCAGGTCCAGGTCAGCCAAAAAAAGGGGTCCGAACCGGTTCTGGGTTCAGGCAAGATCTATTAATACCAGGTCAGTCCAGTAGTAAGTAGGTGGAGCTAACGCGTTCCATTGCACAACGTCTCCCCGAGTAGCTGGGAATGCTGGGCAACGTGCCCCGAGTAGCGAGGTTCACTTGGCGGAATCAACAGCTGTTATGCGGAATACAACGGTGACTGCACTCGCAACGCGGTGGAACTTTGGAATGCTCTGCCTACTGGACTGACCTGGTATTAATAGATCTTGGGTTCAGGGTCCAAAGCTCTGCTTTTGTTGCATCAACTCAAATTCATCTCTAGTTCACACAGTTTAAACCGTGTGAGGCTTGAAGGCAAACAAAGAACTATGGAGAAAGACTTAAAATATAAGGAAAAAAAAGCAAAAAGTTACCATTTTCAGAGGGGTTAACTTGTAATGAGTAAACCCAGTCGATGATCGCTTTCTTTTTATTATTGCTGATACTGTCCAAGGAATTCATTATGTCCAGCCCAGATACAGAAAAAAATACTAGAGTCAACCTACACAAAGAAAACAAGTGATAGAAAGATAAAAATAAATTTTACTGACTGTGTAAAATTTTAGCTTCTGCTGAAGTTTACAAATAGCAAGCATTTAATTGTTCCAGGGTTGTCAGCAAAAGTTATCAGTTTTAGGACTGAATTCTTCACATAGCTCCTTATCTATAGTCCGTTTCATTTAAATAGAAGCTTGAGCTCGACTCTTTCCCCTACGAGTTTTACCCTCACTCTCGTACCTGCGATGACTCGAGACCTGCCCCATTGGTCGGGGATTCCGTCCATCACAATAGACTGTCCTTTGGATAGCTAACAGTCCACTGTGACGGACGAAATCCCCGACCGATGGGGCAGGTCTCGAGTCATCGCAGGTACGAGAGTGAGGGTAAAACTCGTAGGGGAAAGAGTCGAGCTCAAGCTTCTATTTAAATGAAATGGACTATAGTTGGTTTTGCATCCTGCTTTTTTTTTTTTTTTTTTTTTTGAGCGTTTACTTGCTGTTGTGGCTTTTGTTTCTTTTTTCTAAAATCTTATTTAAAGTTTTTCATACTTTTTTTGATTATTTGTTGATTATTTTGGTTGTTTTCAAATTGGACAAACCCAAATCCCTGCTCGCTTATATTTTTTCGCTGCAAGCGGTTTTTTATTCTTCTATAGTAATTTACATTGTCTGTCAAAATATTAATGTTTGTTTTTGTTTTGGAAGAATAAACCTTTTTTATTATTATTATTATTTTCATTTCGGTGATACTCCATAACATGCAATGTTATGGAGTTTCATATAACTTGTGGACACTTATAGAGTATCGGGCATTGATAAACAGTGGTGTTGTAGTCTGAAATGGTTCAACTTAGATCGGTGGGAGTAAACTCTCTTGCATACCAACTGCTCACCAATGAGTTTGGATGCATTTTCCCGAGCTCAAAATTCCTTAGCAAGACCTGTTGACTGATTCCACATTTTTGAACAAGATGGGATGAGAAAAAGAGGGAATCGATTATTATCATTGGTTTAAATGACAACATATGACTATGTGAGCAGGACTAGGAGTCGCTGGCTTCAAACGGATCAACTTCGAGTTCGGCTTACATTGTCAATAGTCATGTGATGCTGTTTAAACCAATGGGAATAATCGACTCCTGCTATCTCATCTTATCTTGTCCAAAAAAGCGGAATCAGCCTGCTCGTACTCAAATCCGTCTCTTCAAGGCGATTCAATTTTTCTGTACATGATGCTTGAACTTATAACCTGCAAGCATCAATAATATACTGCAGATAACAAAACTTGTTACTTTTAAGACGGCAAACAAATGCTGTATCTTTTTCAAGTCAAACAGAATGACTGAAAAGTATGAAAGAGAAAATCTAGATAGACAAGTACCTCAAAGAATCGTGGCCTTCACAAAACTGGGGCATGAGTTTTAAGAATCTCTTTAAATATGCTACATGAACCTCCTTTTTGAAGGTAATATTTTTCCCGTAAATCGACATGTTGAATTATTGGAGATCAGCTAGGA
The DNA here is from genome assembly GCA_011764245.1 of Trialeurodes vaporariorum. NCBI lineage: Eukaryota > Metazoa > Arthropoda > Insecta > Hemiptera > Aleyrodidae > Trialeurodes > Trialeurodes vaporariorum. Next base: position 53,449,990 of record VMOF01000220.1, read on the forward strand.
AGAAACCGGCACTGGAGCTCGTAAAGGTTTGATCACGACATCACAACAAGAGCAGAGTTATCCCTGCCGAAATGATTACAAATACTGAGGACGCAAATCTTGCAGTAATCTAGAGAAAAGCCAGATATTTGCATTCGAGAAAAGTCCGATTTACATTTCTTTCAAGGGTTCGCATCTACAATTTGAGAGAATAAATAAAGACAAGTCCGATTGAAGAGAAAACACAACTTCCTAACCTACAAAGCTACTACAATAATAATGTAAACAAAGGTAGATGATGATGCGAAGCGAACAACGTTAGCGCGATGGAGCACCCGGGAGCTCACCGGGGCATGTAAACAGAGCCGATTGGGAGCCACGATTTGGCGGGCTGTTTGAATTGATATAAAAGAAATAACATTTGTTGGCATTTTAGGGGAGTTGTAACGCCCTTCGGGCGAATACGCGCGCTCCGCGCTGCGTTTACCTCCCGCTCGCTTCGCTCGCTCCCGGTCTTTTTTATAATCTAACTTGGGGTTGTCTGCACTCGGAAAAGGGGTTTTTTTTGGGGATAGTGGCAGGTTTCTCCGCTTTTCTTTGGTGGACCACAATGGGAGTTCGTCGATATCACGTAAATAGAACCTCAAAATTGAACGGCCCTTCATCGAACTACACCATCAAAGCATTTTTGTGAAAATTAAAAAAAAAAAACAACAAAACAAAAAAGAGACTAGCCGGGGATCGATCCAGCAATCTTCGGGTCCGGGAGCCAGCACTGTACCACTAGGCAGCAATCGACCGTTGGAGATGAGGGTCAAAACTCAGGTATATAAACTCAGCTCATCAGGACGTACGTAGTTCAAACTTTTGCCGCTAGGTGCCACGCCGGTCGGCTCCCAATCGGCTCTGTTTACATGCCCCGGTGAGCTCCCGGGTGCTCCTTTGACGTTAGCGGTGCGGTGTTGCAGAATTGATTGGCGCGCCAATTTGAATGAGCGCGTCTTGCGATTATCTCCCGCCTTTAGATTTTGCCGAATATTCCCTGCAGTGCAGTGTCTGTTTCCTAATTACTAGTGTTACGGCCCATTAGAAGCGAATTTGTCGATTACTTGAATCCAAGGGAACAGGACTTTTCGCTGACACCGAGGCGAGGGTGGGGGGATAGGAATTTCATGAAAAAGGCAAATAAATCAATATTTCGATCCAAAACCTTAGACCTCTCTGTTCCATTTGGTTTCACGCGCTTACAAGGCAGGATGCGTGTAGTCATTTCGCTCTAAAGAAATAATTGAGTTGGAAAAAAATATTATGGAATTTAAGATACGCAAAATTTAATTTTAACCAATTTTTTCACTTGTACGATTTCTCTCTAGTTATAAGATCAAGACATTTTGAGCAGTAAACACCATGGTATTTGGAAATAAAACTTGCAATTTGCTTTCTACACGGTTGGAACTTTAAAGCCATACCTACTTCTTCGAGTTAACTATCAACTTCGAACTGAAATTGTATATAGACCATCTTCTCGATCCAGTCGCAATCGAGCAAGTATTGAAAAATTGCTAGGGACCGGAGCAATCGAGTAATTTTGAGCAGTTCTTAGCATATAGGTTAAGCAAACGGCCTTCAAAAGAAAATGTCTCTTCTAAATAGAAACCGTTACTCAATCTAAGTACCAAGGACTCGCCACGAGGAGGCGCCTGCTTTCAGAGTCCCGCTTAACAGCTAAGTATACATAGTATGAATTAAGAGTGGAAATGAAGAGGTTTTAAAAATCCCGCGGCTATCGTTAAAATCCCCTCGCCCCATTGGGAAAAGGGGGAATCCTTCAAAGACGGTCTGAATACACGTGGCGCTCGCTAAAGTTACGGAGTATGCCATTACTTTACCGAACATCTTAAACATCTAATGACCGGGTGTAAACACCACTATAACAACCGGGGTAGTAAGCCGGGAGAGCGGTTTAAAATGATCGGATCCATGATGGCGGAAAAACCGTAACTAGAAAGAACCCAATGTATTCTGCCACGGTTTCGAAGAATAAAAACAAGAAATGGGAACTTATAAACTAAAACTTATAAACTAATACTTATAAACTAAACAGAGGTGAGTTCAGCTCCCACCGTGGACTACACCAAGACGAAGGCTGAACTGAAGAGTTCCGCAAATAGTCATCAAAATTGTCCGGGGAGCACGCAGGACCCCGGGCCCCGGGTCTTACCGGGGGGGGGGGAGAAGGTGCACGACCTCCACTTGAGGTGACTAAAAAAGGGCTCCATAAAATATTCGGCGGTGGGGCCCTGGAATCTTTATCTACACCACTGTGCATAGTGCACCGTCTCTATTTGTCTCTAATTTTTATGTCATCGAAAATAACGATTTGCCCGTGACCATCCTAGCATATTTTTACCTTAGAGGGACACATTCTTCACTTTAAACCCAACAAGTAGTACAGCTGCGTGGTTGGGTTTCCAGGCTTTGGCACCGGTTTCATGTAACGAGAAGTACATCTTATCTTACTATAATATAAAAATCTAATATACATACATATATATGTATAATCAGCTATGCAGGAACTATCGAACTGTGAACGCGTGGACTCGACTCGTGGTACGCGCCGCCAAACTCTTCTTTCTATGGCTACAATGAGACCCAGCCTGGACGCCTCGCGCCTGCGGCTAAACCGACCGCGACCCTTCGTCTTAGCCATTAAGCCCCTTTTCTTGTAAGGGTAAGGTCAGTAAAGTGGAAAAAATTAAGCGGTCGAGCAACGTTACGTCGCTACGCTTCACGAAGGAATAAATATAAATATTATAAATGAACAAAGCAACAGTGGCGTATTTAGGGGGGGGGGGGGTCAGGGGGATCAACCCCCTCAGAGCCCAATAGTATATGAAAATATCATATTTTGAAAAAGAGTCAAGCAGTAGCAAGGAGAGTAAATTTTGAAAGGGACGCGAAATTTGTTTTTTCAGAACAACAATGATAATAAATAATTTTTTATAAATATTGGCGACTCAGCGGCATTTTCTGATTTTAAATGAGAACAGTGAATACGCCGCACCGAAATATGACAAGTTTGCTTTTTTCGCACTTTTCAGGAGAGGCAGAATGGTTTATTTTTAAATCAGCTTCGATGGTGACGATTCACGGAAAAAAAAAAATTAGTGAAAATAACCATACGGATACCTGATTTTGGCAACTGCTAGATATTATGGTAAACTTGACCAGAAGTATGGTACATTTACCGATACTTTGAGTAAATTCGACAAGCAATCAGGTAAAATCACCTAGTACCTGGTCAAAACATAGTATACTTCTGGTTAACATTACCATAACATCTAGCAGGTGCCAAAATCAGGTATCCGTATGGTTATTTTCACCGTAGTTTTTTTTTTCCGTGTTGATTTTATTTCACCCCAAACTCTAGTTAAAACGATACGGCACGTTATATCTTACGGGGACAAGCCCCATTAAAAACAAAAAAAACAAAAACAAAAAAAACCTGAAGACATTGGTTAATTGGTTTTTAATGTGACCAGAAGCAGGGGGGGAGGTGTAATTATAAGGTAAAAAAAAAAATGGAGGTCATCGATTTTTTTTTTACATCGTGAGGTCTGACCAACCCCCCCCCCCCCTCCCGGAGCAAAAGCGTAGTTACGCCACTGCAGAACAAGATAGCATAAAGTTGTCTAAATTTATTCATACTGGGGTTAAAATGAGTAAAATAACAGGTTTTTTTTTTTTTTTTTTTGCATAGGCGGACCTAGAAATTTTCCGGGGGGGGGGGCGAGCAGACAAAAAGTGATGACTTTTTTTTTTTTTTTTTGTTTCTCATGCTTTCGATCCCGGATAACTCTGACCATCGATGATGACTGACCCTTTTTCTCTTACCATGGAGCTGTAGCAAACTTTTGCTGCAGGCTTATAAAGAATTTATTGAGGGGTAAAACCCTGTAAAAATAACAATTAGCGCACACAAAAATCACGAAATCCACTCCTAAACTCACAAAATACTTTCAAACGAGAGACCGTAATGGCGCCCGGGGCTGCGGTTTGCACTGGGTTCCCCTAGAGTGGTTCCCCTATCTTCAATCAGCGCCATCTACACGAGGTATTCTCGCAACACCACACAAGAAGAAGAAGAAGCATACAATCGCCATTATCTTTTGATGAGCTAGGATGGAGAGAGGAAGGGGAAGGGTAGAGGTAGAAGGTGAGGGGGGTCAGTGGAAATTGGCGTTCTGAGTTACCTTTTTAATGGGGGAAGGGTTGACACCTGGGACTTAGGCCCCCCGGGCCCCCCTAAAAAAACACCTGCATGGCAAAGCCACTGCGCAGGCGGCCTGTGCAGTTTGCTTAGTGCTGACGTGTTTGGATTTTTCTTTGTTTAAAATTTAAAATACCAAAAACGCGATAGTTTCCAAAATCGACAAGTGACGCGATTCATCGGATAGGAATCTAGAAAACTTGCACCTGGAACCACCTTAAGACACGTGGAAATCCTTGTGTGGAATCCGAGCGATGGTACGATATAATCATGAGAGAACTTGTTCTTTACGAGCACGAATTTGGACTTGAAAATTTGGATAGGTTCCTTACGGGAAACCGTGTGAGAGCGAGCAAGACAGAAAGTTTGTTTAAGTCCAATTTTTTTCGTGACGTCACACATAAACAGTCTATATAACAGGTAGCGCCCTATACAAAACTGCACCCGCGAGATTAAAACGAGCCAAAAGGATTTACCGCCCATTCACCCACACGCAGGAAGCCTGAAAGTGTGAATGAGTGACGTTGCCAAATTTAAGAGTTCGACTAAAGTTATAGTATCACTCGATGTAGTACCTAGCATCAGAAAATAATACAATCAGAATGGAAACTTCCGTAAAAGTCAATGGAAATATTTTTTCGGTCTCTTTTGGGTGATTTTTCAAGTCGGCGGACGTGTCTCTATCTCTGTATTTCTCATTGCTTCAAATGGGGATAGTTTGGAACTTCTCAACAAGACGGACCAGAAAATAATGCTTCAAAATGAACCGAAGTTTCCATTCTGATTGTAGTATTTCTGTGGTTCATGGGCACTGGGCAGTGGCGCGGCGTAGCCAAAGGGGGGAGGTCCCCTTGACACCAACATATGTCCTAAAAAAAGGGTCATTCTTTTGCGTTTTTATAGACTAATTTGACCAAATTAGTCTTTAACCCCCCCCCCCCCCCCACCCTCCTTGACAATTTTCAGACCTCCGACCCCCCCCCCCCCCGAAAAATTCCTGACTACGCCACTAACCATGGGTGAACTTGGGGAGGGGCACTGTGGGCCTGCGCCATGCGCGCAAACTCGTAAAATGCTTGGATAGTGGGGCAGCTGGTCTGGAGTCTGGATCATTTAGTCTTGCGCCTTCATTTTGAAAGGGACGCAATTCCATGTCGTAAATGCAGGAATAGTTATCGCAGATCGAGTTGATTTTTGGCTGTTGTTGACTAGCTGCGAGCTTGTCTCGGAATAGGTACTTACTCTTTGAACGAGATTGAGCGAGATAGAACATTTGTTTGGATTCAATTTTGATCGTGTCGTCATCACTAAAACGATTTATATCAGCGCCAATGTGATTCGGTGACATGGAAAGTAATCGACAAGCTCATTTTGAGTATTACATGACAGTGGCGGCTCGTGCAATTCGGCAACAATATTTCCCCTCCATTTGATTCCATGTAAAACAATCGATTCGACAGTGAAGCGCTTCATCAGCATTCGATTGTTTTACATTGAGTCAAATGGAGGAAAAACATTGTTACCAAAATTGCACGAGCCGCCACTGTTATATGAACATATAAGTACTCATAGGATAGTAGATATGTAGAGATAAGTAGGATAGGTGTTTGCAGGATAATTCATTCAAATTTATTGGCCCTCAAAATATTGTAGGTACATTTGGCAACACTGTCGCAGTAGACTAGCTATAGTACACTGTGCGCCCGCCCGTGCGGGTGGTGGTAAATGAATATTGGCTCTCTTGAGTTCCTCCATCCGTGCTCACTGTTTCGTTTCGTCTCGTTCGTTTTTGTCGATTCGTTACCAACATTACAGACACCAACACACACCAACTCACATCAGTAATGCTTTTAACTTGACACGCTTCAGTTCGACGGAACCGCGCCGCTCCGCGACCACACTTCGACACTTGTGTAACGATTCTCACGTGTGTTTACCTATCGAAAAGTGTTGTCTATCTTTTTATAAATGCGTGTTTCGTGAGTGTGTTGCTAACGGATTGTGGATGAATCAAATTGCTCCGTCGTGTCGATTCTCATTCGTTCTATAATAGCGTTTGAAATGTGATAATAAAAAAATAGAAAAAAACGAGTTGAAAAAGTATTATTAATAGTACAAAAAAGTTGTACTGTGACTTTCAAAAGAAAGTTTTCTCATCGAAATTGTTCTTGATGAATTTTTCTTTTATTTTCCATCGCTTTCAATTTTTTGAGGCATAATGTCACAAGTGGCCATAGTGTGAGACTTTGAAATACCTGAAAACCTTGAAAATTCTTAAATTGGTCGAGAAATGGTCCGATGAAAATTTCTATCAGGATACTTTCTTTTGAAAGCCATAGTACCTACTTTGTTTTTATTTAAGTGTTGGATTTGATGAGATTTAAGAATAGGAAAGCAAACTAAAGCAAAATTAAATTAAACTTAACTACAGCAAATTGAAGTAAATTCATGGTGCTCCAATAGGCCTGTGCGATGTTCAGTTTTGTGCATCGAAGCTCGATGTCCAGTTTTATGCATCGAAGCTCGATGTCCAAAAAACATCGACATTTTATCGAAGCATCGAAACGAATTTCAACAAGTCAAAAATGAGAAATAGCTGGAAATCATGATTCAATACCTACATGGTACATGATATAATCATGATTTTGAGATGGTTTAAGAGGAAAAAAACGACTTTTAAGTCTGTTTTTAGTAAAAATATCGATAAATAACGAACTTCGACGCATTGATTGACATCAACATTTGGTAGCATTGAATCCACTCGATGGCAGGAAAACATCGAAATTTCGATCGATGCATCGAAAATAGCTCAGGTTTAGCGCCCAAACATATCAAGCATACAAGGGCACACATAGCTGGACAATTTTTCTAGGAGATGCCGAATTTGGATTCTTTCTTCGTTGGGGGACTGGGGAAACGCTTTCCTAATTGAAGGGGGTTTTGGGGGTCCTCCCTTCGGAAAATTCTGCCAATTTAGCCGCTCTAAGACGTGATTTTTCAGGCTATCTCCATACCTCGCCAATGATAAGAAAATAAACACGCGCGCAAAGAGTAATTTTATGTTCTTTTGCCATAAAAAAACCCGATCTTATTAGAAAAAACTATAATCTCACACGTTTGTATTTTTCTGCGCGTAAATTCAAACAATAATAATATCGTAGAACACGAAATAATGGAAAAAAGAAAATGAGAGACCTTCTGAACGGATTCCCCTCTCGATGTTTCCCATTCAATCACCAAAAGTAACAATACTTCAGGCCTACTAACAATGTTTTATGTTTCGTTTTTCATCGTTTTACATTTTTTTTTTTTTTTTTTTTTTCAACATCAGATTTTCTGGAGGGGAGCCCAGCCTGGCCCCCTCTGGCACCATAGTAATAATGACCATGATGTCAAGAAGCATTTACCCACTTTTTATGGAGCAATGTGAAAAATGTGAGGTACTGTGAGCTTTTGTCAGCGACTATTGCTGCGGCTCGCGCCCTTACTCGAATATTACCGAATAAAAAATTGTATTTTAAATTGTGCCCTGAAACAATTTTCTCGACGAAGGGGATAGTTTCAAGGGTCTTAAATTTCGTGTTTTTTATGAAGAAAATAAAAGCGTTTGATGACTCGAGAACTGAGGTGCCTTTGCAGTTTTTTTTTTTTTTTTTTTTTTTTTTTTTTTTTTTTTTTTTTTTTTCGATGTTTTATAGTTTCGGAGATCCACCCGTGTAAAGTTGCAAAAAATCGTGTGTTTTGTGACATCACACAACGCGGAATTCCAATGAAACTTTTTCAATACCACTCCTGAGTATAATCATTTCTGTGACTAGATCTGCGTCACAAAATTTTAGTTTTTTATTCACAATAATTGCGGCTTCGAATTGTTTACATTATATAAAAATGCTTCTCGAGTGCCTTCAATTAATTGTGTATGCAAAATCAGCACCGCGGTGTAGGAATATTTAACTACCCACCTAATTTGAGCGAGCGCAATTTGATTTATTTTCTTAACTACAGTATCCCTTGATGGGAATATTTTATAGGGAGTACCAACATGACGCTTTATGCATTTTAGAGGAGTCGACGGCCTGAAAGAATTCGAAGGTAAAGTTCGACAGCGGACCAGCAGCGGTGGACAGGCGGATTAGCCGGCATTCTGGTCCGTTCCTATATGTTCTTCTACTCATAAACTCTTTTGTGTGGAGCCTTCAATGTCGTTGCCTCCTGCTTGCGTCAGTGAAAGCCTAAAACCATGCAACGACCAATCAGAACTCTTTGAGCTCGTTTCGGTAGGCAATCCCTAATAAGTTTCCATCAAGGGACTCTACTCTTAACCTGGCCGTAAAGGGATTAAAACAATGAAGCTATCTTTTCTTATGTTCACAGTCGTCCAAACCAGAATCTTATGGAATTTTGCGAACGGTGCGAGCCACTGTACGTGATTCTGAGCGAGATTTTTGTCCCCATACGAGGCAATTTGTAGCCCTTTGGCTCAAATTTTACCGATTTTATTTTTGCCTTTGTCAAATTGTGCTCGGAAACGATTTTTTTGTCGAATTGTGTCCGAAAAATTCAGAAAAGCAAAAAAAAATGTTTTTCTTGTTCACAACCGTCCGCAGTCGTCCATAGACTCCATGTAGAAATTCTGTGCCCCGTGAACGGGTGAAAAAAGACCGTCATTAGGGTGAATCAGATCTAGTAAACTGACAGAAGATGACGTCATGCGCAAACCCTTCAGCTCCCTCGAGAAATACTATGCCGCCCACCGCTCCTTGCTATCTAACGCACCTATGTCCTATACCTGTATTAATCTACTTTGAAACTCTTGGAAGCCACGCATGGTTCCACCCCTCGTTAATCGTTATACATGTATACAGCTATGGTATATAAACGCAGTGGGGCGATGCGGCGTCGCGTGTTGCTCAAACACGGAATTAATGAAGGGCAGGTGTAACATTGGACTCCTCCTCTGCTTACGCGGGATTAAAAAGAAAATTAAAAACATTTTCCTTCATCTAGAGGAGCTGGGTGATGGAGCGTGCGATTAGGCAACGCCAAAGTTGGTCCATTTATAAGCATGACAAATATCGAACTCTGGGGTGTCCCCTGGGATTCGACTTTCTTCATTGGTTTAAATGGATGATATTCAATATTTGCAGAATGCATGCTTCGCCACTGCTTGAGATTTAAACGAGGGGTAATTAACCCTTTCAATAATACACCCGAGTTTATTCGTTTCTGTGACCCCCTGTGACCCCTAATCCCTTGTGGGCCAAGCCCGAGTATATTCGTTTTTCTCCTGTAGTCTATTTCACATTGTTTTAGTCTTCATTGCAAAAACACGTGATTATCGATAAAAGCATCTACAATATAAGGTTTAGTGCGCCTTCAATTCGTCATATAGGCAATTCCAACTCCCCCGAGTACGAACAGTTAACTACCTTCCCTATATAAACGGAAGAATGTGGAATAAACACTCGATCACGATTACTAGGACATTTTCAGCAATCCTAGTAGATAATACTTACGAAGAATTCTGGGTCATAATTTTTTTTAAATCATTCTGATGGTCATTCTGGGATTTTTTTTTTTTTTTGTACTATATTTAGCTGCAATGCGCGATAAAAATTTACTCTCGTGTAAATAACAAAACAAATTGAGACTTCCAGTTTCTCATGGTTATAAAGTAGAGACTCTGGAAAAACCCGAAAAACTCTTCTTGTTTGCCTCTTCTTATCAGCTATCTTATAATCACGTAAATAGCGTCTCATAAAATTTTTTAACGCGCACCCATGCGCTATAAATCGATTGCTGCTCTGCTTGAGATACTATTTATGCGCGGCTCGTGAGAGGCAAATATACTGTGACGTAGCTAAATCAGTATGATTTAGAGTCTTATTGGGGTATATTAATATTACAGCAACGTGTGAAACTAACACGAAGAAACACACATTTTTGTCAACCGATGGAAACTTCAAACTTTGATGGAATTTTGATCAATGATGTTCACCGATGATTCTATAGGTGACCAGTGGCGAGGCGTGGGATTTCACAACGTTCCTTTTCCCCACTTAAACACATTTGGAAAGTCGAAATGCCTGGTCATCGCCGATGACTGAAACGTTCGACCTTTTTGGCGAATTTCAATGGAGAAAAAACATGGGTTTCAAATTTCACGCCTCGCCACATCATTGGTCGTTTAAAAAAATGACTGATCAGATTGTTTCTGTGAGTTAAAGGCACACTGCTGAACTGGGCTGTGCAATCTTTTTGTCAACTGGTGGAATGGGTCTGTTGCAAACTTTTGCTACGATGCTATGGCAGTGGCGTAGCGTGCAATTTGGCGACGTTGTATTGTATCCATTTAAACCCACGTAAAAGGTCGAATTCGAAGGTGTTCACCGAACACCCAATAGTTCAATCTTTTTCATGGGTTCAAATGAAGGAACTGCAACTTTGCCAAATCGCACGCTACGCCACTGTGCTATGGAGGATCGATTTGCGGACATAAATTTACATGAAAATTACAATTAAAGTATGATCGGAAAGTCTCAAATTCCACCCACAAGCTCAAAATAATGCTTTTAACAACATTTAAAGATGGCTGTCGAATGAGCTGGTCAAAATGGGGAGTCCCATCTCATCGCGCTAAGAAAAGCGATTCAACCATAGAGGTAGTAGCAATTGTAGATGGGACTCTCCCCCATTGTTACTCGCTCATTCGACCACCATCTTTGATTTTTGATAAACACATTTTTTGAGTTTTTGATTTCATGCTTTCAATTTGGTTTCAACGCAGTTTTACATAGAACTCAACCCTTTATCATAATGCTGCAACAAAAAAATTGCAACCGACCCATCACCGGTTAGTTAACAAAATCTGCTTTAGGTTCGCAAAACAGCAGCCCTAGTCTCTGATGGATATTTCTAAGGTATACCACACACACTGGAAAAAAAAGAGAAACAAAAAATTGGTTCGCCACAAGTGAAATTTGCGCTATCAAATTCATTGTTTGTTCTACCCAAGAGGCACCCCAACCAATAAATTGTAACTCGGTACCAATAAAATTAGTACTGAATACAAACTCAAGGTGACGGTCCGTACGGTACACTTAATTTTGTTGGTTGCACTAACCCAATATAATTTTGGTACCAGTCACCAATTTTTGGTCGGAGTATGTACCTACTTTTTTGGGTAAGTTTAATAACCAATTTAATTTGATTGCGCAAATTTTACTAATAATTAGGAGGGCGAACCAATTCTTTTTTTTTTTTTTCAGTGCACCTATTTTTGAGACCCTTCATTTTCGATACTTACTATCCGAATGGTACAGTTTCAGATTTCATTTCTTCAAGATTATTCTTGACGCCCTCATTAAGCCTATACTTTAGAGCACAGAAAAGATTCATCTGCACTAAACAAAAAGATTCCTCCGAAACAATAATCTCTTGCACCGCTTAAAGCTCATTAACTTTTCGTGTGCGGAACGAAACGAAGATGGTTAGAGTCCGGACCATAAAACGTGCTGGATGCGGTTACTCGCGAACATTTTTGTGTGACTCAGACCGATGCTCCGACCGCTCCAAATCTCAAATCATAGCGTGTTTATGTGTCGTATGGCATTGAATACATGGTGAAAACTCTCGAGTGAAATGCGACACTCCTCAGTGTTCGGCGATGAAAATCGTCACGTATTTTTTTTTTTCGACGACAAGTCTCGCGACCGCGACGGAACGTCCGCGTTCGTCGATCAGTTTTGTTTTGAAAAGCCACGAGTGTAAACTGTAAACTGAAAACTGTAAGTAAGCGCGTTCTTGGCACAGTGTTCCGCGCCATCTAAAATGAGATGACCAGTAGTGACTCGCCATCAAAAACCGGTCATCCTCAGAAGAATTATTTGAATGTCGCCAAGAGAAAAATCCGTTTCGGCCATTATCAAAGGCAGACTTTTACTCTAACCGAGAAAACCCGGCCGGTTCCACCGTTGCCACCACTGTCGGACGATGACAGTATCAGTCTCAGCAGCGTTGAAAGTTTAAGTTCGGAGAGAAGTAATCTTTCGGTGAGTGATTTAAATTCGAGTAGTGTGTGCCTTAGCCCTGATACCACTCCCTCCAGTGTTCCGAGCCCCGTGACTGACGAGAGTACAAGTGCTAGTAGTGCGGAAATCAGTGCCAAACAAAATAGTGAACCTAAATACAAATTTATCGACCCCGCTGTCGGTTCAAAATACGCCTTCAAATCAAAAGATGGCAATCTCCCTCCCATCTCCTCCGTTCTCCTCAAAAACAACTTAAATGCCAAAAAATTGAATAAAGAGTTCAAAAATAAAGTGTGTCCTCTCACAGATGAAGACAGTTTGAGTCTTAGTAGCGCTGAAATTAGTCCACCAGACCCCACTGTAGGTTTAAAATACGCCTTCAAACCAAAAGATGGCAATCTTAAGACCACTAATCCTACCTCCTCCGTTCTCCACAAAAACAACTTAAATGCCAAAAAATCGAGTAAAGAGGTTAAAAGTAAAGTGTGTCCTCTCACAGATGAAGACAGTTTGAGTCTTAGTAGCGCTGAAATCAGTCCATTTCATCTTGCCAGGAGTCGGTTCACTGAAAATGTGAAATCTGTCCCTCCTCCTCTCCCTCCTTTCAGATCAAGGAAACCAGCCGATAATGATTCACGATTCGTCGCTGAGCTTCGCAGCTCCGATTCGGAAGGGTCGAAAAAAGTCATTAAATCTTCTTACACGCCGAAAAAGGATACGGACGAAGATAGTGTCAGTTTCAGTAGTGCTGAGTACAGTCACAGTGAAAAGAGTGATCGTCGAGACAGCGGTTTTCAGCGTAATTTCAAACCGCGTCGGGGTTTGAGCGGCTCGAAGTTTGGTAATCAAAGTGATAGAAGTGATCGAAGTGGGATCAGAAGTGATCAAAGTGATCGAAGTGAGATCAGAAGTGATCGAAGTGAGATCGATAACAAGCCTCGTCTTTCGGAGCACAAGAAAAGTTTTTACCTTCTGACCGATGAGGAAACTGTTAGCCTCAGTAGTGTCGAAAATAACGCAAGTGTTTCCGGTTCATCTTCCGTTTCGAGTACGGGAAACGGTGGAGGGACTGGTCGGGTTCAGATAGTTCGACAATTTTTCGAAAAAAGCAGTGCGATTGTAACTGAAAACCGCCCTGAGATCGCGATTAGTGTGCCTTTGAACGAGGATGCAAACAGTGAGAGCTGTGTTGTTGATGACGACGAAAGCCACGGATCCATCGAGCAAGCTCTTGATGAGGAGGAAAATCAGGATTTCGAATATGCGTCGGATTCTGATCAAGATGATATTGACCCGGACAAAAAAACCAGCTTCTCTCTGATAAGGGTGAGTGTTTTTCCGCTTCACAAATAAAAAAGTCCAGGGGAAAAACGATAAATGTCACAAAAATCCAGAGCTGTTTTGCGTATAGTTAATGAAATTTTTCAATTCACCGATGATTCGGGATTCCACCGGTGGAGAAAATATTATACAGTTCAGTTCAGTGTATGACTGCACTGCACGAAAACACTCTGCTCTGTATAATCTTTTCTCAATCGGTGGAAACGCCGTTAATTTATTAAAATATCCGCACGTTTTTTAAAGTCATCGACGACTCCACCGGTTGAGAAAAGATAACAGATGCGAGTATTTTCGTGCACTTACAGTCATACACTCATCTGAACTGTGTAATCTTTTCTCAACCGGTGGATTCATCGGTGCATGAATTGAAAAATGCAATTAATTATACGCAAAACGGCAGCTTTGCAAAAATCAAAATAAAAAAGTTTTCATCTTCATTTATCTAACGGGATACGAAAGTACAGCGTGAATATAGATACAGAAGGGAGAGATATAATCAATGGTAGATGGAAATACATTTGATTCTTATGAGAAAGAACGTCATGACGTCTCATTTTCCTTCAGCTTAAAAACAAAAATGTGTTTTTGTGGCGTTTCTCGTTCCTCTGCTGGAAAACTGCGAGTTTGCTTATAATTTTTGAATTATTCGATACAAATACGTATCCATTATACGCTAAATTTCAACATATTTTGAGGAAATATGGAAAAATGAAGGAAATTAATGCAATTAAAGGTATGCACTTGTATTTGAGTTGGATTAGAAATCAATGCAGTTTTAAACACCTCCTGTAAAATGTTGAAGTACGGCTTTTCATTTTCGCGGACTTAAGTTATTTCGACTTTTCTTGTAATTTATTTGATCATTCGAGATCTTCGTGAAATCCCTCTTAAGTACAGAGTGGTCATCGATTCCCGCGCGATCTGAAGCTAGGTCGCACAATCAATCGATAGGTCCGAGAATCGAAGCCCGGAGGAAGTTACGTACTCACTGTGAGTACCCACTGTGAGTAACTCACACGGTCTATGTTTTCAGCAATCGTTAAATATCACGAATTGGAATGAAGTATAGGTACATTTTCATCGGTGGATTAGGGATTGAGTCGAAATAAAGTCAATCTTAGTCACGGAAGGCAGAAATATTGTGTGTCGTCCTGAGAAATTGGCGCGACCTATTAAAAATTAATGTTCAATCATAAAAAAAGCAGCGCCGATCGTTATGGGTTGCCTGCCATATTTTGACGCTTGCTAAATGACACGGGAAATTTGAATGATTTTATGGTTAAATACCGATCTGATGAACTGCCGATAAAACCTGTTCGATATTAACTTTTTTTCCTATTACAGAAATTGTTGGTAATATTGACTATAAAGTAACGGTAACAGAGCCAAGAAAGTATTAAAAACTTTTATTTCACTCAATGGGGCTGTTGCAAGTGACTGAAATGGTGTGTTTTTCATAACGGAAATAAAAGTACTTGATGTGCTGAGAACAAAGATGCCGTATATTTATGGTTTCTCATTAAGTTGCATTGTTTCGGATATGAGATTTTGGCCCAAAATACATTGTTTTGAATAGGAATTCTGCGTAGTGTCGTCACTACGCACACGATTTTCTTACACTTGTGTATATCCGAAACAAACAGGGACACTTAGGAAAAGACCAAAGTCCCCATTGTTCTCAGCTCATTAAGTATACTGTCAATTTCTTATTAAAAAACACAACACAACAAAAAACACCATCAGACCCTTGCAACTGCTCCATCCGCATATCTCATCATTCGATTCGGGTGAAGATTTGAAGTTCGGCAAATCGCCAAACAAACACCGGAAAAACACCAGATTAAATAAAGTCATATCTTGCCAATCAGACGAAGCGTTGTTTATTGTTAAAGTACCTCTTGCCGTTGAGTTTGGTAGTCATATTGCTGCCCCCCCCCTCCCCAACCTTGCGAGAAGGGTGCGAATTTTGAGTTTTCGGATGCTGCATCGGTATCATAATTATCACGTTGCCAAATTGCACGCTACGCCACTGGTGAAAATCTTCACCCGAATAATAAAAGTAGCTATTACATAACATACAATCACGATTCATTCAAATCTACCGGTCTATACATTTTTTTGATAGAAGGAAAGTAAACTTTATTTTAAACCGTACTCCAGTACATATACTCGGTTTTCGAACTGGCCTAGTGGCCTCTGTGGTTCGGACCGTTTTCGCGTTAAGGAGATTGCATTCTAAAATGGGTGAAAAATGTTATAGCGTTCTTCGGATCGTAAGGTGTAACAATCAACAATTGCCGACATGAACCGGAAACACATCCTGACATCAAACCGGAAGTAGGAGAAGCATCAAATAGGGACTGGCTCAATAGTACGTACCGATTGTAGCTGTATTGCTATAATGGCAGATGTTGGATAGTGAGAATCCGCGGCTACTGGGGCGGGCGTTGGGACAGGACCAGGACCATCAGGACCAGGACCGACCGGCAACGTACAGCGCACAGCGTATCGTCCGTTGCAATAGAAGAGCCCAGGAGAGCTCGCGCCCGCGTGAGTGCGCCGATGTTGCCTAATTTCAGGGGATAGTGCCTCCTAAGACAATATAAATTATACAGCGTAGTAGAGACCGCTCCTCTTTCTCTGTACAGCCGATCATGCATTGGTCAGTTTTTTTTATTGCGGGGGGGGGCCTGTAACCCCTGTATGTAGAGAAGAGACTGAAGACAAGAGAAACCGTGGACGCCGTCGTGGGATGGGTTTTGCACATTTGTTTACATACTGAGGGCCGTTGTCTTGTTTTGGTCCAACGCAAAGACTACAGTGCCCTAAAGTTACCTACGGTGTAATCTTTCACTGCCTTTGCTGCGATCGACATCAATTTTCGATTTTAAAGACTCTTTTGCAGGGCTGCCGTTTTGCGTATAATCAATGCTATTTTTCAACTCACCGATGATTCCACCGGTTGAGAAAAGATTACACAGTTAAGTTCAGTGCGTGACTGTAATAAACTAAAATACTCGCATCTGTAATCTTTTCTCAACCGGTGGAGTCGTCGATGACTTTAAAAAACTTGCGGATGTTTTAACTAATTAACGGAGTTTCCACCGATTAAGGAAAGATTACAAATCAGAGTATTTTCGTGCATTACAGTCATACACTGAACTGAACTGTGTAATCTTCTCTCAACCAGTGGAATCATCGGTGAATAGAAAAATAGCATTGATTATACGCAAAACGGCAGCCTTGCTCTTTTGGGCATTATAAACATTCTTTGAGGTGCTTCATAGTTCATGATTAAATCAACAGATTCATCGACAGTTAACTCTTTTATCCGTGAAACACCGTAGGACCTCTTTGTTGGTTTAGTATATGAAAGAAAAAAAAGTTGTAAATACGAGGGGCGTTCAACTTATAAGTTTCCCTATTTTTTATCTCTGGCCCTGTTGGTGCTAGAAAAATTTTATTTATACAATTAAATCCGCCAAATCCTCAGCTTTCCAACAGTATTTTTGTTTTTAAAATTCGAGCAATTTTTGTAGGAGAAAAAGCTGTATTTTTACACCCGTGTCGAAAAAGTCTCCGCCAACTTCTGAGTTGGGAAGTAATAACTAACTTTGACACTTGGAATGAAGATCGCAAAACTTTAAAATAAAAGATAAATTTTATTTTTGAAGTATTCCATTTTTACGACTTTTCCACATAATTTCCTTCCAGATTGATACATTTTTCGCAGCGATGAACCAGCTTTTCAATACCTTGGGCGAAAAACTCTCGGTTTAAGGACTTGAAAAAATTCATCTCGGTATCCTTCAGGTGGTCATCTGACTGGAACTTTACGTGCGATACTTTTGCCGACAATATGTGATTATAATGCATCTCATGATCATCTTAGATAAGATTTCAGGACAAAAATTGAGCGCAGCAACAGGTATGGAGCGATAAAGGCTCATTTTCGTTGCTAATCAGACGAATACTGTCGTTCAAAACAGGCGAATACTTTTTGCTGAAAAAGTTGGCGGGGGATTTTTTCGACACGGGTGTAGAAATATAGCTTTTTCTCCTACAAAAATTGCTCGAATTTCAAAAACAAAAATACCGTTGAAAAGCTGAGAATTTGGCGGATTTAATCGTATGAATGAAATTCTTCTAGCACTAACAGGGCCAGAGATAAAAAATAGGGAAACTTATAAGTTGAACGCCCCTCGTAAATGTGCAAAAACGTGGATCCAATGGAGGCAATCTAAACCGAGCCTAAAACTCGATAACCAATCAAAGGTTCCTGCAACTGGTGACAACAAATTTTGGTGGTGACGTACAAGCAGAGCCATTAGTCCTGCGTCGACGATTTGACGCAACCCGCACTACAATTAGCCCGAACCTCGCACAGCATGGGGCTATTGCACACTTTTGCTATAAGCGATTTAACAGTCGATTATGGCGTAAAAACCTCAAAAAATAACGATGGCGGCACTAAAAACTTCCAAAATCCACTCCTAAACTCAATAAACGCAGTTATTTGCGCGAGCGTAATGGTGGCCGAAGGCACTAACAATGGGAGATTCCTATCTTAATTTCGTCACTCTTTCTATGTTGACAAAGATGATTCACAGAGTAATTAGTCATCAGAGTGATGATCCACATCCGATGTATGGTGCCGCAACACCTAGTGACACCGGTATCAAATGAAAGTAGTCTCTTATTGGTCACTTCTTGATGGAGTTTCAGAATTGTTAGATGGGAATCTCCCATTGTTAGTGCCTTCGGACACCATTACGCTCGCGCAAATAACTGCGTTTATTGAGTTTTGGAGTGGATTTTAGAAGTTTGTAGTGCCGCCATTGTCATTTTTTGAGGTTTTTACGCCGTAATCGACTATTATAAATCGCTTATAGCAAAAGTGTGCAATAGCCCCATTGAGAGAACAAAAGATAAGAAAGATGAGAGAGCATTATTTGTACGTGTAATGCGAGTTGCGTCGAATCGTCGACGCAGGACTTATGGCTCTGCTCGTACTTACTTTTTGTTAGTGGAAATTTAGATCCAATTTTGTTGCTCGATGAATCAATGATAACCATTTTTTAAAGGCGTGATCTATCTATTTAACCTTCTAACGACCAGGCAAGGTTATTTCAGAAGAACGCCACTCTTCCGTACATAAAGCGAATGTAGTTAACTGTTCGTACTCGTGGGAGTTGAAATTGCCTATAAGACGAATTGAAGGCGACCGAAGACACCTTATCTTGTAGGTTTTTTCATCAATATTCGCGCTATCCGGAATGAAGACTGAAACAATGTGAAGTCTACCAGAGAAGAAAAACGAGTAAACTCCGGCTTGGGCTGTAAAGGGTTAACTCCAAAAATGAGACAGTAAAATAAGAATTTTTAATTCGTCAATTTGCTCTTTTACATGCATTTTAACGCTGGTAATAATAACTGGAAACATTCGTTTCAAAATCCTGAAAATTAGAGGAATCCACGTACCCATTGTATTTAAGTTGGTAATAAGTAAGTGCCTACAAGAATATTTACGGCGCGGCGGCGCGGTGCGCTACGCGAGCTATTTGCGACCGCGTGCGTGCAGTGCAGCGATGAGATGAGATGAGCTCTCATCCGTGAAACTCGTGTGTTAATGCAACTGGAACAAGGTGAAACATATTAGAGAATCATTATCGTTTTGTGTTTTCACTGTTTTGGAAGATGAGCAAACGGGTCCTTCCTCGAATTGTCGAACTCGAGAATGCGAGATGTTGCGTATATACCTTTACCTATATGCAGTAGCGGCCCGTGAGATTTGGCAACCATGCATCTTTCCCACTTAAACTTAGGTAAAAAATCGATTCAAGCGGAGGCTGGCAGCCTCCTCGAGTTTCGATTGTTTTACATGTATTTAAATGGGATAAAAACACTGTTGCCAAATCGCACGAGCCGCCACTGCCTATATGCTGTACATGCACTTATCGGCAAAACCGCGAGTTCCACTTGGGCGATCAACAGAGTGCGTAAAAATAAGGAGCCAGATCGAATACTTCAGCCATCCCTATCCTGCCTCCCTCCCCATCCCCTCTCCAAATAAGCGAACGTGCGCATGTCAAAGCGCTTTTCGAAATTCGAAGCCGATGCCGAGATATTTGCTCTGGATTTTTTTTTTGTATAAAATAATGTTCAGGCCAATCTGGAGTTACGGATGCCAACTCTGGGGCTGCACTGCAGAGACCTACGGCCTATACCTACGGCCAATTCAAACGTTTCAAAATAAAATGTTAATACTAATAACAGCTGCCCATCTATGTACTTACACTAGAAATAGTAACTTACACAGGGACCTGCAAGTAGACACGGTCAAGCAGGTCATCATGAAAATGGCGAGTAAGCACAAAATCGCCCTTGAAAATCATCCGAATCCCATCATAGAGGACCTGCTTGACAGTGAAACTATGACCAGAAGGCTGAAACGGAGGAAAACGTTTGAGTTGCCTCTGGGCTGCTTTCCGAAAGGCTGAAAAGCAAATAAGAAATCCGGCAACGGAGTGTAAATAGAATAATACATTTATAAATAAATAAGTTGTAAAATAATCCCTAGTCTCAACATGTAGCTCATAAATGTAAATAATTATGTGCTGATAAAAAAAAAAAAAAAAAAAAAAAAAAAAAAAAAAAAAAAAAAAAAAAAAAACTCGACAAAGGGGTCTCTCCACCTGCGAATTTAAAAGCGCGAATCGACTGCTTGAGCCAGTTGAGCCAATGGGTTTCTTTTGTTGTCGATACATCGTAATCGACATATCGACTTCAAGGTAGTTCATTGGCTCAATCAGTTTATTTGCGCTTTGAAATTCGCAGGTGGAGACCCCTGAAGCTTCTAGCGGCTTCTGACTATGACTTTTTTTTTTTTGGAACTCAACGCAGGAATAACACAGGGAGCATGTACCACCCCCAACATGCGGTCCATACGTTTACTGATGCCACTTCGGTGCTTCGGTCTCACTTGGCAAAAACCCTCAACAACTTTTCTCATCAGTCAACGTATGGACCATGTTTACGGTGTTTTGTTGAGACCCCCCCCCCCAAAAAAAAAAAAAAAAAAAAAAATTGCCACCGCGCGCGAATATGGGCAAGAGATAATGCGTGGTCTCTGGATGATGGTGAACCTCCGTCTTCTGTCCTCTTTTCTGAAAATATGTCTTTGCTTATGAACACGACAACACGCGTAACGGTCCAGAATCTCTTCCTCCTCCCCTCTCCTCCTCTCCTCCTCTCCTCCTATCCTTAACACTTTTCCATTTCCCTTCTTCCTGTTTCCTTCCCTCCCGCCTCCAGGCCTCGTCCTCTCAATTGATTCGAATGCACGATCCTCATTCCTCACGATCGATCGGCTAGAATATTTGGGCTCTTTTTTTCGTCATTCGGCAGGAATCGCGATACGATGCCTCGCGATGCCCCGATGGATGTACCGATGCAAGCAAGCGAGCGCTATAGCGGCCGCCTTTTCAATGATTGATACGTTAACAACCCCCCCCCCCATGTTTGCCTCCCTCCCCCCTCACATTTTCCTGATGGAGCGCGACGACAGTAGCCAAGCCGACGCCGCGACCGACGCACCGTGGATGGAAAGATGGAATGTGGCGGTTGCACAATTTTGCCGCTGTAAGCGCTTTAACCCTTTCACGGAAAGTGGTAAACATGTGCACCATTTTATGTAACACGGGATTCGATGGAATTTAAACGGAAATTTTACAAAAAAGTGTGTCCCTGGTTAAAATCCTCATAAAAAACCAAAAGAATCTCAGCATGAGATATTTGGAACCTGATTTCATGTTGATCTCATGGTAAATAGAAATCATTTTGAGCTCAGCATGAGATCTTTATGAAATCAAGATGAGATCAACATGAAACCAGGTTCCAAATCTCATGCTGAGATTCTTTTGATAATTTTTGATGAGGATTTTTACCACGAGTGACCCATCAAAGTTCTTAGAAAATTGTCCTTTTTTTAACGGTAAAAAAAAAAAAAAAAAAAACTCAAATCCTAAAATGAGTGCATGAAAGGGTTAATAGTCGATTCTCCGAAAATAACGATGGCAACACTAAAAACTTCCGAAATCCACTCCTAAATTCAATAATCGATTTTCTTTGCGCGTAGGGCAATAATAATGAGAGATTCATATCTTAATTTCGCCACTCTCTCCATGCTGAGGCTGACAAGGATGATTCACAGAGTAATTAGTCATTAGAGTAGTGATCCATATCCAATGAATGATCCCGAGACACCTTGTGACACCGGTGAGGAAAGTCGTCTCTTATTGGTCACTTTTTGATTGAGTTACAGTATTATTATATGGGAATCTCCCATTATTACTGCCCTACACCACAATTATTCTCAAATAAAAGCGTTTATTGAGTTTAGGTGTGAATTTTGTAAGTTTTTCAACATCAACGCAGAGAGTATAAAGAAGAGTTACAACAAAGCGGTAGGAGAGCGTGGCAGGTAAGGTTAGGTTGGCGATATAGAGAAGTCAGCTTCTGATTGGCTGGCAAAAGCCTATGGGCCCTGTGAGATCGCTCTTGGTTGAGATTGAGAAAAATGGAGATTTAACATTGGGTTTTGCGACTTTGCCTCATTTAAAGTCAAATTCAAAGAAAATTTTTCCTCCTTCCCTTCGGGAAATTCAAATTATATTTTTTTGAGGATATAACGAGGATATTGATAGGTCACACATACCTGTCACTTCATCACAAACTTAACAGAAAAATATGAAATTGAAAGTTAAATTACGAGGATTTTTTTCCGCAGTAACGTCCGACTGTGAGCCGCTTAAACTTCGTATTATTTCGAGTATTTGCGTTTAAATCTTCGGGTTTCTTCATGAAATCGGCGTATTTCCTTCAATCAATGAATTTTACATGCATTTCAATCAATCTGATTACACTGAAACAAGAAAACTGTGCGAAGAGTGGAAAACACGGCAAAAAATGACCCGTAATTTTACTTTCAAATTCATATCCTTCTGTTATTTTTTCGATAAAGTGATATGTATGACCCATCAATCTCTTCGTAATAGTCTCAAAAAAATGTAATTTGAATTTCCCGAGGGTAAGAAAGAATAATTTTCTTGAAATTTAGCTTTAAATGAAGCAAAGTCGAAAATCCCATGTTACACCATAAGAGCTAGGATTTCACAGTGCCCAGGCTTTCGTCAGCCAATCAGAGGCCTTACAATCGATAGTGACATTCGATAGTAATTCGACTATGCCACGCTCTCCTATCATTTTGTTGGGACTCTTGTTTACCTACTCTTTGCATCGACATTAAAATGTTTTTCAAGCGAAAAAACAAAAAACTTTTTTTGCCTGGAAAAATCCATGTTTCGGCGGAGTGTGCGACGCGGTGCGACAACAACAGTGTTGCTGTCTGTCGGACCTTGTGTTGAGTTGGACATCAAAAACGAGCAAAGACGTGACGTGACATCTTACGTTTTAAATCGACAACACAGAGCTGCCATTTTGCAAATCTTTATGTAGTAGAATTTTTCAATAAACAGATCATTCCACCGCACCGGTTGACAAGAAAATTACACACTTACGCAGTCCAGTTCCGCAACATGACTAACGCACAGAAATTATTATTTTTGATCTTAATTTTTTTTTCAAGCTGTGAAGACATCGGTGGATGTATCAAAATTCCGTCAAATTTTAAAGTCAACGGTGCGCGGGCGTGGACGTTTTGGGCGAAAAACGGTAGCCCTTTTGGGCGAGTCGTTTCGGGCGAAAGAGTGAAAAGCAATGGGACTTTTGGGCGAGTGATGAAACGGATGTTTAAGTATTATTTGTTACAATGTGGCAACGTATCAATCAGTAATGAATAATGGCAAAATTGCTTACTTCCTTGTCGGCATAAGTAGTATATGTTGAAGACTGGAATGAGGTAGAAAAAACGATGAATTTTTGGGTTTGGTTGACAAAAAGTTCGCAGACTCTACTTTATGAATAAAAAGTAAAATCTGCGAGCCTCCCCCCCCCCCCCCCGACCCTTATCACAGTTGTATCACAGCCGATCGTTGAGTTTGTGTTTGAAAGTTTACAAATTTAAAAAAGCTATAATGGTAAAGAATGATATTATCACAGTTGTATCACAGCCGATCGTTGAGTTTGTGTTTAAAAGTTAAGAAGGTTAAAAAAACTAAAATGTCTTCGGATTAAATTTTTTTAACCACTATAACTTCAACTTGTTCGAATGTTCTCATTACGAAGATGTTTACCCCTATTTTTGTGAAGAGCTCATCTGGAGTTTTACGGGCTTTTTCAACAGGAAATGTACCTGGAGAAAAAAACTTCGGTTCCTATGGAACACCGAGGGTGTTTGGTTCCAGTCACCGAAGTTTTCAGTTGTGAGTACCGAAGTGGTTCAGTAGGAACGAAGTGAGTCATAGTATTAGTCACACTTACCGAAACCTTCGGTACTCCTAACTGAAGTTCAGTACTCACAACCGAAAACCTTACTGATCATGCACTGATGCCAAATATTCAAACTTATGTTTTACTTACTCGCCCAAAAGTCCTATGGGTCATTGGGCCTGCCTCATTAATCTCCTCGCCCAAAAGGGTTACCATTTCCAGGTCGCCCAATCGTCCTTCGCCCAATCATCCTTCGCCCCGGTGCGCTGTGTTCCCATCATGTGGATAAAAAAGATTTCAGGATTGAATATTTAGGTGGGTTACTCAGGGGCGGATCCAAGAAAGTCTCAAGGGGGGGGGGGCATTTTTGTAACGTGAGTTGGGGGTCTGGGGGGACACTCCCAGTCAATGGGGGTTTCGGGCCCCCCTGAAAATGTTGAAAATGTAAGCTTCTCTAAAGCCAACTTGAGGCATCTTTTAACCATTTACTCCTCATTTTTATACTACCTCATTTCAATTTTTGTTTTTAAAAATGGAAGATCCCGCCCGAATGCCAGCTACATAATTTCTTTTCATTTTCGTAGAAAATGGATGTCTAGTGGATGAAATTGAGACCCTATTACCCCCCCCCCCCCTCACCCGGCAAAACTTAGTCTAATATACCTAAGGTCATTTAAAGGATTTTGTTTTCCACTTCTATTTTCCTTTTGCTTTCCCCCCTCTTTCTCCTCCTCTTACTTTTTTTTTTGAGATGCATGCAAAAAGTCGAACTTCTGGGTGTGAGGCGAAGAGCCTCGAATTTGACATTTTGCATGGATTTAAATGGACAATCGCAACGTTGCCAGTTTACGCATGCTTCGCCACTGACTCCGAGTTCCGAATCTCTGATAAACTGATGGATAAAATTAACAAAAAAATTTTACCTTCACATATAAGAGTCTTAAGAAATTTAAACGTAAAAAAACTTTGTACTTACAACAGGAATACTATACTGTTCGAATCCTCACCATTTTCGGTTCATTTGAATGTGATAACAGTTGTTATGTTAATTAGCGAATCGTCGTCGCGGTGTTTTTCATTTTTTTTTTAAATGAATTTTTATGAGCCAAAAACCATCAAAGTCGGTAGAGAAATTTTGAGAACGGCTTTCGGATGTATCCTTCCACTAGTTACGAGTAGAAATAAGCGAAATATGTTCTCAAAATTATGAATTTGTTACTTCTCAACTAATTGTGACGGTTGATGGCTTAAACAATCATTACAAAATTTAAGAAAACAAGTGACGACCCCACCAACTCGGGTAAAAACATCACCATAAAAGAAAATTTGTGCGGGGGGGGGGCAATAACTGGAAACTTTGGTTCGAAAATATAATTTTTTCAATGTCTTTTTTGTACAACTACACACAGCGACAGCCGGTCAAATAATTTAGCACTAGAGCGGATCCAAAGAATGTCCCTTCTCTTTCTTTTTCCATTAGAACGCATATGTTAGAAAAAAAGAGAAAAGGGGGCGAAAATCACGTGACTGTCCTAGATCTGTCCTTTTCTAACACACACGTTTCTAATGGAGAAAGAGAGAGAAGGACAAATTCCTGGTCCCGCCATGCGCCAGTGTAATTTAGCCGCGAACTACTTCGAGCTGTGAGACATCTTTCATGTTTTCTTAATACTGCTTAACAAGAAATCCTTCATTTCCAAACAAGCAACTTTACCGTCATAACAGTTGAGAGGGTCGCGTATTGCATGACTCTAAGGCGTTTTTTATAACAGACAACGACCATGAATCTTACTGTCTCATGTAATCGTCCACTGGCTCAAGGAGTATCGCTGGTAGTATATGCTGTGATTTTGAAGGAGCATAATGCAAGCAAGCATCAGAGAGTAGTCTCAGATAAACAAGACTGTGCAGTGAGCCGTCGATCATACTTCTGTGAGGGCATAGCATCAGTTATGTTACGAATTGTATTTCTGCGAGGTTTATTTTAAGATATCTTACGCACTCTTGTTTTCGCGAAGTTTCCAAATGATTCATAAAGTGGAAACGATACATTTGAGCTTTTGGTGGCTCTCGCCTCGAATTATTTGGAAACTAAATGACCAAAAAGTCTAAACTATTAAATGAAAATAAATTTAATTTTTTAAAGTTTGGAACTGAATTCTTAGTCAATGGCGTCATGTTTGGCATCATAGTAACTGTAACTTTCAGCTGAAAAAGAGTTATGAATGGAAAAATCGTTGAATTTGTCTTAAAAACAAATTTCGACCAAAAAATTATCAATTTGTTGTACTGAGATCAGAAAAAGGGGTGACGTTTTGGGAGGCGCATGAAGGCGATTCCGTAACTTTTAGTTCCAAATTTCACCACCGGTTCGATACACGACAAAATTCAAAAAACGACCCTTGAGGCGCGATGAGGAGGGTTTCTACGATGCGTTGTGAGAAATTTAAACTAGACATTTTTTTTAAAAAAAAAAGTTGTGGTTGAACAAAAGTTATCACGGATCGATGGTCAATCATTCAAGACTTTGTGAACAATTTTAGAACGATAATTGTGTCTGAACAATTGTGATTAGCAACGGAGATATTTTTTCTTCACTCCAATTTTTTGGCTTTTATGAATCTTATCTTTATTCAGAAGTAAAGAGGGATTTCAGTTTAAAATCATGTAGTGGGCCGCCTTTTTTTGCCTCACCCATCAACGAGTTTTCGATTTCTGTAAAATTTTCGGGAAAATTGCTCAGAAATGCCTCCACCTCTACAACTGTATACTCACATTTAGAGTCCCTATACCTATATGAGAGAGTCTCGCCATACGAGGTTCCATCTCTGACTGCTGAAAACTGAAGAAGAAGAAGAAGGAGTCTATGAAGCCTGGAGGCGCGCCTCTTGTTTACATCTTCATGGAACCATCTTCCCAGCCGCCCAGCTTTTAGGAAACTTTCGGCATTTTTATAGCTTATATTGATGACATTTTCCATTGAAACTGACGTAAGTATGTTCAGAACAGAATGAAATTCACACATTATTCTTCACTGGAAATTAAAACAGGTAGTGAAGCTAACGGTAATTGAAGGTTAGGTTGACCTTACAAAGATTACTTACACACGAATACATGTCAGTGGCGGCTCGTGAACCTCAGCACTGATGAGGCGAAAATTAACAAGTCTGTATCGCCGGGGGGTCTGGGAGGTATGGAATACCCCTCAGGAGAAAGGGGGGTCTGGGGGCCCTCCCCCAGAAAATTTTGAATAATAAGAGGCCAAATCGTGAAATTCTAGGGGCTTTTGATGCGATCTACACGATGGTTCGCGAATCGCGCGTATATCTATCGGTTAAAATTAATGACAGTTATATTATTATTTTTCATTAATGCATTTAAATACTGCATTTGATGGGAGATAATGAAAATTATCAAAATAAAACTCGCTTAAATTGGGAAAGGTAAAAGTCTCTATCGACAGGAAGTGAAAGATAGATCAACCAACAAAAAAATCAAGAAAATCGTCCGACAAAAAGTAAAGAAAATCAGCCAACAAAAAGAAACAAATAAGAATAAATGAAACACTCAAGACAGTATGTAAAGAATATAGGAGAAACTAGAGGAAGCAAATACCACCCTCTCACTCCCCTAATTGTAGACATGATTACAGTGGCAACACAGTTTAAAGAGAAAGAGAGAGGCAGAGCGAGACAGAGAAAGAAAGGCGGGAGAAAAGAAAACGTAAATGAATTGGAAAATCAAAGTAAACAAACTTTTTAAACCTGCTGGCAAAGGATACCGCCAGTTGGCCTGAAGCATCACTTGAGAGAAGAGAAGAGAGATGATTTCGTTCACCCCCTCCACTCCGACCCTGCCAGTCAGTGTGTGCGAAGAGGCGACGAGCAGCAGCGCCGAGTGAAGGAACCAGTTTCTCCAAACGATCTCCAAATTCTCTTCACTACCTCCCTTCTCTCGCTCTCCGCCTGCCTATCCATCGCGACATGCAGCGTCGATGAAGATCGCCTCATGAGCTTCGATTCCGCTAGCATAGCCGCACTCACCGCCTTCTCCCGCTATCCATCGTGACATGCAGCGCTGAGGGAGATCGCCGCATGAGCTTCGCTTTCGCAGCCGGCCACCTCCGCACCACAGCGCTGACGGACTTATTTCTCAACGCAGTGGCTATTATTTCTCTATCAAATCTCGTACCTATCTTTTTCAATTACTACTTATGGATAAAAAATTTGCACTGAGGAACCAGCAATTCACAAACTAATTTCCTATTCCTCTGTTTTATTCCCTCCCAATTCCTTTTCTTTCCCTCTTCGAAACAGGTGAGGCGTCGCCTCACTTGCCTCACCCGACGAGCCGCCACTGATACATGTATAAGTAATCTTTTGGCGGAAGATCGTTGGATACAAATTTAAACAAGAGGCGCGCCTCCAAGCTCCTCAGACCTCTTCTTCTTCTTCACTTCTGTTCACGTGTCTTGACTCTTTCATATATAGGGACTCACATCATGATAGTGCGCCACTAAAAGGGACGCAGGGTGCATGCATCTGTATGTATGTACCATGGCTTTCAAAAGAAAGTATCCGGATAGAAATTGCCAATATTTCAATTCTCGACCAATTTGAAAAATTCTACGGTTTTCGGGCGTTTCAGTCTTACTCTATTGCCATTTGACACATTACACCTCAAGAAATTTAAAACGATGGTCAATAAAAGAAAAATTCACCAAGAACAATTTCGATGAGAGCTAGGACTTTCTTTTGAAAGTAATGTCATAGTGCATACATACAAACATGGATGTAAGTTCCGACAAGACAGTGCAGTGTAGAGTCCCTATATATGAAAGAGTCAAGACACGTGAGCAGAAGAGGAAGAAGAAGAAGGTATCTGAGGAGCCTAGAGGCGCGCCTCTTGTTTACATTTTTATCCAACGATCTCCCCGCCAAAGATTACTTATACATGTATTCGTGTGTAAGTAATCTTTGTTAGGTCAACCTAACCTCCAATACCTCTTGGCTTCACTACCTGTTTCAAAAGTAATGCGTGAATTGTATTCTGATCTGAACACATTTTCATCAATTTCTAATTCAAATTTCATCAGTACAAGCTAAAAATGCCGAAAGTTTCCACAAAGCTGGGCAGCAGTGAAGGTGCGGTTCCATGAAGATGTAAACAAGAGGCGCGCCTCCAGGCTTCATAGACCCCTTCTTCTTCTTCTTCACTTTTCAGCAGCCAATCAGAGATGGAACTTCGTATGGCGAGACTCTTTCAAATATGGGGACTCTATAGTCTGTCCGCTCTAACTTGAGTCCTGGCGATTCAGGTAGATTTGCACGCTGTGGCAACGTTGTAGGAGTGCTCACCTTCGTCAGTCCACCGAGTTGACAGGGCTATTGTCCCACTCTCGGACTACGACGACCCAAAATGCGCCTCATCCCATCCACCACCCTTGGATTGCTTCCTGCATAGCTACTTTTCATTGATCTATTTTTATTGTTTCATACAATGATCAAGAGCGATTATCAGTCTCTTAAAAAATTGATGAAATCAAAGTCATTAATTACTTTTTTTCTGTTATAAATTATTAGGTTTTTATACTATGAAAGGGTAAATCAGACTAATTGTAAGAATGAATTTTCTAATTTATTAAGGAAGGGGAAGGCAAGGAAAAAAGTTCAAATCTTAGCTGTCGTGCATCGAATAAATTTCGGGGTGGCTGTTTATTCTATTCGTTAGGTTAACTTTCGTGTGAAACAGTGCTTTTTTCAACCGGCAAAATTGTCGGTTCGGTACGGTCCAGGTTCACGAGGAGAGCTGGTACGAACCGATTAAACTTAATATGACAGTTAAAGTGATGAAATAAAACAAATCACATTTATGGCATGAAAAAAATGAATAAAAAGAGAGAAAAACCACGGAGAGTTGTATCAAATTATAAAATAACCCCCTGAAGATAGATACTTTTCTGTAGTTTTAAATGGAGAAGACAGCAAAAAATTACACATTTTAGTTCTATTCAGTATACTATTGTAAATTGTAATGCACTACAATACTCGAATCTTTAATATTTTCACGACCGGCGATGACTTCAAGAAACTTGCGGACATTTTAATAATCGAGCGGTGATTGCACAGATTGAGAAAATAATACAGATTAGAGCATTTTTGTCCAGCACAGCCATTCACTGAACAGAACTGGGTAATATTTTCTCAATCGGTGGAATCATCGGTGAATTGAAAAATGCCATGAATTATACGCAATACGGCAGCTCTGACACACCAATGTGTTTTGGTATGTATGTCTACTTGTTGAGTAGGCAAAAAAAAATAAGATGAGATGAAAGTAAAGTAAACTGGGTATCATTTCCATCAGAAATTCAAGCTGGGTTCAGAACTGATGCCAAAACACTAATAATTTGCAAAGCAAAAAAAATTGCATTTTGCTGAAGCTCACTGATGACTGGAAGAAAAAAGGGACAGTGTCTACCTGTACGCGGCAGCGAATAATATACTGCATGACAATAGGGCTACGGCGCGCTTGCTGAGCAATCGCTCAGCACACCCGAGCGATGTTGCCATTCTCCATTTTTCGAAATTAATTTATTGCCCGCTCAGGTCTCAAGTTAGAGCGGAGTGCAGTGCAGCAGTGCAATAAGTTGTTTTGCGTGTAGTGTTGCGCGAGTTTGAAGGAGCAACTTGAGCGCGTTGGTGTATAGCAGAGAGAGAGCTGTGGCTTGGATTGACGATGTGACGGTCAATGAAAAGTAGAGCGCATTTGAAGTCAGCGGACGACGAATCCCCCAGTGACATAAATAATTGCCACTCTCCACTCCCCACTTCAAACACCCCACCCTCCCCCCACCCTCCCCCCACCCTCCCCCTTGCCGATCCCGCTCGACTCACCGTTGTTGGCGAGGAGCGCAAGGTGCATGGGCACTTGCAATGCACACCTTGCAAACCTGGTCTTCAGCTTGTATTCAAGTGCACGGTCCTCTTGGGCCACGGCACACTACACATGTATTTACTTTAAAAGCCGCTAAAACTCGGACTGAAGGTCACCGAACAGAATATACAGGGTGTTTAAACAAAAACAACAACAGAAAAAAGAGGTTATCAGTCATCGGAAAACGGCCCAATACGCGTTTGATATGATGGGTCAGTTGCAAGGGTCTGAAATTTTGTGTTTTTTACAAAGAAAATTAAAGTACTTGATGAGCTGATTGTGAGAACTAATTAAGAAACCTTTGGTTTCTATAATTAAGCCCTATTGTCCCGGAGATGAGATTTTGGCTCAAAATACATTGTTTTAAATAAGAATTTCGCGTATCGACGTCACTTACGCACACGATTTTTGACAACTTTACACACGTGTGTATCTCCAAAACCGGGACACTTCAGAAAAAAAACTAAAAGAGCCATTGTTCTCCAGCTCCAGAAGTACTTTCATTTTCTTTATAAAAACCACAAAATTTCAGATCCTTGCAACTGCCCCATTGAGATGTAAGTACTGATATAGCACACCCAGTAGCCCTGAGAAGATGTGTTCCCCTCAATAATAATATTATGAGACGCGGGTCTGGTCGTTTTTCGATAACTGCAGTTGTTGAGTTCCTGAAAAAATTTCAGTGGTGCCCTCTGAAAACATAAAAAAAAAAAAATATCAAGGTGTCAGATTTCAATGCTTTTGTCGACATTCTGAAGATAGTTTTGTTATTCGCGGTGTCTTTTATAGGTATAGTTGCGGTTTTTTTCAAAATCTCCTTTCACTACTTAATTTTTGAAAAGAAAACATAAGCGTAGCGTGGCTGATTTTTTTCTCTTAATGTGAGGTACAGTTTGGAAAATCTCTTAAAAAATTGTCATGGAAATTAATTCGTCGGTTCATTTTTGATTAAAGAAACTGAGATCGAAGATTTGGACCGCCTCACACCTCTTTGTAAAATCACCGACGGAGAAAACACTTTAGGCTCAAAGACCAAAGTGATTAGGCACTGTATGTACTATAGCGGAGACAAAGATACCTAGCCAGGGTATGCAATAAGCAATACACAGCATCCCATTTAGCACGTGTATTAGGTGTGTTGCGTGTTGCATGCTCTGGCCAGGTATCTTTGTCCCCACTAGTACATTGATAACGAGCACTCTTTTCCTTGAGACAAGAGAACTAAAGTCTTTGGGGGTTGGGACAATCTGCCTAAAGCTTTGATTCTCCTGTCTAGAGCTTTGGTTCTCCTACCTAAAGAATGTTCGGTATCGATATAATGCCTTGAGTTTTTTCTCGTTTTTTTCTCAGTTCGTTATGTATGAAACATCGTCTCGAATCTCCTTATTTTTTTATTTTTTAATATTCGTTTAATATTTGTTTATTTATTGTTATTATCATTGTTTATTATTATTCGCCCTCCCTCTTCAGAGTTGGCATATAACGAACTATGCAGTGGCGTCGCGTGCCATCAGGCAACAATGTGACTCCACCATTTAAACTCATTAAAAGTATATAAAATTTTCCTTCTTCAATGTGCAAACCCTCAATTCGACCTTTTACAAGCGTGTAAATGGATAGAATGCAGTGTTGCCAGATTGCACGCGACGCCACTGTAACTATGCCAACCCTTGCCAACCTTAACCTATTTTATACTAAATCACACTAAAGTTGATTTGCATTCATACCCGTGCAAATAGCAGTCGGCTCAGTAAATCTCGAGTATCATTGCATGTGAATAATAAAAAAGTTGATTTGAAATGCACTTAAACGCGGCACGCTTACAAAAAAAATAGCACAAAGTTTGAAAGCCTTGGAAGAAAAAGTACATGTAAGTGCATAAGGAGGGAGTTGAGAAAGAGAGATCGATTGTATTGCAAATTAAGCAGTTTGAACTCATGAAAGAAGTTCTGTGTCTCCGCGACGGCGCACTATGTGATATTTGATCGGAAAAGTTGGCATAAACTGTTTTTACAGTCCTAATGACTTGGAATTTGGTATGTGGGGGTATTTTTTAACGCTGAATTCAAAATTTTGCATCTGTTTTTCAAAATTCGAAAATCCAAGATTGCTGCCGATAATTTTTTCGGCTAATCTGTCGGCAACCATCTTGGATTTTCGAATTTTGAAAAACAGATGAACATATTGAATTCAGGGTTAAAAAGTACCCGTGGATAGTGAGTTTCAAGTCATTTGGACGGTGTTGCCAAATTTCACTCGTCGCCTCTACAACACGTGAAAACGAGAATTTCGTGCAAAAACGCAAAATTCGAACTAATTTTCTCGGCGAAGCCGCATTTTTCCGCAACTTCTGACTTCAAGGCCTATTAGTACGCACTAAGGACTACCATTTCTCATATATATACCCGCTGGATGTGGCAGGATGTTTGAACGTAAGTTCTCTTGAAAATCGGAAAATTTACGTTTTTAGCTAAAAACTTTGAAGTAGCAAAAATATATCAAATTCAAATTAAAATTGGATGAAATAGGCATTAACTGATTGTAAATACCTTCAGGAAGACGATTTATGTACAAAAATTTTGTTCTGACTTCATTTGAAACACTTTTTTTTACTTTGATTCTAGTCTCGTGCTGAGGCTAAATTTAATGGTGGTAAAACTGATTTTTCCCCTGGTGGATTCTAGGTGAATTAATCTAGTTTAAACCCGCTAAGCACAAGTTTCTAAATCAAAAATCTATGTAGATTCCGAATATCACAACAGTTTTTCCCAATAGCGCCTTTTTTTTTTGAGTTTATGCCAGCTTTTTTGGTCAAATACCACATAGTGCGGCGCACTGTGGTTAGTGTGCCACCTGCAATTTGGCATCAATGTTTTTCCTCCATTTAACTCAATGTAAAACAATCGATTGCTGATAGTGAAGCGCTGCTTCACTGTCCAATCGATTGTTTTATATAGAGTCAAATGGAGGAAAACACATAGTTGTCAAATTGCAAGAGCCGCCACTGGATTAAATCAAATGGGTATCCTCAAAATTTCATTCCTGTGGCATCTTGCAATCATAAGTTTTGAGTTTATATACCTGCTAGAATAGCCTTTCACCCCTACAAGACGCAACTTTAAAGCTATAGAAGAAGTGGGAAATATTGAGGCAATGAGAAATAAATTCCCTGTAGATTAAGTGAAAAAATAAAAAGCATTAATATTAATAATAAAAAAATAAAATAAAATTGATTTTGGCTTTGCTTCATGGAGCCAGATTTGGGGAGATTCGACAAAATCGGAAATGAATTGAGCGCCTTCAAATGGGGGGATTATGCAAAAAGCGTGTCGTGAGTGGCGGCTCGTGCATTTTGGCAACAATGTTTTCCCTCCATTGGAATACATGTAAAACAATCGATTGCAGGCGAAGCGCTGCTTTACTATCGAATCGATTATTTTGCATTAAATCAAATGGGGGGAAAACATTGTTGCCAAAATGCACGAGCCGCCACTGATTGCCATTGTGACTAAAGTGCGGCCGCGGCGCGCGCTTCGGCGCGGGGATTCGGGGAATGCAAGACAGAAAGAAAGAGTAGCGTCACTAAAATGAAGCTGCGTGGAGAGGTCAGGGAGGAGGAGGAGGAGGAGGAGGAGGTGGAGGAGATGCGATGGTCGATGGTGCGGCATTCGAGCTGCAGTTTTCTCTCTTGGCGAATGACGGAATGACCTTGATACCTTGGATCGAACGAAATAAATGAATAAAAAAAACTTGTTTATCACCACTTTCATGTTTTTGTTCTGTGTTTCTGTCCCGTCACTCAAGCTCATTGACTCTCCTCCAGCTGTCTCCTCGCAGTCTTCCTATGTACCAGCGCAATAAGCGAGCGACGAGCGTGTCGCATGAAATGAGAAAAAATAAAATAAAACGGGAGACACAAAACGAAGTCTCGAGCTGAGATCGCGATTTGCGGTTATAGTTATTGTTCGTGAAGTATGTAGTCGTACTTTTGCGCCATCAGTTCCATAATTGATCGGACAACAATCGAATTTACCCCCCTCCTCCCCCTTCCTTCTCTCCCCTTATCTATCGGCATCTATTAGTAAGAACGAGTTGATGAGCTCTAGACTGATTGATGCATGTAAATTGATCAGTTGTAATGTTTGGATTGTTTGGATTCTATTTGCGAAACAAGGCCTTCGTACATGCCAGAGACAACAGAGACCACGCACTACCTATCTCGCCCATAGTCTCGCATGTAGTGGAAACTTTTTTTTTCGGGGTCGCAACAAAACTACGCCCAACGGCTCCTATGTTTACTGTTGCGAACAAAGAAGAAAGTCAGTAGCCAATCTGAATGAAGCATCATTGTTTCGGTCTTTGGTCAACAATCAACATAGGAGCTGTTGGATGTTGTTGATCCCCATGTTGTTTTGTTGAGTCCCCGAAAATAAAGTCGTCCACTGCGCGATCGGAACGTGCGTGGACTTTGTTGTCTTTGGTAAGTAGTAGTTTATTTTCATTTCTGTTTTCCCTCACCATTTTATCTTCTCCCTTTTCCCCCTTTTTTTTCTGTTTCCTTTCCCCTCCTTCCTTTTTACCTTTTTTAAACGCTCCTTCCAAAAAAGTACGGGGTCTTGAGCCCTTAAAGCCCCCCTCTCCACGACCCGCCGCACTATGGTCCCAAATCAAATCCTAGGTGGTCAAAAATCGATATCGGTTCAAAGTCTGAAAAAAAAACTATTCTAGCTAGGTACTATAGACGATTTTAGGGGGTTTATTTAGCAAGGTATTTACCCCTGAATTTTCATATGTACATCGGAGAAAATTATTAGATGGTACTTTAATTCCTGTGATGTTTCATGTCTTTGTATTTTTGACCACCTAGGACTCGATTTGGACCCATAGTGCGCCGCGCCGCTGCACGGGAGCTTAAAGCTGGTAGCAATGATTAAACGATCATTAACCAGAGACAAATAATCTGACCAGTGTCTGTGGAGCAGTGGCAGCTCGTTCAATTTGGCAACCATGTTTTTTGCCACTTAAACCTATGCAAAAGTATCGAAATCTTAGGGGTGCGACAGCAACTCCTGAAGATCGATTGTTTTACAAAGGTTTAAATGGAGAGAATACGTTGTTGCCACATTGCACGAGCCGCCTCTGTTGTGGAGTCCACTAAATCGAATTTGCAACGGAAGCAGAGTCGCAAACTGGCAATCTGTGGTAAAAAAAAAAAAAAAAAAAAAAAAAAAAAAAGTGGTCTAGTATAGTAGCCGCGTCGCTTTGCGTCGTTCGCCGTTGCTCCTTCCAACTGTGCTAACGCTGACAGTGTTGACTGCAATACAAGGCTGCCAACTCTCAGGGTAAAATCCTCATACCTTTCGCAGTAATTCTAATGGGAAATATTACGTTTTTAAACATTATATCTGACAACACTGCTGATTTAAGCGAGAAACCCGCGATCCGCTCTTTTTTTACCTCCGCGTGTAGTGGCCACGCGTAGCATGTGGCTGCAACAGAGAAAATACACAAGATCCAGAGAGTCCAGTCGTCAGTCGGTCAGATGATTCGCTTTGCTCCAGTTTAGGAGTCGCAGTCGTCTTGGTTACTTGGTCTTAAATGACAGCTCGCTTCCAAGTCAGAGTCAGAATCAGAATCAGCGACAGCGACTTAAAACATCATACCGCAGAAGCGTACCTACACTGCATAGATACGGTCATGCGAGTCAGCAGTCGGCAGCCATTCAGCAAGGGCCAGAAGCAGCAGAGCACCGCCCCGCCCGCCCGTCCGCGTTCACTGTGAGAAGTAGCAAAGTGGTCAGCAGTGCAGTGGTCCGAGATGATAACGGGTGCTGATCCTCAGAGGCAAAAATGGTTCGTACGGTGACGTATATAGCTAGACAAGCCCGTAACCAATTACTCACACAAGCTCATCATGAATCCATATAGGTAGCAGTGGCGAAGCGTGCAATCTAGCAACGTTGCATTCGTTCCACCTGAACTCATGAAAACTATCGAACTGTAAGGAATCGCCGATGAATATTTGGTTCGACCTTTAGTGTGTGTTAAAATGGAGAAAATGCTTCATTGACAGATGCAGGGCTGCTATATGGGCCGACGTTTATGCGGAGGGGGCAATATTACCTACAATTTCGCCGACCTATTTTTTCTGCTTGTTCGTCTTCACCCCCCCCCCCCCCCCCCCCACCGTGGATAGTGTCACCCGGGCAAGAGCAAGGGTACCGGCACGGAATGGCCCTGCCCGATAGCACGCTTTGCCTCTGACCCATATAGATCTACGAGGATGTCTGTATGAGCTAACTAATAATGGATTTTTAATAATGGGTCTGTTTCAAACTTTTGCTCCTGCTATAGACATGGTCTACTTCGGTATAAAATAACGTGGCGTAGCGTGCGATCTAGCAACGTTGCAGTTCGTCCAGTTAAACCCATGAGAAAGATCAAACTATTGGGTGTTCGGTGAACACCTTTGCATTCGACCTTTTACATGGGTTTGATTGGATGAACTGCAACGTTGCCAAATCGCACGCTATACGCTTCTGCCTTGTAAGGTGTGTGACCCAAAGGTGGCCCGGCTCTTAAGGTGGCCCACCCCAGCGTATTTCAATTAATTACACGAACTGACGATACATGGCTTTAGTGCTGAGTAGCAGGGTGCCATCGCTTCCCCCACTACAAAAATCAAGAGCATCGGGCGATTCAGTCGGCACGGAACAGTGAAACGTCCATTTTCGCAGGTCTTCAGCTAATTTTCACGGAAGTAATCAATTGTAAAAGCTAAGCCCTTAAATTGATTCCACCTTTGACTTTCAATTCATCATAATCATTATAATTTCTGGTGTAACTAGGGTCTAGATTCCGTTTTCGAACGATAAAATAGCATCTGAATACTTATTAATGAAATTTAAAAGGGGGTGTCCACCTTCAGGTACTTCAAAAATATGAGGGGTGGCCACCTTAGGTGCATGTTTTGCGCAATGTCAAAACTCGACTTTTTTTCAAACGCAAAAAAAACCTCAAAAACAAGCAAATTTAAAAAAAAGTAAATTAACATATGATAGCCAACTGTCTGAATAGTAAATTGACATATTTACTTTTTTTTATCTCTCATGCCTCATATGTGCATATTGGCCCCAAGCATAGGTATGACCACCTTTGGGTCACTTACCTTACGCTTCTGCCTTGTACACTATATATCATTTGATTAATAATAGAAATCTTTTCATCGATTTATTGCGACATCTCGCGCCTTAAGTCTCAACGAGCGTTCGACGGCCTACCCATTGATGATCTCGATATGATTGCTGTCGATGCCATCAAAATCAGACAGGAGAGAGCAATCGAAGGGTCATGCATGTATAGTTAGGTCACCAAGTGTAATCTGACGATGAGTGACATAAATCATCCTCTCGGAACTGTGGGTAATCAATCATTGATCATTTGATCCCAGCCAACGGTATAGTTTCGTTATGAAGCAGGTCGCGTATTACACCACACGTATACGTCTTTTTTCTCTGCGGTCAGCTAAGCGTCGCTTATATCATTGGTCACCTGATTTCTGTCGGCATCGATCGCGGTGGTCAGGTGGTCAGGTAGTCAAAAAGGTCAAAATGTTAAAATGGCCACGATCAAATTTGTATAAAATAATGATAGTTACATAAAAAAAAAAAAAGTTCTACGCTTAATAACTTAATGAAATTAACAGGAATATCAAAACTTTTACAATTTTAAGAAAATAGACGCCGAGACCTCCTGGATCGCATCAATAACTTAACGATTAATGAAACCAGTTTTAAGAAAATACGTTTTTAATTTGTCAAACCTTTCCCGCCAAGGTTTTGCCATAAGCAAGACATGCAACCTATATATTAGATATAAAAATGAAAACAAGAAGCGTACCGTATATATACGGCACGCTTAAAAACATAAAAAAAAAGAAAAGATTGCACATTTCAATTCAGTGTATGACTGTAATGCGCGAAAATACTCTGATCTGTAATCTTTTTTAAATCGGTGGAAGTAACGCCGTTAATTAATTAAAATATCCACAATTTTTTAAAGTTATCGACGACTCTATACCGGCTGAGAAAAGATAAAAGACGCTAGTATTTTCGTGCATTACAGTCATACACAGAGCTAAACTCTGTAATCTTTTCTCAACCGGTGGAATCTTCGGTGAATTTCAAAATGCCACTAAATCTACCCAAATCGGCTGCTCTGCAGGCCGATTCTGCTCATTTGGACGAGACGAGACGAGATAGCAAGAAACGATCAATCCCATTGGTTTAAATGGCGTCACGTGACAGATTTGAAGTCATTGCGGCACGAGTGCGAGTAGTTCCTAGTCATTTATTTCGAAATCATGACTCAGAACTACTCGTACTCGTGCCGCAATGATTTCAAATCTGTCACGTGACGCCATTTAAACCAATATGGGATTGATCGTTTCTTGCTATCTTGTCTCGTCTCGTCCAAATGAGCAGAATCAGCCTGCTGGTAGGGACTATTTCCATTAGATCCATGGGATTTGTGTTTTTTGAGGAAGTGATGAAGGAGGTCCTTGGAAATTTTTGACGGAAATGACTTATAAAGTGTGGGGAATTTGAGCTAAATCTAGCGTGAAGCAGAAAACTATGGGCCTGAGAACGTCTCAAAGCAAAAATCTGAAAGTAAAGTTCTTATATATCAATTCATCATTTATAAACTTTTAAACCCAATTTCAATCTCAGAGCACACTTTTAATAAGTAATTAAAACCGAGAAATGTTATTGACATTTTTTAAATGAAGCTTAGAACAATGGTATTGGACACTAGCAGATCCAAGTTATTGCCCTTCTCTCTCTTCTCCCAGCATTAGAGTGCATGTGTTAGCAAAGGATAGAAGAGGGGGGAAAATCACGTGACTGCCCTTAATCTGTCCTTTTCTATCATACGCGTTCTAATGGAAGAAGAGAGAGAAGGACAGATTTCTAGATCCACCAGTGGAATTGGATGACTTTTTTTCGCTGATTTTTGGCCTTTTTTCGATCTCTGATCATATGGCAGTGGCGTCAGATTTGACCGAAACTTTCTTGACGTTCTTATGGATTTAAATACGGGAAGCTCCACGAACTTTTTGTCAAATCTGGAAACAAGGGCGAGACATGCCTGTATATAAGGGCTGCCTTTTTGCGTATTATTAAATATCTCAACGCATTTTTGTTTTTAATTTTCCCGCCAAAGTTGACAACGTTGATGCCTGTTAATGAAACAAGTCCTCGTGATGCAGCGAAGAACAATATAGGTACGCAGACGGCGACTGTAACAACCAAAGAAGGATCGACGAGAAAGACAGAAGAAAAAAAACAGAAAAAAAAGGAAACGAAAGATTATTGCGATTGCAAAACAATGGATGGAAGTTAGCGAAGATATCAGCTCGGGTTGATGGTTGCTGCCGGGAGTAAATTGAGTTCAAACTGATGTACTTACACACTTACACCCGGAGGAGCGCCGATGAATCTCCCTGGATCTGCTCTCTTAGAAATAGGTTACCGATGTAATTAAACGAAACAAAACAATAATGGATACATTACTAACCCTGCCGCCCGTTACGGTTAGTTGGTCAGCCCCGAGATGGGCGCCATGAGGACAGTCGGTGGGCTTTTTTGAATGGTTTTAGATCGAGTTATCATCTCGGGTTAGCCGCGGCAGCGTAAGGATTATTTGAATAATTTAGTGAGATTTTTGATGGCAAATCACGGGCGAAATTGAGCTTTCTCTCATCCTTGCTTAAAGTCCAGATGAAATTCATTGACAACTGAAGAGATTTATACGAAACAGACCTATTAGTATTCCGACGTTGTCATATAATCTCAACTTATTAATTCCCTTAAAAATAATCTGATGAATAAAATTGCTTGATATTTTCAGGAATACTACAAAGCAAAACGCAAAGGAGGAAAGTACCTGGAAATTTCAATAAATTCTTTGCACTAGGTCTAATTTGATCAGTGTTGCCAGATGGAGGGTAAAAAGCCGTATCGTCCCCATTTAAATCAATGTAAAACGTGCGGCTTTTTCATCCCAAT
This sequence comes from Trialeurodes vaporariorum, assembly GCA_011764245.1. Lineage (NCBI taxonomy): Eukaryota > Metazoa > Arthropoda > Insecta > Hemiptera > Aleyrodidae > Trialeurodes > Trialeurodes vaporariorum. Next base: position 53,491,001 of record VMOF01000220.1, read on the forward strand.
CTGGCAACACTGAATTTTATTATAATGTTAAAGTCGATTGAAGATGGCAACGTCTAAAGTCGAGAAGGTTCCTTCAGTATAAATGAGTCCAACTATAATGCAATAGCGGCGACTGCAAACTTAATTTCAAGACTGCAATATACAGTGGCGGCCGGTGTCACGTGGCAACCATGCTTTTTGCTTCTTGAACCTATGCAAAAGTATCAATATCTTGGGGGTGCAATTGAACCTCCTAAAAATCTATTGTTTTATTTAGGTTGAAATGGAGAATATACATTGTTGCCACCTTGCTCGAGTCGCCACTGCCTCAGCGCAACCGCAATGCTGTTATATAGTACAGCGCCATTGGCAATGGGTTTGTTGCATATTTTTGCTACAGCGTTATGAAAGGTTGATTCTGGTGTAAAATCGCTTGAAAATCACATTGAGAGCCATAGCTGCCGTTTTGCGTAAAATAAATACTATTTTTCTATTCACCGATGATTCCACCGGTTGAGAAAAGATTACACAGTTCAGTTCAGTGTATGACTGTAATGCACGAAAATACTCTGATATGTAATCTTTCCTTGATCGGTGGAAACTCCGTTAATTAATTAAAATATCCGCAAGTTTGTTAAAGTCATCGACGACTCCACCGGTTGAGAAAAGATTACAGATGCGAATATCTTAGTTCATTACAGTAATACACTGAACTGAACTGTGTAATTTTTTCTCAACCGGTGAAATCATCGGTGAATAGAAAAATAGAATTGATTTATGTACGCAAAACGGCAGCCTTGTTGAGAGCATCAAAAAGTCTCAAAACTCACGAAAGCTGACATCAACATCTTTGTTCCTCAGTCAACTTAGGATTCAGTTGGACGCCGTTGTTTTGTTAAGGGGAGACAGCCGTCAAAACTTCGAATTTTTGGATTTTTTTTTTTTTTTTTTAGTCTTTTCTTATTCTACACCTAAAAAAAATAATAAACAAAAATAAATAAATAAACAAAAAAAAAAAATAAAATAAAATAAAAAAAAAATAAAAATAAAAAAAAAAATAATTTACCACTATTTTTGGTTAAACTTTCATTAACTCTCCTGAAAAATTGTGTTTTTTTAACTTCCGGTACACTTTTCTCAGGATCTATTATACTTAGAAGGCTCATTTTTTTTTTAAAAATGAAGACCTTAAAAAGATCTACAATGTTAACTAACTTTTAATGCAAAAGTTTAAACTCTATTATTTATAAAATCAAAATATCACCTAAAAAATGACCAAAATTATTACCAAATTAGAAAAATTCACAAAGTTTTCAAAAAATTAAGGAAAAAAAAAGAGTTGGTTAACTTTGTTAAGAAGGTACTAAGACACAATCATGCAAAATCTCAGCTTTCTAGGTGCAATAGGAGAGGAGAAAAGTGTACCCAAGTGTGATACCTTTTACATGGGTTAGCATACCCTTAAGAGCCATAAAACAATTTTTGCCTCCCGATTTTTACGAAGGGCGAGATACTTTGAAGTGCGTGGTCCATTGTTTATTTTTTCTCTGCTATTCTCTGAGAAAAACTTCTGCAGATCCACGGGGGAGGACTGAACAAGATCAGATATGCGCGAGTGATTTCGAATTCAAGGAGGAACAAAATAAATAACGTTGTGCAAAATGAAATGCATACCGCTCTGGGAAAATAATCTGCGAAGACGAAGGAGGGATAGGCAACCAGGATGGTTTCCGTTTGCGGAAATGCACGAGCACGCAAACCACAATCCATCCGACCATCCAACCATCCGTATCCGTTTCCTAAATAGAGACGGAGCAAAACAAAAAAAAAAAAAAAAACAAGCTGGGGAACTCCAATACAATTTATGTATTGGTAAAGCGTGCCGCGGTAGGACTGTAGTTTTGTTTACAATTTTTTTTTTTATATTTAGCTTTTTAAATGTTTAGTTGTAATCGTTCATTCCAAGTCTAAGAGTTAATAGATGATTAGCTAACCCAGCAGAACCTCAATTTTTAGCGGAAAACTTGAGTTTCTTGCCTAGATATTTGTGAAGGTGTAATGTTAAAATTGTTACCATCGAAGCATTTTCGAAAATTATGGGTGAAAAAATAATCACCAAAGGTAGTAGGAAAGTGCGGGACTCGAACCGGAGTGCAGCCGCATACTACTGAGCCAGCTGATCACTTGACCTTGATGACGCGACGCTACGGACCAGATTCTTTGTCTCAATAATGAATGCTTTTGAGTGTGACTCAACTCAAGTGAGATACTTCAACGGCGAGACTTTGAAGGATTAAATAAAAACAATCAAAGCATCAAATGACTTCAAATAAAAAATGTTTGCAGATCTGAGTGTCTATTTAAGAAAAATTCACCAATATTTCCCCCAAAATATACAATATGACACGAGCAATGGAGTCTGGGTGAAAATCCTGAAATCCAGGTCACCCTAGCTCCCATCAGATTTACATTGCCAGCAGAGAGCGCCTCCACATTGTAAATATATGTATACCACAGAATACTCTAAATCAGAACGGAAACTTAATTGAATTTGAAATATTCTTTACTTCGGGTATATTCGGGTCTCTATATTGGAAAGTGAGCATTTCCGACAATCTTCGGCAAATGGCTGGGTTGTGAATTTGTGATTGGTTGTGCTTCAAATCTGATTGTAAATATAACCTGAAAAAGTACGTCCACCATCTTGAGAAGTGAGCAAACACGGTTGCCAGTTTCTGCTCAAGGTATATGGAGAACAGGTACGGACAACACTCGGCTCAGAGGGCGTGGCCCCTTCGAAAAAAGCGACTTCGCCGCCTTCTTGTCCCCTATTTACGCCGTGTATCTTCCATTGTTGTTTGTGGTTAGGTTTGAAGGGGAAGTTTATCTGAAGCAATACTTTATTTATTTGAACAACGAAATGTAATTTTTATCTTTAAATGTTAATGTTGTGACTATAGAATGGATTAACATCATCAATTACGTTGTTCCCTTTCCTTTTCAAGATGTGAAATCTAAATTTGAATCGCAGGGTCAGAAAAATGGCGGCGGAGTCGCTTTTTTCTCAACCAATCAGAGCCTACCTCAGAGTGTTGTCCATACCTGTTCTCCATGTACCTTGGTTTCTGCTGGTAAATTCCAATATTGTTTCTATTGGATCTTACGAGAGTTTCCATTCTAATTGTAGTATTCTGTGATTTATACCGCATGCGCAGCGAAACGAACGCAAGAAGCTATAGCCATACCTCCTACATATGGCACGCTTAACAAGTTGCCGTGAGGTACACCTCAACTTCTTCGTAATTTCGTATTGTCGAATGCGTGGAGTGGATACTATCTTTGCATACAGTCGTATGCAGTGATTGCCCGAAGCGGAATAAGATCGTCTCTAATACGCATGAGCCTCAGCTCAGTGGGGAAAAATGACTGATTGAACGACCAAAATACAAAACTTAAAATTGCCTGATCTTATCGTTGAATATTTTCCTAAAAATTACCAGTTGCCATAAGTTGATATCAGTTGACGTCAGGCTGATGTCAAGCTGATGTCTACCGATGTCAACTTTTGTCAACAGTTCATATTTAGTAAGGTAGCTTTCAGGACAAAATTTTCCTCATTTGGTAGGAATTGACCAAAAAATCCGGTCACTTTGAAGGTGGGCGGAGCCATGTAACGTACGGGCATGTAAGTACGGTACCGTAACAAAAAGTGAGTGGGAACCGCATCATGGGCGGATCCAGCAATTTGGCAACCCTGGATTCTTTCATTTGAATGCATGAGAAACAATCGATTCTTGAGGGGGTCATGGCCCTTCTGCTTATCGATTATTTTTCATGCATTCAAATATGAAGAATCTGTAGTTGCCTGATTGCTGGATCCGCCTTTGGAACCGCTTGGTTGCGATTATCGAGACCCACCTCCCGAGGTGGGTTACCTGAAAGGTGACCGGAAGGAACATTTGAAAATTGAAAATCCTTGTTTGTGATTGGCTTCCGTAAGTAACCGTGATTTCGAAACCCTGGTCACCTGGAGTGATCAGTGACCAGTGGTTACTAATTACAATGTACTTAATGCAATTGCGACTCTTGCGTACTCTTTACTTTTAGCTGACAAGTGTACGCTCACAACCAGAGAGGTTAAAATCGGTAATAGGCTAAGCTCCAAAATGATAATTATTTAAGGTGATTTTTACTTGCTGATATTTTTATGGCCGCTAGGCGCTAGATCGCAAATTTCTGCCCATCGTGCGTCGCTCCGTCGCGAACTGAGAGTGCACTGCGTATGCGCATGTAGGTTAACGCACAAACTGGCTTCCTTCTTGAATCGTAATTTATCATTAACGGAGAAGGAGAAACTCGCCTCTATATTTTCGTGACAAATTTATCTCGTTAGCAAATTAATGATTTTAGGTGTTCTTTTTTTCCCCCTTTCTTTCTTCACCTCTCACCTTGTTCTGAATTAAGAAGACGCCAAATAGGGGCTTGAAAAGATATCGGCGCATGCAACTCTCCGACACGCGCTGAGAGTTATCGGTGCAGACTCCGATTAATACGGAATCAATATCAGTAAATATTAGTTCCCATTATAAAGTGTTATTCACTCGTGTGATGAAAGCTTCAAATCGGTTTATTGACTCAGCTCTTAACACTTCTTTTCAACCCGGTATACTATATCGAGTCCCTTGATTGATGGAAATATTCTAGGTATAGGGGGTACCAACACGAGTTCAACAAGTAAGCATCAAAAACGACATAATATGTCGGCGAGATTCACCGTCCATCAGTATTAATTTCACTATAATTTTTAGTGTTTTAGAATAATTCTACGCCTACAATTTCACACTTTATCATCGCTATCTTACGTGTTTTGAGACGCTGATTTCAAAAATGCTATAAGTTTTCATTATGCTGGCCTAGATTTTACGTAAATTCGAAATTACGCCTTCTTAGCAAAAAATTCGAAATTCTGGAAAAAAATATGAGTTTTGAGTAAAAACAAAGGCCGAATTTGAAATTAGCGGGTCAAAACATATGGGAAACCTTGCTTGAGGGGTGAGAAAGAGGTATCATATGGTGAGAAACCCTGGTTTTACGTTCATAACAGCCGGACACACTATGTCGTTAAGGCGTAAAAATCGAGTTGAACGAGTTGTGATTGGTTGTTGGTTTTAGGTTAGGTTAGGTTTACTTCTTTCTTTCTTGAATTCACTTCTTGATGCGGGGTTACAGTATAATCAGAAATATCCCATTATTCGTGTCCAACGCCATCATTACCCACACACACACAAAGCACTTAATGAGTTGAGGAGTGAATTTCGTAAGTCAGTGCAACCATTGTAGTTTTTGCAGGTTTTTACATCTGAATCGACTCTTAAGGTGATTCCATGGCACGTGACCAAGGGGATAGATTAGTCTATCGATTAATGGTCATTTCCCGGATTTTATGCAGTTTTTTTTTTGTAAAACCAAGATCGTCAGCACCTGGAGGTAGATCTATCAAAGATATCTGTTAAGTTTGGATGCTCGAATCCGCAAAATAAGGACGTAACTATGGGAATTCGCACAATCGCTGTTCGATATATCGTATCGCACTACGGATTCCGAATTCCCACAGTTACGTCCTTATTTTGCGGATTCGAGCTTCCAAAATCAACAGATATCTTTGTCAGAGCTACCTTCAGGTGCTGACGATCCTGGTTTTACAAAAAACAAAAAAAACAAAAAAAAAAAAACAAAAAAAAAAAAAAATCCATAAAATCCGGGAAATGACCATTAATCGATCGACTAATCGATCCCATTGGTCACGTGCCATGGAATCACCTTAACCCTTTAAGGGCCAAGCCCGAGTATACTTGTTTTTCTCCTTTTCATATTGTTTTAGTCTTCATTCCAGATAAACGCGAATATCGATGAAAATACTTACAAGATAAGGTCTCTTGTGGCGCCATCAATTCGTCGTATAGGCAATTCTAACTCCCCCGAGTACGAACAGTTAACTACCTTCCCTATGTAAACGGAAGAGTTTCGTTCTTCTGCAATAACCTGGTCCTTAGAGGGTTAATTAAATCGCTTACAGCAAAAGTGCACAACAGCCCGATTGTTTTTGAGGCCAATAAAACTGTAAGTGAAAACAGCCTCGTCGCACGGAGGAGTATTTTGCTTCTAAACCTGGCCAAAAGTCAAATTTTGAAATTCGCACTTCAGTGGATGACATTGGTACCTAAAGTTGCCTAAGGGGTGTGGAAAGACATCCTGAAACGACCGGACTCATATCTCTCCACCGGTGGAAGTACGGTGAACTCAAAGTTGACCCTTTGTCACTTGTCGAGTAAAAACTGTATTATCCACTATTCCATTCATATCTACAGATGACGTTGCTCGAAAGTTCTAAATATTGAATTTTGGGTTTTATACGTAATTTATGTTCATACTAAAGGTGATTAAATACATTTCAATCATTATTTCATCTCATAAATTTGTTTTTCAGTGCCCATTATACCTATTTATTTTATTTTTCATAGAATTTGGACAAGAAATATGGTAAAAGTACCCAATTCAGCGGTATTCAGTGATCAGATTGGCATGAAAAGATGCGGAAGATAGTCTAGAATCAGATTTTTAAAACCGTAGCTGCTCCAAACTGCTCCCCGAAAGCGCACAGAGGTTTAAAGTTTCATTTACTAGGCCAAAATTTTCAGATTTGATCAGTTTTAGCATTCACACGAGTCTAAATCATAATTTAAGCAGCAAACCCGTCTCAAGAACCACGCACAGTCTCTAAAATTTTCTTTTACAAAGGTCAGGGGAAGAAAGAAGTAGGGGGGGGGGGCGTGTCAGAGCATCTGATAACTTAAAAATAGCTAAAATCGTGGGAATGAGAAACTAAAGGTTGAGTTAGTTTAACGCGGTACATTTCCGTTAAAATACAGTCCTATGTCTGAAGGGAGAAGCATACAAATCACGTGCTGCCACAGCAAAACCACAAAAAAAAACAAAAACAAAACAAAAAACAATTAAGAAAATTAAAAAAAAAAAAAAAAAAAAAAAAAAAAAAAAAAAAAATACAAAAAAAGACACAAAGGACCTGAGGATGCCTCACCAGACGAATTTTCTGATGACAAGTCATGAATAGACTGATTTACAATGCATATTTTTTTTAGTCATATGTTTGAAGAATTTTTTTTTAAAAAAAAGTATTAATTATGAAAAAAACAAAAAACAAAAAACAAAAAAAATCATACTGAAATGAAAACTCTTTAATTAGAGACTCGGTTCATTTCATTTCGGCCAAAACAAAATTGATAGTGCTAGTTGGTAACAGTACGTTTTTATTTTAAAGAAATTCCGAAATAAGCAGCTCTCCCCGCCTATGATAGGATAGATGTTTTTCTTGTGAATATGATTGAATAGATGAAAACTCATGTTGTTCCATCACGAGAGCAGCCAGCAGCCGTTGTGCATTTGCTTGGTTTTTCATAAAAATCTTGATGCTAATCAATCATTTATATCTTTGATTCCTTGTTTTTAAGATGATATGCTCTTATGGGGGGGGGGGGGGTGGCAGGTTAGGTGATAGAAAACCAATAATTATGCAGGACTACTCTTACCTCATTATTTTATCAAGCATCATATTATAAGGAGATTGTGTTGGGGGAAAAAATTTCATTATTGCACGATATGGCAATCATGGATTAAAATCAAATTCCTGCTTCTGTTCTTCCTACTCAAAATATAAAATGTTACTCGAATAACTCACTTTTATAAGTATACTAAATCTGCATCGGAATCCATTCACAGTGTTGCCAGGTTTGGACGGGGTAGAATAGTCCACGCGTGGACAGTTTTCGAGTTTGAAATTGTCCACACTGTGGATAGGGATGGAGAATCGGAGGCGGAGGCGTGGACAGTTGTGGACAGTTGTAGCTATATTCTCATCAAAATAGTCTACGTGTGGTCGAATCTAGCCACTATTGGCAACACTGTCCATTCAGCGCAGTCTCTAGCAGTCTCTAAACTTAATGTTTTCATGGCTCAATTGAATAAATGACCTCAAAACAGCCTAAAAATATTTCTTACTGAAAATCTGAGTAAAAATTCGGAAAGTTTGGGTAAAAATACCCCTAAGATGCAATTTTCAAGCAATTTGAGCGGTAAAATCTTTTTGGCCAGGTTTAGAGGCACGATACTCCTCCGTGCGTCGATTTACCCTGCATAGTCTCAACACAGAGAAAAATACTTCGGTAAAATTTGATCTCCAAAGTTTTCCACTGCAGGAACCGCAAAAGGTTCCTGCAGTTAAACTACCGAAATAGACGGTACTTAGGACCGAACACTTTGGTTTCTTCCACTGAAAACTTCGGTGATCAAAATAAACCGAATATTCACTTCAAACAACCGAAGCATTTTTCTCCGTGAATAACCATAGTTTAAACGTCGCGTGGTTTATTGCATTATTGATATCGTTTCCAGAGTATAGTAAGTAATCGAGTAAGTTCCAGTCAGTATCCTCGTGAAAATGAGATGACTCTTTACTTACTGCGTAGTGCGTAGGTACGTATGAATAAATTGTTATCAAAGAGGAAAAATACTGGAGGATCTTCATTGATATGAAAGGCTTAGAAAGTGAAAAGAAGAAGATTCCAAAGAAGGTAGAATTGAAAACATTCAACATTCAAGTACTTATGATAATTTTTAATCCGCATCCATTGGGAATAGAAGAGGATTATATCGTTTGAAGACGATGAATGTGTTGCCGATGAATTGTTGGATCTCTGCGAATTCCAGCAGAGACCCATCCCGATGGGGTAGGGCATGCAGCAGAGGCCAGTGTTGCCGTAAACTAAATTGAACAAAAAAAAATGAAAGCAATCCTGGAAAAATGTTGAAATTTTTCTCATCAATTTCTTAGAATCCACATCTCTGAAATTTCACTCTGACATTGATGCTAAGCTTTGAAGAATCTCCCCTTTCAATGAATGAAAGCACATTTTCAAAATTTCTCATGCCATGAAATCTGTAATGTACCTAACCAATTTTCAGCTTCGGCGCTGTTTATGATGGAAAAGCATGTTTATTTCCCATCAATAATTCCTAATGATTTTTAAATTGCTGGAATGGTTTCCATTTTCACACAAATTCCCATTTTCAATGTCTCGCCGTTCCAAAATTCCAAACTCTGGAAAAGTTATCGCTTAACTTAGTTTTGTCACATATCGTTGCAGTTGTTAGCAAAAGCAGAACCGAGACGAAAAGAACTGTGGCGGCTCGTGCATTTTGGCAACAATGTTTTCCCTCCATTTGATTCAATGCAAAATAATCGATTCGATAGTGAAGCAGCGCTTCACCTTCAATCGATTGTTTTCCATGCATTCAAATGGAGGGAAAACATTTTTGCCAAATTGCACGAGCCGCCACTAGCAAAAGAATGCCAGACGACTCATGAAATTTTGGCTCCGGTCAATGGGTCATTCGCGGATTTAAGGATTGTATCCGCGACTTGTCTCCATTTACATAAGGGGACCTTGAAGAGTCCTAACCGAGGAAACCATATAGGTCATAAGTTCCTTGGGCGCTTGGTAAGTTCCAATGCTATATCAGTGCCTCAAATTAACCAAAAACATTGTTGAATTCACGAGAAAATATTGGGACCAATAAATGTTCGGTACAGACGGTCCCCGAAAGACGTTGGATGGTGAGCGTTTACGTGTGGTTTTAAACAGCCGTACCTACGTGCTCACCAATCATCTGCGAGCAGGACCGTCGGTACCAATCATTTATTGGTCCCTGGTATCTAAAGGGGTCTCTCTATCCACCTCTGAATTTAAAAGCGCAAATTGACTGCTTGAGCCAATGGGCTTCTTTGTTGTCGATACATCGGACTCGACCTATCGCCTTCAAGGCAGCTCATTGGCTCAATCAGTTTATTCGCGCTTTTGAATTCGCAGGTGGAGAGACCCCTTAATGGGACCCTTGCAAACTTTTGCTAAAAAAAAATAAATAGTCCAATCTGTTGTGAAGCGCAAATCACGAAAATCTCACTAAAAAATAGTCTAAAATTCAGTAATAAACTCACAAAATTGCCATTACGGCAAGATCGTAATATGGCGGTAGGTATCGAGGGAGATTCCTGTCTAATTTGTCACTTTCTCTACGGAAACACAGAGACAGGTCTCAAATTAGAAAGGAATCTCCGATGATACCTACACCTCTCCGCCATTAGGCCCTATTCTGAGAGTGAATTTCGTGATTTTTTAGTATACTCCTCGTCATTTTTACAGGTTGATATGCGCGAATCACCTGTAACGAAACTTTGCGAGAGCCCCATTCCCAAAACCATGCACGCAAGTCCCCCTTTATCCTCACGTTAAATCTCCTTTTCTCGCCTTCGTGAAAGCCTGGAACCAACAACCAATCAGAATTCGTTGAGCTCATGCGTATATGTCTTCACTCCCCATCGAACTTTTCTTCTAGGGACTCCTAAGATTTATATGCATCGTTGTTGATTGTTGAAACTTTGCATACCTAGCTCAAGAAATTGGACGGTATCAGTGAGGCAACCCGCAATGTATGGAGGTGCGGCGGGGGGGGACGTAAAGCCGCGTCGTCGCTCCCGGCTGTTGGTCGACGCGACGCCAACTGGTTCTCTAACTCCGTCCGTTCCGTGGAGGACCAAAAGAGTGAGTGAGAGAAGTCAGAAGTGGTCTCCAGTTCCAGCGTTCCAGCTCCACTCTCCTGCGACAAACGGCGGCTGCCGTAGCACCTGAGCACCGGTTCAAAACTTCGGTTAGTTTTATGCTAGTTTCTGATCGTGACTTCCATCTCTCTCTTTCTCTCTCTATCTCTCAGTCACTCCCTCCTCTTCCCTTTCCTTCGAGTTCTCCTGTGAGTCTAGCGGCTCCCCCTCCCCCCAACCCTCTTTCACGGGGACCACGATTCCCCCTCCTTATTTCTTTTTTACTCGGAGGAGCCGCGCGGTCCTAGACGCTGACGCTAGATTCAGTCATTTCTTCGCCCTCAACGTCGGAGTGTCTCGCGGGGTCTTTTTTGTGTGCTTGTGTTTACTGTTTACCGTCCGTCTGACGACTGATTCTTCCTCCGTCTCGGAATGGCGCAAGGATCACCGCGTCTTTGATCCTCCCGAGTGTTATTGTTTACATTTTGCGTGCAGTGCCGTGTGTTTTGTGCTGTGGTTTCTGGGTGTTATCAGTGTGATTCTCTTGTGTTTCAATTTTAGATCCTTGGAATGGCGCAAGCTGCCGTACTTCGCGCTCAAAACAGAGCTACCACTAAGGTATTTACAAATTATTTTAAATAGTCTTCGCAATTCATGGAGGAAAAAAGCTTTCAGTTAAATCAACTGAACTTCGGTTATGAGAACCGAAAACTTCGGCTCATATGGAACACCGAGGTTTTCGGTTCCCATAACCGAAGACCTTCGGTAAAGTTGATACCGAAGTTTTCAGTTGTGACTTTGTGAGTGTGCTGAAGTTTTCGGTTAAGGTAACTGAAGGTTGCAGTTACGTGTACCGAAGTCCTCAGTTCACGTGACCGAACCCAGATATGCAAGAAAGATTATTGGAAAAGATATTAAAAAATCCTGTCACCCTCTTGCCAACAATCTTTTTACGAGTTTTTCATTATAACATTTTGGTATCATTCTTATCTTCGAATAATATTGATGCATTATTTGAAATGTGCTTATAGCGATTTCCCGACTACATATCTGCCCACAACTCAATGGCTACCGAAGTAATGCTTGCTGCACGTTACTCTAAGTTTGAGAGGTGATGCAGTTAAAGTGCGTATACGTGTTTACGACCATACTGCGGAGATCGTTCAATTGAGATCTTGGCATTGTGTACTATCCGAATTGTATATATTATAATAGTTTTTACTACCAAACGCAAAAGTTTTGGCTGTCATTCGAGGTATGTGCGGCGAATCCTCTAGTAACCAAAGCAACCTTATGCGCTTTGCGTGCATTCGTAACAGCCACTAAGCCATGACTACTAAAAATGTCCACTGCGTTTTAATCGAAACTATAATTTTATACGCCTTTTAACCGAATTGCAATTCTTTCTCAATTTTCACTTGCTTCAGCAATCGCTTACTTAAATGAAAATAAGTTTTTGCCAAATAGGCATGTCCGTAAAATTGGGAAAAGAAAGCCCTGGTGGGTCTAGATGACATCGGACGATTGGACGAGCTTGTCGGATAGCGCACTTGCTTACTTGTGTTTTAATGTTTTATAAGTAGTATTAGACATGAATTAAACAATACGGTGTCTTTTATGATGTCATAATCCCCAATAATTTTTTTGACTGGTTTTTTGATGTTTTTGACGTGTAAATGTACGTACATGTTTGTATGAAAATCTGCATCACAGTCACCAAACTTATTATCTAGCTCCTATCGGAGTGTTCTTGGGGCTTTAGCAAGTTCCGATGCCGTTTTTGCCTTAAAAAAAAAAACAAAAACAAAAAACAAAAAACAAAACAAAACAGAAACCAAGACCAAAGCCGAATTTGTTTGCATTCTAGTCCCGATGCAAGCGCGAAAATATATTGCGTTACATGGTTTACTTGCTCTGATTGTGAGTGCGGTAAAAAAGTGTCAAAATCATGCAGGAGATGTAAACATTGAAATCCTGATCAAACCCCTTCTCTGTCGAATGAGTTGATCCAGCTACTATAAGGAGTGGCCCCCTTCAGAAATGAATGAAACTTTCAGGAATGATAGCAGCTAGCGAAGAGTCAACTTTCAGAATATAGAAAGTGTCTTGAATTTGTTCTTCATGCGGGGGAGGGGGCAGGGAGTTTAAGTCAAAACCTTCAATGCGCTATAACTTTCAAACCAAAACAGTTATCGACGTCAACTTTGCGCCAAAAGATGCGTTTTTTAAAGATCTTTTGATTAATGTGCTATAATATTATAATGTTGACGTTTGTTATACTTAATGTTAATATTTGAGCCAATTTTTGTCATTTTTTTTTTTTTAATTTTCAAAAAACTGTTTTTAAAGTTCCATAAATATGCGCAATGTAGATATCTGAACAAAAAACTTTTGTAAAAAGGCGATTTTGTAAGCTTTTGAATGGCGAAAACCGCGATGCCGGGAAACTTTTTGTTAAAGAGTTATGACCGCCCAAAGTTTCAAATCTAGCCAAAAATAGGGTTCTGCGTTCTGCCGACTTTCGATTATACGAAAGAATTAGTTGCTCCACCAATAATTGATGCAATTCATTATTACTTGGTGAGTGGTGTATTTTTTCGGTCGCTAAATTCATTTCGACAGTAAGCAGTTTTTCAAAATTTCCAAATCTAAGATGGCCGCCATGGTCATAGTTATTGGTCATACCCTCCGAGAACCAAGACTGCCCACCTAGGATTTTTCTCGTAAAGTGTGGAGAGGATGCATCGAAAGATTCGAAAGGGGTTTTTATATAGATAGATAGATGGATTGTCGGACGGTAGGACGGATTTTAGGTAGATAGATAAATAGATAATTGATTTATTCGAAAAATATTTTAACGGATTTATCTAAGAAAAAACAAAATCAACCATTCAAATCTAAATAAAATTGTCCAAAGAATTGCAGCAACATTTATGAAATCACCTCCTTAAATGATGTGAATCTCAAAAAAAGATTCGTCGTTAGCTTTGATCACTTCTGCTTACTTTAGTGTAGCATGAATTGTGGGTATGTTCAAATTGTAGTCTTACTGTTCGAAAAAAATTGACTTAAATACACGTGAAATATTATGTGAGGAAAAGTAGCTCGATTCACTAAAGTATAGATATAAAAGTCTAAAATCTGACTATTCTTTCGTAATTTTTATATAGTTCTTGACTGAAAGGGCTAATTAATCAAAATCTCGCATATGGTGCTTTCATTTTTTCCTTTCAGGTAATTTTTTTTCTTTTTCAAATGGAAATGTCAGCTTTTTAAATGAGTGTACCGACGCAATATGTATTGCCAATGATATATTCTACATTTTCAACAAACACATTGTTAGGATAAGCTTTTTTTTCAATCACGAACCGTTATAATAAGTCATGCGTTGAACCAGTTTTTATTTAGTTTGAGGCTACTCCGCGAATGGGTATCAATTGATTGTTAAATGTTAATTTTAATATGCCCAGCTGGTCGATCATTTACTTTGCCTTTAACCAGATTGTCAAGACTATCTATGAGTAATGCTATTGGTTGAAAATTGTCAGTCATTACTTGCAACAATGGATTCTCTTCATTTAAAACTGTGTGAAATTATCGATTCTTTGGTCTCCTAGTATATATATCAATGTTTTTACTTAAATTTAAAAATTTAAATGGCAACTTAAATTTAAAAATTTAAATGGCAAAAGAGCATGGTTGCCAGATTGCACTAGCCGCCATTGCAAATCGACACAGAACGTAATATATTCACCATCGTAATCACAAACAATAACGAGAAAGTAAACTTTAACGGGGAAAAACGCACATAATGGACTCAAAATGTAAGTACTATGAGGAAGAGAGACGTTTATTTACATTCTAATCAACATTCGATATTGCCGCCATCTATCGGCCATCTTTTGGTGCTCTCGGTGCATGCATGCAGGGTTGATTCGCCCGTTCATCCGCTATCTTAGGATTTCCTTGAAACGCCTTTTGGGGATTTACGAGTGGATTTTCAGACTATTTATGTCATCGCGGACATTTTGAAGCCAACGCGTAGATATAAAATTGCGACCATGTGAATAGGAGCATTTTTTGAGCTTGCGTGCCATGACGCGCATTTAAACTTTGTGGTTCTCGTTTCCGTGAAACTAAGTCTCGAAGGAAGTAGAATTATTCATTTCAACTGAGCGCGCATCGCAGCTCCGGCTTGAGAAATTGAAGCCTCATATGCATGACCTTGAACCTGATTTGATTGTAAGACTGAGACATTGCTCGCGGAATTACCCTTGGGTGAAAATTGAAATTACCGCTCGTGATGAGACTGAGAGGTAGATAATAGAGATGGCGCTGCGTCAGGTGTGACTATATATGCTCACTCAAGTGAAAATTGCATCGAACATCGTACTGGGGCCAAAAAAAGTTTGGACCTCACAATTCTCCTCATAGAAGTACGGTGCGTACTCGAGGGGTTTAAACCAGTTCAAACCCCTAATAAGCGAGCACTATAGTAATCTATCGATGACCGCTCGTAAGTCCAAACATTTTTGGTCCTAATCCGGCAGCGCTGCATTTCGTTCATTTAAACCAGTGCAAAGTATCGATTCGAGTGAGTGCACTGTGCACTCAACTAGTTGGACCTTTTTCATGAATTTTAATGAACAAAATGCAGCATTGCCAGATTGCACATGACGCCAATGCTGTATACGAGGGGCGTTCAACTTATAAGTTTACCTATTTTTTATCTCTGGCCTTGTTAGTGTTAGAAAAATTTCATTTATACGGTTAAATCCGCCAAATCCTTAGCTTTCCAACGGTATTTTTGTTTTTGAAATTTGAGCAATTTTTGTAGGAGAAAAAGCTATATTTCTACACCCGTGTCGAAAAAGTCCCCGCCAACTTCTGAGTTAGGAAGTAAAAACTAACTTTGACACTTGGAATGAAGAACGAAAAACTTTAAAATAAAAGATACATTTTATTTTTGAAGTTTTCCATTTTTACGACTTTCCCACATAATTTCCTTCCAGATTGATACATTTTCTGCAGCGATGAACCAGCTTCAATACCTTGGGTGAAAAACTCTCGGTCTAAGGACTTGAAAAAATTCCTTCACGGTATCCTTCAGGTGGTCATCTGACTGGAACTTGACGCCTCCAAGATTCTTCGTGATATGTGATTATAATGCATCTCATGATCATCTTAGATACGATTCCACGACAAAAATTGAGCGCAGCAACAGGTATGGAGCGATAACGGCTAATTTTCGTCGCTAATCAGACGAATGCAGTTGTTCAAAACAGGCGAATACTTTTTGCTGAAAAAGTTGGCGGGGGACTTTTTCGACACGGGGGTAGAAATATAGCTTTTTCTCCGACAAAAATTGCTCAAATTTCAAAAACAAAAATACCGTTGAAAAGCTGAGGATTTGACGGATTTAACCGTATAAATGAAATTTTTCTAGCACCAACAGGGTCAGAGATAAAAAATAGGGAAACTTATAAGTTGAACGCCCCTCGTACTTATACCTACTCTTTAACTTATATTCGATAGGCAGTGATCGCCCCCATTGGCGTCGCGTGCCATCTGGCAACAATGCAACTGCTCCATTTAAACTCATTAAATATATCGAACTTTCCTTGTGCACTGTGAACCCCCTGAATTCGATCTTTTACATGAGTTTAAATGGATAGAATGCATTGTTGCCAAATTGCACGCGACGCCACTGATCGCCCCGCTGTCTATCTATACGTAATACGTAAAGTTCATAGAGTTGTGTTACCTCCCACTAAAATTGACATCACTGCAATCGTTGGACAATGGACGAAATTGTCATGAATTTTAATGGACAAAATTCAGCGTTGCCCGATTGCACGTGACGCCAGTGCTCTACATACTCTAGCTTATGATAGGCAGTTTCAGTGATCACCCCGCACTCCGCAGTCTATTCGTAAAGTTCATAATCATGTTATCTCCAGCTAAACTTGACATCACTGCAATCACTGGCCGATGGACGCGGACGGTGGTGTAGTGCACATGGACGAGCGAACGGACGCCCAGACAGTAGACGGACCTCGGGATCAATTCCAGCATCTCTGCTCTCTGACCTCTACAATGCACGGTGCGGTGCACATACACTCACACTCTGATACACGCACACACACACTCACACTCAGATACACACGCACAGCATTCTCCGTATAGTTGCTCCCGTCCTGCTCAACCGCGGCCACCGCGCCTCACTGTTCGAGTCAGTACGAATATAATATTATCCAGAATCCAGAAGAGTAATTTTGAAATCGAACGCTTAGTTCAAGAATCAAGATTTCCATCGCGGAAGATTAGTCTTGAGTTTTTAATTCTTCACACTTATGATGTGTAAGCGATCGGTAATGTCCGTCGGTGCGGAGCGGAGCTGATGGCTGAGGAGCCCATGGGTGGATACAGGAACTTTTCTCTCTCTCTCTCTCTCTCTCTCTCCCCCCTCTCTCCCCCCCTCTCTCTCTCCTTCTCCTTCTCCTTCTCCTTCTCCTTCTCCTTCTCCTTCTCCTTCTCCTTCTCCTTCTCCTTCTCCTTCTCCTTCTCCTTCTCCTTCTCCTTCTCCTTCTCCTTCTCCTTCTCCTTCTCTCTCTCTCTCTCTCTCTCTCTCTCTCTCTCTCTCTCCCCCCCCTCTCTCCCCCCCTCTCTCTCTCCTTCTCCTTCTCCTTCTCCTTCTCCTTCTCCTTCTCCTTCTCCTTCTCCTTCTCCTTCTCCTTCTCCTTCTCCTTCTCCTTCTCCTTCTCCTTCTCCTTCTCCTTCTCCTTCTCCTTCTCCTTCTCCTTCTCTCTCTCTCTCTCTCTCTCTCTCTCTCTCTCTCTCTCTCTCTCTCTCTCTCTCTCTCTCCCTCCCTCTCTCATCCCTCTCTCATCCCTCTCTCATCCCTCTCTCATCCCTCTCTCATCCCATTTGGACGCGTCTGTTGGAAAAGGACAGAGATAGGGGCTAAAGTCACTTGATGGCCCCCCTTTGCTATCCTTTTCTAACACATAAGTTCAAATAGGAGGAGAGAGAGAAAGAAAAACTTCAGTATTGCCTATAATTATAAGCCCCCGAGGGTTTTGTATTAAGCGTAATTCTGGCCTCTAACCCAAATGGCCGGCACGTTTGGGTCAAAGAGGAAGTGAGTGACCACGACCTCGGAGTGATGGAGGCGGACTCCGCCAAAGGTCTGCGGGCCGTCAAACTATGATGGTGGGATGGTGCGCACCAATCACCAGATTTTAGTGCACGTTCTTTAAAGTTACCAATCCGGAAGATGATTGAAAAGAGTAACTACCTGAAATTCCGTCATTCATTGACTGGTGTATAGAATGTGCGACGGCATTGTATACTACACTTTGGGATAAGACTTAAAATATTACGTCACCCTTCTTTTAGCTACACACTGAGCGAAATCGCTTCTTTAAAAACAAGGAAACACGTTTACTTCTGACAATTTTCCTTGCGCGAAGTAAAGTTCTATTGCATGATAATGTGAATCACTGTCACAACAAGGAATCTTTTACTTGTATAGCATCATACATTTTCCTTGGGTTAAATGGTAGTCGATATTTCACTGTGCAGTTTCTTCAACACAAACGAAATACGCCTTGAATCAAAAAAAGGAATTCTCTCAGTGAGCTCGTTGTTTTTAGCGAAAGTTCGCATGTATCACCGAATTTGCCGTAAAGTTGGCAACGTTGTGTCATCCGTGGCATCTTCTCCGTGCACATGTGCTTGTGTCGCTTGAATGCAAATAAAACTATTATTCATCCGATTTTTGTGTTTAGTTTTCATGTCTCTGTTTGACAGTCTGGCGGTTTTGTTTGTCTCCAAAGCTGGCTGCTTATATACGCTCCGTCTCTCCACATAGCTCTCCGCTTGCCACGACTGCCTCGATCGTTGACGCACTATGGTCTGAGAGAATTGAGATTGTCAAAAACTGGGGAGGAAAAAAAATAAAAAAAAAACAGAAAGTTAATTTCTCATCAATTTCTCTGTTATATAAACGTTCGAGACCAATTTTAATTACAGAGAACTTTCAAGTTTTGAAAAGTAATTAAAACCTGAAAATGTCACTAAAAAGTTTTAAATAAGCGAGTAGAAGGTCGAAAACGAAGGTTTTTAATTCACTGATTTTCGGCCACTCGTTATTGAACGTAGACCATTGAGACCATAGCACTATGGTTTGAAATCGTAAAGAAGAGGCCAATAATCAGAAAGTGAATTTCTCACCAATTGATAATTCATCAACTTTTAAGAGCAATTTTAATCACGGAGAACACTTCCATAACAAGTAATTTACACTTAAAAATGTCACCAAAAAGTATTAAATTTAGCCTTAATGGTCGAAAACGATGATTTTTAATTCACTGATTTTCGGCCACTCGTTATTGAACGCAGACCATTGAGACCATAGCACTATGGTCTGAAATCGTCAAAAAAGTGGCCAAAAACCAGAAAACGAATTTCTCACCAATTAATAATTCGTGAACTTTCAAGAGCAATTCTAATAACAGAGAACACTTCCAACATAAGTAATTTACACTGAAAAATGCCATCTTAAAGTATTAAAATTAAGCTTAAAAGGTCGAAAACGATGATTTTTGATGACTATTATTCAATAATTTTTGGCCACTTTTTTCGATGCGGCGCACAGTGGAGCGAGTCAATGGTCGAGGCTGGACATGGCGTTGCGACTTTAGATGCTTATGTCTTTGTAAATGCGTAACATAGAAGTTTGAAAGTGTGTTTTATTATAAAAAAATTTGCTTCAAAAATCACTCTCCATAGTTTGTTTTTCGACTGTAAAAACATTCAAATTTGTAGTTCTTAGTAATATATTCCGTGTCCGACCCATCCAATGGTCTCGTTCCACTGTGCGCCGTCGTGTTGGTTTGCTCCCAAAATTGATAATATTTCTGTCTGTTTCGTGAGTGTGCGGGTGCCGAGTGCAAGTATACGAGCTGCATAGTGAATCTTTGGATTTGAATTCTTTCCTCGCTCTTCGGTTTACCGCTTGATTTTAGTGTGGCTTTCTAATTTCTCACGTTTACTTTCTTTCTCATATTTTTACTCGTTTTTCCTCATACTTCCATGCGGCCGCAGCTGCAAGGTCAAATTGATTTTTCACTTACAGAATGATTTTTTATGTACTAAAACCTGCGAAAGAAAGTCAGTGGTGAAGTCCGCGAAGCGTGCAATCTGGCAGCGGTGAATTTGGCTCGTTAAAACCAATGAAAAATATCGAATTATGAAGGAATCGCCGATGACCAACGGATTCGACCTTTTCTATGGGTTCAAATGGACAAAATGCCATGTTGCCATATAGCACGCTTCGCCACTGAAGAAAGTCCTTTTATCGAAATCGTCATTGATCATGTTTTTCAATATGTTCCAGAGTTTTAGATTTTTTAAGCCATATTTTTAAAATGCAATGCTTTTAAACTCTGAAATACTCAGGTATAACCTGAAAACTAAAAAATTCTTTTAAATTGGTCGATAAATGGAAGAATGTAAAATTCCACCAGGATGTACTTTCTTTTGAAGGCCATAGTACACTTGACTTGTAAAGAAAGTCAGTCGAAGCCTTATATATATTTTGATTCATAGGTAGGTAACCCGCAATGCATTGCAAAAGGTATTATTGTAGCCGTTTTTTCTTTCGGTTATTTGTCCCCCGTGTATTTTGACCATTTAACGGTCATTCCGCCGGTATAGAAAATATTGCAGATCCTATTAAATACCGTGCCGTTGTATTTCATTGGACTGAACTGTGTAATATTTTGGTAGTCGATGAAATCATGGGCTTGTAGAAAAATGCCGTTAAATATATAGGTATACACAAAACGGCAGCTCTGTAGTGCAGGTGGCCTATACTTGAGCCTAAATCTAAAGAGTCAATTTCCATTATTTTAGTGTATTGACTGCACAGTGCACATGCAGGCTGAGATCCTGACGATCCTAATTTTGCACCTGTTCACATTAGTCACCGTGTAAATTGATCGATCTGTTAATGTATCAAAGTGGAGCTCCTGGACCATACCTGCAATCTGCATGAGTCACGTGATCGTGTAAACCTTGGTGCAGCTTTTGGTGAGATATGCGCGAGAAAGTGATTTGATTACTGATAACTTACGCCAAAGTTAAGCTATCGACCTAAGTCAACCTTGTTCCAACTCTTTTTAGCCCCTGAGGCTGCGCAGGAGACCTTGCGCGTGGGTTCTAGTTTGGAAGTTACTGAATTTTGATTGCTTCATTAATTTCGGAACTGCGCGACTATAAGAGGTTGTGGCCGGCGTTCACCTTTTTTTTCACTCACTTTCTTTTGGCAAAGCGGAGAAATTCTTTTGTGTCGTCTTTCTTTGGTTGAAACGGCCTTGGCGTCAGAGAAAGTTCCAACTATTGATATGATGTCATGTTGGTATCAAAGTGTGCGCATATTGTCATGATTTCAAATATTTTTGTCGCCTTTATTATTGTAAACTTTTGCTTATCACCGCATTTTCAGCTTGTATGTACTTGCGTTACAATTTGGCGAGAATTTTTTCCCTCCATTTGAATTTATTTACATCAATCCATTGTTGGTGAATCATTGCTACACAATAGAATCCCGTTTTTTTACATCAAACAATGACTGAAAAGTCTAAAAAGAAAGATGTAGAAGTCTTAACTTTTGAATTAGGTTTTGTTGACAATTCTTGTCAATATCTAGAGAAAGTATAAAAACAAAGACATACAGAACATTGGCGGATCCAGCAATATATGACAAGAGTGTATTCTTCCCATTTCATTACATGAGAAAGAATTGATAAGTCACGAGTCTACATCCCCTTCAAGAATCGATTGTATACCATACATTCAAATGGGAAAAATGCGCAGTTGCCAAACAGGTGGATCCTGAATTATAGAATATACAGAAGTCTTAAATATTGGATTTTTTTTTTTTTTTTTTTTTTTTTTTTGAAAACGATCGTCAATCGAGAAAGTATAATAAGAAGTTTTAAAATTTTGATCAGATTTTTTTTGAAAACTATTGTCAACCGAGAAAGTCTTTTGCATATCTGCTATAATAATGAACTGACTGACAAATGATTGTGGTTCAACAGTTTCCTCATTTCAGCACGAGCCATATAGGCGCGTTGAGAATGGATTCTATAAGCTGAATCTTCGCAATTTCCTAACTGCCGCTATATTAAGCAGAATCAGAGTTTACGCAGCATGACCCAACCGCGAAATCTGTTGGAAATCGCTGGAAATTAAAAGCGGAAAATAAAAAAGCTTAAAATTTCGCAAGGAAATGAAGTGCGTATTTCTCTTCGCCGCGCAAAGTGCGATTCCGGGTGAATCGAAAGTAACTTTCGAAGTTGAAGTTCCCCATTCCTCAAGCCGAGGCTGCCCGTGGACTGTGGAGAGATTTCCCGCGTGTACTCGGCGAATATGGCATTAAGTATTGGGGGAAAGGGGGGCCGACGCAGCAATTAAAAGGAAGAAAAAACTTGGCAATAATTTACCGGACGCGCAGAGGAGCTGGGATTTTCACACTAGAAAGTTCATAAGCCGAATGCGATTTACCGACGGTTTATGGAGACACCTCCACCGTGCACTGTCATAACCATTACCGGACCGGCTTCAATCCGACGTTGCCAAATGAAGCTGAATGTGAATGAACTTTCAATTGCACGGGGGAAAAAAGGATGGTAGAATTTACTATCTTCATATATAGCTAATTTTGGCGTCTGCTAGAAAATATAATAAATTTCACCACGTATGGTAGACGCAACGTACTTTGCGGTAAAATAAGTTAACCTCTTGGTTCTTTTTACCACAATCTAGTGGAATTTACTATACTTTCTGAAAGACTCCAAAATCAGCTATATGCAGATGGTACATTCTACCATTCTTTTTTTCCGTGTGATATATATTGTCACTATATTAAATTGATTGACTGATTCGCCACAGTTGCCGTGCAATGTAGTGATTTGTGGAAGGTGAGATCCAACTTACTTTAAATTATTGCACCTAGCTCTTGACCTGAGATTTGATTTTCACGAAATCCAAAAGAGTGTTCTGATTCTGAGACCATTCAGGGGATTCCAGGTGAAGATCGTCCAGATTTCAATCCGATTGATAGCACCACCAGCGCTCTGCTCAAAAAGTCATAATTTTTTAGCTGAAATTGATGAATTTTTGCCAAACGTGTGTATATATTTTGAGGAACGTCAGCACCTGCAAACATGCCTCAGGAAGATTTCTTGTAAGTTTCAAGCTGAAATACTCAAAAATAAAGCCGGCAATGATGAAAGACGGATGTATTCTCCAGTGGCGAGGCGTGCGATTTGGCTGCGTCCCTTTTTCCTTATTTAAACACATTAGAAAGGTCGAAATTTCTGGCCATCGCCAATGGCTGAAGCATTCGACTTTTTTGGTGAATTTAAATGGATAATATACATTGTTGCCAAATTTCACGCCTTGCCACTGATATTCTCTTAAGCCTCAATAAGCGCAAGTGAGGCAGATAGACATACTGTCACCCGTACTCACTCGCAGTCACTAAGCTTATGGCGAAACGAATTTACTAATTTACGGCTTTAATTCTAAGTCAATTTTGCTCTTTTTGGGCTCAAAACATCCATAAAAAAATTACGCATGAGGTGCTGATGTTCTTGGATTTTGCGTTTTTTGACGTTCTTGAATTTTGCGTTTTTTGAACTTCTTGGATTTTGCGTTTTTTAACGTTCTTGGATTTTGCGTTTTTTAACGTTCTTGGATTTTGCGTTTTTTGACGTTCTTGGATTTTGCGTCTTTTCTTTGGTTTCAATTTAAAATGGCAAAAACATGACTTTTCCAAAAAGCAACTTGTTCCGCCATTCATCGGGTTGAAATCTGGAAAAGTTTCGCCTGGAATCACTCCAAGACCAAATTTTTGGTTGGATGAGGAACTCAGAGGAACCTTCAAAAACCAGTACTCGCAAGATCGATGGGTAGGAAACGAATTTCACCACGAAATCTGGCGACTGCGATTGGCTGAATCGATTTGGCTCGACCACTATTGGCTCCAGCGCGGCACGGCACCGTTGGATGCGCGCGACAGGGAGAGAGAGAGAGAGAGAGAGAGAGAGAGAGAGAGAGAGAGAGAGAGAGAGAGAGAGAGAGAGAGAGAGAGAGAGAGAGAGAGAGAGAGAGAGAGAGAGAGAGAGAGAGGAAAGTCGATGGTCGGTGGAAGACGAAGTTGCATCGCGCCGCACCAGTCATCGCACGTCGCGTTGGTTGGTGAAGCAGCCAAACTAGGAGTCTTGCGAAGGGAAAGCTAAAAACCAAAGCTCATATCCCGATATCTTTAAAATGCATTAAAGTTGCAAACCACGATATTGCTGGAATCTTATCTCAGGCTGACCCACCGTTCGCTCTTTCACACACTCACATATACATAAACACACATTCCCCATTAGGAATAGTCTAACATGGACAACATGAATATCCATGATGCATTTATCAGAGCCTTATCTTGATTTCGAAACCGATGATTGGACATGCTTCGTTTATCAAGGAAAGGGACTCTTGATTACTTTTCTTACAAGCGATTGTATAGTTAACTATCGAGTAAAATCCAGCAAAAATTTCGATGAGCACGATTAACGATTAACGATTACGAAATTCTTTTAATATTGCACTGGATGCAACCCGTCTCTGAAAAAGAAAGTTTCTTGTTTTATTTTTATTTTTTTGTGGGTTTTACTGGCTTATGCTCCTGATTGGAACTTATAGTCACCTGTAGATAAATTGAGAGAAAGGAAAGTTGTTGTTTGTTGGTTTACATGGGCGTCATTTAGGGGGGGCTGGGGGGGCAACTGCCCCCCCCCCCAAGGATTTGAAGTCAGGCTCAAAAACTGGCACGAATTATATTGATGAGCAAAAAAAAAAAAAAGTAATCCGATTATTGACCCCAAAAGACGGCTCTTTGGCTCTAAAATTATATTGATGAGCCAAAAAAAAAAGAAAGGTCATAAGATTTTTTGCCCCCCCCCCCCCCAATCCGAACTTGAAATGACGCCCCTGTTGGTTTATTGTCAAAAGACGCCGAAAACTTGAAGCATCCATGCTTTAAGCACTCAAATATTTCCACTCTAATATTTGCCAAGGACCCACTGTCAAGGAGACCCGAGCGTCATAACACGGAGAAAAAATTTCTGGTTGAAATTATGGAACGTAGGAAGAAGTTGGGGTACAAAGAAATTCCCTTTAAAATAATAAGAATTCTAGTTGATTCAACCAGAATTATCATTGGTCCAATTGAACGTTCTGATGATTCAGAAGAATCAAAAGAAAGAATCGTTGGATCAGTAATAGTTCTTATTATTTTAAAGGGAATTTCTTTTTACCCCCAATTTCTTCCTACGTTCCGTAATTTCAATCAGAAATTTTTCTCCGTGAAGACTGCCAGTGAAAAATCTGCTGCCTCCACCGGGATTCGAACTCGGGACCTATGAAATGGCAGAGTCAGGTGTCCTGACCACTAAGCCATCGAGGCCGGCTGTAAGGCGAAAGTTCATAAGAACCCCTCTGTCGGTAAAAATCTGGTATGATTTATTCTGTCTTTAGCGAGGATTGCTGTGAAAATCCAAACCTCAAAGTGGATACAATAAATCTTTCAGGGCACTCGACCGACGACCAGTCGACACTCACACGCATATTCACACTCACACACGTACACACTCACGATCTGTAATATTATACATATAGATATAGAATATAGACGAAAGGAGTCATGTGAAGACGACCGTCGTTTATTTCATGGAACTCATCTCGAATCCCCTCCTCTCATTATTATACTCGTGTGAAACTGGTCTATCGATTAGTGTTGAAAAGAGACGGTAAATGAGTCTGATGAGCGGTGAAAGTCTTTGTTTTTCGCGCCCGCTGCGAGCTCTGGCTGCAAGCCGTGGCACGGCATCCAGCACTGTTTTTTATTGAGAAAACTGAAAAGGAAGAATAAGCAGAAGAAGAGAAGAATGAAGACTGCATTGAGGAGGATGAGGGAAAAAATAAGTCAAGTTTTTTTTTTTTTTTTTTTTTTTTTTTTTTTTTTTTTTTTTATCATCGCTCTCTTTCTCCCGACAGCTTTCCTCTGGTGCATTGGGAAATAATAGCGGACATTGATTGGTGACTTTGTGAGAGAGAAGTGTCCCGCTTGACAGTTGTTGCAATTTGTCAGGTATTTTTTAATTCGACCAACATGATGCAAAGAGCGCTAGTGCGCTGGTGTTAAACCATAACCGCCCCACAATGGTCTGAGATCGTCTGAAAGTGGCCAAAAATCAGAAAGTTAATTTCTCATTAATTTATTATTTCTCAACTTTCAAGACCAATTTTAATCACAGAAAACACTTTTATCAAGTAATTCTAACCTCGTAATGTTACTGAAAAGTTTTAAATTAAGCTCTGAAAGTACAAAATAATTATTTTTGATTACTTTTTTCTCTGAGTTTTGGCCAATTTCTGTTAATCTCAGACCATTGTGCCATCGATGATATAATATTAATGGTAACAACTAGCTATAGAGGGGTCCATACACGTTATAACTTATAAGTCCTATCTCAAAAAGAGGCAGCATGGGCGATTTTTGCCTTACACTTAAATTAAAAAGTGTAACTAATCCCGTGAAAAGTGATTTTAAACGAAAATGCAAGCGTTTAAGAGTGGCTATCTGAACACAGAATACTAATACAACTATCCAGGCGAGAAAAGTTTGCATATTTCTGTTATGTGTCAGTTTCTTCATCGTGCAAATCTTTCCAGTAGAAACAGTTACAATCGATTTCTGTATGTCCAGATAGCCTCTCTAAAACACTTGCACTTCTGTTTATAACAAATTTCAAACGTATTTGTCACAGTTTTTTTTTTTTTTTTTTTTTTTTTTTTTTTTTTTTTTTTTTTTTAAATTTAAAGGTTAAAAAAATGTGGGGCATACAAACAGAGCCTGTGACCTGTGCGAAAAATGTCCATAAGTGGTTTCGATCATGGCTGCCTCAACATAACGACCCACAATTCCTCTCTATCGGCTCCATCGCTAAAGCTCGTTGGAGGGTAACATTGGTAACTTCTATATTTTTAATTCTGATAATTTCAAGAAAAATTAAAGTATGGACAATTCTTTCAATTCTTTGGGTATTGCCCAGTTATCCCCATGAAAGAATTGTTACTCAGTGGGTATTATCGCCGTATAATTTTATTTTTTACAACAGCTGTCATAAACTGATATTAAGACTGCCCCATCGCTTCGGTCATATTAAAAATACCAGCTGGTGGTCAGACGCTCGCTGGTCGGCTGTTGTAGTGGTCACTATGATGGATACCTCAACTCGACCACCGACCATCACCAACCACCAGCCATCGCACTTGCGACCTATGCACCAGACGCGAAACTCAGGCGTGAGCGCACGAGCACCACAAAACGTCTTATTATTAAAGTGTTTTTCGTACGCGATTTCACTCTGACGAAGAGACCGCGGATCATGTCAGAATTGGCCACGCACATAGAGTGTATATATGCTGCATTGCTGCCACTGTTGCTGAACGCTGCACGCTGCATGCTGCACATTGCACATTCCACCGCCTACCGACCGTGCATGAAAATCGTGCCTGCTGAATCGCCCGAGTTATCGAAGCGTTTCATCGATATCCGACGGTGTTCAAAATCAACCA
The DNA here is from genome assembly GCA_011764245.1 of Trialeurodes vaporariorum. Classification (NCBI taxonomy): domain Eukaryota; kingdom Metazoa; phylum Arthropoda; class Insecta; order Hemiptera; family Aleyrodidae; genus Trialeurodes; species Trialeurodes vaporariorum. The sequence goes on from VMOF01000220.1 coordinate 53,518,356, forward strand.
TTTTCACTTACAGTCGTTTCGATTTTTGAGTGTGATAGTGACCAGAAAATGTGGATTGCTACCACTGCGGTTGGAGTGGCCCGCGTGTTATGAATGGGCTAACTAATTGTGACGGTCATCATTGGACCGCGCAGCAACCAAATCTGCTGATTGGTTGAAATGTAGCTTGAATGAGCGTCTAACCATTTTCATAACCTTATATTTTGAGCTGGAAAAGGGACGTCCGTTGCAAAGTTTGCGCTGGGTTCTTTTTTGATTATTCTACATATAGAACAATTTTTTTAGTGATTTAGGTCCATTTCGACTCGAACATTTTTTGCAGGCATTTTTATTCCTTACATCTTTCCCAGTTAACAAAATCTTAATCTGGCGAATTTTAACTAACATGAGCAGATTAGTTTGTACCGAGTAATCATGAGCGCCCGCAGAAAAATTGACAGGGGGTGGGGGGGGGGGGGGGGGTTAGAAATTGTTGAGCCTCAATGGTGTAGGTCAAGGGGACAGCCCCCCCCCCCCCCCCCAACAGAAAAAATCAAATTTTTCTTCCAAAAAGTACAATTTTAAGCTATCGTAGATTTATCAATAAGTAAAAGTAATTTTGGCTTGTTTGATATTATGAATGAAGGACAGCAAATGATATTGATAGTAAGGGAAAAAAATGCTTACTCCAACTATTCCTCACAAAAAATGAATTAAAATTGTGAAGTAAACTAAGATCAAAGTTTGGCAAGCCTTACTTTTTGAATTAATATCTTTTCTTCGTTTGTTTCTTTTATTTTTCATCGTGCAGTTTTGATTGTTTTTAATTCGCCCCCCCCCCCCCCCCTGCTGGCGCTCATGCGGGTAATTGATGTCTAAGTAATCCTTCCCACCTATCCGCTAGAAAAGTTGATCGATGTTTCGATCGGTAGATATAGGAGAGTTTCGTCCAGAATCGGTCGATATACGCTAGGGTATTTGCCATAGATTCGCCTTGAAGCTCTAAGATGCTAGTTATTTCGCATTCCACTCTCCCGCATTTCTATTTTAAAATAAGTTATAAAACAGCCTTAATTCATATTTGCAAATTATATCCTGCCCTCTCGCATATTGACGAAGACGGGGATTAAGGTACGGGGTTGTTGGAAGTGGTGAGAAGGGGGGGGGGCACATCGTACATACTTACGTAAATACATTCATTCACTCCACACGGTCCGCGCCGTGTTCGATGATACCCATATATATATTTACACAGACTTCGAAGCTAGAGAATGGAGAAAGAGGGGACGTTTAAAATGATTGTAACCCATGATACGGAGAACTGGTATAGAATATACACCATACAGCATGTTCCAAAAGTCCTGGATCAAACTTATAATGGAACTGCTGCACACTTTTGCTGGTAAGCGATTTAACTCTTAACGGACCAGGTTATAGTTCAAGAGAACACCACTTCTCCATTCATACAGGGAGGGTAGTTAACTGTTCGTACTAGGTGGAGTTGGAATTGCCTATACGACGAATTGAAGGCGCCCGACGAGACCTTATCTTGTAGTGTTTACATCTATGTTTGCGTTTATCTAGAATGAAGACTGAATCAATGTGTAAAACAGACTAGAGGAGAAAAACGAATTTACTTGGGCTTGGCCCGTAAGGGATTAAGGGTCGATTCAGATGCAAAAACACGCAAAAATAACGATGGCACCAAAAACTCATGGAATTCCAAGATATCATACTATACAGATTACAGATACGCAAATGTGGCATATACTTTCTTAGGGCGGGGAAAATGGGCCTGGGTTGGGGTACATAATGCGTCTGCAAGAATGAGAGAACAGAACCTGTTATCCCAACGACACAATGTAAATGTATATCTATTTATATGTGCCGTGAAATTATCAGATCGAAGCCCATTGCTCAGAAACATTTGCGTATCTGTATACTGTATAGTATAATATCTTTGCGGAATTTACTCCGAAACTCATGTCTATGCTGACAAGGAAGATTCACCTAGTGATGAGACACCAGAGGAGTGATCCACATCCGATTAATGTTAACGTGGCACCTGGTGACACCGGTGTCAAAGGAAATTTCTCTCTTATTGGTCACTTCTTGATGAAATGATAATATTATAAGATGGTAATCTTCCATTATTATATTGTCATACGCCGCCATTACACTCGCGTATTTAAATGCATGTTTTGAGTTCCTCGAAAGTTTTTAGTGCCACCGTCGTTATTTTTACAGGTTTTTGACCTGCCATGTCTCCCGGGAGCGGCGTCGACGCATGCACAAGATATCTCCCCCAAAGTGGCAACTTTTTTTTTCGGGGGTCGCAACGAAGCCACGCCCAACAGCTCCTATATATGGACTGTTGAGCAAAGATGTTGTTGTCAATAGCCAATCAGGACGTAGAGCGAAGCACCATTGCTCTGGCCGTTGGTCAACAATCCACATAAGGAGCCGTTGGATGTTGTTCCCCATGCTGTTTTGTTGAGAATCTTGAGTCACCTCAAAAATAAAATCTTCCACCACGCGAGCGGCTAGATGCCCCCCTTCCTTCAAAGATGATTCCCTTTTCCTTCAACGTAAAAACAAAAATGGGTTTTTGTGACATTTATTTTTTTTTTTGCCAGTGGCGAAGCGTGCTGTTTGGCAACATGGCGTTTTGTCCCTACGAACCCTTAGAAAAGGTCGAATCCGATGGTCATCGGCAATTTCTAGATAGTTCGATATTTTTCATGGGTTTTAACGAGCCAAATACAGCGTTGCCACATTGCACGCTTCGTAACTGGTTCTTTCCCTGGACGCTTCATTTGTTTTCAAAGGTTGGCTGTGCTCAATTCGATCATGAGAATGGGTCTGTTGCAAAATTTTGCTATACAACGATTAAGAGAGTTTAGTCTAATGAAAAATTGCCTTAAAAGTCCATTAGTGGCATCAGCAAGTCATAAAATGCAATAATGAACTCACAAGAGGCGTTTAATAAAATCCAAGATGGCGGAGAAATATCGAGCAATTTGTATACATGCACCACGAACGTCCAAGGATAGCCAACTTTGACAACCTCACTGGAGGTAGAGGTTATGTGTTTGTTTACGTTGTGATTGGTTGTGATCGATATTGTGAGGTTGGCCATCCTTGGAGGTTCGTGGTGCATGCATACTAATTGTTCGATATTTCTCCGCCATCTTGGATTTCATGAAACGCCTCTTGTGAGTTTATTATTGCATTTTATGACTTTCTGATGCCACCCCAATGGACTTTTCAGGCGATTTTACATTAGATTAAACTCTCTTAATCGTGGTAGCGAAAGTTTGCAACAGACCCATTCAAGGATCGGGTTGCATAAGTACGCGCTCGCGCTTGGTGGTTCTCGGTGACGTCAATCGATATGCTTCTTCTCTGAAACAGTTCATGCGATGAGATCCGCCTATCGGAAGATATGGCAACACTGTATCGGGATATGGTATCGAGGTCCTGCCGGCTTGATGTTCAATTTAACACGCACACCACGCGGCAGTTAATAAGGATTTGTGGGGAATACTACCGTTATACTGGAAAACCACAATGCTCGACTTTATCCCGGCCCGATGCCTATGCCATGCCGCTGCCGTAGCGTCGCGCGCCGACCCGCCGCGTTAGTGCTGATGCCTGTAAATAATACGAGAAAACGACGTCATCCGGCAGCCGCTGGACTGCGACGCGAGCACGGCGATCCGCGGGCCACCACTCCGCACCGCAACGGACGGACCTCAGTATGTACGTAAGTACAACCTCATGCTCTACGTCGACGTCCAATCCAATCGTCCGTCCCAGGGCTGCCGTTTTGCGTACAGCCATAGCCGACCTTTCTTTTCCGTTCGTGGTTCGCAGAACTTTACATGGAATCGCACAAGTGCATGTTGCTAACCAACTTTTTTGAGATTTAATAGTGTAAGTCAATGCGTTAATGGGTCTGTTGCAAACTTTTGCTACAATGATGAAGAGTATTGCATCATATGTAAAATCACCTGAAAAGTCCATTGGTGGCATCAGAAAGTCATGAAATGCAATAATAAACTCACTAGAGACGTTTAATGAAATCCAAGATGGCGGTAAAATATCGAGCAATCTGTATGCATGCAACTTTAACATCCAAGGATTGCCAACGTTGACAACCTCACAGCTTCAGAGGTTATGTGTTTATTTACGTTTTGATTGGGTGTGATCAATATTGTGAGGTTGGCTATACTTGGATGTTCGTGGTGCATGCATACAAATTGCTCAATATTTTACCGCCATCTTGGATTTCATTAAACGCCTCTTGTGAGTTTATTATTGCATTTCATGACTTTCTGATGCCACCAATGGACTTTTCAGGTGATTTTACATATGATTAAACACTCTTTATCGTTGTAGCAAAAGTTTGCAACAGACCCATTTATACGATCTCGTGGTCGAAATTAGAGTCCCTCTATGTAGAGAGTTAAGACAAGAGGGTAGCAGTGGCGTAGCGTGCAATTTGACAACGTTGGAGTGTGTCCATTTAAACCCATGTAAAAGATCGGATGCAAAGATATGTTCACCGAACACCCAATAGTTCGATATTTTTAATGGATTTAAATGGACACATAACAAAGTTGCCAAATTGCACGCTACGCCACTGGAGGGTAGTCAACTTCTGATTGGTCGATGAGTTTTAGGCTCTACGGACGCCGCCATTGGATGCGATTTTGCACTTTTGTTTTCAATCGAAGTTGTTTACCAATGGTGTTTTGCGGATAAAGGATTAATTTTCAATGAATCTGTTTCAATCATGATATACCTCTAGAATGTCTTTAAATCCCAAAAGAATGTTTCAAAGCGTAAATACATGTCGATCAACAAAAGCAGTGAAAGATTACATCGTTAGAAACTCAGCGGCACTATAATCTTTGCAGTGGACCAAAATACAACAACGGCTCTCAGAATGGAAACAAATGTGCAAAATCGCATCCAATGGCGGCGCCCATGGTTTCACTTGTCTTATTAAATAACCTTGAGAAAAAGGTGCGCGCATCAAACCCATTTATGGTCAATTTTCCTCCTGTAAAACCTGGCAAAGAGCTCCATTTTCCCTTTTAACTCAAAGTAAAAATTTTAAATTTCCCGCCAAATTTGGCAGCGCTGGTCTGTCTGTCGCTTTGCACGCACGCCTAGTCGCCTATGCCCATGCGGCCGCAATGTTTACACGCAAAATACTACAAGAGCGCGAGTGCAAGCGCTTCGATCGAGCGACGAGCAACTCGACGCGTTTGTTAAAAGGATGCTGGCCAGTGGGTAATTAGGATCTCTTGAGCGTTGATCGACACTAATTCCTCCTCCGAGTATCGATCTGGCGATTATTGCTCGGGATTGTCCGAGACTCACCGAGAGTGGAGTAGGTAGGCCACGATTATAGAGCCCCCGATGGTGATGTGTATACATATATAAAAGAGTTACGAGCCATGGCTATTGCATCTTCTTCCTCTTCTTCTTCTTCTTTTCTTATGGTTCTTCTTCTTCTTCTTATGGTTCTTATTTTTCTCCTTCTTCTTCTGATGGTTCTTATCTTTCTCTTTCTTCTTCTCCCATACTCCATCTCTTACTTCTTCTTCTTCTTGTGGTTCTTCTTATCCTTCTTCTTCTTCTAACGGTTCTTCTTCTTCTTCTTCTTGTGGTTCTTCTTTGTCTCCTTTTTCTTCTTCTTCTTCCATACTCCATCTCTTACTTCTTCTTCTTCTTCTTCTTCTTCTTCTTCCTACGGGTCTTCTTCTTTTTCTCCTTCATCTTCTCCTTCTTCTTCTTATGGTTCTTTTTCTTTTCTTCTTCTTCTTCTTCTTCTTCTTCTTCTTCTTCTTCTTCTTCTTCTTCTTCTTCTTCTTCTTTCTTCTTCTTCTTCTCTTTCTCCTCCTCCTCCTCCTCCTCCTCCTCCTCCTCCTCCTCCTCCTCCTCCTCCTCCTTCTTCTTCTTTCTTCTTCTTCTTCTTCTTCTTCTTCTTCTTCTTCTTCTTCTTCTTCTTCTTCTTCTTCTTCTTCTTCTTCTTCTTCCCTTCCTTCCCTTCTCCTTCTTTTTCTCATGGTTCTTCTTTTTCTTCTCCTTCTCCTCCTTCTAATGGTTCTTCACCTTCTTCTTCTCCCACTCCTTCTACTTCTTCTTTTCCTTCTCCTTCTCCTTCTTCCTATCTTACCTCTTCTTTTTCTTCGATTTTGCTCCCCTGAAGTGTATTTTCAGCGTCTTGATCATGGCGAGAGATTGGACTCTCCTTTGCTAACCTAAGGACTAAGGAGTGACCGAGTGACGTGCAGAATATTCGTCGGTGTTTTCCGGAATATCGATGACACGTCAAAGTCATCAGGAGGAGACCAATCCTTGAAATCCTCGGCTTTTGAATCGGCTGGATGAGATGGAACGTTGTAAAACGGTGATTTGTGAAGACGGGTCACTCGGTTGCCAAATCCGATTTGAATAAAGCACAGAAATACAAAAATACCCGGGCCAAAACAAGCTTCGGGTTTTGAATTTTTGGTCTGAAATACTAAAAACCCGATTTTTTTATGGTTATGGTTTTATGGTTTTTTAGTTTTTTGGTTTTGGCTTCCAGAAAACCATAGTCGACAGGTTAGCGAACTCTATATTTTTAGGGTTACCGACGCCCATATTGTTCATAAGCCCGACTTTTCACTCAAAAAACGGACATTTTTATTGTTATTTTGTTTAAATTCGCGCGCTTAAAAATTATTTCGATGGTTTTTGTTTAAAGTTTTTTAAATTTACGGACTAATTATTATTTTCATATACTAATTACTGCTCAATGAGCAAGCCTCAACAGCAGCGGCAACGGATCGGAATTGACGGAATTTAAATGAGTATACCAATACCGTCCACCATTTACATTTTGTGCCCTTGAACCTCCTCGAGGAACCCGAAAGCCAGTCAGAAATGGCTATATGCTGGCTACCTCCATACTTACCATGCTGCTTAATTCATTATTCTTAAATACCTCGTTTTTTCGGAATTTAAATTTAATTTAGAAAATGAATATTCATGTACCGTTGAATTGCTGCATAGTGCATATAACCCTAACGAAAGATATTTGCCGTTTTAGATAAGATCTGATGATACTTTTGAAATTGAGACTGTAGCTGTTTAGTGACTTAACCATTGCGCAGTAGTATCTTCCTGACTCATGCGTTTTGCATGGAAAACCGACGAGTGACTCACAATCAGATATACCTAAAGTCTGAGTCATAATCGTTGTCTGTCTCATTATGTATAATGGCTAACGGCTTAAGGGCTACTTTCTTGATGTGTTTGATAATTTTAGCACCCTATCGCATGAGATCGATCATTTAATCAAGCAACTATTAATTCTACGAATAAAGGAGATAAAAAGGGGGGGGATATGAAAAAAAAAGAGAGAGAGAGAAAAAAAAAACACCCGTCCAAAATTAACTATGACGGTATGGAAAAAGGGCCTCTTCATATGCCTGGACTTATTATAAAAGATACTATTCAGCGAGATTCTGATAATGCAACCAAACTCATGGAACTTCCACGCATGTATTTTTTTCTTTTATAATCAGTGGCACGCAACTTGGAAACTGACAATGTCACATTTTAACCGCTGAAACCCGCGAAGAAGTTCAAAAATCGAGGGAGTGTACCCGTTAGTTCGATCTTTTCGATGGATTTAAATCAAAGCTGCCGTCTCGCGTATATAATTAATGGCATTTACCAATTCACCGATGATTCCACTGGTTAAGAAAAGATTACATCGTTCAGTTCAGTGTATGATTGTAGTGCACAAAAATACTCGCAAGCATCTGTATAATCTTTACTCAACCGGTGGAATCGTCGATGATTCTAAAAAACCTGCGGATATTTTATTAAGTTAACGCGGCGTTTCCACCGATTGAGAAAAGATTATATGTATGTGTACAGATCAGAGTATTTTTGTACATCAAAGTCATAAACTGAACTGAACGGTGCAATCTTTTCTCAACCGATGGAATCATCGGCGGTGAATTGAAAAATGCCACTAACTATACGCAAAACGGCAGCTCTGATATAAATAGACAAAATCCAATGTTGTCAGATCGCACGCTATACGCTTTTTGCACATAGGCTCTAAAAACCGCGAGTTGTTACGAAAAATTTTCTATCGCACAGCCATTGAGTCAAATTTTGCAGTGGACTCCTCAAAAATTTCGCATAGGCCGATCGATGACGCAGTCAGAATTTCCGTGTCTTTCCAGAAAAAAAAGAGCCGTATGTTGTATATGAGTTAATTAAGAAGACAATGTATCGTACTGTGTCTTGCGTTCCAAAACTGTGGTCTGTGAGCACAGAGAAAATAAATAAAAAACCATGACGCCCTTCTCGGGACAGTCAATTTGTTGTGCTCGCTAAAAATCAAGGGGGATGGGTCTACAGTCGTATGGGGGCGCTAATGAATTTCATATATACACGTAAATTTTCGACTTAATTTTTCTTTCTTGGCTTCATTATGTTTCTCAGAGCGAACTTGCGAAACGAAGCAATTAGCGACTATAAGAGAGAAGTGTCGACTTACATTATAAGTCAGATCTGCCGTTTTGTTTAGTTAAATTTAACGGAATTTTTCAATTCATCGATGATTCCACCGATGAACCAAAAGATTACATATTACAGTTCAGTTTATGACCATAAAATTCTCTCAGGTGTAATCTTTTCTTAATCGGTTGACAAAAATTAAGGATTCTCTGATCAATTTACTCCGATTCTACTGCGGTAGAGAAAATATTGCATCGATGTGAGTATTTTCGTCCATTACAGTCATACAGAGAAATATTTTCATGGTTCGTGGCGCCTTAAAAAGTCCTTGAATATCCTTGATTTTTTTTTTTTTTTCGTTTTTCATTTGCTTGAATATTGACGGAGTCGTCAAATGTACTTACCTGAAAATCCTTGAAAATTACCGGATTTAGCTCGCCATTTTGTTGATAATGGGGCAGTTGCAAGCGTCTGTAATGTTGCGTTTTTTATAAAGAAAATAATAGTATTTGATGAGCTGAGAACAATGGTGGCTTTGGGTTTTTCCCAAGTGTCCAGGTTTTGGAGATACACACGTGTAAAGTTTGAAGAAATTGTGGGTGTAGTGACGTCACTACGCGGAATTCCCATTTAAAACAATGTATTTTGGGCCAAAATTGCATCTTCGGAACAAAGGGACGTAATTAGAAACCAAAGGCATATTTGTACTCAGCTCATCAAGTACTTTCATTTTCTTTATAAAAAACGTAACATTTCAGACCCTTGCAACTGCCCTATTTCGTCTGAGTGCTTGAGGAAGCCGCGTCGTTTTGGTTGCGAAGTCGCGAGAGAGATTGTAGGAGTCAACAGGAACTTTTTCTTTCTCTTTTTTTTTTACATACTCGTTTTCCTCTATTGCTCTATTCGGTGAGAATCACTATGTGTTTTGTCTGCATCCAGAATATTGGTAAAAAAATAACTGCGTTTTTGCGTGTTGAATCCTTGAAATCCTGTAAAAAGTCCTTGAAAAGTCCTCGAAAATCCTTGATTTTTATATAAAAAAATTGCCATTGAACCATGCCTTTGATCAACCGTTTGTCTCTTCGTTTGTAAACAAGATAATATTAACAAATGTGCAAATCGCATCCAATGGCTGCGCCCGTAGAGCCTAAAACTCATTAACCAATCAGAGGTTGACTACGCTCTTGCCTTAACTTCTCTCTACATGTAGATTGTAGGGACTCTACGCAAAGCGGCAGCTCTGCATTAAGTATAAAAATATAGATATGCTGCATTAAGGTCTCTCTCTACATGTAGGGACTCTACGCAAAGCGGCAGCTCTGCATTAAGTATAAAAATATAGATATGCTGCATTAAGGTTAGGCTTGGATATGGAAAATAACATATCCATAAATAGATGCATCATATAATTAGCAAGTTGAACCAAATTACTTGTTGTCATGCTCCACTTCCGACGCAGAAGAGCGAGTATATAACATTATAAAGCGGCTTGTCTGAATCTCATACAAACTACAGCGCAATGGTCTCCGTTCCTTTAGATGCGTCATTAGGATTCATTTATTTACAACATGGATACCTACCTTTTTTAGTAAGAATCGCAGATTTAATTTCTAGCTTTTTATTCAAAACTTGTGAGTCAATATAAGGTTTTCATGTGTGAAAAAAAATGGCGGAACTGCAGCTGCCGTTTTGCGTATAATTAATGACATGTTTCAATTCACCGATGACTCCGCACCAGTTGAGGAAAGATCATACAGTCCAGTTCATTGTATGAGCGACGAGTATACTGCACGAAAATACTCTGATCTGTATATAATCTTTTCTCAATCGCTGCAATCGCCGTTAAATTATTAAAATATCCGCAAGTTTTTTTCAAAGTCTTCGACGACTCCACCAAAGAAAAGATTACAGATGCGAGCATTTTCGTGCATTGCAGTCATGCACTGAACTGATTTGTATAACCTTTTCTCAATCGCCAGAATCATCGGTGAATGGAAAAGAACCATTAATTATACCCAAAACGGCAGCTCTGACCGAAACAGTGTAAGATAAATGTTTGGTCTTCAAATTATCCTTCCTTTAATCACCATATAATAAAAAAAATTTGAGTTTTGAAAATTGACTCATAAAGTTCTTCTCAAAGGTTTAAAGGAAGGGAAAAAGGAAAAACTCGATGAGTGTCAAAGACGACAAGTAGACCCAGCCTCCTTGAAGCGAGATCTACAAAATGGATTTAAAAATGTCTTCGGAGACTTGAACTAGCGGATAGGAAGAACACGGTGCGTATTTAAAACACCAGCGGATCCAGTGGATTGTCTATCTCCCTCTATGGCCATTTGATCGCGTGTGTTAGAAAAGGACAGATAAGGGGCAGACACGTGACTTTCGCCCTCTGTTCTGTCCTTTTCTAACACACGCGATCAAATGGCCATAGAGAGAGAAAGCCAATCCAATGGATCCCGCGCTGGTGTTTTAAAATATAGTAACGGAGGAAAAATGTAGCCAGACGATTAGACAATAGACAAGCGCGTAATGATACCCCAGATACCCCACTGAACTTTTCCTCGTATTCTCATCTCCGCCCCCTCCCAGACCCCCCCCCCCACCCCGGGACTCCCCCTACCCCCTTTCCACAAACCTCCCATGGCATCCACCTCACACTGTGCCGCTTATTACAGCCAGCGAGCCTTTTACAGCAATCGCACGAGGCACTGGCGCAACCAGGATCTCTTCCATCTCTCTCATTTCCCATTTGAATGTATAAGTAGGAAAAGGACAGAAAGAGGGGGGTTTATCCCGTTGTCCATCCTTGTCTAACACACGTTTTTTAATGGAGAAAAGAGAGAGATGAAGAAACTCTCGGTGCGCTACTGGCACGAGGAGTCGAGGAGGCACCTTAAATGCAGCAATAAAAACAGCTGAGAGAACAACACATGCACAGTTGCCAACGTTAAACATAAAACTGTCTTGTTTTTGTATTGGATCGAATGAAATATCTTGATGGAAGGTGTTTTATGGATTTATGGGGGTGCGTTCTTGTTTTGCAGAAATGAACCAACTCATTTATTAGTTTGTATGCAGTTAATCCCTTTCCGCATGAAAACCATTTGCAATTGTGTGGTGCTTGGCAACGATTCTACGAAGCAGTATAACACTGATGGAGGATGGAGGAATGGTACTAACGCATCAATCAAAGTGCCCCGCCCACCGCTGTGCCTCGTTGCATCGCATCTCACATCATCCATCGATGGAGGCAAGGAGAAAGACGCGGCAGACGACGCGAGCGATGCAGCGATGGGGGGAGGGTAGGAGGGGGAGCAGAGTTTCTTGAGTTTGACTGAAGAATTAGCCGCGAGGAGCAAGCGTCTCTTGCGCGAGGGTTGCTTTGAGAATTTGGATGACCTTAAAAGCAAAACCCGAGATATTTTAGGTCATTGTGACTCAACCCTTTCACTCATGATGCAGTAATGATGCCCTTATTAGAGCTGCCGCTTTATTGGATAAATTAAATAATATTTTTAATGGGGCAGTTGCAAGAGTCTGATATGTTGTGTTTTTTATGAAGAAAATGGAAGTACTCGATTAGCTGAGAACATAGATACCTTTGGCAGAGAATACTATATATAATCAGAGCGGAATCTCTATTTCATTTTGAAACATTTAATTCTTTACTTCGGGTATATTCGGGTCAGCCATGTTGGAAATAAGTGATTATTTCTGGCAATCTTCGGCAACTAGCCGGGTTATAATTGGTTGTTCGTCATTACTGATTGTAAAGATAACCTAAAAATGTACGTCCGCCATCTTGAGAAGTGAGCGAACACGTTTGGCAGTTTGTGCTGGTAAATTCCAAATGTTGTTTTCATTGACTCCTATGGGAGTTTCCGCTCTGATTAGAGTATTCTGTGCCTTTGGTTTCCAGTTACGTTCCATTGTTCCGGAGATGAGATTTTGACCCAAACTACATTTTTTTAAATCGGAATTCAGCGTAGTGACGTCACCATACGCACACGCTTTTTTGCAACTTTACACGTGTGTATCTCCAAAACCGGGACACTGAGGAAAAAACCTAAGGCACCTTATTGTTCTCAGCTCATCAAGTACTGCCATTTTTTATTTATTTTTTTTATTTTTTTTTATTTTTTTTTTTTATATAAAAAACACAAAACTTCAGACCTTTGCAACTGACCCATTCACCGATGATCCCATCGATTGATCGAAAGATTTCTCAACAGTCAACAAAACTACGTTGATGCTTTAATTATATGTATGAATCATCAAGAGTTGAATGAAGTTCACAACTCATTCACAGAAAGAAAGACAGAGACGTTATCTTTGCTCAACAGATGACGACTATATTACCTCCTAGAATAGATTTAGATATAGGTTACCGTGAAGAAGATATTTATGTAAATACACAAGTATACAGGCCTAAGCAACAGGGTCTATAAATTTTGTTGGACTCGATTAAGAGCAAAGACTATAGCTTCTGAATCCATGGAATTATTGGAATTCGAAACTTTCTTACGAGGACAGCTCTGATTGAGAGTGGTGCGATAAAATCGGAATATTTATAGTCGAGAATGCGACACAAATTTGAATATCTCATTCTATTCATCCCAGGCAGCGGGTCGGTTAATGTTCCAATGAATCGGGCACAGGAATCGAGCATAGGTATTATGGGCTCACAAATGACAGCACGGACCAACGTTTTCGGTTTTATAGGCCAGATATTAGGATTTCTCTGTCAGCACGTTCTCAACCAAAAGTTCCTCTAATTATATTCAGAGGAAATCAGAGGTGTTCCAATTCTTCAACTTCAGTTCTTCGGGGGGGGGGGGGGGAACCTTCTCATTGGATGTATCCCGTTAATTTTATTCCGAAATTCAAAATGCACCGTGCTATGAATGGGCTCTTTTTACATATATCGTCATAATGGGGCTTTTGCTAACTTTTGCTTCAGGCGATTGAAGAGTTGCTCCTTGCATAAAAACCTGTAAAAATGACGATGATTACACTAAAAAATCGCAAATTTCATTCTCAGAATCGGGCTTCATGGTAGACGCAGGTATCATGGGAGATTCCTATATAATTTTAGACTTATCTCTGTCGTTTTTCAGCAGAGAAAGTGACAAATTAGACAGGGATCTCCCATGATACCTGCGTAGCACCAGAATCACCGAATCGGCAATGATTGTGCCGAGTATTAGGGATTTGGACTTTTTTCAGTTTTGCCAACGTAGCCAAATTAAAAATTAATTTTTTTCTTTACTTATGGCTGTCAATAGAGAACTGATAAAATTTCCTTTCCGCATATCTTATTATCTAAAATGCCGTGGAGCGCACCGGCGAATTTATCATACGATTTTTCATATTTGAAAATTCCTTATTGGTGGTGCCGGGTAGTGGGGTGTTTACCTTATAGCAGTTTCGTGAGTTCATTACTGAACTTTAGACTTTCTAAGTGTGTTTTTCGTGATTTTTGTTGGTTTTTACGTCCAATTGGACTATGTATTCGCTCACACGAAAGTTTGCAAGAGCCCCATTGCAGGATTGCACCGAGTCAACTCAGTGAGAGCAGGAACAAAGATTATTGATATATCTTCTCAGATTATAAGAAAGCGAGAGGTTCAATGGTTAGCCGAGTCCATAAGCGTAACCTGCAATTTTTTTCCCATCTCTTTTACGGTAGATAAACACATCGGAGCATTAAACAATTACGATGCGATAAAAAGAAAGCTTTCCGAGTTGAAGAAAAGTCGTTGATCGTCGCGTGGATCTGAAACGCGACACACAGGCCTCTCTGCCTCTCCACTCCTTCTGCACTATAGAGCCATAGCATGGGGCATAGCGGGAGCACCTGTGCTGGGCGTGAGGTGAGTTGACGCTCGCTCGCGACAAACGTGTATAATTTTCAAGAAGTGGTGAGGGGAGAGGGGGGGGGGAGAATTCCGAGATAAACTAAGAGCTGACATAATCGTCTTAAAGAGATTTATGGCGAAAATGAGAATGCATGTTATTCATTAAGTTAGAGGGGTCACTTTTGCTTTATACTAAATACGAAATGTCAAAGGAGGAAAAAGAAAAATTAACTGGTCACTGCAGCTCATTAGGAGAGTTGAGGGCTTTCCAATGAGAAAATGAATTTATTGCTGCAAGTTACGATGTTAGAGCAGGCGAAGATTAAAGGCCTTTAGTTACTTTGAACTTTAAAATGCGCCTTTATAGTGACGTTAAATGATCGTTATTTAGGCACGCAGTATATAGCTGGAAAAGTGACCCCTGAAAGTGGCTGACTGATGATTTTAAAGTATGACCATTATAGGTAACATTACCATCAGTGGCGTATAGCGTGCAATTTGGCAACGTTGTAGTTCGTCCATTTAAACCCATGGAAAATATCGAACTATTGGGTGTTTGGTGAACACTTTCGCATTTGACCTATTAAATCGGTTTAAATGGACGCAATACACCGTTGTCAAATTGCACACTACGCCACTGATAGGTAATTGCTGTATTTTTTAGCAAATTGGCGTTTTTCGGTATTTTTCGGTGTGACGGTTTTTATCGGGTTTTCGATATTTTTCGGTATTTACAGATTTCAACTAACTGAACTAGGGCATCAAACTCTTGGTACCATTTATAACTCTGGCCTTCAGATCAAAAATACACTAACTTATCTCAGTCCATCGAAAAATCAGTTTGCTAGTTATCCGTGCGTTTGGCAGAATTTCTCTTATCAATCATTGTAACTGACAATGTTGCCATATTGCTCGCGACGCCACTGTATAAACCTCAAGCTGCGTTGCTCAAAATATTCGTATACTTGAAAAATGACATTTTATTTTTGTAGAAAAGCTGTATACGATACAAGAATTATAATTTTTGTTATTCTCTCCGTCTGTTTCAGGTAAGATTCACTTAAATTCTGTTTTAGAGTTTGGATAGTTAGACCGAATCCGAGGGGTAAGTTTAAGTTTTTATTGATGACAGTTTTGGTGTCTCCGAATTCAGACCAATCTTTGAAATTTGATACAGATGTCTGTTCTAGGCGCAAGCGGATTGAAATGTGCATATTGTTTTATTTTTTTCTCCAATAGTTTGGAGCCATTTGAAAGGCACGACTAGACTACGTTTGCAAGCTCTTAGACGCAAGATTAGGGAGCTTAGCTGGCATTTAGACATTTTTCGTTCGAGGTTGCAAAAGACTAGCGAAACCATCACTGCGGAACCCGTTAAATTCTGTGTAACAATGTTTTTTTTTTTTTTAATTTATTTTTTTCAATTCAAATGTGACTTTTTGATACAATTAAACATTTTTACTTGAGCTTAACTAATTACATAAATTTAGTGATTAGATGTGAAGGGAGGGGGGGGGGGGTACGCGTGTCGTTCCCAAGTATTTGTAATCAGGGCTTTGGGACAAGGCTCGTGTAAAATATGTATAAAATAATATTATGTAACCTTGCAAAATTTTTGATACTGTACCTACTTGAATTAGTGTTTGTGTAAAGAATTTATTCGTTAGATTTTTCATGTAGACTTTTGCGGCTATCTTTATTTTCTGCACAGTATTCTATTCACATATTTTTGGCATTTATTTACACTTTTTTGTTTGATTTCCAACTGCGTTTTCGTTGTGATTCCTTGCAATTGTGGTTTATGCAATTTGGCAACAGTGTTTTTCTTTCATTTGAATCTATGTGCAACAATCAAATGTTGATTCACGATCGAATCGATTGTTTTACATACAATCAAATGGAGGGAAAACATATAGTTGCCGAATCGTACGAGCCGCCACTGATTCCTTGTCTCAAAGACTGAGAATTCCATCTGCAACGTCCTTATTAAACCGAACGAAAAGCTTTAACAAAACGAAGGACAATTTGACTAATGTGTAAAATCAAAGTTAATTTATTACAAAAGACTTGTGAAAAATCATCTGAAGTTTTATTAAAAATGCTTAGACCGCGCTACCTGGGAAATCGGTTGGATTTAAAAACTTGTTAAAAAAAAAAAAAAACAAAAACAAAAACAAAAAAAAGTATTACCCTTGATTTAAATTAGCAAAATGGTGTCAAATCTTGTCCGTAGCAAAAACCCCGACAAATTTGTCGTTTTTTTATGATTCGCCGATCGCTTTAATGAAATTAGTTCATATCATTCGCAGTGGTGATGAAATGAGGTTTC
Organism: Trialeurodes vaporariorum; assembly: GCA_011764245.1. Lineage (NCBI taxonomy): Eukaryota > Metazoa > Arthropoda > Insecta > Hemiptera > Aleyrodidae > Trialeurodes > Trialeurodes vaporariorum. The sequence goes on from VMOF01000220.1 coordinate 53,535,060, forward strand.
CCGCGATCTTCAATTCACTCAAGTGTTTTCTGATTCATTAACTATTCTAACCATCCTTGAAGAACCATCGAATCCTTGTTTGAGCTTCAGACTTAATTTTTATTTTGTTTTTATTCTGCGTGCTGTGATCCGTTTATTTTGTCATACTTGAATGCTTGTCGGTCGTTGGAGATCTTTAAGCTGTGACGCGCATTTTGTCCATCTGAACTCGTGCAATAAGTCGAATCTGAAAGTAATCTTCGATTCCTTAATAGTTCGATATTTTTTTCATGGGTTTAGATGAGCTAAATTCAACGTTGTCAGATTGCTCGAGTACCCATAAACTTTTGGAGATAGATGCATTATTGACTAGTGGCTTGTGGAGTGCTTTTAGGCGATTTGTGATGCAAGTTTTTCTTCTCCCTCCGTCATCAATTTTCAGTGCTGCCGCGCGTTCTTGCATATTTAATGGCATTTTTCCAATTTTACATTTTAATATTGCAATTTTAAAAAAAGACTTCAAAAAAGCTAGTATAGGGTACGTTTAACACTATCGGTGGAAAGGGTCCCAGTCCCGACTAGTCGAACGTGAAAAAATGTTTATTTTGGGAGCGAAAATTACCTGCTCCATGCATCAGATGAACCGTGAAAATACGAATTCGTTAAAGAATATTGAAGTGCGCATTCAACGGGCCGGAAAGAAAAAGTAGTTTACACTGTAATGGAGTAATAAATAATTAATGTATACATAGTCACGGGTCCGGCAAAAACATGACGTCACTCAGTTTTGGATTTATTAAAAAGTATACACCAGTGCTACAGCTTCAAAATACCACGTAGGTATTTTACTCGTTGCGCAGAATTCAAGATTTCAAACTTGAGTGATAACATTTGACAGAAATGCCGTTCCTTGTGTACAGGGTGTTTCACGTAACCTGCTCACTGGATTTCTTGAATGGATAACCATAAAAAAAAAAAAAAAAAAAAAAAAAAAAAAAATCGGGAAAAATCGGTTTTATTTTTATTTTATCTTAAAGTCGTAGGCAAGGTTTGTTTGGATTTGAAGGAATGGAAATTGAATATTCGCCAAAGATTATGGTCTAGGTTAGCCTACACTTCTGAAACGTGCTCTGGGATGACAAGCTTCTTTCTCTCGTTTCGCTAGATGCAATGTATAAATACAGGGTGTCCCAAAAGTCCCTTCCCTTAGAGGAGTTCGTCTTTTTCCCTCTTCGCTCATTCAAAACACATTTTTTTAATGACGCAGAGAGCGGCTATCAAGTGACTCCAACCCTTATTCTGTTCTTTTTTAACACATGTTATCAAATGAGTAAGGAGAGAGCAAGACGAATTCTTGGTTACGACTCTTCTCCTCACAATCTTTTTCTGAGACCTTTCTCATTACGTTCCCTCGCGCTCTGATTTTCCCTCTCCCTCAATATTTACATCTAATTAGTCTTTTGACGCCGAGGATATTGTAAACTGGGACCGAGGAATGAAAATTAGAGATGCACCACCGACTGCTGAATGTACGACGCGACGCACAGGTGCAGCGCGGCATTCACACCATTCACCATACGGCGCAACCAACGAAAGTGCATCAGTCATCTCGTAATACGCACTCCGAAAGGGGAACTGGGCGGACCCCTCGTTGGCTTTCAACCCTTCCGCTCCTTTCTTGTCTCCACGATTGAGCCACGGCTATTGTCTCCTCTTAATGAATTCCGTCAGAGAATAACATGGAAGGAAAGAGTATATACAAGGGGGAGAGAGAGAGAGAGAGAGAGAGAGAGAGAGAGAGAGAGAGAGAGAGAGAGAGAGAGAGAGAGAGAGAGAGAGAGACGGCTTTTTTGTAAATAAAAATAGAGAGACGAAAAATATAATAAGTTTAAAGAAAGGGGGGAAATCCCGTGGTTCACAAGTAAGTCATTAAGGCCTAACAATAGAGGTTTAGGCCGCATCACGACGCACAGTGAGATAGAACCAGGGATTATCTTATCAATTAAACCTAAAAAATTTAAGTAAATTTAAGAAGGAAGGCTGTTACTCTACTGAAGTAGTGCTGTGGTATAACCAAACCAATTAACTTGCTCCGGTAGATCAGGAACTTTTGATTTGCGAAGCTATTAGGCTGCAATGTCGAAGCGTGGAATCTAGCAACGTTGCATTTGGACCATTTAAACTCATGAAAACTATCGAACTAAAAGGAATCGGCGATTACCATCCAATTCGATCGATTTGTATGCGTTCAGATGGAGAACATGCTACGTTGCCTAATAGCACGCTTCGCCACTGAAAGGCTGCTTCAGCTATACTTAAACTTTGTTTTTCGCAGTGATGTCTGTTGGTGTCCTTCAAAATTACATCCCATAGAGCTCCTTAGTCATAGCTCGTTGCTGGTATGACCAAAAACGGCATTTTTTTTATGAAAATAAAACTGAGAATCTGATCTGTGACGCACTTTATTTTTTTGCATACTCGGGTCAAAAAGTAGTTCCAATTTGAGCCACTGAGTGACGAAAGCGTCAAGGTCGTGACTCGCATTCTGAGCTTCAGATTATCCCCGAAGTCTTTTGAGTACGTGCGTGTGTGTTCTTGTAAGCTTATGTGTGTGTGTGTGTGTGTTTGTGAGTTTGAGAGAACGCAAGTGTGTATAATCGTATCTGTATGCGTAAGTTGATGCGTTTGAACGTGACGGTGTGAGGCTTTAGGTATTATGCAACTTTATGATTTGATTTTTTTCTTTTCTTTTTTTTAAACAATCGATTTGATCGTGCACGCGGGACATATATCGAATGCACATGCACTTGCACTAAGTTAAGGAACCATGCGTCATGCATGATGGCCCATTGACTTACGTGATCCACGTACAGGTACAACAACAACTGCGTTTTCAGTTCGTTTTCGTTCTGAATTTCAGGATTGTCACGAAAAAACGTTACGTGTTCTTTTTTTAGTTCTCTCTCTCTCTCTCTCTCTCTCTCTCTCTCTCTCTCTCTCTCTCTCTCTCTCTCTCTCTCTCTCTCTCTCACTCTCTTTTTTTTAACGGTACTCTAGTGTTCACGGTATCACGACTACGGGCTCACGACATCTCAGTTAAATTATTTTATTGAAACGCCTGATTAGATCGATAAGACATATACACAACCAGCAGTGGCGTATGTAGCGTGCAATTTGGCAACGTTGTATTGTGTCCATTCAAACCCATGAAAAAGATCGAACAACTAGGTGTTCGGTGAACACCTTTACATTCGATCTTTTACACGGGTTTAAATGGCCATAACACAACGTTGCCAAATAGCACGCTACGCCATCAGTTCTGTGCCTCCGAGGTATTTATACATATGCCTTATAACAATAAAGCGCGGTTTCCGAACATCCCCCACCACAATATCCCTCCCGGACAATCCCCCATCGGGGTTGAAGCATTATTAGGTTCACTAAAAATATCCTGGGGCTGACTGTGGGGTATATCGACCGGGGGGAAATCGATTAGAGGGGAAATAATCTCGCGGGGGGATTGGCAGGGAGGAAAATATGTCCCCGGGGAGATGTGTCCGGGGATATTGAGGCGGGGAATATTACTGGGGAAATTCCCATAAAACCCAATGAAACATCTACCGGATTTTTTTTTTGATGGTGGGAAAAATACATGGGCTTCTTTTTATATGGGTGTTTAATGTTCAGGGAGGCTTATCATTCTGTTAGCATGTTAGTTTGGTGAAACAACTTTACTTAAAGCTAAAACGCATAAGATGGGTAAGTACTATCGACAAACTAAAGACTGTCGCGAGATTTTCTCTCATTTTCAGCTATGGGGGTGAGTGTGGGACTGATCTGAAATGGCTTTCCCGTCCCACCCGCACTGGCCTCTCACCTGCAAGGTTTGAAGAGTATGAAGAGTGGCCGAACCAGAACCTTGAAGGCGAAACTTAGCTCGTGAAAATCTCGCGACAATCTTTAATTCGTCGATAGTACTCCGAGAGTCATCTCTACCGTGAAATGGATCTGCGCAGAGAAATCAAATATTTTATTCCTTGCCAGTTTTAATTTTAATGCACGTGCTGCTTTCGAGCTGTACCCAAGGAACAATGTAAAAGTAATCTCGAGTGTTTGAAGATCTATTTTTTTGTAGACAATTTTTCAAATGTTTTTGTTGTACAATTTGATGCTATTGTAGGTTTATCGATCAATAATATATAACAATGTTTGCGTGTATGATACTATGAAAAAAAATAAAGTGACAACCGATGATAATGATAGTAAAAAATGCGTGCTACAACTACTCCTTGCAAAAAATGAATTGAAATGGGTCTGTTGCATACTTTTGCTACAACAATATAGAATCTTGATTCTTATGTAAAATTCGGCGAACATAACGATGCGCACATTAAAAACGTTCAAAATCAACTCATTAACTCAGGAAATCACTTCAATTTCAAACAGCCCGCGCTACACTAGACACTATTTGCACCGGTATAATACTACATAGACGGAACCACCGTGCATAAGTGAACAACGTCGTAACTACAAAATGATGGAATTCCGTTCTAAATACATAAAATATTGGCTGCATTTGCTGTCCGGTCTTTTCGGTTTATCAAAGATTACAAAATAATATAAGAAATGTACGCATCTAAACGAAACATTCCAATGTTTGTAAGTTCTGTTCATGTTTACATAAACGAAATGGTTCCATCTATGTAGTTATAAGTCGGTGATATAGTGTCTAGTGTAGCGCGGGTTGTTTGAAATGGAAGGTATTTTCTGGAAGAATGAGTGGTTTTTGAAAGTTTTTAATGTGCGCATCGTTATTTTCGCCGAATTTTACATTAGAAACAATGTGTCATATTGATGTAGCAAAAGTACGCAACAGACCCATTGTAGAGTAAACTAAAAATAAAGTTCGCTAATAACTCTTCCTCCTTATTTAATTAATATTTTATATTTTTTTGACCCTTTCATTTTTTATCGTGAAATTTTAATTTATTGTTTTAAAATCCAGAGGAAGGGAGGGAAGGCAAGCCTCCCTCCTTGCCCCTTAATGCGGGTTCCCATGGGTTTACCTACATGTGCAACGGCGTATATAATTAGACCATTACCACTCGCGAAAAAAAGAAAAGGAGTATATAACCGTTCTTTTGTACTTTGAGCTCGATTCAAATTAACTGGTTTGCGCATGCGCGTACACACATTTATGTATGTACTCACCGCACTCGTAAACTCATGAAGGTTCATTGCCCACGAAGCCCTTTCAAGGAATTGAATTTTGCCAAGATCAGCTATCAGGTCGCGCAAAAGCACAAAACAGGCGCTTGCGCTTCGCTGGTGCCTTGATACTTGCTTTCAAAACGCTCGAATACCGGAACAAACGGTTTGCGCGCTAAACTGAGAATTTTATTACGGATCCATGCGCGTGCATCCCGACGCATTTGGTCATACTCCGCGTGGACCGGTTGTGGTTACTCTTTAGCGCGTGTGTTAGTGTTAAACTCCCCTCCTATTTTTTCACCCCCTGCCCATGCCCCTGACACCAGGACACTGTAGTATAGGGCAAGTACTTACCGTTCAATAAACTTTAATGGACTGTTTTGGTATAAGCTATATACATCGTGCCGATTGCCGTGTCCGGTCCGAGGACCTCTGGTTCCCAACCAATTCCGAATGTAATAATGGGTCTGCGTTTGCATACCTTTGCTATAGCGTTATGGAGGGTTGAGTTATGTGTAAAATTGCGTGAAAATGAGGCGCTTGCAAACTTTTGCTACAAGCAAATAAATGGTCCAATCTGTTGTAAAGACCAGCGGAAATCTCGAAAATCACACAAAATGGGTCTAAAATTCAGTAGTAATACAGAATAATGCAATCAGAACGGAAACTCCCATAAGAGCCAATGAAAGCAAGTTTGGAATTTAACGGCACCAATAGGCAATGCTGTGGTCCTATATCCCAACATGGCGGACGTGTGTGATTTGTGTTGAAACTCATTTATTTCTGTAAATTCTGGAAAGAAATCTGAAGTTTCCGGCCTCACTTTTATTCTACTGGCATTTCAGAATGAAAAGTTCGCGGATCATGTCCTTTATTTTTTTTTTTCGCGCGCGAATCCAGATGTAAACATCCTATATCCCAACATGGCGGACGCGAAATGAATTTGCTTCAAAATCCGACAGAGTTTCCGTTCTGGTAGTATTATTCTGAAGTAGTAAACTCACATAATTGCTATATAACGGCAAAATCGTAATGGCGGTTCAACGCAGGTATCATGGGAGATTCCTGTCTATTATGTAACTTTCTCTACAGAAACACAGCGATTTGTCTCAATTTAGATAGAAGACTCCCATGATACTTGCGTCTCTCCACCATTAAATCCGATTTTGAGATTGAATTACGTGATTTTTTGGTGTACTCATCGTCATTTTTGCATGTTTTTAAGCAAGAATATACTTTATCCCCTAGCAAAAGTTTGCAAGAGCCCCATTTAAATCATAGAGAACACTTTTTGCAAGTAATTTTACCCTAGAAATGTCATAAGTAGGTACTGGAAAGTTTTAAATTGAGCCTTGAAGGTAGGAAACGAAGATTTTTGATGACTTTTATCATTGTTTTTTGGCCACTTTTTGACGATTTCCGACCACAGTGCGCCGCTTGAAACTCTTAACTCCATTGCTCCGAGTGCTATACTCCCCATGAACCTTTCCTCCATAAACACGCAACAGTCAATAACCAGCGGCGCGACCTATTTTCCGGCCGGAGCGCGCCTAAAATCGAATTACCCGACATTCGCGCGCCGAGGCCGGGGCTGCGAGAAGTGTACGCGGAAACATGGAAATTCGCTAAAATAAGCGCAGTCTATGAAATCACCGATCGATAAATCGAATTGTGCAGGAGAGGTGTTATCGTCCGAACTTACATAAACTCATAACTTTGCGCTTTCGGTCTTGCCGTTCTTTCGGTGACCGCAGAGCGAGAGGACGCGTCTACACACAGTGGGTAGACATGAACAATTAGACGGCCAAAAATGAGAAAATTAATATGTACGGAAAAAAAAAGACTGGTAGAATTTTCCATCATGATAGCTGATTTTGGAGTCTGCTGTCAAGTATGGTAATTTTTACCATCATACGGTAAATGCAAAGTACCTTGTGGTAAAGGAAGATAACTTGTTGGTACATTCCACCACAATAATTGGTACGTTGCATTTACCATACTTGATAGCAGACTTCAAAATCAGCTATCACGATGGTGAATTCTACCTGTCTATTCTTCCGTGTGGGGTTCTCGCGGTAACTTTTGCTATATGCGATTGAATACTTTGTTAATTCTTTTGTAGAAACAAGAAAAAATGGGAAAATTCACTCATAGACTCACAAAAGGACTTTAAAATTTACAGGCATGACGGCGCACAGTGGAGCGAGTCAATGGGAGGGGTCGGACATGGATTCTGTGACTAAAAATGCAAACTTTGTTGTTTTTACCGTCAATAAACAAAGGGTAAATCTCGTAGAAAATTTTACAATAGTACCATTCTAACTGGAATGATTTTTGCTGGAAAATGTACACAGAGAGTCTAAAACCAATTCAGCTTCAAAATGATAAATATTTAAGGCGATTTTATAAGTTAAAATACACACAATGTTTGCTGATTTTTGGCCGCCAAATTCAGTGGCGTGAAGCCCGCCAACGTGTCATTTTGTCCATTTAACCCCATAGTAAAGGTCGAATCCGATTCCGAGATGGTTCGATATATTACGTGTAGTTTAATGAGCCAAATGTAACGTTGCCAGATTGCACGCTTCGCCACTGGCCAAATTCCAAATATCTGCCCACTGTACGGTGTCAGCAGTGGCGAAGCGTGCGCAACCTGGCAGCGGTGCATTTGGCTCATTAAAACCCATGAACAATATCGAATTATCAAGGAATCGCCGATGACCAGCGGAGTCGACCTTTTCTATGGGTTCAAATGGACAAAATGCCGTGATGCCTAATAGCCACTGGGTATCAGTATACGAATGAGTGAAATGTTACGGTTAGATATGTGTCTCTGATTGTGAGTGTTGGTGGTGATGCAGTCTCATTCGATCTTGGAGGGTGGGGGCCGGGGGTGGGGGGCGTCGAAGCAAGATTACGTCAAAGAGAGGATATCGAGTATCGCTGACGATGTTTGAGAGTCGGACTAGATGAAACAGAGAATTAAAAACCTATTTCTCCACTCCACTCCCCCCCCCCCCATATTGTTACGAACAACGGCATTACGGATACGCGTGGCAACTTATTAGTATACGTAGTGCGAACTGCGAGAGTTGATTTGGTTCAACTATACCTCGTAACTGAACTGAGCATCTGATCGCGGTGAAGTCTGTTGACCTGTTCGAGAGCCCTGTGCGCTTTTTCCAATTGATCCGGAAAACAATTAAATAAAGTAATAAATAGGTAAATAAATGAATAAATTAATTACTCAGTTGCTATCATCGCTAGAGGAAATTAGAACTAAATAGAACGTAGGAGGGTTTGGATATCTCGGTCTCCCCCAGAATTATAAAGAGGGGTCTGGGGACTCTGAGGGTATTTTCTAGAATATTGAATCGGGGTCGTGGGGTCATCGCCTTATTATTAAAGGGAAGTCTCCCTCAGATTAAAGTTGATATGAGAAAATATTCATAGGGTATTTCCTAAAGTTTATTTTATACACCCTGGGTATAAGTATAAGTATAGACCTGTTTAGTGTGACGTCACGAAAAAATTGAATGCAAAAAAAATGCACCATCTCACTTGCTCTCGTTGATTTTTCCCAGAAGAAACAGGATCCACATTTTCAAATGAAAATTCGTGCTAGTAAACGACAAGTTTTCTCAGCTTTTATCATACCACTGGGGCACTGGATTCCACGTACCTTAAAATATTATCAAGCTACCGCAACGTTTTCGAAACATCACGCATTAATTTACAATCACAGTTATATCAAAGAAAGCCCATGTTTTGTCCTTGTCCCACCCACAGTTTCTTATGGGCAGAGAATTCTAGGATAGGCTCATCGGCACCGTCACACCTTGTGTTATACCGCGAACAAGCTTCGATGCCAAGAGAGGTTCGGATGATTGAGTGTCATGGCGGTGATACGCCCATAAGAGACCGCGAATAAGACAACATAGAACATGCTTCGGTATAACTGTGATAGTAAATTCACTTGTGCATGGTCTTTCAGGAATTATGTCGCAGTGAAATGGTACTTTAAGGTACTTGGAATCTAATGGTGCAAACAAAGTTTAGAAAACTGCGGTTGTTATTTAGCATGAATTTGCATTCAAAAATTTGGATCTGATTTCTAATGGGTAAATCAACAAGAGTGAGCGAGATGGAGCATTTGTTTGGATCCAATTTTGATCGTGACGTCCATTACTAAACAGGTCTATTGCACCCCCCCCCCCCCCTGTTCCGTCCTCCACTCCACCAGCTTCTTTTTTGTCCCCGCTCGATACCCTCTGCCAGCACTGCCAGCAGCCTTGTCCGTATTTCGTCCGAGTCTCATTGGCATGCTCTGCAACATACTCTCGGAAAGAATACTACAAGCTTTTTTTCAGGTGCGTCCCTCTCTGATTGTGTTATTAGTTATTCTTTACTCCGATAACAATGAACGGTTTTCGCGCCAAGTCTGTCATCGATAGTCCACGCACGCGCGGTTAGTTCAAGAAGTGATGCAGACGTGCCGCGAAGTGCCAAGGTTCGATCGTTGTGTGCTTTTCTGTAAATTGCGCACTCCTCCACAATCAAAAAGAGAGCAGTTTCTTGTGTTTTGCGAGGGGTCATAAACTTTGAAGAATGGGGGTGGTGGGTGGGGGTGGGGACCTCGCTGGCCGTATGTTTGTGAATTGTGGGGGAGACCATTGGAGCTCGTAAACCACATCAGAGGAGTACTCTCGCCATCGCCAGTTAAATTAAAAGCTGTAAAGAACTTGGACCGAGGCACTTTGGTCTGAAATCGTCAAAAAGTGGCCAATAAATTCAGAAAGTTAATTCCTCATCAATTCATTTTAAATAAACTTTCAATATCAAATTGAATTACAGAGACACTTTTTACTTGTAAATTAAACCTAGAAATGTCGCTGGAAAGTTTTAAGTTAAGCTTTAAAGGTCGAAACCGTTAAGTTTTGTTCATTTTTTTTCCCCCCACCGATGTTTGGCCACTTTTTTTTCTATCTCAGACCATAGTGCGAGGAGCCAAAGTTGGAGACCTATCTCTGCGGCTTCGATTGTGAATTATGGAGAAGTACTGTTGCCAGATTGTGAGTTTATATGGTCATTTCGAGTAAAATGTAGCACCCTAGCGGCGCGGCGGCTCGTGCTATTTGGCAACAGCGGTTCCCCTCCATTTAAATCTATGAAAAACAATCGATTGCAGGTGAAGCGCTGCTTCACTGTCAAATCGATAGTTTAACATAGAACCAAATGGAGGGAAACATTGTTGCCAAATCGCACGAGCCGCCGCTGTAGCACCCATTACTTTTTAAAACTATACCTACTTTTGAATTTAAAACTTGAAATTTTCCCTTTACTGCAACCAATGCTGGTAAGCAACTTGTGATCTGTCACCTTGGTCTTTGCTAAAATGATTAAAATTCTAAGTTTTAAATTCAATATTACAGTTTTGAAAATGTAAAGGATGCAACATTTTACCCGGGATGATGACCTTAAAGAGCCTTGTCTATTTTGCCATTTTTTGGATGACTATCCGACTTCCCGTATGACTTTTGATGCCGCTTTGAAACGCTGTTACTTTATTAAAATATCCGCAAGTCTTTTAAAATCATCGGTGTCTCCACCAGTGGCGTTAGCATGCAATTTGGCATCGTTGTAGTTGTCCATTTAAACCCTTGTAAAAGGTCGAATGTGAAGGTGTTCACCGAACACCCAATGCTTCGATATTTTTCATATGTTTAAATGGAAGAATTACAACGTTGCCAAAATGGACGGTACGCCTGGACTCCACATGGAGAAAAATGCTTCGGTTATGTTAACTGGAGATTCGATTGATATTGAACACTAAAGTTTTCGGTTGCAGAAACCAAAACTTTCTGTCGTGAGTATCGAAGACGTCGGTAGGTATAGCCCAAATTCCGCCCCCTCCGACGTCTTTGGTACTTCTAACTAAAGTTCGGTACTCAAGACCGAAAGTTTCGGTTTCTGCAACCGAAAACACTTTTGTGTTCGATAAGAACCGACGTTTTTTTCTCCGTGCACCGCCGTTGAGAAAAGATCACAGATGCGAGTATTTTCATGCATTAAAGTCATACACTGATGCGAGCCGTGTTATTTTTTTCTCAACCGGTGGAATCATCGGTCATAATTGAAAAACGCCATTAATTATACGCCAAAACGACAGCTCTGCGTGCGCGTATACTGTGAGTGTATGGGTGAGTAGGTATGACCGGGTAAAGAGTGAATACAGGACAACGATACACAGGCGAAATACAAAGATACTAACGAACGACACCAGTAGATACCCATACTATACCTATATACTATACCTTCTACGCATACTCTCGTTCAGAAACAATAATGAGAACCTAATTCCCTCCACTTCTAGGTTAGAATTTTCACATGCTCCGCTTCACACAGCGCATGCGCCATCACAGTACCCCCCCCCCCTCCAACCAGCACCTGCGCTCGTTCTTACCGCGTGGACCAATATCTGCGAACACTACAAGTGTAAATAATCTTGCTAAGATCGTTAACCCTTTTAACAGAACCGAAGCTATATTTGCGGGATGAACAGTAGTCGTGGGTGGAGGGGGGGGAGGGGGAAGGGGTGGAATGGAAGAGTCTTGATATACTTTTCGATAGCATATTCGTGTGAAAAATGTCATATATTCTCAACTAGCTTCATCCTTAGCGCGCAAACATGAATGAAATGTTAAGGAACTATAGTATCCATCATGCTTGTGGTGTGGTTTGTGTTCAACGTGGGGCTGATTGACTTATTTTGGGTAACTATAAATCTGATTCATTCGCTCGGTTGCAAGGGATTTTAAATGTAATGGAATTTCATTTTCTGACCATGAACTTCTGAGAGGATAATGTAAGAACTCTGAACTTCTGAGAGGATAATGTAAGAACTCTGAACTTCAGCGGAGTTGAGGAAATAAGAAACTGATCACTTTTCCAGAGTCTTTTAACGTCAAGTAGCAGACTGAAGGAACGGATGTTTTAAAAAAAAAAAATCATATCCACAATTTGTGAATTTTATATGATGTACTGTCAGAAAAGGAAACGGTTAGGAAAACTATAATCAGTCCATTGGCGGATCCAGCCCTCGCGATCGGAAGGGAGAGCGAACATGAGATTTTTGCCCCCTGGAGACCCCCTTTTCCTTCTTTCTCTCTTTGCTTACCCCTTCCTTTCCCCTCTTTTCCCCTCCTCCTTTTTTTGACCGAAAGGGGGGCGATCGCCCTTTTCGCCCCCCCCCTGTATCCCCCAATGAATCAGTCGCACATTCGCTTCAAAATAATAAAATCTCAATAATTTAGAAAAGAGAAAAAAAAAAAAAAAAAAAAAAATGTGAATAATAGCGTTTTGGGACTTTGGCATGAAATTGCAATAAATTTGAAACCATTTTGAAATGTCTTGTATAAATCTATACTGCTGGGGTTGTGTCATCGGCCCTCCGAGTCTACATTCCTCATTGAATTTTATATGAACTTCAATCTCGATGACGAACTTTTTTTTCTGCCTTTTTTATTTTAATTCGCAAATGTCTGTCGAATGCATTCATGCAGGTTTGAGACGCATGCTGTCACAACTAAAAAACGGTTGAATTATTTTTTACTTTTTTTTGCATGCAAAAATAATTCGCGCTCATTTCTCCATAAAAGGGGAGGGGGGCATTTGAAAATGGACGCGGTTAGTGAAAATAGATAAATTATTGTCATGGAAATTAACCGCAAATATAGAGTATGGGACGCTTATAGACTAGACGAGGGAGGAGTGGAAGACTAGTTAAACTGGTTGACTAGCAGTCGTTACATCTCGCGGATGTGTGTCAAACCTTCTTCTTTCTCTTTTCCTTCTTCTTTGTAAGCCCCCTCTCTGCCCCCCTCCCCCGCCTCGATTTAAATTCAATTTAACCATGTCGATATATTCCGTTGCCCTGATGCAGAACCAGAGTGGAATAAATGACTGCGCAAACTGCTCGAGAATGAAAATTGAATATTTGCGTGCACCGCGCAGAACACCGCACAATAGTCCGAGATCTTTAAATAGTGGCCAAAAATCAGAAAGTCAGTTTCATCATATACTTTATCATTTATAAACTTCCAAGACCAATTTGAATTACGCAAAACACTTTCCACCTGTAATTTCAACGTATAAATATCTGGAAAGTTTTAAATTAGGCTTTAAAGGTAGGAAATCATGATTTTTTGTGACTGTTTTTCTCTGATTTTTTTTGTCACTTTTTTTTTTCAATAGCAGACCATGGTGCGCCGCACTGCCTTGTGGACCAATGTTGCCAGATTGGGGTGAAAAAGCCATACGTTTTACATTGATTTAAATTGGGACGTTAAGGCTTTTTACCCTCAATCTGGCAACACCGTGTGGATCAAAACATGGAATTTCTTGGACACAATTTTATGAATAAACATCTTAACATCAAGATTATAAACATAAAACAGTTAGATAGCATGAAATTCTGAAAATGTGTAAAATCGCTCGTTCAAGAGCGAGCTTTAAACGAAACAATAGATCGAATCTGTTGCGCAAATTTTGCTATAGAGGCAGGAATATTCGATTCTGCAGTAAAATGTCGTGCTTTCGTAGTTTCCATCGGTTTTCTCGCAACAACGAAAACTCCTGAAACTTCCCCTCTAATGGAGAAAAAGTAGGTAACAATAAATCGAAGTTCATTGTGAAACAAATTTGAAAATACCATAATAATGGTGCGAAACTGCCGATTGCGCAATAGTAACTAAAAGTCTTACAAGTCTAAAAATTAGAGATGGAATTGGTAATCAAAATCTTCGGTTATTTATTCGAGGAAAGGCTATAACAGGAGCGCCGTAGGTCCATGCCAGTTTTGCCATTTGTAGATTAATTAGTCCACAATACCAGAAAAAAGACTATAATTACATACATCAGTTTAGCTCTTAAAATGATTATTTTGGAGTGATTTTATGTAATTTGCCAATTTTTAGCCACCAAATTATGCATTTTCCTCACTGCGCGCCGCACGATTTATTATTCGAATGGAGCTGCTGCGGTTTGCAGGCAAGCAATCGTGCATTGGAATAACTCGATGATACGATTTTTAAGTCCTCTAATTGACTGATAGACATTATTTTCTTCATTTTAATAAACGAAAATGGTCCGAAATTTTTCACACAAAAAAATAAAAAAATGTGAGGAAAGAATGATTTCGAAAGTGTTGACCTTACCATTAAAACACCACTTTAATAGAATTTTTTTCAAGGAACAAACAACTTAAAAGCGTATTTTTTGCCTTCCAATTTTAATTAGACCTCTAGCTTCAGGAAAATGTCAATTTATTTTAATTTTACTGAATAATTTGGTTGTAGGCTTCGAAAAATCAAGCGTGACGGACTTGAATTTTTCACCTTCCCGGCTCATCAAATATGTTAACATTTTTCTTAGAAAAATTCCGAAAAAATTGGGACCACTTACAAATAATCAAACTAGAGAGTAGAGGGTCTAAGGATAACTAAAAACCACAGTTCTAGTACCAACGCCTAAGTTCGATTTTTAGTTTTTCCAGAACGAAAGTGTCCCTGTTTCTTGGTAATGCCCATTAACTCAATTTTTTTGAAAACACCACATTACACTGCTTTTATAGGTATAGAGCTGTCTTTTTTTAACGTAGTTTAAGCAAGAGAGTCATTCGGTGATTTTAGCTTCTAGCAGGGTAATAAATGATTATTCGTATTCAGAGAACGTCGCGTATCATAGTTATATACCTACGAGTCAATTGAGATCAGTCAAAAACGTTGCCATATTACTCGAATGCGAGATCAATTCTTAATGATCAAACTGATCTGATGCTGGGTCATCAGGCATCGATGCCCAATCAATCATGATTACACAAGTCATCCGAAAGCAACACGCTTATACGCGGACCATAGTACGTTTACTTTATAGTACAGCAAGAGTATCCGCATATGTGTATAGATGCAAGAGTGAATGAATGAGTGAGTGTGTGAGTGAGTGAGTGTGATCCAGCCGCAAGTATGAGTAGGTATGACTGTAACTCACATTTGAAAGAACGATGATGTGTTAATATACCCGGCCACATTTGTTGACGACCGGTGAATGAGTGAATGGGCTTTTAATTTGAATCAACCTATGCCCAAATCAGCATCAGCGCATGCGCAGTTAGCTACGATTGCGCTTGCTTTGAAAGTTGTGTCCCACCCCATCCTTATTCTGTCGGGTCAATTATTTTTGTCTTCTCGACCTCGTCGCGTCGGTGTGAAACAAATGGGTAACAATAAATTCAGAGTGATGTCATTTTGCAAAACCAAAGCCTATAAATGGGAAGAAGGCAATCAATTTAGGTACACATCACATGCATCAGATCAGAGCGCCAATCTTAGAGAGCACCGCTCACTGCTGCTCAAGAATGATGTGCTGTGATCGCAGAACGTCTTCAAAATGTCTTCAACTTGCATTAGCTTATTAAACAACCCGTCAAAACTCAAAAAACCGCATATAGTTGATACCAATGTTACAATATTTTGAATAATCATTCGTTATATTGATGTACTATCGCCACGGCGCAGCGGCACTATGGTACGTCTGAGATCGTCAAACAGTGACCAAAAATATGAAAGTATATTTCTCATGAATTTAGAATTTTAAATTTTCAATGCCAATTTTAATCACAGAGAACACTGTAAACAAGTCATTTAAATCTAGAAATGTCATTTGAAACTTGCAAACTTTTTCTATAAAAGCAAACACATAGTCCAATCTGATGAATGACCAGCGGAAATCACAAAAATCACACTTAGAAAGTCTAAAATTCAGTAATAAACTCACAAAACTGCCACATCGGGAAGATCGCAATGGCGCTTCAACGCAGGTATCATGGGAGATTCCTGTCTATTATGTCACTTTGTCTACGGAAATATGGAGATATGTCTCAATTTAGATAGGAATCTCCCATGATACCTGCGTCTCACCGCCATTAAGCCCGATTTTTAGAGTAAATGTCATGATTTTTTAGTGCACTCATCGTCGTTTTTACTGGTTTTTATGCAAGAACCAACTCTTCAATCTCCTATGCATCAAGAGTTTGCAAGAACCCCATTTTAAGCTGAAAAGGCCAAAAACAGTGATTTTTGGTGACTATTTTTTTCACTGATTTTTGGCCACCTTTTTCTTTCGATCTCAGACCACAGTACAACGAGTCAGTCCGTCTAAACCCACGAAAAAGATCGAACTGATGAGTGTTCGGTGAACACCTTTGCATTCGACCTTTAACACAGGTTCGAATGGACACATTACAACGTTCCCAAATTGCACGCTTCGCCACAGCAACGAGTATACATATAGCTTTAGTGGACAATGGACACCAGACACTGTATCATGAGCATATTTTCATCATATACTCACACGCATCAACCACGATCTCTATCAACTTTTTTCCCCTAAAAAAAGGATTTATTTTTGTCGGTTGTCGCATATTTCATTTAATCAAAGACTGGAGCTCTACACCGCGGTGCACATCTAATAAACCGCATTCATTGATCCCAAGTGTGGTGAAGATTTTTGAGTGACTGACACCCACATTGAAGAGCAACCAAACAAGGACCCACGCCGCGGTCGCGCCGTCTCTTTTTTTGGTTGAACCGTCTAACAACCCCCCCCCCCCCCTATCGGCTTCAAAGGTTGTTTCTGAGAAGATGTCTTTTCCTCTGTTTTTTAAAGACATTCTTTCACTGTCAACCAGGAGCCGAAAAGAAAGTAGCCATTGACGTAACGACGTTTCATAATGCATTACGTTCGTTTTAGTCTCACGAGTGACTTTTTTACTTTTTACTTTCTCACACTTTGACGAAGTTAGAAATTGAGAAGGTATATTGCGATGATGCGCAGAGATTTTCAAAGTATTTTGTTTCGATAGTTGGCCTGGGCATAACTTTTGAACTATTGATCCTTATGCATCCAGATTTTGCACGGTTATTGCTTTTTAGATTCTCCAGAGTAACTTTTTTTTTTTTTTTTTATGAAATTTTAAGTTTTGGGTAAGTTATGAAAGAAAAGTGGTTTTCCAATGAAAAATGGTTGAAAATAGGAAATAATTTGGATAGTTCAAGTGTGGTTAGGTGAAATTTGATGAAAATGGGCACAAACAATCTGCAACTATAGTGTACATAGAAAAGAACTCCTTATAATTTCAATAGGCGCAATAGGTCAATAGGTTTTCAATAGGCCTTAAAACCATTTAAAAAATCATAGCAGGGCATTTATATAAAATAGTAAAAACAGGATAAAAGTGAAATATTAATCTTAAAACTTGGAGTCAAATCAATGATGGCTGGATTAATATTGATAAAACTTTGTCCACACAATCTATGTATTACCAAAGTAATAAAGTATTTCCATCATATATAGTCACTATTAACATCCATTAATACCGTTTCAAAAGGAATCATAGGTGCGAGCGAGCAAAACAATTATTCACATTAAAATGGAAAAGTAATAACTTCGTTCAAGTATGGCTTGTACGAAAGTAATAAAGTATTTCCATCATATATAGTCACTATTAACATCCATCAAGACCGTTTAAAAAGGAATCCTAGGTGCGAGTGAGCAGAAATATGATTAATTAATCACATTAAAATAGAAAAGTAATAATTTCGTTCAGGTATGGCTTCGTGAAATTAGATGAAAATGGGCACAAACAATCTGCTACTAGTGCACTAAAAAATAAACCTTTTGTAATTACAATGGCAGACAGTCTTTGAAACCGTTTAAAAAATCAAAATAGGTCATATAAACCTCACATGTAAAAATAGGATGAAAGTGAGAAATTAATCTTAAAACTTGGAGTTAATCAATGATGGCTAGATGCTAACCACATTTTAGCAAAATTATCGGCGAATTGAAAAATACCATTGAAAATGAACAAAGTGGCAGCTTCGCTGCTTCGCCTCGATATTCCATGCCGAGGTTCGAAAGATTATCCAAAATTATTACGTCGTAGTCGTCTCCGTGTGATCGTCAAGATCTCTGATTTTTTTTTTTTTTTTTTTTCGTGTCTCATCGGAAATCTAAAAAATCTTTTCTCTTCTCTCGACGCGTCTTCTTTTTTCGACCTCTCAAGTCTCAAGCCGAGTCAACTTGAAGTTTCACATTGGGCAAGCTGCCGATGATGGCCGAGGTTAAGCGAAGCTATACGGAGAGAGAGATAGGAGGACAACGACACCAAAGTTGATTCGATTCTGACACCACTTTCTCCTCCGAAACATTTCAACGGTGCGGTGGTGCGAGGTGGTGGCATGGCGCAGCGGCCTTCCCGATCCCGCGACTTGCTTGTCTTCCATCACGTTTCTTTAATTATTATTCGAGGTCCAGCGTCCAGCGGTCCAGGTCTTCTGGCTGTAGAATGGTGAATGGTGGACACTCACTGCGCACTATGGTCTGAGATCGTAAATAAGTGACCAAAAATCAGAAAGTAAATTTCTCATCAATTTATCATTTACGTAAACTTTCTAGATCATTTTTATTAATCACAAAAAGAACGTTTTTGACAATTAATTTAAACCTAGAAATGACACTGGAAAGGTCCAGTGTCCAGCTCTTCTGGTCAGAGTTGCCGTTTTGCGTATGATCAGTGGCGCACCGAGAACTTAGGTTTGGTGGGGGTTTCACCGAAAATTTTCCATTTTCTGAGTTTTTAGGGGGGGTTTTGAAAGCAATTTTGGCCGAAGATGACCTTTTTTAGAGCAAAATCTTGATGCTTAGGGGGGGTTTTGACCCTAAAACCACCCCCTTCGGTGCGCCACTGCGTATGATCAATGGCATTTATTTCAATTCACCGATGAATCCACCGGTTGAGGAAAGATTACACGGTTCAGTTCAGTGTATGACTGTTTTAAGTTGTAATCTTTTCTTAATCGGTGGAAACGCCATTTATTTACTAAAATATCCGCATGTTTTTTAAAGTCATCGGCGACTCCACCGGTTGAGAAATGATTACAAATACGAACATTTTCGTGCATTACAGTCATACAATGAGTTAAACTTTGTAATATTTTCTCAACCGCTGGAATCATCGGTGAATTGAAAAAATAAGAAAGTAAATTTCTCATCAATTTAATCATTTACGTAAACTTTCTAGATCAGTTTTATCAATCACAATAAGAACGCTCTTGACATGTAATTTAAACCTAAAAATGTCACTGTGAATAGTTATGTGTTAAGTTTTAAACGTCGAAAACGATTATTTTTGATGACCCTTTACTTTCTCACTCAACAGGGTGTAACAAAACTATATACATTAATTTTCAGGGCGTGTTCAGAGGTGAAAATAGGACTTTTTTTCCCAGTAAACATTGGTCTGAAATTGAAGTTTTTTCGAGTTACAGTATTGCAAAGTTTCCGAAAAACAAATTGAAAAATTGTCATAACTCCCTCGTGAACTGTTCTGAATGCTCGTAAATAGGTACTTTGATGTAACTTTAGACGATCTTGCCGATTTTGGCTGTGAAAATGCTGTATGAAAAAATTTGAGGGGGGTTTTGCGGGTTTTTCTTGATTTTTCTGACTTTTTTTGGCCAAATTATGTGAAAACATGCTTACGGATTCATTAAACCCAAAAACTATTAGCATTATTCAAAAGTTCGTAAAAAAATTTGCATTTTTGGTCCGTACAAGTTTTTTCAATTCGCAAACCATTTCCGAGAAAATCATCCCTGAAGTTCAAGAAGTCGGCCAAGAATTGACAAAATCAAAGAAAATGCGATTGTTGGCCGAACTCTGCAACTTCAGGGACGATTTTCTCGAAAATGGTTTGCTAATTGGAAAAACTTGTAAGGACAAAAAATGCAAATTTTTTAACGAACTTTTGAATGACGCTAATTGTTTTTGGATTTAATGAATCTGTAAGCATGTTTTCACATAATTTGGCCAAAAAAAGTCAGAAAAATCAAGAAAAACCCCCTAGACCCCCTCAAATTTTTGCATACAGCATTTCCACGGCCAAAATCGGCAAGAACGCCTAAAATTACTCCAGAATATCTATTTACGAGCATTAAGAAAAATTCACGAGGGAGTTATGACAATTTTTCAATTTCTTTATCGGAAACTTTGCAACACTGTAACTCGAAACGACTTCAATTTTGGACCCATGTTTATAGGGAAAAGAAGTCTTATTTTTACCTCTAGAACACGCCCTAAAAATTAATGTGTATAATTTTGTTACACCCTGTATATTGAAGTTAAAAATTGAGAAAGTATTGCGATGGCGCATTTGTCTGTCTGTCTGTATCCCTGCATAACTTTTGAACCAATTGTCCATGTACATCCAAATTTTGCGAAGAAGTTGCTTTTAATAGACCTCAGAGGGACTTTATCTTTGTTTTTTTTCGAAATTTTAAATTGTAAGACATGTTATGGAGGATAAAAGGTTTCCATTAAAATCAATGGGAAAATGGGTAAACATAGGGAAAAATTAGAATATGTCAAATGTAGCTGTTTGAATTTTGATTAAAATTTGCAAAAACATTCTGCAACAAGCCTATACTGTAAAATTAACTCCATAAATGGGGTCTGGGGGTTTCCCCCAGATTAATTTTGTTGTGAGAAAGTGTTTGTGGGTTATTCCCTACAGTTTATTTTTTTACTGCTTTTTGACCACTTTTTTTTCGATAGCAGGCCATAGTGCTGTGGTCGCCTGTTGCGGTCAGTAGTTTTCGTCCGAATAAGCAGCCAACGAGTTTTTTTGTTTTATTTTTAGTTTTTTTGTTTTTTGTTTATTCGATCGATGTGGTGGTTTGATAGAGGACCCGAGACACAGATAAATGTTAATGCGAACAGTTCCGCGAGAGATCGATCTATGGCTCGAAACAGTCGAAACTGAATCTATAGCTTTGTGTTTACTGATTATTCGACAGTAAACCAGAGCTGCCGTTTTGCGTATAATTAATGGCATTTTTAAATTCACCGATGATTTCGACGGTTGAGAAAAGATTACACAGTTCAGTTCAGTGTATGACTGTAATGCATGAAAATACTATGATCTGTAGTCCTCACTTAATCGGTGGAAACTCCGTTAATTAATTAAAATATCCGCAAGTTTTTTAAAGTCATCGACGACTCCACCGGTTAAGAAAAGATTAAAGATGCGAGTATTTTAGTTCATTACAGTAATACAACTGAATAGTGTAATCTTTTCTCAACCGGTGAAATCATCGGCGAATTTAAAAATAGCATTGATTATACGCAAAACGGCAGCCCTGTTGCATAGGAAAATACCGTGATCTGTAATTTTTCCTCAATCGGTACAATCGCCGTTAAATTTTTAAAATATCCGCAAGTTTTTTAAAGTCAACAACGACTCCACCGGTTGAGAAAAGCTTACTGATGAAATAGCTCACTGATCAGATTATTTTCGGGCAGTAGAATCATACACTGAACTGAATTTTGTAATCTCTTAACCGGTGGATTTATCGGTGAAATTTAAAATGTCATTAATTATATGCGCAAAACGGCAGTCCTACTTTTTGCTGACACCAAAAAATGTCATAATATGTGACCGCGCACGGGAGAAGGCGGATCTTAGTTCCCGAAGACAAAGTTTTCGGGAGTTATGGTTCGAAAAATGCGAAATTGAGTTTTTGACACCAATCGCTCTTTAGAAGCCTCGAAAGTAAGTTTCTGAGAGGTATTAGTTCATTTTGCGGCCGCCAGGTAGCATGACAACGCATTTTAACGAGAGCAGGTTGAAATGAAGAAAGGGGACCTTCGTTCAGAGACAAATAGAGACCTTGCACTATTCTTGCGCGCGGTGTCCACTTTTCGTGGTTCAATTTTGGTCGGAACTCATCGAAACAACAATCAACCTTCGCATAATGTTGACTGATGAGCACGTATTTTGCATTCGCCGAGCAAAACCTGTTTCCGTTTCCGGGACCGCGGACCAATCACAGCCTTTTGTTGAGCTTCACCATCCAACATTATGCGAAGGTTGATTGTTGAGGCCGATGAGTCCCGACAAAAGTTGTTCACGAAAAGTGGACACCGCACGCAACCACGGGAAGAATAGGGAGTTCACGGTCTCTATTTGTCTCTGCCTTCGTTCCTCAATGTGATTTTTTTTTTTACGCATAAGTGGGACCGAGGTCCCTTTTGTATTGTTGTTTATTAGCTTTGAGGTTAGTAGCTTGCCACTACTTCTAATTTTGGGATCGTTTTGTGAATTGTTTTAGTACTTACAATCAGTGTATGATTGTTTTGGGTGAAATATCGTGAAACTCTCTTTTTCTCAAAACTACACATTTTGAACTGTAAAACTCGACTCACCATAAACTTCGGTTTGGTTTGACATTGTTGGCTATTCTTGGCATGTAAATGCTGAGAAAGCACTTCTTCGTCCGGTGGTATCAATATCTCAATTTTGACTCTCCGGGCACTAAGGTCCCTTTTCCCATGTGGCGGTCACATATAGAGATAGCATCATTAGAACGTTGAAAGCTACCAATTTATACGAATCATTATTTCCATCAAAACATGCTATTCTTTCAGCAAGCTCAGAAATTAACGTGATTAATGTTTTTGTGATATACGTGCGGGAGACTAATTTTAATTCACCTGTAAGATGTTGACTTTCCATCGAGTCCGGTTTTACCGCTTTACTGAAACATGTAAATCACAATCAGCAGGCTGATTATGAACAATCGTATGGTAATGCTATCGAGTCGAATGTCGATCATCGAGTACGTGTTATTCTTATGGATGGTGTCATTACGATAGGTTTCATTCCGATGGAAACCCTCCCGGCCATCTCTGCGGAAAATCGCCGATGACTCCTGAGCTATCGTAGAATTTCTGCAGAGATGGGTGGGAGGGTTTTTGTCGGATTGATTAACACGCATTCGATCATCGACTAGATGTCATTTCGATACGAGCGTTCATATAAAATCAGCCTGCGCAGTATTATGAGAAAGTAAGACGGATTACTGAACCAGAAAATGTAATCACTATATTTTTTGAGTTGCTTCAAGGTCTAAAAGTCATTTCCTGCAAACGCCCTGCTATACTCCGCATCCCTTGGTCGGGTTCTTTTATGCCTGTCCTCCATACATGCATTTTCAGCAGACGTAAGTAAGTATTGCTCTTGCGTGTTGCATCAATGAAATATGAAGGCGCAAATGCAACTGTCCTGTCATCTGAAAACAAGAAAGAGAAAAGAGTCACATCAAAAATATAAGTAGCAAAAGTACTAAAATGAAATCAACTGAAAATAATTAAAATAACCTGTTCGTGAGATAAACATTGCGATTATAAACATTGGATAATTCTGCAGATTTTAAGCACGGGATCGGCTGGTCCTCAAATAATCCCGTATTATTGGCACGTCTGAATTGGAAACGCTTGAATCATGGTTCGAAAGACATAGAGAATATAATCATGCAGATTAATTGCAGATTACTGGAGGAAACGTGATCGTTGCTAAATCGCCAAATCGGATAAGGGCGTCGGGTGAAAAGCTGGATTGAGGTTAAGCTGAGCGTACAACGTACAGCGAATAGAATATAAAAGAGGACAATCACAATCGATAGCTTCGACTCTGTAAACTCTGCCTCAGAGTCCACTCGCGCCGCAGAGAGCGCTCTGAAACACTCTGGGCTGTGGCGCGCAGGAGAGATTTCGACTGATTATTACCGCAAAATATACTCCTCTCTATTTTAAAAATATGTCAATGTGATTCTATAAAATCTGTACTCTTAGGCGGTTACTTAATAGTTCGTCTTTATTTATTGATCGCGGTTGATTTAATGAGCGTCGCGTGCACTTTGGCAACGTTGCAGTGTACCCATTGAAACACATGACAAAGATCGAACTATTGGGTGTTCAATGAACACCTTCGCATTCGACCTTTTACAAATGTTAGAATGAACACATAATTGCCAAATGTCATGCCACGCCACTGATTGATTGATTAACGATCGACATAAAGCGTAAATCTGAAATGGTTTTAAAAAGAGCCTTATTCAAAATGGGCAAAAATGGCTTCGGCCCAGTTTTGTTTGAGATTTTGGGAGGTGATAGAGCATGATTTGAGGCGTCCAAAACTGGCCTTGTTTTTGATCTAGCCCCAAGGGAACCGGGGGGGCGGGGGTGCAAAGTCAAAACACAAAATCCGCCAGAACTTTTGAACGCGTTGTTCGATTTGAAAAAACTTTTTTTTCAATCGATAGATCTTTTTAAGACCTTTCTTTTTATATACACGTTTTTGTACTTTTCATGGTTTTGAGTCAAGTTTTGACGACTTTTTGTTTTTTTCAGTTTCAAAAAATTTACATTTTCCCCCCTGTGCAAAATTGTTTTGCATGGATAAAAATAAAAAACAGTCGTAAGAAAAGCTCTTTCAATTTCCTTTTCAACCGTTTAAATCCGATTGCGGGGCAACGCTTCGTTACTGAGTTACGCGCGCTCAAAGTTGCCAAGGTCCGACCTGGCTGAATCTAGAGGCCTCCCGGTTGCCTGCCTCACACCTTTGACGCCGCGCTTTTTGCCTTATGCGACCAGCTGCTCAGCAAATATTTCGAAAGAAACATCTTTTCTATTATTCTAAGCAATTTCTACTCATATAAACCCCCACCCCCCACCACCACCACCCTCACTTCATACCCTATCACGTTCAATACTTCCCCCTGAATAGACGCAAGTTTTTTAAGTTTCAAGTCAGAACTCACGCACTCTTCGCGTAAATTATCAATTATCTGCGTTAAAGTTTCAACACATAGTTGAGTATCCTTAAAATGCTCAAATTTTCACTCCAAATTACTGTTTCATTGAAATCATCACCACTTTCGCGTATATGAGACGCGCAGCATCGACAGTTTTCAAAAATAACAACTCTATATTTTATTAAAGCCAACATTCGCAACTTTTTACTAACGCGAACGAGATGTGCTTGATTTTGACACTGGAAAATGCACTTGTTAAAGTTTTTTGTCGTACTTTTAATCGGTTTGATTTCCTCAGACTCATCGAATCCACTATCATTAATTGAAGGCTCTACAGTTCTTACGGATGGCACATAACACTTAACGCGACAGTACCACGACCCGTTGGAAAAAACTTTAGAATTTCGAGATTTTTTTGCCAGCGATACCCCGCAAGTAATACACTTTTCACCACTCATTTTTCACACCTACGAAAAGGAAAGCATACCGAAGAGCAATCATGCGAAAACTGACCAGTGCGAGTTGCATGAAGTTGAATCTGAGGTCCGAAATAGTACCTACATTATCAGTTGTCATCAAGGTATATAGATAACATCGCATCATTGATTTGATCTGCTCCAAGAGTTCATGATAAAAATACTCACGACCCAAAATAGTTAATCAGCAGGTGTATTTCCGAGTTGCCGGTTTTATCCATCTTCATTGAACTGATTATCCCACTTGATGCATTTCAGACACTGTGCTGTCAGATTCAGAGTGAAAGATCGTAGTCCCCCCCCCCCGCATTAAAATCGATGCTGTGCGTCTCATATACGTGAAAATGGTGACGATTTTAATGAAGCAGTGATTTGGAATTAAAATTTTGAGCACTTTAGAGATTATCCGCTTTCTGTGGATACTTTAATGCAGGCAATTCATGATTTGCGTGAAGAGAGTGAAAGTTCTACCCCTGACCTGTGTTGTGAAAAATGTTTTTTTCGAAAATACCGCTAACCTGAGAGCGCGGCGTGATAAGAAAAGAAAATCCTTGGAGTAATACAAAATATGCTTACTTGAAAAATTGACCATTATTACGCACACTCTGTTCAGATACCCCTACTTATAAAGACTAAACTCATATCGAGACATTTTTCACATGAAGTTTCTAATATTTTCATACTACTGGATTTGGAGTTGGTTTCCACGGAGTCAATCATAAGTGCGGGGTGGGGGTGGGGGTTTATATGAGTAGAAATTACTTAGAATAATAGAAAAGATGTTTCTTTCGAAATATTTGCTGAGCAGCTGGTCGCATAAGGCAAAAAGCGCGGCGTCAAAGGTGTGAGGCAGGAAACCGGGAGGCCTCTAGATTCAGCCAGGTCGGACCTTGGCAACTTTGAGCGCGCGTAACTCAGTAACGAAGCGTTGCCCCGCGATCGGATTTAAACGGTTGAAAAGGAAATTGAAAGAGCTTTTCTTACGACTGTTTTTTATTTTTATCCATGCAAAACAATTTTGCACAGGGGGGAAAATGTAAATTTTTTGAAACTGAAAAAAACAAAAAGTCGTCAAAACTTGACTCAAAACCATGAAAAGTACAAAAACGTGTATATAAAAAGAAAGGTCTTAAAAAGATCTATCGATTGAAAAAAAGTTTTTTCAAATCGAACAACGCGTTCAAAAGTTCTGGCGGATTTTGTGTTTTGACTTTGCACCCCCGCCCCCCCGGTTCCCTTGGGGCTAGATCAAAAACAAGGCCAGTTTTGGACGCCTCAAATCATGCTCTATCACCTCCCAAAATCTCAAACAAAACTGGGCCGAAGCCATTTTTGCCCATTTTGAATAAGGCTCTTTGTTGCGTTTTTTTGAAGTAACGTTCCAAGTTTCTCGAAATCTTCAAAAAAATTCCCTTGCTTTTGATTCGCATATCGATCGATACTTACAGCTGACGGATTTGGAATCACCTGAACATTTGTTATCGAGGAGTTCAGAGCCCTAGCTTTTATAGAAACTAGAAAGTTTGAATAGCTGCGTTTAACCTCTCTATAGGTGTGACTCTCTTCCATGAAGATGTCTACAATCGTCCCTTTATTGAAATGATTTATTTAAAATTTTGTGTAAATATGTACTTACTATAATCTTCAATTTACTAATTGTAATTATGAATATCGCCTTCGTCCTTCATTTGAAAGAGAAAAATAAACTTCATCAAGTCGCATTCCGCATTCGCAAGTGTTGATTTCTCACTGGCGGATCCAGAGATTTATTCTTCTCTCTCTTTCCTCATTAGAACGCGTGTGTTAGAAAAGGACAGATTAGGGGCAGTCACGTGATTTTCGCCCCCTCTTCTATCCTTTTCTAATACATGCGTTCTAATGGAAAAAGAGAGAGGAGGATAATTTCTTGGATCCGATAGCGTGATTTCTTCTTGGTTAGAGATTGAAGGAGGATTTTTAGAAACATCCAATGTAGCGTATTTTTAAATTTCGTGTCTCATCCTACATTTCCCATAATCCACTGTGCGCTTTGTTGTACGGCGCAGTCTTGGTGTTTTACCATTAGCGGATCCAGGAATCTGTCCTTCGGTATCCTTTTCCATAAGAATGCATGTGTTGAAAAAGGATAGAAGAGGGGGCGAAAATCATGTCATGTGAGAGGGGGTCCCTAATCTGTCTTTTTCTGACCCACACGTTTTAATGGGAAAAGGGAAAGAAGGAGAGATTCCTGGAACCGCCCATGGGTGTTACCTTGACTCCCGATGAGAAGTATACCCTCTGCATGCAGCTATACATGTAGTCTATGTTTTGCACCGTGACTGCATGAGAGCATGATGTTGATATCGCAATTTCAAATACAATACTATGCTTGATTGGGGCTTGCTACTACATGCTGCCAAGTATTGAAACCTTTTTACTTGAAATTCCTCCTCTTATTTCAATCCTGGAAGTTCTCAACAGGACATCACAAGCTCAAAATTTGAACACCTGACACACTTGCAAGCTTTGCGCTTGGTATCAATTTGTCTCTGCTCTTGAGTCAAGGCAGGAGGACTTTTATGATTGGTTTTCTTTCAGCTGAGATTCCGAGAAAGAGGCTCCTGCAAACTTTTGCTACAGGGGATTGAAGAGTTGATTCTTGCCTAAAAACATGTAAAAATGACGATGCGTAAACCAAAAAATCACGAAATTCACTCTCAGAATCGGGCTTAATGGCGGAGAGACGCAGGTATCATGGGACCCATCTAAATTGAGATATATCTCTGTGTTTCTGTAGAGAAACTGACTAATTAGTTAGGAATCTCCCATGATACCTGCGTTGAACCGCCATTACGAACTTAACCAGAAGTTATGTGACTTTATTACTTTCTTAGGGTGCTTTTCGCAACTTTCACTTGTTTTTACATCCGAATGGACTATTTCATTTGCTCAGAAGCGCAGCGTGCAATTTGACAACGTTGCAGTTTGCCCATTTAACCCCATGAAAAAGATCGAACCATCGGGTGTTCGGTGAACACCTTCGCATTCGACCTTTTACATGGGTTTAAATGGACTTAATGTAACGTTGCCAAATTGCACGCTACGCCACTGCATTTGCTCTCATCAAAAAATTGCAAGAGCCCCATTTAAAACCAACTTTCCTTTGGCGAATTCAGGAATCTGTCTTTCTCTCTCTTCTCCCATTAAAACGTGTATGTCAGAAAAGGATAGATTAGGGACAGTCACGTGATTTTCGCCTCCTTTCCTTTTCTTCTTCAACACACGCGTTTCTAAAGAGAGAGAGAGAGAGAGAAGGGCAGATTTCTGAATCCACCATAGTGCAACTTTTCTTGACATTTTTTTTATTGTCCAAATGACAACACTGCAGAGCAGAAACAAGTGAATGGTGGTGGCGAAGTGGCTATTGGTGACCGCGAGTTACGTTACGATATCCCTATCTAGGACATAGAGGTATTACCTACTCCACTCGAATACAAACCTATCTCTTTCCTATATATACTGACGCGACTCGGCCGACAACTTGCGATGCGAGTACCAGTTATCCACCTCTAGAGCTCTTAAGCGCCATGTTATCATTTCATTTGTAAACATCATTTTGAACTTGACCAACTCTCAGAGCTTAGAGCGAGCAGATCTCTTCTTGCCCCCCCAATCCTCATCCCCCCTCTCTTTCCCTACATTCTTTCTCACCGCACCGCTCCACCTCGCGTTGTATACGTCCCTCCCATTTCTTTAATCCCGTAATTATGAATGTTTATTCGTTTCCCTTTGAATCACCTTGTTCCATGCCGTTGAGTTAAAGAAAGAATTATGCAGGTTTCCGTCAAGGTCACGGTGCCGGAAGTTGTACGTGGATTCATTCATTTCGACTGTCCGTCCGCGTGTCTCTAGTTTATTTATTTATTTATTTTTCCGCTAACTGTTTTCCATAACCGTGGCTGCCTTTAGAAATAATACCTCGTGAAGAAATTATGGTTCTTGGAATTTTTGGCGCTCCAGTTTCTCGCATAGCGTATTTTTCCTGCCCCTCTTTGAACTTGATTTTGGTCAACTATGTCACACAAACAGAACAGAGCAGCCGGTGTGTGTTTATTTTTAATTCTCTAATGCGCTGATTCCTATCCAAATGAAGGTTATTCCTCTCCGTGAACCTTGTTAAAAAAAGTCGAATTAGATAAGAATCTCCTTCAGTGGCGCACCGAAGGGGGTGGTTTTAGGGTCAAAACCCCCCCTAAGCATCAAGATTTTGCTCCTAAAAAAGGTCATCTTCGGTCAAAATTGCTTTCAAAACCCCCCCTAAGGCCTCAGAAATGAAAAATTTGCGGTGATACCCCTACCAAACTAAAGTTCTCGGTGCGCCACTGATGTCCTTTGATACCTGCATAGCTTCGCCATCTTTGCTTTTAAATGGCGAAGCTACGCATTTGTCATGTCATGGGGAATTCCTGTCTAGTTTGTCAGTCTCTCTATAAAGAAACACACAGAGGAAAGCCGCTTATAGACAGGAATCTCCCATAGTACCTGCGACCTCCCTGGTAAAAATGACGACTATAACCGTTCCAAAAACGACTATAAACATAGTTGGCCAACTACGGATTTTAGTTGGCCAACTATAGATTATAGTCGGCAACTATGTTTATAGTCGTTTTTGGAATAGTCGTATAGTCGTCATTTTTACCAGGGCTGCTTGGCTCTGCCTTAATGCCAGAAATTTCAAAGTCATTTTGTGAGTTTGCGAGTGAATTCCGTAATTTTTTAATGTACTTATCTTAAATTTCGATTCATTTTAGTCAAAAATTAACCGTTCAATGGGTCTATTGCAAACTTTTGCTACAGCGTTATAGAGTGATCAAGCTCATGAAAATCGCGTGAAAATATCCATTGGTGGCAGCAGAAAGCTATAAAATGCACAACAACAACAAACTCATAAGAGGCATTTAACTGAAATCCAAAATGGCGGTAAAATATCGAACAACCTGTATGCAAGCACCACGAACATCCAAGATGGCCAACCTCACAACATAAATCACAACCAATCACAACGCAAACAAACTCATGTTCTCCGACTCCGATGCTGTGAGGTTGTTAACGTTGGCCATCATGGATGTTCACGGTGCGTGCACACAGGTTGCTCGATATTTTACCGCCATCTTGGGTTCCAGTTAAACGCCTCTTGTGAGTTTAATACTGCATTTTATGAATTTCTGATACTACCAATGGACTTTTCAAGTGATTTTACTTAAGATTTAACACTTTATATCGCTGTCGCAGCAACAGACCCATCGCTTGAAGCAAAAGTTAGCAAGAGCCCCATAGTGGTTGAATTGCCGTCGGCGAATCAAATAATGTCAGTCGGTTCCTTAAATTTTAGCAAGGTAGGCCACCTGCATTGCTTCAATCCATTGTGTTAAGCATTGCAGGTTGCCTACCTAAACCAAAATCCAAGGATTCAACTGACATTTAATTCGTTGACTGTACCTTTAATTTGAACCAATATCTTGATGGGGATAGAGAAAACAAAGGAAAAATGTATGGCATTTGTGGCTGTGGTCACGGTAGTAAGTTTCACGGTAAGTCGGTGAATGTTCACCAGAAGTGCATCAGCCTTGAGTGAGGATAGGCAGGGTCGAGAGAAGACGAGATAGTGATCAGCAAAAAAAAATTAAGTGACTTACGACTCACGAGGGTATGGTATAAGGACTTTCTCTTCGAAAAGTTTTTTTTTTTATGTATTTATTTACTAACTCATTTATTCCCTTTCACTGAATTTATGGGGAATCTCCGGCATTCACCATGCTGCATTCTCACCACGAGTGTATATTGCAGCCTTCGCCATTTGTCAACAGTATAGGATTAACAATTAAGTCAAGTGTTGCCGCGCGTTCTTTCCGCAATCTTCGCCGGAAGATTCGCCATGCAACCATATAGGGCCGGAGCTGCCGTTTTGCATATAATTGGTGGCATTTTTCGATTCACCGATGATTGCACCGGTTGAGAAAAGATTACACAATTAAGCTCAGTGTATGAAAAAGTAAAACCTAATAGGCACCCAAAATTTCACATATAAGAAATATTTGAAGGAGAGGCTAAATCCACAATAAACGAATTAACAGAGCCAAAATTTAACTTTCGAGAAAATTTATAATTCATTTACTCAATCACCCCACACTGCACGAAAATACTCTGGTCTGTAATCTTTTCTCAATCGGTGGAAACGCCTTTAATGTATTAAAATATCCGCAAGTTTTTTAAAGTCATCGACGACTCCACCGGCTAAGAAAAGATTACAGATGCGCGTATTTTCGTGCATCATAGTCATACACTATATGAACAGAACTTTGCGCAAAGAGCCTGAAAAAGTTTGAATGAGCCAGATCAGGAAAAATTCTTCAAAAGTTTAAAGCTAACAAGGTAAAAATGCTCGCCAGATGCTTAATTACGGTCCAAACGTCTTCAAACATGGATTATTGTATTGCTATTGTTTGTTTGTTTGTTTGTTTGTTTGTTTGTTTGTTTGTTTGTCCCCTCCTACTTCTAGATTGGCAACCACCGCAAACAAATAAAGCAGCAAAAGCAGCCGTAAAACGATTTCAATTTTAATTAGATCACCATTAATCGAGCCATAAATTTATTAAATTATACTACCAGCTTGTGTCAAGTTATGTCAGAGATTTCCTTGACCTTCCTTGTTTAAAGATCAAAACAATAAAACAAAAAATCATGTATCTGATGATTGATGAATCATAAGTGGGCCCATAATCCCTTAGGACAAGTTCACGTCTGAGAGTTGTGTAACCTGACTGGAAATTTTTATTTGAAAGACCAAAAAATTATTAAAGTAATGGGGCAACTTTTAATGACTTGAAATGATATTAACAATAAGTATATTCAACGCAGCTGAAACGAGGCAGTGTTGCCAGGTTTTCAGGTCGAGGGCTGCAACATGATGACGCCCCAAAAATCCTCCTCCTATCGCTATGGCTAGTTGGTTGAAAACTTTTTTTTTTTTTTTTTTTTACAATGAGTCTTATGGAAAATATACAGCCCAAAGCTGTACATCTGGCAACACTGAAACGAGCAGTGTTGCCATTTATCTCCGAAATTAGCCGAATTTTACATAAAGTAATGGGAAATTCGGATGGTTTCTGCCATAATTGGCAACGCTGGAACGAAGAACCCCTGTCGCGCACTCCTCGGAATCGTGAGGAAAGATCGAGAGTGAAAGACACATAATCATAATAAACATGCAGAAATTTCCTGTCTGGACGAATTAGATAGACATTAAAAAAAAAATGATATCTTGCTATTATTTATTACTGAAATATGCTTTTTGAGGACATTGGCAGTGATGCTGAACGCAGATTTTGAGGACGGCGCGCGCTATGATGATGATTGCTGATAAAGATAGAAGTCGTGCGTTAGACTATGGTTAAAAAACCTATTCTAATTGTAGCCCAACACTTAAAATCATTGCGTTCGAGATAATTGTACGTGTGAATAATGAATATATTACAACAGGTCCAAGTATTATTTCAACATTGTTCCTAAAGAAGTTTTGTTAGTTGGTGCGCATAGGCGGATACAGGAATTTTTCTATCTTTCTCTCTCTCTCTCTCTCTCTCTCTCTCTCTCTCTCTCTCTCCTCCCTCTCTCCCTCAAAGTGGCGCCATTTGGGGGGGGGGGGGGAGGCAGAAGTGCAATTCCCCCCTCCCCCCCAAGGATTTTCAATGTCGCACGGAAAAAAAAAAGATTAGTGAAAATAACCATACGGATACCTGATTTTGGCACCTGCTCGATGTTATGGTAAACTTGACCAGAAGTATGGTACATTTACCGATACTTTGAGTGAATTCGACATGCAATCAGGTAACATCACCTAGTACCTAGTCAAAACATAGTATACTTCTGGTTAACATTACCATAACATCTAGCAGGTGCCAAAATCAGGTATCCGTATGGTTATTTTCACCGTAGTTTTTTTTCCGTGCGCCGAAAAATCAAGTCACAGAGATTTTTTGAAGCTGTTCCGGGGGGAAAAAAAAAAAAAAAAAAAATGGTCATTCAAATGTTTTGAGGGCCTCCCCCCGCCCCTCAAGGAAAATCTGAAATGGCGCCCATGCTCCCCCCCCCTCTCTCTCCATCTCTCTCCTCCCATCCGAACACGTATGTTAGAAAAGGATAGTAGATGGGGCCATCACGTGATTTTATAGCCCCTATCAACATGATCTGTGTATATAATCTTTCAGTCAACCTGTGGAACTATATGGGTGGATTGACCAATTTCATTAAATACACCCACGAAGGCAGTTCTGCTGTGGCGGCTTGTGCAATTTGGCAACCATACGCTTATTTGTCATGTAAACCTATGCAAAAGTATCGATATCTTGGGGTTGCAATTGCACCTCCTGAAGATCGATTGTTTTAAGTAGGTTTAGATGGAGGAATTACGTTGTTGCCACATTGCACGAGCCCCCACTGCAGCTTTGATTTTATGATTGCTCAATAAAACCCATTATTGATTAATTTTATCAAAGAGTTTGTATACGAGTTTGTATATGAAGTTCGGCATTAATACATCGAAATCCACGACTTCCAGACTTAGCAAGTTGTCTCAGACGGGGTCTAAACACTCTCAACTATCCTACTTATACCAGGGACTCCAGAGACTGAAAGAAGCAGTCCTGGTTTGGTTTTACGTTCCCTTCTCTGTCCAGCATAGTTGCCAGTTTTATCGATAGTTCCTTTCATTATAGATATCCACCGATCCTATCGGCGGTATACGATGAAAAGTCGGACATTGTTCTCATAAATCCGACAATTACGTTCGTCCAATCGCGTGTCCGGATTATTCCACGTCGCGCGATAAATCCTTGCACGATACTTGAGCGAAGTGAATCCCGTTCTTACCCTCTCTCCTGATCGTGCTGATTCCTCGCTGATCACCCGCGCGGCGCGGTCGCGGCGAGTCCTGCTGCTGCATTGTCGCGGTCGCCCTGCCAGCTCTAGGTCCTGATGCTGATCATCAAGGAGGACAAAGAAAGGAGAGGGGGAGGTAAGGTAAGGCAAGGCAAGGATCAAGCTTTCTCTCGGCACGACACGGCTTTGGCATACGGCATACGGCAAAGGCAAAGCGAACCGCTGCGCTGCGCGGCGCGTTGTCATGACGCCAAAAAGGAAAGACAGAGATAAGATTGAAGATGAGCATGAAAAGCAGTCAGAAGTCCGAGCCCGAGGAATCAAAGAATCGAGGATCGAGGAAAAAGAAGCGGGTTTTTTGAAATTCGCATCGGGACAGGAATGCAAAGTTCGACCTAAATTTGAGTTTCCTTGTAGGCCCGTCAAAGAGCTCGGTTTTTGGAGAGCACAGATTTTCATATTTTATTTACTTCCTGCGTATGTTCGTGGATCAGAAAAGAATAGGAAGAAGACATATATTTAACTCTTTCATACCTGGTGTAGATTTCAATGCACTAGCGTGGACAAAGATATCTGGCCAGGATGCAATATACACAACAACACACACTTAATACATTTCTTGAATGATACACGGTGAATAGGGCAGTTGCAAGGGTCTGAAATGTTGTGTTTTTTATAAAGAAAATGATTGTACTTGATGAGCTGAGAACAACGGTGCGTTTGTTCCTAAGTGTCCTGGTTTTGGAGATACACACGTGTAAAGTTGTAACAAATCGTGTGCGTAGTGACGTCACTACACGGAATTCCCATTTAAAACAATGTATTTTGGGCCGAAATCTCATCTCCGGAACAATGGGACTTGATTAGAAACCAAAGGCATCTTTGTCCTCGGCGCATCAAGTTTTTTCAATTTCTTTACAAAAAACACAACATTTCAGACCCTTGCAACTGCCCCATTTCGAATCGCATACCTTGGCCTTATATCTTTGTCCCCGCTAGTACATCTGAATAACATCGAATCGTATAGAGAAAATGAAAATATGTTATAATATGCACATCTTTTACTGTGAGAAAATGGTGTCCACATCAACTATGGTGGCTAAAAATCCGTCCCTGAACAAGAAGTATTTTCAGGTTTGATAGGCTTATGGAGATAAATGTATCCACCACTGCTATACTGTTTCATCTTTTTGCTCAATTGAGGCTGTCTCCGGAAAAGGGTCCTCAAAACAAGAGGTGTGCTCTTCAGCTAAAACCTCCATTAGCTCACAATGCACAATTCTAGGGACGAGCACACCCATTGTTTTACGAGCCCTTTTTCCGGAGACATGCAGCTTCAATTTCCGATTGGTCGGCGGCTCCACTATCCGCACCAGTGTCGTTTTTGCATCTGCATAGTTCTCGTCTGATGCCCATTGCCCGTGCTGCTTGCTGCTCGCTGATGACCGCGGAAGTGGCACGAGAATCGTGTTCGCTAAATCCTGACTTCTCCCCCCCCCCCCCCCCCGATGCCCTTACCTCATGTATCCGCAGTCTTAGGTCTTAGTTCGGAGTATCACGGCACGGTCCGCACTCCGCAGTGCAACAAAGAGCATTGGACTGTATAAATCGCAAGTAAAGCAGCTCACAATAATCAGCTGATTTGCGATGTTGCTCCCCGATAACCCGCCACCGCAATTTCCGCGGATTGAGATCGCATCAGGCTTCTCCGCACTGTGGAATTGTAACGTACACTTAGCCCTCCAGTTATTCAACGAAGCCAACTTTATTGTGACGTTTTAAAATTTCTCTTTTTTTTTTTTTTTTTTTTTTTTTTTTTTTTACAAGAGAAACCGACGAACAACCGTTTTATGAAGTTTTTAAACAATATTAATGTGTCTTTTTTTAACAATATTAGTACAGTTAAAAAATTAAAATGCGGAAATGCAGTTTATACTTTCACAATGATGGACTAAGTTTCGTTTGAACTGTTTTTTTTTTTTTTTTTTTTTTTTTTTTTTAATCTACTAATGATATAAAAGTGAGAAACCACTAATCATCAACCTCCTAGCGTTGTCGATTCTAAAATGGCATCAGTATATCGTATAGTTTTCAATTTTCGTAGGAATTTTAACTAAACATTAACAAATCATCATATTGATCCCATAACATCAGCGATGCCATTTGGCATGAATCTTTTCTGTGCATTCTAGATGAGCAGGATTTATTTTTTAAGATCTACGGGGTTAAAATTCTTTCAGATTTGTCGATGAAATAATGAAGCCTCCCCCCCCCCCCGAGGGGGGGTATAATAAATAATAATTCAGGAAACGGTTTTTAAAACACAAAAACCGCAGTTTGACTCATCAGAAACACATGCTGTATCACTTAAAATGATGAATTTTTGAGGACGAACTTAACCTCTGTTTTGTTTTATTTATCCATGGTTTTTCCTAAGAACTCTTCAATTTCGGCCCCAATGTGCTCCTGCATTCGAATCTTTCTCTCTACTGTTCTCCTCTCTCTCTCTCTCTCTCTCTCTCTCTCTCTCTCTCTCTCTCTCTCTCTCTCTCTCTCTCTCTCTTCTCTTCTCTTCTCTTCTCTTCTCTTCTCTTCTCTTCTCCTCTCCTCTCCTCCCCTCTCTTCCCCCGCGTCTGCGTCTCTTTTCGTCGAGAGAGAAAGTGAAAACCAATTACATGTTTCGAGCGCTCAATTAATTTCGAGAGCAATCGCACTTTTGTCTGTCAAGTCAAGTCGCCCGACCTCCTCGCCTTACCCCGCCTCTCTCTTCCCCGCCCACGACCCACAGTCACAGAGAATCACAGATGCTCGATATATCGTAAGCCTACTCACTACGACTACGCGCAGCGCATGCGCAGTGCGCACTGGATGCGCTCCATCATTCAAGAGAATCGAACTGTGGATCGAGAGGTCGAGATTATGCATTGTTCTCTGCCTGTGCCGTTCAAGGTTGCCAGTTTCCATCGATACCCATGGGCCATGGCGCATGGCGCTTGCAAGTTGCAGCTCGTTGGACTGACAGTTTCATTGTTTGCGATGCGCATTCGCCATTTTTTGTCTTCTGCGCAGGTTTTGGACATCAACGCACCATTCGTCTGAGATCGGAAAAAAATTGGCCAAAAATCAGTGGAAAAATGGTTATAAAAAATCACCGTTTTTGGCCTTCTTAGGTGATTTCCTAGCGAAACTTTTCCAGCAGGTCAATCATTTACTTTATCGTTAAACCGATCGTTAAAACTGTCTACGAGTGATGCTATTGGTCTAAAATTGTAAAGCTTGGCTGTTGCTATGGTAACCATCGTTAAGAGTCTCGTTTTACAAAGGATATTCATGAGTAAACTTTAAAAAACGGACACTATAACGATAGTTACCATAGCAACGGCTAAGTTTTACAATATTCGACCAATAGAATCACTCATACACAGTCTGAACGATCGGTTTAACGATGAAGTAAATGATCGGCCCCCAGATATCAATCTGATGGGTAGCGACACTCTTCGCTTTTGGAGAATGTCGCGTTTTCGGAATTTTAAACTGAAACCAAAAAAAAAACTCGCAAAATTTAAGAACGTCAGCACCTGGAAAAAAATGTATGGATATTTTGAGCCAAAAACGAGCAAAATTGGTTGAGAATTGAAGCCGTAATTTAGGAAATTCATTTTGTCATAAGCTTAGCGAGTGCTACTGGTATATACTGTGCCTCACTAGCTCGCTCTCATTGAGACTTATGGCAATTTTCGTATTTCATAATGGGGCTCTTGCAAACTTTTGCTACAGGGAGTTGAAGAGTTGATTCTTGCATTGAAACCTGTAAAAATGACGAAGAGTGCACGAATAAATCACGAAATTCACTCTCAGAATCGGGCTTAATGGCGGAGAGACGCAGGTATAATGGGAGATTCCTATCTGTTCGAGACAGATCTCTGTGTTCCCGTTGAGAAAGTGACAAATTAGACAGGAATAACTCATGATATCGCCATTACGATCTTACCGTTACAGCAGTCTAGCGAGTTTATTACTGTACTTTAAACTTTTTTAGTGAGATTTTCGTGATTTTTGCTGGTTTTTACAATAGATTGTACGATTCATTTGCTCACAGCAAAAGTTTGCAAAAGCCGCATTCAATTGCTAACCCGCAAACGGTGAAATTAAAAATTTGCCCGAATCGGCAACCTTGTATCCACCGCAAGTTTCGTGTGCATGCAAAAAGCACCCGGGACTCTATTTCCCA
Source organism: Trialeurodes vaporariorum (assembly GCA_011764245.1). NCBI lineage: Eukaryota > Metazoa > Arthropoda > Insecta > Hemiptera > Aleyrodidae > Trialeurodes > Trialeurodes vaporariorum. Next base: position 53,573,585 of record VMOF01000220.1, read on the forward strand.
TTGTCCTATGCGTATGTGTATTGTGCATGTATATTGTACAGCCAGCCGTGTGCTCGTGTGTCATGTCGTGTCATGTCCTGTCAGATCGAAGAGCTTTGCAAACTTGGAGAGTTGCATTCGACATTTGAATCCAAATACGCGCACTTTTAAGGATTTGATCAAAGAGTTAGGCGGTGGGGATTACCCGCACCTTTTATGTGTAAAAGGAAAGTGCGTGAGGCCACGCCACGCCACGGCAGGAGCGCGGCGCGGCACTCGCGGAAGTGGTGAAATTTGTTTTTTTAAATCCTATACTAGATAGGCGCCGGCTCCTCTCCGATTGTCATCCTATAAGTCAAATTTCCGCTTTCCGGCTAGGGACGCTCACTGGTCTGGGATCCGAAAACAGTGGCCAAAAATCAGTCCTCAGAAAGCATAATTTTTTCGACCTTTTAACCCTTTACACACCAGGTTTGATCAAAAGAACGCCACTCTTCCGTTAATATAGGAAGGGTAGTTAACTGTTCGTACTCGGGGGAGTTGGAATTGCCTATACGATGAATTGAAGGCGCCCGAACGAAACCTTATCTTGTAAGTGTCTACATCCAGAATCGCTGAATCATGATACTGGAGCAATGTGAAATAGACTAGAGGAGAAAGACAAGTAAACTGGGGCTCGGCCTATAAGAGGTTAAGCTATATTTAAAACTTCCCGATGACATTTCTAGGGCTAACCTTCTTAAGAGTATAGTTTTCTCTGTAACTAAAATTGGCTTTAAAGGGCCAAAATGAGAAATTGATGAGATGATCTACTTTCTGATTTTTGGCCACTTTTTGACGATCTTAGACCATAGTGAGACGGAGAGTAATGTCTAATCCAAACATTTTAATCCCGGACGGACTAACTTCGATCTTCAATGCATGTAGTACATTATTAGCACAGTTTTTGCTCTCCATTAACTCCAACAAGGAAGAGATTTCTTTCTCTTGAGATTATCTAATAGCCCAGGCATTATAGGATTTATGAAGGAAAGTTTCTACGTAGTTCTGTTTTTTCACTAACTATATGTTTTTTGGGTCGCTGATTCCGAATTCGATGTTATCCAAAATTTTCATCATCCGCAAAGGGCCCGAAATTCCAAAAAAGTGCCCCAAAATGGGCCTTTTTTAAGAAAAAAACCATTTTGGAGCCTTTTTTTGGAATTTTGGGCCCTGTGCGGATGATGAAAATTTTGGATAACATCAAATTCGGAATCAGCGACCCAAAAAACATATTGTCACAGAAAAAACAGAACTACGTAGAAACTTTCCTTCATAAGCCTATATAAAGTCTCTATTGCCTGGACTATAATAAGAGTACCCGAATTGCTTTTCTAAATTTCAAATGCCTCTACATATGAAGCTTCTGATGGCTGAGGCTTTATGCAGAATGGGATCAACGTCTATGCATAGATGGGAACCAAACTGCTGTTATAAGGATTTCCTCTGTTGTTTACTTACTCTATTCTGCACAAACAAAAACGTTGGTTCGCTTCTCTATGACGCCTACCAATTCACAATCTAGTAGATTCGAAATCTTGCTCGAACCGACCCCCATGAAGCCGCGTTGAGTCGAGTAGTATCGTCAAATTTCGAGTCAATCGAGCCAATCGTCAAATTTCGAGTCAATCGAGTCAATCGTCAAATTTTGAAAGTTCTCAAAGGTACAATTCAGAGGCTTTTCATGAGATCTGTTTGACTTGACTCAAATTTGCAAAGTCCTCCAGATTCAATTTGCATGCGTAGCTTAGCTTTTGTGCAGAAATGTAATACGTGACAAGCTTATTGCGCTACTAAACCCAATTCTGAGAGTCAACCCTTCAACGACCAGGTTAGTTCAAAAGAACGCCACTCTTCTATTTATTTAGGGAAGGTAGTTAACTGTTCGTACTCGGGGGAGCTGGAATTGCCTACACGACGCATTGAAGGCGCTCCACGAAATCTCATCTTTGAAGTGTTTTCATCGATAACCGCTTTTATCGGGAATGAAGGCTGCAACAATATGAAATAGACTTGAGAATTGAAAAAAGAGAATACTCGGGCTTGGCCCATAAGAGGTTAATTTTGTGATTTTTTAAGTTACCTACTCCTCGTCATTTGTACGGGTTTTTATGCAAGAATCAACTCTTCAATCGCCTGTGACAAAAGTTTGCAAGAGCCCCATTGGTCTTCAAAGTTTATAAATGAGAAATTGATGAGAAATACTTTCTGATTTTGGTCATGCACCTTTTAATGGTCTTAGACCATAGTGCATCGTTGAGACCATTTTTATCACATAATGAGTAGATTGCAGATTTACCTATACGGAGAGTGGATCTGGGGCTCGCGACGCGTCAAGGACGTTCAAAGAACCGCGCGTATTCTATTCCTCACTCGCTTGGGCGGGGGCGGAAGGGAGCCAGCCGCGCGCGGCCCGTGGCCCTTGGGCGTGGGCAGTGCATCGTGATTCGTGTACCATGAGTCCCTCCCGGTGTTGCCATTTTCGGATGACCGATTTTTTTTTCCATTTGACTTAGTGTAAAATTTCCGTATTTGTATAGGAAAATCTGACAACATTGTTATAGCTTTATCTACTATGTTCAGCTCGTGTGCGCCGCGTGAGTTAAAACGGCGAGCAGCATGCAACCGAAGAAGTACCAAAACAGCGATCGGATCTTGTCCGTAATGACCATAATGCATTTCACATTGTGATAATGGGGCTCTTTCAAACTTTTGCTCTAGTGGATTGAAGAGTTGATTCTTGCATTAAAACCTGTAAAAATGACGATGAGTGCACTAAAAAATCACGAAATGCACTATCAGAATCAGGCTTAGTGACGGAGAGGCGCAGGTATCATGGAAAATTCCTATCTAATTTGAGAAATGTCTCTGTGTTTCCGTAGAGAAAGTGACAAATTAGACAGAAATCAAGTGCGTTGAACCGCCATCAGGATCTTGCCGTTTTAGCAGTCATAGCAGAGTTTATAACTAAATTTCAGACTGTATGAGTGTGATTTTCCAGATTTTCGCTGATTTTTACATCAAATGGGGCTATTGCACACTTTTGCTATAAGCGATTTAATAGTCGATTATGGCGTAAAAACCTCAAAAAATAACGATGGCGGCACTAAAAACTTCCTAAATCCACTCCTAAACTCAATAAACGCAGTTATTTGCGGGAGCGTAATGGTGGCCGAAGGCACTAACAATGGGAGATTCCCATCTAACAATACCGTAACTCCATCAAGAAGTGACCAATAAGAGACTACTTTCATTTGACACCGGTGTCACTCGGTGTTGCGGTACCATTCATCGGATGTGAATCATCACTCTGATGACAAATTACTCTGTGAATCATCCTTGTCAGCATAGAAAGAGTGACGAAATTAAGATAGGAATCTCCCATTGTTAGTGCCTTCGGCCACCATTACGCTCGCGCAAATAACTGCGTATATTGAGTTTAGGAGTGGATTTTGGAAGTTTTTAGTGCCGCCATCGTTATTTTTTGAGGTTTTTACGCCATAATCGACTATTAAATCGCGTATAGCAAAAGTGTGCAATAGCCCCATTGTACTATTTATCAGCAAAAGTTAATGGCGCAAGAGCCCCATTGTGATTTGTAAATAAAACATTGAATCCTTTCAGGAAGCTTTATAAAGCTTATAGAGACGGAGTGTTTCGTAAAAAAAAAAAAAAAAAAAAAAAAAAAAAAAAAAAAAAAAAAAAAAAAAATAATCCGAGGGCACCTCTCATTTTCGTCGTCACCCCTCCACAAACCGCCAATGCAATCTGCATTCAATTTTTTGCAATAAACAAGTTTTAGTATAAGTATAATTCTTATGATTTTCGCACGCAGGATTTTGAAAGATCGCTATTTCTGTCTCCACGATTTATACACCTGACACCTGCCTCTCTGTCCCTCCTGCAAAAAGAATTAGCTTTTTAATCTTCTGGTGCGGCATCGGCTGTGTAAAGTATGTACGAGTTTACGCGGATGCGGCTTGACCCAATTCCTGTGAAATACTCACAGCTGATTAGCCTCTCTACCGACCGTCTACTCCTCAAAGTCCTTCGAATCCTTCGATTGCTGCGCTGCAGATACCTTTCATTCCGTGTGCAACCATCTTGTGAATCCTGAAGACTTTCACTTTTTTTCCTCCTCCCTGCATGCCCTGGCGACCTGGCGTAATGGGATAGGAATTTTGCAAGTATTTCAGGAAACGCCGCATAACTCCCGCCATAAATCATTCAACAGCCGTTAAATGTTTCATAATTTTTCGCTGTTTTGATGAGAAGTGTGAACTTTACCGCGTGTTACACCAGGCATCATTAAGAAACCGATACAGTTATGACGCTTTCAACGCCGCTCCGTCTTAACGCTAGCACATTAAAATTAAAACTAATTTTGAGTTAGTGGTCCTTTGAATTCCGCGCGCATAACTTAAACCAGGCTTGCCACATCTCTGATTAAATTTTGTATTTTTTACGTTTATTGAATTGAGAAATAGGTACGGTTTGAAGCCTCTTGACCATCGTGTGCCCAAGGTATTTGACCAACGAATATATAGAACCCGGGGGGGGGGGGCATAATGAAGACCTCAAACAGCTCCTCACTGCGTAGAGGCTCGGTAAAAATGGTCCATGCTTGTCCATATAAAATTGCATGGACATCCATGCTGGTCCATATAAAGTTGCATGGACATCCATGCAGGTCCATGCACACTCTTAAGGACCCGCATGGACCTCCATGCACACCCCTTTGGCTGTCCATGGACCTTCATGGATGTCCATGAAATTTTGCTTGGACCAGCATGGATGTCCAATGTCCATGGCTGTCCATGAAGGTTCATGCAGGTCCGTGTCCCAATATACCATGTATGGACCGACATGGACCATTTTTACCAGGGTATTTATTTATTTTGTTTATTTTTACTTCAGTAAGAATATTTCATCTCAATCATCTCTACATATATGCTATCTAATACTATAATACCATCTCGGATGTGTTCCTCAAATTTCAATACAATGGGGCTGTTGCACACTTTTGCTAAAAGCGCTTTTGACAGTCGAATCTGGTGTTAAAACCTCTCAAAATAACGATGGCAGCACTTAACGCTTCCAAAATCCACTCCTAAACTCAATAAACGCTTTTATTTGCGCGAGGGTAATGGTGGCTTAGAGCAGTAATAACAGGAGATTTCTATCTTAATTTTGTCACTTTTAGATACAATTTTCTCCATTTAAACTCATCAGATATATCGAATTTCCGCTGTGCACTGTGCACTCCCTGAATTCGACCTTTTGCTTGAGTCTTAATGGATAGAATGGATAGAACGCAGTGTTACCAAATTGCACGCGACGCCACTAACAATAAGTTCAACACCACTATGTAAATGGGCTTGAACCCAGTGGAGCACGTACGAATCGACACACTTTCTTTTCATTGAAATTCTCGAAAAACCATAACCTATTCGCTTGAGTACCGCGACTGGTCACTTATTCATGATAATAGGGCAGTTGCAAGGGTCTGACATTTTGTGTTTTTTATTATGAAATTGATAGTACTTGATGTGCTGAGAACAATGATGCCTTTTGATTTTTCCTGGAGATACGCATGTGTAACGTTGTAAAAAATTGTGTCCGTAGTGTGACGTCACTACTCAGAATTCCCATTTAAAACAATGTACTTTGAGCAAAAATCTCTTCTCTGGAACAATGGGACTTAATTAGAAACCAAAGGCATCTTTCTCCTCAGCTCATTTAGTACTTTCATTTTCTTTATGAAAAACGCAACATTTCAGACCAATATTTCTTAGATAGAAAATGGAAGTACTCGATAAACTGAGAATACCAGTGGCGTAGCGTGAAATTTGGCAACTTTGTAGTTCGTCCATTTAAACCCATAAAAAAGATCGATTTGTAGGGTGTTCGGTGAACACCTTTGCATTCGACCTTTTACAAGGGTTTAAATGGGCAATATACAACGTTGCCAAACTTCTCAGCTCTTAAAGTTCTTTCACTTTCTTCATAAAACAGACACATTTTTAAACCCTTGCAACTGCCCCATTTCGAACGAGAAGAGTATAAAGTTAAACTAAATTACATGAAAAATAATAATTATTGTAATTCAAAACCCAATCACTTGTAATTACTGTTGCAATTATTTTAAACGGACGAGCAGAGCATGAATCGGAAGATGCGAACAAGTTATTATTACCTTTTGCCGGAAACCTGAAAAATACAGGCCAAAATTAAAATCTACGTCACTAATTGTAAGTGGCTGCTTCCATGTCAGTGATCATAGACTTATATTTCCTATAACTCATTGCCCTTTCCGTGGTTTCCGTGCATGCATGTTGCATGTATCGATCGTGTCTCAATTTTAATTAACGGTGTCTCCAATCCATCGCTGCACGATTTCATTAATTTATGGAAAATAATGGAGAGGGGGGGAGTGCTTCACTTTCATTGATGTTTATGCAAAGTAGGCGAGTTTTTCTTGCGCTCAGATTACTGGTAACCCTGTCCTGTCCCGGTCGTGAGATCATACCCATATTATTTTGGACCCTTGCGTGACTAGAACTAGCCCCTCTCATAATCGACGAGGGAACGTGTTCATTCAGTGAGGGGAAATAATTTAGTGGCTTTCAGAAGACGTTAATAAGCAAGTGTTACCTAAAACATAGACCACACATGTAGATGAATTTTAAAGAACCAACCTATACCTACTATACTCCTTCCTGTGGTGGTACGCTGAGTGAAATTTGCCTGTTAATTCAACCGGACGTCCATTGAATACTTACTTAACCAGAATACCTGTTAGTTGACCGGAATCCCTGTGGAAGTAAGAGGAATTTTCTTGTTGAAATAACAAGAATTTCTTGTTAAAATAACAGGAATTCCGGTTAAGTAATTATTAAACGGACGTCCAGTTAGAGCTCGTTTCAGAAGTGTAGGCGGACCAAAACCATAATCTTTGGTGAATTTGCAACTTTTATTCCTTCATATCAATACCGAATTTGCCACTGACTTTATTCTTTTGTGTTTAAAGTTTTCCTCATTGAAAAGTGAACACTCAATTTCATTTTTATTCATTTTCATCGAGTAATATCAGAAATAATGTTGACAAATTCCAAAGATTATCGGTCTAGGTCCGCCTACTTCTGAAACGAGCTCTACGGCAACAAGACATTTTTCTCGGTGTACCTATACCTATATGAAAGCAGCGGAGGATTTAGGAAGTTTTGTTTTTGGGAGGAATATTAACCCTTTCATTACCAAATACTTTGTTTGGTCTAAAATTGAATTTTTACCATCATGACTATTGACCATTGAATTTTGATCCAGTAAATTTCTCATCTAAATTGATATGCAGCTTAATTTTATTTTTTTAGTTTCCCGTAAGAACAATTTAAATAAGGATCGTTTTTGGTAGTGTACGTTATAAGCGGAAGGGCTAATTTTGAGATTTTGAGTCTCAGGAAGCATTTTAGGGTTTTCTCTGTTGACAAAAAGCAATTTTTGAGCATTCTAACCGGGATTCCAACCGGGACTGCTGTAAAAACTTCACATGGTTGTTGAAAATTGACTTTTACATAATTCAAGCTGGCAATTATTGCTCATTTTAACCGAGACTTTCTCCTCTACCAGAGAAATTTCAAAAACAAAGATTCTCATCTACGACCAGCTATAATCTCTCTTTTCCCCGAACGCATCAAATATTTGGTTCCAAACAACAATACCTAAACTCACTTTAAGTTTTTAAAATTGCACATTGAGCCAGCCCTGGTAAAAATGTTCCATGACCAATTTTACATGGAAATTACAACACTTTCCATGGAAACCAAGTATTTTTCCATGGAAACTACATCGATTTCTATGGAAAACACACCGATTGCCATGGAATTATGCGTGGTTTAGATGGATAAATACTCGGTTTCCATGGAAATTGCTCTTTCCTTAGAAATCTATTTCCATGTAAAATTGGTCACGGAACATTTTTACCAGGGTAGTTATTACGCGTAGAAGTTTTTGGTGTAAATGGATTTCTCGATTAACTTTATAATGACTTACATTAGATAAAACGTCGTACAAAATTACACCTTCGTTTACAAAATTCGGGTGTAGAAAGAAACAGCTGTTTATCATGGTCACGTGAGAGTGAAAGTTAGTGGCGACTGATGATGAGGCCTATGATGAAGACATCTATGGCTAATTGTTGACTCCTCTGTTGTACGTTCCATCTAAACGAGAGTCAATAAGTGTATTATCCTTGGCTTCCATACTTCCTCCAGTTCCTCGACAATTTCGTTTCGTTGCCAGCGCTCAAATCATAGTGGCGATCTGTGGGGAGGAGGGGGGGGGGGGGGGGGTCTGGAGGCTGAAGCCCCTTTCCCCGTATTTTTGGAAAAGAGCTCAAATCAAGGGGGAAGCAAACGTCGTACCTTTAGCCACCCTTTCTACATGGGGAAAGGAGAGTGAGAATTTTAACTGCAGATGAGCCCAGATCTGGAACAATTACTTTGAAGCCTAATCTAAAAGAAGGGGACTTGAGTTGTACTGTCGCTGCATGGTGGGTCACATGTGGAACAGATACTAAACAAGTAAGAATTGTCGATTTTGTCCTAGAGCGCGCAGCACAGGATAGAGAACAAGTAGAGTGGTTGAAAATAGCTTACTGAAAATCTGATAGAGATTTTCCGATTTTCATTGTTACGTTTGGGAGTAACGCAGGGGTACCATATACAAAAAAACAACTATTGAAACTTACGAACTTATTTTTTACTACTTTAATTTTTTTGCTGTAGGCAAACAGAGTATCAATTTCAATGTAAAATGCTGCGACAGTAACGAAGAGACCTTTAAAAAAGTCTAAAACTCACTCTTCGCAGAGAAAACTTAACTTGAAATTTCGGGTGACCACCCTTGCATGTATGCACCAACCTCGGATTCGGACCCCAAACAAAAGAACATAACCTACGAATTTGAACAATGAGATTGATGAATTTGCTTTCAAAAAGTAAATTTGAAGGAATTAAAGGTCTATTTAAACATATGTTGTCACTAGGAGCACGGTGATAACTACAGAAAAGTTCTACGTCGCGTAATACTTAAACGAGGAAGACGGCACTTAATTTCACGTCCTGTTCTTTTAATTGTTTGGGGTCCGAATCCAAGGTTGGTGCATACATATGCAAGAGGGTGGTCACCCAAAATTTCAAGTTAAGTTTTCTCTACGAGGAGTGAGTTTTAGACTTTTTTAATGGTCTCATCGTTATTTTCGCAGCATTTTACATAAGAATTGATACTCCATTTGCCTACAGCAAAACCGTGCAAGAGCTCCATTGATTGATTTAATAGCCCTAAATGTGTATGAGTGCGGATTCAAAATGTATATATGATATATCGCTCTACTAAAACAGTCGATACATCGAGAGATCCCTATTTCCATACCTGCCGAATTATCTAAACATCTATTTACAGTTTACACGTACTTCCATTGAAATTATCGAGATCATTTCGAAGTAATTTTACTAATCAACGGTTCGACTTGGCTGCCCCGTTGCGTCGCGTAGCGTCGCGCGTCGAGGCTGGAGGCCGATCAACTCTTCGGTTCAGCGTTCCTCTGACTCCTCTGAGGCGTTGCGTTGGCAAGCGCGCGGAGGCGGCATCAGCAATGCCAATGGTCGGCCCGGCGCACTATGGTCTAAGTTCAAAAAAAAGTGGCCAAAATCATTAAAAAAAAAACTGTAGGAAATACCCCCACGAACACTTTCTCACATCGAAATTATTCAGGGACCCCCCCCTTTCTTACCATGGGGAAGACCCTAAACCCTTTTTCAATATTCTGGGGGAGACCCCCACATCCCCTATAATATTCTGGGGGAGGCCCCAGACACTACAGTAGGCTATGGTTGCATAATGTTTTTGCAAATTTTCTTCAAAACTCAAACAGCTTATAATGAGTCTGTTGCAAACTTTTGCTACAACGATTAAGAGTGTTTAATCTAACGTAAAATCACCTGAAAAGTCCATTGGTTGCATTAGAAAGTCATAAAATGCAATAATAAACTCACAAGAGGCGTTTAATGAAATCCAAGATGGCGGAGAAATATCGAGCAATTTGTATGTATATGCACCACGAACATACAAGGATAGCCAACCTCACAATATCGATCACAACCAATCACAACGTAAACAAAAAAATAACCTCTACCTCCAGTGAGGTTGTCAAAGTTGGCCATCCTTGGATGTTCGTGGTGCATGTATACATATTGCTCGATATTTCTCCACCATCTTGGATTTCATTTAACGCCTCTTGTGAGTTTATTATTGCATATTATGACTTTCTGATGCCACCAATGGACTTTTCAGGCGATTTTACATCAGATTTAACTCTCTTAATCGTTGTAGCAAAAGGTTGCAACAGACCCATTGAAACATTCCAATTTTTTTCTATAAGTTCATCTTTTTCCCATTGATTTCCATGGAAATCTTTTAACATCCATAACTTTGCCTACAATTTAAAACTTCGGTAAAACAAAAAAAAGTCCCTCTGAGGAATGGTAAAAGCAACGCCTCCACAAAATTTTGATGGATATGGACGATTGATTCAAAAGTTACGCTGAGGTACAGACAGAGAGACATCTGCGCCATTGCAATACTTTTCTCAATTTCTAACTTTGTTAGCTGTGACTTGTGAGGAAGTAAAACTTATCAAAATTTATCGTTGTTAAGCTTTAAAAAACCTTACTTTAAAACTTTCTAGTGACACTCTTAAGTTTAGATTACTTGCTGGAAGTGTTATTAAAACTTGTTCAATGATAACTTAATGAGAAATTTACTTTGTGATTTTTGGCCATTTTATGAGGTCTAAAATCATTGTGCGGCGCGCAGCGTCAAGCTGCGGCCGCGTGGAGGAAAAGTCATTCGAGAAAATCTGATCGGTGCGATTTGGCTCCTGATTCAGCGGAAGTTACGCCTTGTCTTCCGCTTTTCTGTCATTAACGTCAACACTTTGCAGGTTGCCAGTATTGGGCAGTAACCTAACCTCAAAAACCACTCGATCATTTTTTTTAGAAGAATTCAGAGACAAATAGAGACGGTTGCAGTCTCTGCAACTGGTAATAGTAACTGGTTGCAGCGGAGAAACGTCTCTGTTTCTCGCGGATTCGTCAAAATCCTCGTAAATCCTTGCATGGTGTTGAACGGTGACATTCGGTATATACAAACTCATGGGGGGGGTCTAGGTGTGGCTGAGAAGTGAAGCGAAGGGAGCTCACCGGTGCTCACCGTTCAACACCATGCGACGATTGAGAACTCGGCCTGCCTCAAATCTTCCGTATGTACTATCGACGAATTAAAGATTCTCGCGAGATTTTCACGAGATGAGTTTCACCTTCAACGTCCTGGTTCGGCCACTCTTCATACTCCTTATACCTTGCAGGTGAGAGGCCAGTGCGGGTGGGGCCGGAAAGTCGTTGCAGATCAGTCCCCCACTCACACTCATAACAACTGAGAAAGTGTGAAAATCTCGCGACAATCTTTAATTCGTCGATAGTACTCGTCTTTTAGCGAAGTGCTCCGTCTCTATATTTTTCTCTAGAAAACTGCTCTCTCACAATAGTAAAACAAATGCAAGTGCCAAAGCTGTACTATCGCCATAGGGTACTTAAATTTAACAGGTATGCTGGACTCCGCTTCCCGCGTCATCTTTAGAGGCGCGAAAATCAAAAAGAGCAGAATCTAAGATGGCCGACAAAAGAAGAAAACACTACGGGCATGACGTGGAACTTGATCATCAGGAGAAGGTTTGTTATGAAGATGGATGGGAGTAGAACTTATTATTTAGTGTTTTTTTCTCACCTCATCGATTTTAGTTGATTTAATTATCTCTCTGCGAATTCTTTTACACCGACATAACTGCCCAGTGTTTTCTTCTTTTGTCGGCCATCTTGGATTCTACTTTAGATTTTCGCGCCACTGTAGATGACACGGGAAGCGAGTCGATCATACCTGTTAAATGTAAGTAACCTTGTACTGTCGCCACCAAAGATTATACTTATACTTACAGATATGGCATTAGCCATCTCGCCCGTGTTAAGTGAAAAATGGATAAAACGCCGGCCGTGATACAACCGGGCATACAGAGGGGATCATAAAGATTACAGAATTCTGGTTCGAAAAGATTACGTTTTCCACATTTCCTGTGTTGGTTTGCGGAACTAGAACAAACACGGAACGTGAACAGTGGAACGTGGAATACGGAACAGTTTTGTAACAGACAAACATGGAAAATGTAATCTTTTCTCTGTAATCTTTATGATCCCCTCTGTTTGCCCGGTTGTATCACGGCCGGAGTCAACTTAACAAAATTCGGGCTAATGCCATATCTGTATGTATAAGTAACCTTGTACTGTCGCCACCTCTGATGTCTTTAGCGAATATGATTCTACCGCAGTGTTGCCGTTTTGCCGTGTATATTTGATGGAATTTTTAAATTCACCGATAATTCGACAATTTTACGTGAGTTTTAATAAACGAAATGCAGTGTTGCCGGATGGCACGCAGCGCAACTGCCTCCTTTCCTGGGTTTTGGCGTGCGGGCGCACACTGGACGAAAAGCCTCTTATGCACGGACATGGGCCGTCAAGTCAATTTGCAGAAAACCTCAACTTTTTGACAAAAAGTAGTCTTTTAAATCCCAAATTTACCTTTTCTGACATTTTTTACTTTCTCGCTCCCCCCCTAAGGAGAGAAAGTATTGTCATCATGAAAAATTTCGAAGTTGGGGTTTTTCCATATCTTGGCATTTCAGGTCCCCCTGAACTCAAAAATCATATTCCCAAAAAATGTCTGTCCGTCAGTCCGTCTGTCCGTCCGACATCATAACTTCTGATCTATGGGTCCATTAGCATCCAAATTTGGCAAGAGGGGTTCTTTCAGATAGTGCTAGAGACGTTTTTTTTGTTTTTTCTTAAAATTGAATTTGAGGGTTGTTAGGGGGGGTTTTACCCCTAAAATAGGGTAAAAATTGAAATTCCTAAAAAATGGCACTAAGGATTTCCTTGAAACTTGGTGAAAATATGCTCCTAAGACAGCCAAATCGAATGGCATTATTCGTTTTTTCGAGAAAACCCTAAAAAGGGTAGTTATGGGAGAGGGGGGTGGGGGAAATGGGGAAAAATACCCGTTTCCGAGACCACCACCGTGAGGATTTTCTTGAAACTTGGAGAAAATATGCTCCTAAGATAGACACATCGAATGGCAGCATTGATTCGACCAAGAAAAACCAATTAAGGGTAGTTATGGGAGAGGGGGGTGGGGGAAATGGGGAAAAATACCCGTTTCCGAGACCACCACCGTGAGGATTTTCTTGAAACTTGGAGAAAATATGCTCCTAAGATAGACACATCGAATTGCAGCATTGATTCGACCAAGAAAAACCAATTAAGGGTAGTTATGGGAGAGGGGGGTGGGGGAAATGGGGAAAAATACCCGTTTCCAAGACCACCACCGTGAGGATTTTCTTGAAACTTGGAGAAAATATGCTCCTAAGATAGACACATCGAATTGCAGCATTGATTCGACCAAGAAAAACCAATTAAGGGTAGTTATGGGAGAGGGGGGTGGGGGAAATGGGGAAAAATACCCGTTTCCGAGACCACCACCGTGCGGATTTTCTTGAAACTTGAAGAAAATATGCTCCTAAGACAGACACATCGAATGGCAGCATTGATTCGACCAAGAAATAACATTTAAGGGTAGTTATGGGAGAGGGGGGTGGGGGAAATGGGGAAAAATACCCGTTTCCGAGACCACCACCGTGTGGTTATTCATGAAACTTGGTGAAAATATGCTCCTAAGACAGACACATGGGATGGCAGTATTGATTTGTCCCCAATTAAGGGTAGTTATGGAAGAGGGGGTGGGGGTGATTGGGCAAAATACCCGTTTCTGAGAGCACTACTGCAATGGGTTAAATCTAGACAGCCAGAGTTATAGCGTGTAAATTGGCTACAACGCATTTTGTCCTTCTGTGTTACCAAATATTATTACCAAATTTCAAGAGTACCCTGAGAGCCATTTTTAAGGAATTTCAATTTTTACCCTATTGTGGGGGTGAAATCCCCCTCACAAAAGGTTTAATTTAAAAGCGTTCACGGAATGACTAGAACTTGACGGAATTCTTCCCATTAAGAGGCAATCTAAGTTATGATAAAGAAAAGAAAATGAATAAAGAGGGAATACCACACTTATTGAGAACCTGTCTACAAGTTTCAATCTTGATCCAGAATGCACAGCCAGTTCCTAACAAAAGTTTGTTCGCATCAAAAGAAGACTAGCAAAATCCAGCAGGTCACAGGAAAAACACAAGCAAAAACCAGCAGCCACAGGAAAAAGGTGGACCGTTAAAGACATCTTCGCAAAGAACCATGGAAGATTTGCAAAGATGATATCACAAGCTGAAATAAAAGACCAGAGGATATTTGTCTTTAGAAATTCGAAACAAGCCCTTAGGATAAGGAAACTGATTTGGTTGTAGATAGTTTGTCTAAAAGAGGCCTCTTATCACCTATAGGTAGGGCTAGTTTCAGAAGTGGTGCTCAACCAGTAATCTTTGGAATTTTTCAATGCTAGTTCTCAAATGCCAAAATTAGTTTTGATTTGAAAGAATGAAAATTTTAATTTTCCAAAGATTATCAGTTGGGCTTCATCCAACCTCTGAAAGGAGCACTACGCTTAAAGGTGATGTTGATTCTGTAGAGAATATTGAAGTATAGATGGTGCAGAAAAGTGATGATGATCACATAAATCTATAGGAAGCAATGTCGTAGCGTGCCATTTGGCAACGTTGTATCTGTGTCTATTTGAACCCTTGTAAAAGGTCGAATTCGAGGGTGTTCACCGAACACCCAGTGGTTCGATATTTTTAATGGGTTTTAATGGAGAATCTTCAACGTTGCCGAATCGCACGCCACGCCACTGATAGGAAGTAAATGATAACTGGGTTTGATAAAACAAATTAGTCGGGTAGATGATCCAGGATTATATATTCAAACTGATCGATAAAACTATAAACAAGTGACACGATTGGTTGAGACCGATTTGGGGCTGTTGTCATTTGAAAACCATTTTCCAGTTGCTCAATAAGTAAAGGTTGCTTCGAAGACACCTTCACAGAATGAGCATCTGAATGATAGTTTTGGAAGGACTCCCCCCCCCCCCCCAATCGGTCTCTCACCACCTAGCATAACTTGTATTTAGGCTTATCAATTAGTTTAACCATGAAGTCCCCGGCTCGCTGAACTATTTTACCAGCCTTAGTTACTGAGAAGATATGCCACGGAAGAGGATAGGTTTGAGCAAATAGATAAAAATTAGAAGTCTCGAAAGCCACAGTGAAGACAAGGGTGAGGTCAATGAATGCCATCTCAAAAGTAAGCTCCTTTCGGGAAATCAAAATAAGATGCACTGCTTTGTAGTGGCAGCTCGTGAAATTTGGCAACAATACTTTTCCTTCAAAGGAATTTATGTACAGAAAATCGATAATTACTGAAGCACTACTGCACACTCCAAATTGATTGTTATCCTCCATAATATCAAATGCAGGAAAAACATTGTTGCCAAATATCAAGAGCCGCCACTGCTGCTGTGACGGATCACCCAGAGATTGTTGAAATTTACTGAAACCGAAGTATCAACTGTTTTAGTTACTATATCACTCAACAAAATTTACGTGGTGTTTTCATGAAAGTATGTAGGTACGTATGTTTTTCGTTTCATGCGGGCCATTTCCTCTATCTTTCTCAACCCCACTTGACCCTTCATGAGAGCAGTTTCTGTCCATACCCTTAAATTTCACTCTAGGACTGCTGATACCCAGTAAATTTCTCCCTAATCGTTAAACTGAAGAGCCATTGAGCCGCTAGCATAATATGTTTGAAAAGCAGGCTAAAGTGTTTATGATTCTTGGATTGTAACTTTACCATCGCTTGAAGACCAAAGAAAACAATTCTGGCTAGCCCACTTTAGAACCCGCTAAGTCCTTGCAAACGTTTGTACTTTCATGAAAACATCACATAAACTAGATGTAAACATGACTATTTCATTAAAATTCTCTGATTCTCTGCTTATACTTTCATGAGATAAAATCGCACGCATCAGTTATGAGGAATTTTTTCCCTAAACGAACCATGATTCAAATGATAGTTGTAAAATGAAAATAAGTAAAATAATACGTGATGGCAAATCCATGTGTAAGCTTTGAAAGCCTCTTTCGGAGAAAAGTTGGGAGTACTTGCACTGCTTTTGCCAGCAACCATTCTAAGGAACAAACTATTGAAGGCTTTCGAACGCCAGAACCAACCAGAATTGTCACTGTCACGAGACTAAATTGTTAAGTCACATCATGACTGAAGTATCACGAAAGTGAACCACGACAGACTGAAATGAAAGGTAATATGTCATTAGATGCTGCAAACAGGTTCATTTAAACGAAGAGTTATTTCTGGAAATTATCTCAATTAACTTGCACCACACATCAACAAAAAGGAGACTAGCAGTGATGTTCCATTGAAGAAGCTCAACCAAACAATAAATTGACACACAGACAATGATGATGTGAAATATGTTTGGTCAAAAAATGTAAAAATAGGAAATTCAACCTTACAAATTAATGGCTTTCTACAGAAAAGAACCAACTTTGTCATGCTCGTAGAAGGCAACCAATTGCTGCACATTTTCTGTGTAGTTAGATCCCCCCTTCTGCTTGCAAGGAAAAGTTGGATTCTTCCTGCAGAGCTGTTCAGTATGATTAACCGGTGAAAGTGCCTCTGCCTTTGGAATACTTAATCTGTTGCTCTAATCAGCAAGTCAATTACTTGTCATGTCTTGTCACAATTTAAAATAGAATTCAAGAACAAAAATAATGTACGATTTGCCCCTAAATAATAGCAGCACTTCACTGTTCAAAATCAATTCAAAATGTAACTTGACCATGGATCCATACTCACGAAATACAAACTGGGCTGAGCAATAAAGAAGGATAGATTAAAATATCTGACTACTCTGAAGAAAACAATCTGACCAGAAGCGATGACGTTTAATGAGATCTGAGTATATTTTAAACGTGAATCTGAAAATCTAAGACACTTTAATAAATAATCAAACCATCTGTCATTAGATGACAAACATTTAGATGCTGCAGAGAATCTAACCTCATTTCCAACAACATGAACAACAACAATGTTTACGGCCTCCAGCGTACTGCACGTTGCATCACGGCCATTCTGCAGGCGTTTTTTACGGAACCCGGCCCGGTTCTTCAACACGGCGGAGATAGGAAGTGCCATATCTCTTAGGCTTTAAGTAATCTCTGGATCGAAGACGACCTAAACATAAAAAAGTCTAGCCCTTTCTGAGGAGTCAATTAAAACGCTGTAGATTCCGTAGAGAGTAGTTGGGAGGAAAAAAAAAAAAAAAAAAAAAAAGTTTTTCGCCGGATGATCGATTAGATCGAACAACCTGACGACTATCGATTATGACGAATCCGATTGCAGCATTTGAATGTTTGGCATATAATCGATCAATTTCGATAGCTGTCGATCTAGACTGTTGCTTACAATAAAATCGTCGATTCTCGTCAGGCGATATCTATCGATACCTAGAGCCAGACCACAATAATAAGAAACTGTAAGTAATCAATTAATATATACTGCAAATTATTGGCACCATGGAGCGAGAAAGTCGCGTGCGGACCCCGCAACAGAATGTGCCCATAGGTCAAAACGGCGCGAAGCGCCTATAACGCCTGCGCGTAGCGCAGGTGCGGGGGTTTGGGGGCGGAGCCCCCAAAAATCGGCGCGAAGCGCCGATTTTTTCATTTTCCTCGCGCCAGCACTATACCTCACCATTGTCGAAAAATGGGTTCTTGGGGCGGTTTGAAATTTTGACGCTAAAATTTCGTGTTTTATTTTGCCTTAAAAAGATGTGTTAATCTTTTTTTCAACAAACGCCGATACAATAGTCATTTTCACCATTGCATGGAGATAATTTTCGACCTATAGTTTTTTTAAAATCATGCAAATATAGATGTATGTAGTGATGGTTTTTGTTCAAATTTAACATTTGAAGGTTTAAAAAAATTAGAATACAGTTTCAACAGGCTATTTAATCGTATTTAATGTGAATTTTGAGCTAGTAGTGTTTATTACAACTTGGAAAAACCACCTCAATGATTTTTAGCTGCGAGAAACTGCAGATACGAGAAATAACCGTGTATTAACACGACGCGGCGCACATTGGAGCGAGTCAATGGGTGAGGGTCGGACACGAAATACATTACTGAAAATAAAAATGCGATTGTTTCTACAGTCGGAAAACACATTATATAGGGTGATTCTTGTGGAAAACACACAAAAAAATAGAAAAAAATAAAAAATAAAAAAATAAAAAAATAAAAAAAATAAAAAATAAAAAATAAAAAAATAAAAAAATAAAAAAAATAAAAAATAAAAAAAAAATAATAATAAAAAATGAAAATAAGTTAAAAGGATGTCGGTTTTAAATAAAAATAGCCAAAACAACTCGAAAATACAAAGATAGGAGCGCGAAACCAGCCATGTCCGGGCACAAGGACGTTTTCGTCCAGTGTGCGGGCGTTAAAGCTTCTTTGTCTTGTGTTTCGTGACGCAAATCATGCCCCGAGTTCAAAATCCTCATCCCTTATTTTTCTTCTCATTTAATTAAAGTCGCACTTGTATCCACGCCTTTTCGAAACGCCCTCATTATTAGAAGGTACATACGTCAGCTTCTCGTGTATAAAGACACTTTCTTTACCTACTTTGTCCTGTCATTGTTTTTAACTGACCGATTAAATGTATCGTCCAGTGGTTGTTTCATGTTCGTTCAATGTAACAACGGATCCTATTTATTTAAACCAATGGCTTGCCTGATGCCGCAGGGGTGCAAAATATGCCCGATCTAGCGATCCGCGGATCGCGTGAAAGTGAGGAAATTTCTGGAAAAGTGAGGAAATTTGTCCCTTTTTTTTTTTTTTTTTTTTTTTTTTTTTTTTTTTTCAAGTAATGGCAATAAGGATTTACCAGGAAAATAGTGTAAAAAATGGGAAAATATTGGTCATCTTGCGAACATACAGTGTTGAAATGTTAAAATAACCAAAAAAAAGTCATCACTTTCAAATTTTTGTGAGGAAATAAGGCATGGATCTCGTGAAACTTCCGAAGTTTTGGAACATTTTGCACCCCTGCCTGATGGCAATATCGCAACACTGCATTTCGGCTATTCAAATTTCAAACCCTTGTAAAATATCAATGGGGCTCTTGCAAACTTTTGCTACCGAAGATTGAAGAGTTGATTCTTGCATAAAAACCTGTAAAAATGACGGTGAGTACACAAAAAAAAACAACACGAAATTCACTGTCAGAATCGGGCTGAATGGCGGAGAGACTCAGGTATCATGAGAGATTCCTACCTAAATTGAGACGTATCTCTGTGTTTCCGTTGAGAAAGTGACAAATTAGACAGGGATCTCCCATGATACCTGCGTTGAACCGTCATTGTACGATCTTGCCATTATAGCAGTTATACGAGTTTATTACTGAATTTTAGACTTTCTGAGAGTGATTTTCGTGTTTTACGCTGGTTTTTACATCAGATTGAACTATTCATTTGCTTGGAGCAAAAGTTCGCAAGAGCCCCATTCGAGGTAACCACTCTGCACCAAATAGGTTGTTTTTTTTCATGCCTTCAAATGGACTGTATACAACGTTGTCAGATTTTGCGTAACGCCACTGCTTTAAACCTATTTAATGTAATGTATTAAAATGTAAACGATCTGGCAACCTTGGGGGTTAGATGAATGGTGCTCTTCACCTGTTGAGTTGTTAAGTTAGGTTATATGTATTCGGTTCCTAGTCAAGCTCTGTCATTCTTTCGTATTCGTCTTGGTAATCGTTGATTCGTTGTGTCGTTGTGTATTCGTTCATTCAAAAAGTATTCGTTCAGTTTTAAGTAGATTCCAGGAATCTACTTATTTAAAAGTTATAGTAGTATAATATTATATTCCTAGTCTCCCAAATATACTAAATTTAAAAAAATCAGGAACTTGTTTGAAAATCGTACATTAATGGATACATCCGAATTTCCTTACTGGGGAAATTATTGATGTACTTGTTTTTAATGACTTTAAAACATGATATTGCGATACATCGAAGCCTGGCTCGAGACTCTCCCATCTTCTAATCAGTCTAAGTCGGTGACATCATGCTAGCCTCTTTCTCTCATAATTTTACTTTCCATATACTGCATAAGATGCCATACCCATACACGCATCCTAAATGATGGGAAGGGGGGGGGACGTCAAGTAGATCGCGGAGAAAGTCTCGACCGTTACGCAACTATGAGAACGCCGACATCAAATTATTTCACCGCAGCCAAATTCAGTCAATTAAAAATACGCAAAGTTAGAGCGCATTCCGATAGATTTTTTTTTTTTTTTAATTATTATTATTTTTTTTTTTTTTTTTTTTGCAACGGCTTGTTCCCCTTCGTTTGGTTTGAAAATGTACGTCTAAAAATATCGAAGCTTCAGTTTCCACCCACCGTTGGCGTTGTGTATTTAATATACTTGAACTTATATACGTATACATCACCGAGAATTTCACCGCCCCCCGCACGCACGAAAGTCCCCTCTCAATGGTTTCTCGTGGTTTTTGAAAGTGTCATCAAGTTTAATTTTCATAGTCACTAACTTTAGTCGCACTTATTCTGTTCATTCATGACATCAAAATCTAGTTACTGACAGAGTCTTACTTAATACCGTTGTTTTTTTACATTATTTGCTGATTTGGGTAGCCATGCCCTTCAGAATTTTTCACGCAAACAGTTTTCAAGGAGTTGTTTTATCCAGACCCCCCAGTAAGATTTCCAAACTCCCCCCCCTCCAGAAAAAATTTCTAGCTACGCTCATGATGAGCTGGTTTAAGTTTGGTTGGTTGAAGCACTTTAAATAAAATAAACCTGATTAGTTTATATTAAAATGATTAAATTGAACTTATATAGTTGAGGAAATATTAATTAAGTTTTGTTTTAGCTTTAAGTTAAATAAATTTATGTGCTCTCATCGTGTAGCTTCAAAGTGTCTCACTAAACTTGCTTAATCATCGAAGACTTTCCTTGTTAGAATCATGCCTCGATTCCGCTGAGCTTTTCGCAAAGCGATGCCACAATACAGCTGAGTGCCAATATGTACTATGACTTTCAAAAGAAAGTATGCTGGTAGAAATTTTCATTCTTCCATTCCTCGACCAGCAAAGGCGGATCCAGCAATCTGGCAACTGTTTATTATTCTCATTTGAATGCATGAGAAACAATCGATTAGTAACAGGGCCATGGCTCCCTCAAGGATCGATTGTTTCTCATATGTTTAAATGGGATGAGTCCATAGTTGCCAATTTGCTGGATTCGCCCATGTCGACCAGTTTTAAAATGTATTGCAGTTTTCAGGTATTTCAGAGTCTAATAGCATTTGCCACTTGAAAGTATGCCTTCAAATGTACAACTCCTTGAAAAATAGTGGACTGCATAATCAAGGACCGTTCCGATGAAAGGACTTTCTTTTGAAGGTCAAAGTACTTATATAACTTTCAGTTGAAGAAATCCACTTTCTTTTCCGCTTCACCACGATGAACATTTCTCTCCTTCTCTATTCCTCAGTGTTATCTATCGCGGGTAATTTTATCCTCCCATTGCCGCTTTTAAGTATCAATATCCATAGAACTTGTACGTCATCAATTGACGGTCCTCAGTTCCTGACCTCAGCTAATCTGCCTCATCCCTGTCGGCACGCAAAAGTTTTCCTTGTCCCAAACCCTCCCTGCACCGCCCGCACTCCCACGCCTGAACACGCGAACATCTTCGATTTATCTTTGAAGTAATCATTACGCGTTGTCAAAAAGCGAATTTTATTATGAGTTTTTGGTGAAGTTCGGAATTTTTCGGGGATCACAGGATACCGAACCCTAATAGCACACTCAATCCCAATCTCGATTGAAGACAGGGTCGGACTGGCCAGGGCCGCTAGGCCGCGAGCGCGGCCTAAAGTTTCACTCTTTGAGGCCCGATGGGGCCCCGCAGGGGCCTTCGAAGGGGCCCCCAAATAGCAAAAATGGCAAAATTTAGGAATGAAAAAATGAATAATGTATCAAAGAAGACAGTAGGTAAATAGATCATACTAACGGAAAACCACCGTAAGATAATTAAAGTAGCTTAGCATGAGGACCGAAAGTGGATCGAGACTGGCCAAGTCCGCTCTAGTCCACGATGCAGACTGAAATTTGGCAAATCTGGGCCTCTCGACCGGATCCAAACGGGGCCCCCGATCGGTCAAAATCGGGGCCCCCGAACGGATTAAAACGATGTCCCCGACCGGATCAAAACGGGGCCCCCAACGGATCAAAAAATGGGGCCCCCGCGAACGGATTAAAACGATGTCCCCAATCGGATCAAAACGGGGCCCTAAACGGGTCAAAACGGGGCTCCCAGGTCCCCCAAAAAGTATTGAAAGAAAAAACTGAGAATAAGAAAATAATAAATCATAGGAGTCTACCATTAGGTCTTACATTTTTTAAAAACTACCAAGTTTTTCTTCTTTTTCTTCTTTTCAAAGTCGAAACCTGCTGAAGTGTTATCTCAATCCCATAAATAAGTTCTCAGTTCTCTCACAAATGAAACCCAAAAAACCCGTTAAAATAGGGTTTTCAAGGTGTAAAATCTTCAAAATTTTCCGGGGGAGGACCCCCGAACCCCCCGTCTACCTGGAAGGTATTCCATACCCTCCAGACCCCCCGGTAATTGAAGCAAGTGAAAAAAGGTGGTGTCACTTAGCCCCCCCCCCCCAGCATTAATATCTGACTGCACTGCACCGCGCGCCACCGGAAATACTTAATAAGCTACTCTATCCTGGACTAAAGAGGCCACAGCCGAGCATATCCTCTTACTGATATTTGGATGCGTTTAAAAGTACCAAGTAAAATTCGCTAAAGCTATGATCTGGAGCCTTTAATAAAACAATGTAATAACTAAAATATTAAATAAAATAAGAAACAGAAAACTCTGATCCATCAGTTGAAAATAGCGTAAAAACTGCCTCGTTTTAAGTTCATTTAAAAAAAAATGTCCCGAGGGGGCCCCAGTGTGTAGGAAGGGGCCCCTAAATTGACCCAGCGGCCTTACATTTAGAGAGCCAGTCCGACCCTGATTGAAGACGTCTTGACGGGGGCTTGTATTTTTCGGCTTGAGGAGAGCTTGACAAGGCGTCTTCAAGACGTGTCGTCTGCGCTTGACAAGCAGACCTGGAGGCGTCTTAAGGTGATTCTATGGCAAACTCCCGAAAATTTTAATCCGATAGATGGCGTTACTTGTCGCTGGCTCCGAAAATAGCCGTTTTTTGACGGTTTTCGGCTGATTTCTCTGAACAGACGAATAAGAGACGAAAAATCGGAATGTCAGCACCTGCTTAATTTTTTGCTTGATTTTTTGAGCCATAAACGGGCCAAATTGGTTCTAAAATAAAGGCGAAAGTATGCAAAGAAAAAATCACGTGTAATTTGGAGTTGTATCAGTAAAGATTACAGGTTTCTGTTTCACCTGTAATCTTTACTGATACAACTCCAAATTACACAGGCTTTTTTCTTTGCATACTTTCACCTTTATTTTAGAACCAATTTGGCCCATTTATGGCTCAAAAAATCAAGCAAAAAATTAAGCAGGTGCTGACATTCCAATTTTTCGTCTCTTATTCGTGTGTTCAGAGAAAACAGCCGAAAACCGTCAAAAAACGGCTCTTTTCGGAGCCAGCGACAAGTGACGCCATCTATCGGATTAAAATTTTCGGGAGTTTGCCATAGAATCACCTTAAGGTGATTCTATATGGCAAACTTCCGGAGACTATAATCCGATAGATGGCGTTACACTTGTCGCTGGCTTACAGTGACTAGATAAACAACAGTGTCGTCATTTTGGTCGTGTTGCTGATTGGTTGGCGTTTACGCACCCTAGCGGCCTCGTCCGCCCATAAGAACGCGTGTGAAATACCTGATTTTCAAAAAATTAAGAACGAGCGGATGTGAGCGGAGACGAGTTGAGAGAGTGTAAACAAACTGGCCGCTAACGGCTGAGACGGAATGATTCTCTTAATTCAAAAGTATTGCAAAAAAAGGGCTAAAGTTTGAGTTCAAAGGTCAGTTTTATAATCTTGACATGTTAAGCGTTCGATAGAGACCTTATTTTCTAAATTTGGTTTGAGATTTATATTTTTAACGATTTTTTGAAAATCGGTCGTTTTAGACGCGTTCTTATAGGCGGTAAGGTCGGCGTGGGTGCGTAGCAATTGACCACCACTGTGATGGTTTATCTATAGTCACTGTACGCTGGCTCATAGAAAATAGCCGTTTTTTGACGGTTTTGGGCTGCTTTCTCTGAACAGACGAAAAAGAGACGAAAAAACAGATCGTCAGCACCTGCGTAATTTTTTACTTCATTTTTGAAGCTACAGATGGGCCAAATTAGTTCAGAAATAAATAAGTATTTATAGGAGGAAAAAATCTTATGTAATTTGGAGTTGTATCAGCACAGATAATAGATTTTGGTTTCACCTGTAATCTTTGCTGATATACAACTCCAAATTACATTTGATTTTTTCCTACCATAAATACGTCTTTATTGCTGAACCAATAAGGCCCGTCTTATTTAGCTTAAAAAATCAATCAAAAATTACGCAGGTGCTAACGATGTGATTTTTCGTCTATTATTCGTCTTTTCCGAGAAAACAGCCGAAAACCATCGGAAAACGGGTATGTTTTCGGTGACAGCGACAAAGTAACGCCATCAATCGGATTAAAATCTCCAGGAGTTTGCCATAGAATCACCTTAAAGACGAGTATGCTATTAAGGAAGTTAACTAAACCATTTCTTGCCAATCAGAAGCGTTGTTTATTGTTGTCTCTCGCCGTTGAGTTACTCTTTTCGCCCTGACCTCTCGGGACGGGTACAAATTCCGAAATTCGCTTACAGCGCAGTAGCGAGGCGTGAAATTTGCCAACGATGTATTTTCTCCGTTTAAACTTAGTGAAAAAAATCGAATGCTTCGGTCATCGGCAATGACCAGACGTATCGACCTTTCTAATGGATTTAAAGGGGAAAAAATAAACGTTGCCAAATTGCACGCCTCGCCACTGACTTACAGCATCAGCATTGGTGTCATCAGATGTCATCCATCGTTGTCGAACAAACTGTTCGGGTGATTTCGATACATCGATTCGCTTGAAACATTGGTGATCGGTGATTGGCAACGTCGGAAAGAATACAACGGTGATTTTGAACTTGACAAAGAAAAGTGCCTCGGTGCGCGGCGAGGTGGCCAGGACACAGCGAACGTCTGTGGCGCGCAAATCCGCGAATGACATGACTCGGCGCTCTTGCTCTTCATTTTACTTTACTCGCGCGCATAGTGCTTCGCGCATGCGCAGTCATGTACAGCGTTAATACAATGTGTTGCTCAAGCGCGAGTAACGTAATCAAGCTGTGAGCATCCTATCCGCCAAGGAAGAATACAAATAAACAGACAAATAAATAAACAAACAAGTAAAAGAACGGGGGAAACAAAAAGTATCCGGATCAATGTTAATTCGAAAGAAAATTATTTAGACTCGATGCTTTACTTACATTACGGCGACGCTACGCAACTGTAGGTACTCGGTACCTACTCATGGAGGATGTGATCACTGCCAGCTGTGAGGCAGCATTGCCATTTATCAACATAAAACAACAACTCCGTTCTTGGTTAAAATCAAAGAACCTGATTTTGAGAAATCTAAATTTTTAGTGAAATTTGTGTACACCAAAAAACACGTAAAATTGTAATAATTCAAAGAAAAGTTGAGGAAACCCCCTTGTACCTTAAGAATGGCTAAAAGAACTGTTTCTTAAAAGTTTTTTCGCGTAAAGCTTTGTTTCGATATCTTCTTTGCTATTGGAAATTTGAAGTGTTGTCCAAATCGGTACTTTGACAGCCCACTAAATGCCACCTAATTATTGGTCTAGCTTGAAAATTGGAGGAAAGGTACTTAGGATACTCAATAATCACGCTGTATAGTTAAAATTCATTTTTGAATACAGGAAATTTTGTTAATTTTGAATAAGCCTCTTTCTCTTTCATTTTTTGCCCGTTTGAACACATGTGTTTGAAAAGGACGGACATACATATATGTATAGGTGCTCAAATCATGTGATAGCCTCTCTATCCATCCTTTTCTAACACATGCGTTCAGACGTACCCCCTTGTGCCTCTATATTGGGTGAAAGAGCTTTTTCTTAAACGTTTTTTTCGCAGAAAGCTTTGTTTCGATATCTTTTTTGCTGTTCGAGATATCGAAATTTGAAGTGTTGTCCAAATCGGTACTATTGCAGCCCACTGTGTACCACATAATTATTTGTTTAGCTTGAAAATTGGAGAAAAGGTACTCCTTGGGATACTCAATCACGCTTTATAGTTGAAATTCATTTTTAAATAAATAAAATTTTAAATAAGCCTCTTTCTCTTTCTCTCTCTTCCCCCCCCCCATTTCAACACATGTGTTTGAAAAGGACAGACATAGGTGCTGAAGTCACGTGATAGCCTCTCTAGCCATCCTTTTCTAACACATGCGTTCAATAGGGCAAAGAGAGAGGGGAACACAAATTCCTGGCTACGGCCAGGATGTCATATATTACGTATACTTTGATTCCAATAGACTGTTTTAGTAGAGCGATATATCGTATCGATTGCCGTCCGAGGGCCTCTGGTTCCAAACAAACTCTGGTTCAATGTAATTTCCCCATAAGCGAACTTTTGAGCGGAAATTTAGGGTATTAAATCAAACAGTTAATGCGACCTCTTTGCGAGTATGAATTCTACGTTCTCGAAAATGCTTAATTATGCCTGGTTCCTTGACTAAAACTGCCAAAATCAATAAGATATTACCGATTAAATGTCGCATTTGTAGGTTAAGATCGCCCGAAATCCCGCCAATTCCACAACAACAACAATAACATTTGGGTGATTCCAACCTCCAAACGCATCGTTTAATCTGTAATATCTTGTTGATTTTGGCAGTTTCACGGGTGGAACCAGGCAAACTTAAGCATTTTCGAGGACGTAGAATTCATAATCGCAAAAAGGTAGCATTAATTGTTTGATTTAATACCCTAAATTTCCGTTCAAAAGTTGGCTTATGGGGAAATTACATTGAACCAGAGTTTGTTTGGAACCAGAGGCCCTCGGACGGCAATCGATACGATATATCGCTCTACTAAAACAGTCTATAGGAAATCTGTTGATTTTTTCTCAAAAACCTGGCGTCGTTGCTGTGCGCCCGCTCGCTGCCTCTGCCCGGGCCCCTGCTGCTGGTGTGCCTATGTGGGCGGATATCCGGTGCGCGGAGTCGGAGTGGTATAGTAGAGTTAAAGTAGAGTCCAAAAGCGTTGAACCAGCGCGGCGCGCGTCCTCGAGGGCATTGCGCTTACCTATTGCTTATTGCTGCTCCTACAAATACAAAACGCGCGTCTTTTCCTTACGTGAATTGCGAGTCGTGAGTTGTGTCATACTCTTCGGTCACCATCTGCTCCTCTGTGAATTGAATCAGAGCCTCGCCTCGAAACTATGGCAAAAATTGGTCTAAGCACCTTTAAAGGTCTTATACAAATGCCTTACAAAAGTCTTAATTACATCAGTCAAGAAATTCGCCAAACATTGTATCTGGAAGGCGTCCTCCAGATAAGTATTTCAAAATGGGGCTCTTGCAAATTTTTGCTGTGAGCAAATGAATCGTTCTATCTGGTGTATAAAAACTAGCAAAAATCTCGAAAATCACAATGAACAAGGGTAAAAAGTAATAAGCTCACGATTGCTTTAATGGCAAGATCGTAATGGCGATTCAACGGAGGTATCATGGAAAATTCCTGTCTAAGTTGTCACTTTCTTTATACGGAGGCACAGAGATATGTTTAAATTTAGATAGAAATCTCCCATGGTACCTGCGACCTGCGTCTCTCCGCCTTTGAGCCCGATGGGGCAGTTGCAAGGGTCTAAAATGTTGAGTTTTTTATAAAGAAAATGAAAGTACTAGATGAGCTGAGAACAAAGATGCCTTTGGTTTCTCCTCAAGTCCCATTGTTCCGGAGATGAGATTTTGGCCCGAAATACATTGTTTTAAATGGGAATTCCGCGTTGTGACGTCACTACACACACGATTTTATACAACTTTACACGCCTGTATCTCCGAAACCGGGACACTTATGAAAAAACCAAAGGCATTATTGTTCTTAGCTCATCAAGTACTATCATTTTCATTATAAAAAACACAACATTTCAGACCCTTGCAACTGCCCCATTGTGAGAGTGAATTTCATGATTTTTTAGTGTACTCATCGTCATTTTTGAAGGTTTTTATGCAAGAATCAACTCTTCAATCCCGTGTAGCAAAAGTTTGCAAGAGCCTTATTTATGACATTCATATTTCATATTTTTCATATCCATAGTTTTTCATTTTCGTTTTTTTTTTCTGTCTGATTTCAGCCCCGAGCCTGTGATGCCAATGATACCTTTGGGATTAAAAGAAACGAAAGAAATAGATTTCAGAGAGCCCTTCAAAGTAAGTTGTCATGTACTCGCTCTAATTTCCTTTCCATTTCATTCTCTCTCATTAACCCTTCACTGCATGGGATTTTTTTTTTTCAACCAAAGCTGGATTTTTCGATTCATTAAGTGGTCACATATATGGGAAAAATAGCAAAAAAAATAATTAGACAGTTTTTCGGTGAAAATTCTCATTTTTCCATTTTTGTCTTGTTTTTTACAAGTGCTATAACACCATAAGAAATGGCGAGAAAAAAAAAACAATTTTTTTTTTCAAAATTTTCAAAAAAATAAGAATTTTTTCCTTTAATTGGATTTTTCAAAGAGCAAATGCCAGAAGCTTAGTAAAAATAATGAAATTGGGGTTGAATTGGATACGGGGACAAATTTTCCCCCAACCATGATTTCTTTTATTAAATGCATTATAATGAGTGCTGGTGGTCTTTTGAAAAATGTTTGCGCCCCTTTTTATGTTTTCTTAAAATGTGACACTGGTGATACAATTTGGAATAAGTCAAAATATACATTACAATGTCTGATATAGGGCTTTTTACATCATGTATCACCAGTGATACACTATGCAGTGTAGGGTTAAATGTACCATAGTTCAAATGTGTCCCAGAAAAGATTGGGTTTGACACTTCTATGGTTTTCATGAAAACACCAGCTTCTTACTACTCCTGACCAATCGGATTGCCTTCTCTGTGGATGGAAGCTGGTGTATTCATCCAAAGCTACAGCTGTTATGTCCAATCATTCCCGAATCCCGGGACAGCCTATATCAGTTTTCGTGAGTGTAAATTACAATTCTGACCTGTTGACACTTATCCAACTGTAGCGCTCCAGTGACAGAAATAGGCCGTAATGAAGATACACCTTAAACGTTCGATCGAGGTTGAGTCAGGAATTCTTTGTTGCATCTACTCATCCAAAAACGTTTTCCTGGTTGGCGCGCTGCTGGGCCGAAAAATGTTGGGACAAACTGGTACTCCTCGTAGTTGTATGGTTTGAGGTGTGACCGTTATCTCTCTATATAAAGCATGCTAAAATCCTCACCATTCACCCAAGTACCTAGAGTGACCATCTCGTCCCAACATTTTTCGACCCCAGGTGCATAAAAATCGTTCTTCATTGTAATTTCTCAAGGTTAAGACGGACTCGTAGTAACCGTTGTGAACTGCTTGAAATCAAATATTTTGCTTGCAGCACTTCTATACAGTAATATGTAGGTACTTATTTACTCGCTCCGATTTAAGCTTGAGGTTAAACCTTTTTATAAGGCTTCCGCGCCGCGTGGCGACCTTGTGACTTTTTGACTTTGAAGAATGAGATAGTAATCTGCAGGGTCGCAATCGATAACTTTCTGTGTAAATTCTTTGCTTCCATCCAGAGCTGCCGTTTTGCGTATAAGTAATGGTATTTTTCAATTCACCGATTATTCCACCGGTTGAGAAAAGATTACACAGTTCAGTTCGCGGTGTAATACTGTGATGCATGAAAATACTCGCATCTGCAATCTTTTCTCAACCGGTGGAGTCGTCGATGACTTTAAAAAACTTGCGGTTATTTTAATTAATTAGCGGCGTCTTTATGCGATTGAGAAAAGATTACAGATTAATATTTTCGTGTAGTACAGTCATACACTGAACTAAACTGTGTAATCTTTTCTCAACCGGTGGAATCATCGGTGAGTTGAAAGATACCATTAATTATACGCAAAACGGCAGCTCTGCTTCCATCGCACTATGGTCTGCGATCGTAAAAAAGTAGTTGCAAATCAGCGAAAGAAGTAATCAATAATCGTGGTCAACCCTTTGATTGAGAAAATTCCTTCCGCAAGTTCCGTGTGCGAGAGAGTAAAAAATGAGGTAGCCGAGAGGGAGAGAGAGGGGGTGAGAGGGAGAGAGAGAGTGAGAGAGAGTGAGAGAGAGAGATTGGGAGAGAGAGAGAGTGGGGGAGAGAGAGAAAGAGAGAGAGAGAGGGAGAGAGAGAGAGAGAGAGAGAGAGAGAGAGAGAGAGAGAGAGAGAGAGAGAGAGAGAGAGAGAGAGAGAGAGAGAGAGAGAGAGAGAGAGAGAGAGAGAGAGAGAGAGAGAGAGAGAGAGAGAGAGAGAGAGAGAGAGAGAGAGAGCGCGAAAGAGAGAGAGGGGGTGAGAGGGAGAGGGGGGAGGGAAATAATGGCAAATCTTGGCGGATATGTTGCAATAAAATGTAAATTCTCGAATTCCTTCTCGGATAACTGTTCGACACCTATTTTAAGCACAATTGAGTGACTCTTTCTCTACCTTTCTTCCCCTCTCCTCTCTCTCTGTCTGTGCTCCAGCCACTTCTCTTTCATTCATACGACTCTCTTTTTACGAGACCGTGGCAATGATAATAAAGAGACTGAACACAGCTCGTCTCGTGTCCAAAGTGTCCAAAGTGAGGTTATTAACGCCGAAGAGGCATCAGAGAGCAACAAGCAACATGTTTTTATTTTCCTTTTCCGCTGTTTTCGATTCGCGCGTTTATTGCCGGACCGTACGCATCGTCAGCCAACGTTGCCGTTTTCTGATGGACGCTACTGAGATCAAACTGTTCTACACAGACAGACACCACGCTTCAGTCCTTAACCCTTATGGACTAAGCCCGAGTTAACTCGTTTTTCTCCTCTGGTATATTTCGCATTGTTTCAGCCTTTATTCTTCATCAAAGCGATTATCCATGAAAACACTCACAAGATAAAGTATTTTCGGGCGCCTTCAATTCGTCGCATAGACACTTCCAACTCCCCGGAGTACGAACAGATAACTACCTTCCTTACATGAACGTTGGAGTGGCGTTCGTGTGAAGTGTGAACTAACCTGGTCCTTAAAGGGTTAACACTGGCCAGTTCAATGTAATTTTGCCGTAGGGAAGTGGGGATGTTCTTATTGGGTATAAGTGTTTTTTGTCAAAATCAGTAGAAAAACCGATGGTTACTCTAAACCATTAACAAGGAATAGCGATAGAGAGGGGCTGATACATGATGTAAGTCCTGTTTGTGATCTGAATCTGGTTTGTCTGCCTCACTTTATTTAACCTTAAATCAAGAGTTGTAATCAATCCAGTGGAAATACGTTTTTCACGAAAGTGGAAGTGTTTAAGAGTGGCTATCTGGACACAAAATTTTAATATAACTATCCAGGTGAGAAAATTGTGCATATTTCTGTGATGGGTCAGCTTTTTATCGAGTAAGTCCTTCCAGAGAAAACAGTTTTATCGATTTATGTGTCCAGATAACTACTCTTAATCACTTGCACTTTCGTTTGCAAGCAATTTCAAATGTATTTGTCACATTTTTTTTTTTTTTTTTTTTTTTATTTAAAGAGTAAAAAATATGAGGCAAACAAACCGAGTCGGTGCGAAAAACGTTCGTAAGAGATTTCCATCTAAGCTAATTTTTAAGTAAAGTTTTTTAAGCAAAGTTTTAAAGTTTTTTAAGTGAAGTTTTAATATCACGCCCAACAAAACCTCTCTATCGCTCTAGAGCTCATTGGTCAGATCGAATACCAAATGTAGGTACAGGTACACCAGGCAGTTGAACCTTGGCGTACTCGAGTCCCATTTGCCCAACTCTGGGCTCCCCCATTTTGACCCACCGCTCATTTCACCGCACCACATATCTTTACTTCCCCTTAAAATCCCTTCTGTGGGTTAAACTCGCTAAGGGCCAGGTTAGTTGAAAAGAACGCCCCCTCTTCCGTTTATGTGAGGAAGGTAGTTAACTGTTCGTACTCAGGGGAGTTGGAATTGCCTATACGATGCATTGAAGGCGCTCGAAGAAATCTAATCTTGTAAGTGTTTTCATCGATAGTCGCGTTTATTCGGAATGAAGACTGAAAAAATGTGAAATAGACTATAAAGGAGAAAAACGAGTATACTCAGGCTTGGCTCTTAACCCTTTCATGCACGCATTTTGGGATTTGAGTTTTTTTTGAGATTTATTGAGACCGTTCGAAAGAGGACACTTTTTTAAGAACTTTGATGGGTCACACAATTTTTTGAAAAATGTCCATTTAAATTCCATTGAATCACATGTTACATAAAATACCACTATCCAAGAAAGGGTTAAGGGGTCAAGAGTCAAGTTTGAGACTTTTTTATGCTTATTTATGTGATTTTTCACACACATTTTCAGAGGAATCAACCCTCCATATAACGCTGTAGCAAAAGTTTGCAACACAGACCCATTGAAAAATGTAACTAGCTCCCTTTCCCGGCTCAAGTCACGTAACTAGCTCCCTTTCCCAACTCAAGTCACGTAACTAGCTCCCTTTCCCTCCTTTTCTATGCATTAATGCATTCAAATGGACAAAGTTTTAAAGGGAGGGGGGGGGGGGGGGGGGAGGGGGAGGGGGAGCGAAATATACTCTATCAATGTAAAAATATAGCTTTTATTTCTGTGGTGTTTGGCATCCGTGCGTTGAGATATCGCTTGACGGGCGATGGCGAGCGATGGATGATGGTGAGAATCAAACGCCCCGCGACTTTAATGAGAAGGTAACTGATCTGTTAAAGCACTTTTCTCCAGTCCCGCTTTTAATTGGCTGGAAAAAAAATGAAGCAGCTGCTTCGTGCTTTTTTCTCAATGCTTTGCTGCGTTTCCTATCAAACATGCATTGTTGTCAACTCTGTACGTTGATGCGAGGATACCTACACGGAGAAAATTTTCTGATTGAAATTACGGAACGTAGGAAGAAATTGGGGTAAAAATAAATTCCCTTTAAAATAATAAGAATTCTTATTGATTCAACCAGAATTCTTATTGATCCAACAATTCTTTCTTGCGATTCTTCTGAATCATCAGAACGTTCAATGGGACCAATGATAATTCTGGTTGAATCAATACCTAAGAATTCTTTTATTATTTTAAAGTGAATTTCTTTTTACCCCAATTTCTTCCTACGTACAGTAATTTCAATCAGAAAATTTTCTCCGTGTAGTTTAAAAAAAAATACATTTGCTTTGAGCCGAATCTTAAAATTTCTTTGAAAAGAAATTTTCGATCGAATCTTCTTATAAGGTAGCTAGAACGTTGAGAATTTATTATTTTTTCCTCCTAAATAAATCTGTCAAAACTTGTAGGGGGAAGCCATAGAAATAATTACTATTATCGGCTGTCCCAAGAATTCTTGGACTTGACAACTGTAGGTTCGAATGAAAACACCAGCTTCTTACTGCTCTTATATCCAATCAGGTTGCCTATGTGAAGGTGGAAGCTGATGTTTTCATGAAAGCCGTAGAAGTGTCAAATCCAATCTTATCTGGGGCAGGATATATTTTAAATCATTCCATGAACTCGTAAATCTGCCTGAAACAATTTTCGTGGATGCCTCTTAGAAAAACATCTCCCTCTCAAAAATTTGAATAGCCGCACGGAAGGTCCTAAAACTGTTGAAAATGTTATTATTTTCTAACAACTCTTCAAGACATTCTGAGGTCGATCCTCGGACGTTTTTTTCTAGAAGATGTCCGAAGAACGTCCGTCAGACATTCTTCGGAGTCTTCACAGTGAGGTTTCATGGTGTTCTGATTCTGTCATCAGGAGCCCCAGGACCTTCCGTAGAGAGTGGATAAAAAAGTTTCAATGTTCTGGTGATCCATGGGTCCGTTAAAAACGTTCTACTGTAGGGTATTGACACTGGCATTGATAATCCGGGCTAGAAAGGAAGTAAGTATACAGTCGGTGAATTAAAGTATGTCAGTCGACGCCCTTGATTTCAGCTCAGTTAGGCCACCAGCAATGCTTGAGTTCATTGTGATACGTATTGCAGATTGCCTACCTGAACTAAAATCTAAGGAGCCAACCAGGGCATCGGACCGAACCGAACCGTGAACCGCGAACCGCTCCGAACCGCTGAATTTACAAACCCCGAACCGAACCGCGAACCTTTTTTCCACTGAGGCGGAGAACCCGAGCCCGAACCGAACCGACTGGCTGAACCCGGTTCGAACCGGTTCAACGGCTTAGAAACGAGGTCTTGAAAAAAAACCTGTAAAGGGAAAAGAGCAAAAAGTTTGAGCATTTACTCTGTGAGTACTGAGTAGGTACTCGATGGATCTTAAAATCGCAAACTTTTCGCATAGAAAGATTACACAGAGTCACGCATCTAAACTAGTTTGAAGCAACTGAACGTTGATTGGTCTGCTGATTCGTTTGAAAATATGAGGGTCTCAAAAGTCTGTGGCATGCCGAGTCACGTGATACGCGGGTTGCAGTCAGCGCCCACTTGCTACAAACCAGGTGATTTCTACGCGAGACTGCGGCTAATGCATTTTGAGAAAACGAAGGTAGTCACGGTAACAGTAATGTTCTGAGAAAAGAAAGAAGGGGAAAATATTCTGGTTTGAAGTGAGAAAATATTCGAACTCGACCAAATTTTCTCCGAACCGAACCGCTCCGAACCGGTTCACAAATGTCTGAACCGGTTCGGAGCGGTCCGGAAAGTCGCGTGAACCCGAACCGAACCGCGAACCTTTTTTTTCGTGAAGTGTGAACCGCGAACCGAACCCGAACCGATTTTTTCTGCGGTCCGATGCCCTGGAGCCAACTGACATTCTTTAATTCGCCAACTGTAAGTCTTCGGATCTCTTACTTCAATATTTATCATCATTCGTTCTACCTACTTTTCATGAATATTCTGAATAGATGTTTACATAGAATATTTTATTATCCTTTATGAATTTTTTAGATACCAAAATAAATAAATAAATAAATAAATAAATAAATAAATAAATAAATAAATAAATAAATAAATAAATAAATAAATAAATAAATAGATAAATAAACAAACAAACAAACAAACAAACAAACAAATAAATAAATAAATAAATAAATAAATAAATAAATAAATAGATAAATAAATGGATGAATAAATAAATAAATAAATATATAGATAATGAAATAAATGTGTGCCGTCTATCCATCCAATGCACTAGCTGCCCGTGTCCGTTTAAAGTTTAAAAAAAAAAAAAAAAAAAAAAAAAAAAAAAAAAAAAAAAAAAAAAAAAAATAATGTTTTCTTCCAACCCGAATAAATTATTTTTAATTTATACGTTTTAAATCGATGCACATTTTTTTCCAGCTTTAAAATCAGTGATGTTGAGATTCGAGAGGTAATCTTGGTTACTTCAATCACAAAAATAATTTCATAAAAAAAAAAAAAAAAAAAAAAAAAAAAACATTCCCTTTTCCTTCGAAAAAGATTATTTTTCTCAGCGATGTGTAGCGGCAACACAACGCTACGTTTATGACGCGAGCTTTAGATTTGATCTGTATTGCCCAGGAAACGTTATACGACCCGTAGCCCGAGGGCCCGAGGGAGACCTCAAGACTGCGAGCATCGCCCGTATTTCTACTCCGATGACTCTTGTCTGATTCTGTAAACTAAAGTATCGGCGAATGCGTATAAAACGGCATTTTCAGTGTGCGCGCCGTAATTAAACTGTAATTCTATAGATGCTGGAAATTACATGCCAGAACTCGAACTAATTTCAAATGCTTGTCGTGACGTCTATTTCATACCAGATGAAGAATGCGTCGAAGATGCCCTAATATTTTGATAAGCTGCAGTGATGTAGAGAGCACCTCAGGTCATCCAGTGCCCAATAGCGACTCCCGTATTATCAACCAGTCCAGTGGCGGATCCATTTGAAGGGCACCCCAGAAACCTCAAATTTCGCCTTTTTTCAACAAAAAATTGCACAAAATTGCTTCCTTCGACGCTTCAAATTTCAAAAATTCACAGGCGTGCCCCTGCCCCCCCCCCTCAGAAAGATCCGCAACTGAACCAGTCTATCAGAATTTTGATACCATTTTTCTCGTATAATGACTCTCATTATTTAGGGATTCAGAATAGGCAAATTTCTTGCCACTTCGTCCTCCTAATTTATCTGAGGTCAAATTAGTGTCATAAGGTTACCACTGTGGGTTATTACCAACAGAAAAGTTACCGTGGGGTGGGGGGGGGTGCTCTTTAAATCAAATGTTACGGGGAGAGAAGAGGGCAAACCCTTGACTCGCGTAAATTTTCGCTTGTTTTCTGCTCATTTTTGGGAAAACTTAGCGTAAAAATTGCTATTTTCCTCGTTTCAGAGGGTGGGGGGGACCTCTTGTTGGATCAGTGTTGCCAGATTGAAGGTAACAAGCTGTATCGTCCCCATTTAAATCAATGTAAAGCTTACGGCTTTTTCACCCCAATCTGGCAACACTGTGTTGGATGCGTCCCTTAAGTTTGTAATTATTACCCTTATTTTTCCATCTTTTAAAAAAATTGAATTTTCTGTTTCAGGACTTCATATTGGAGCATTATAGCGAAGATGGGTCGAGCTACGAAAATGCCATTGCAGAATTTATGGAACTCAGACAGGTAAGAGGCACTCTCACTGAAAAATTTTCGAAATCTAATTTTAGGATATTACGATAGAAATAAGCTTTGAATTTCTTTCATGAAACTTCTGCTTTATACATTTAAAAAATTACTGTATGTGCTTGTATTTTGTTTGAGCCTGTTGCACTTGCTACGAAGAGATTCAATTTTTGAACGCGTAGCCTCAATATAGTGTGTAATTCCGAGTAAATTACAATATGAGCGCAACTCCATCGTGACCCGCTCAGTATAACCGAGATATAGCCTTCGTTTGAGAATCCTGTTTGACATCCAGAAAGCATGGACGTGGTAGTCGTGGACGAAAATAATGATTGGGCGAATGGTTCAACTGGACACAAATCGATGGGACGAACTATCACGGACTAAATGTAATGGACGAAAAAAAGAGGGCGAAAAGTCTTGTAAGCAAAAACATGGAGCCATAGTCCACCCCAATAGCTAATGATAGGAAAAGTTAGCACAAGCCCCAATCAGTGGCGTAGTGTGCAATTTGGCAACGTTGTAATGTGTCCATTTAAACCCACGTAAAAGGTCGAATGAGAAGGTGTTCACGGAACACCCAATAGATCGATTTTTTAATGGGTTTAAATGGACACATTACAACGTTGCCAAATTGCACGCTACCCCACTGGCCCCAATGTAGAGACCTGTTTGTTAATGTAATTATTGTAAATAATCAAACTAGTCAGTTTCGATGACAACGAGAGTATACTGAGCGGCATTTTTGACGGAATAATTTTAGAAATTATCAAAATTGCTTCCGCGATGGAGCCATTTTACGACTCGAATGCGAGAAAATTGTTAAAAATCCGCACGAGCGCAATCACGCACCGAATTCTCAACATTTTTTGGACGATCCTCTTATGACTGTGAATTCGACGAATGTTTTTTTCCTTTTTTGCTCTTCCAAAACACCCGATTCTTTGGCGGTCCTTTATTATGACATAACCGGTAATCGTGGTAGGTAAATAACTTCAGGCCGATAATACATTGAACTGAAGGAAAGTTTAGCTCAAAGCATTTTTCCCCCTGCCGTTACCCCCCCCCCCCCCCCCCCCCCGCCTGTTATATTAAATTTGACTTGTCGCGATTTTAATCGGATCCGATTGAAACGTGTTCCTAGGTTTTAATAAGGTGAGGTAAAAATGTAAGAAAAAAACTTGACCCTGTATAGAAACAACTTTTTAGAAAATGACTGTATCATTCCTCACATACTTCACTGAAAAAAATAATTCCTGAATTCTAGTATAATATTACCAAAAGCACAAAGATATGTCAGTGGCGAGGCGTGGTGTTTGGCATCATGGCGTTTTGTCCATATGAATCCGTAGAAAAGGTCGAATCCGATGGTCATCGGCGATTCCTAAATAGTTCGATATTTTTCATGGGTTTTAACGAGCCAAATACAGCGTTGCTAGATTGCACGCTTCGCCACTGCGATATGTGAACCACAGAAAGTCCAGTACCTATACCTAGGTACTTCGACCAGAAAATTTTGGTGCTAATATCAGGGACCAAATAATGTTTGGTCCCGTGCATTGAGTTGCGTGCATCTTGCGTGCGGTTTCGACCAATCAGATAGAGCTTACGCACGCGGTCATATGATCATGCGTATAAGTTACGCTCGGGACCGAACATTATTTGGTCCCAGAAACCAAAATTCTGTTGGTTATAGAACTAGAACTTTTTCAAAATTTTCAAGAACTATAGCAAAAACACTAGAATTCTGGTAGCTGTACTGTATCCTATATACATCGGTTCACATATCGTCATGCTTTCCGGTAATCTTTTTTTCAGTGTTGATTTGACGTTGCAACTGGAACTATAAAATTCGATGGGGCGACTCGTTTGTTCTTCACTTAAAATCGTAACAAAGATAAAGTACCTTTAGCAATAATAGGCATCAATAGCGTGGAACTGTACACTCAGGGACAAAAATACTGTCAAACAACTCCTGAAAGTAAGCTACCCGCAGTACATAACTTAATGAATTTCAGTGTTGCAGATGGTCTACCTCAGCCCAAATCTAAGAAGTCGTCTGACATACTTTGTGTCCCCGCGCGACTGTACCTTATTTTTAACGGCTTATTATAATTATAATTATAATTAATCCAGGTAACGCTCAATGTGGCTGTCACACACTTGAAGGGTCAAAGCGAACGATAGAGAGGCTGATGCATACACATACATTTTGAATTCGTCGTCAATAAATGATGGAATTTTAGATGTTTCTTATAAATTCTGTTTTTCAGGCCATGAGGACTCCAAACCGAGATAATGCAGGCATCGCTCTGCTGTTTCAATACTACAATCAACTTTATTTCGTGGAAAGAAGATTTTTCCCGCCAGATAGAAGTCTAGGAATTTATTTCGAATGGTAAATTTGTCGATGGTTTAGCCTTTCAATATATTGTCATCCGCGGAATATTTTGCTTTTGATGCATGAAACTTGATGCTTCTGTTTTTGGGTGGCAGAGATATACTTCAGATTTGTTGTTTTTTTTCCCCCCTCCCTTCCCTTCAAAAGTTGTCTTCTTTGCTTTCTCCTTTCTCATCCCATATTAAAGATGTTTTCTAACTCCTTCCACTGTAAAGCTTTGCTTCTCTGAAGTTACCTATATTTGTTAAACGATGACAGATTCAATCAACAAAAAAACTGTGCAATATGTATATCAGATGTTTCTGTTTATGCCAAAGTATTTTTGGAGTAGTTTCTAAATTAAAAGCATGAAGAATCCAAATTCTTCGTTCTTAATCCGATAATGTTAGTGCGGTAGCTATGTGAAGAGCTTGACGTCATCTAGTGACGTTGCGTGCAATTTGGTAATGTTGCAGTCTGTCCATTTAAACTCATGAAAAATATCGAAATAGTGGGTGTTCGGTGAACACCTTCGCATTCGACCTTTTAAATGGACACAATACAACGTTGCCAAATTGCACGCTACGCCGCGCCACTGACGTCATCACGTAAACCGTCTAAACTTACCCACCTCTGTGGCGTCGCGTGCAATCTGACAACGCAGCATTTCGGCTATTCAAACCAATGTGAAATATCGATTTAAGGGAATGCGCTGTACACCCCTATAATAGTTCGACCTTTTTCGCGGGTTTGAATGGACGGAATACGATATTGCCGAATTGCACGCTAATCGCGACGCCTCTAAGTCTCTAACACATGCACCATGTTTTCTTGTGCACCTAGTACCTTGTAAGTAATCGAATTACACGATTTCAGGTATGACTCGCTCACCGGAGTTCCTAGTTGCCAAAAGACTGTCGCGTTCGAGAAAGCGTGCGTGCTATTCAACATGGCCGCCGTTTACACGCAAAT
This sequence comes from Trialeurodes vaporariorum, assembly GCA_011764245.1. Taxonomy (NCBI): domain Eukaryota; kingdom Metazoa; phylum Arthropoda; class Insecta; order Hemiptera; family Aleyrodidae; genus Trialeurodes; species Trialeurodes vaporariorum. The sequence continues at coordinate 53,614,018 of VMOF01000220.1, forward strand.
GGGCGCCAAACAGGATCGACTCACCGAGAAGGGGTTGGATCAAGCCGTGGATAGTTTCCTGAGAGCTGCCGGAACTTACACCTATATCCAAGAGAACTTTACAAATGCGCCCAGCATGGACTTGGCCCCTCAGATGCTCAATATGCTCGTTCATCTCATGCTTGTAAGTTCTTTCGTGCATCCATTTACTTTATCCAAACTTTTGACCATTAATCAACTTTTTAAGTTATCTAAGTAATCGTTTTTTGTTTTTTTTTTTTTTTTGTTTGTTTGTTTTTTGTTTTCTTGTTTCTTACTGCGGTCTATTAAGGTGATTCCAGGCGAAACTTTTCCAGATTTCAATCCGATGGATGGCGTCACCAGTCGCTTTTCGGAAAAGTCGTGTTTTTGGCGTTTTAAACTGAAACCATAAAAAAACCGCAAAATCCAATAACGTCAGCACCTGCAAAAATTTTTTATGGATTTTTTGAGCGCATAACGAGCATAATTGGTTTAGAATTGAAGCCGTAAATTATGAAATTCATTTCGCCGTACGCTTAGTGAGTGAGAGTGGGTGCGAGTGATAATACGTCTATCTGCCTCACTTGCACTCATTGAGGCTTATGGGAATTTTCGTTTTTCATAATTTCCGGCTTTATTTTTGAGTGTTTCAGCTTGAAACTTTCAGGGTATCTTCCTGAAGTACGCTCGCAGGTGCTGACGTTCCTCAAATGTGTGTTCTTGGCGTGAATTCGTCAATTTTAGCCAAAAACTGTTGACTTTTTGAGCAACGCGACGTGGTGTTGACGGTCTGAACTAATCGACCCTGGAATCATCTTAAAGTGTATTTTTTTTTTTTTTTTTTTTTTTCAGCATAAGAATACTTAGGATCTGATTAAGTATATTCCAGACTACATATGTGTTTTTCTATTCGTAGGCCCAAGCTAGAGAATGTTTGTTCGAAAAACTGGAATTGCAGTCGGAAGAAAAACGAAATGTGGATGTCTGGCTGGATTTAGCGCAGGAATCAGCTCAAGTAAGTCTGCGCTCTCATACTACCTATACCTTTTCAAGGTATATGGAAGAACAGGTATGGACAGGAGGCGGGGTTTAAGGGGCTTTCGAGTTTTCCCGCCAAATGATGACGACACGCTTGCTTTGGCGATGACGTAGCCGTCACCTACTACAGTAGCGAGAGATGGGTATCACGGGAGAGTGAGTGAGATAGTTTGAAACGGTAGGCGAATTTTATCGCGACCGTCTAGAACATCTGTGACGTAGCCGTCACCTACTGAGATAGGCTCCGCCTCCTGTCCATACCTGTTCTTCCATATACCTTGATACCTTTTAAGCTATTTTCGTTCGACCAAAATATGCTAGAGTTCCTGTATATGAAAGAGTCTCGCCATGTGAAAAATGAAGAAGAAGAAGGAGTCCACAGAGGCGAAGGAGGCGTCCGCCGTCCACTCCTGATTGGTTGGCTTTGCCGAGATGGCGTCCTTATACACGGCGCTTATGGCAAGGAGTCAATTTCCTTATTTCCCTGAAAAAATCAAATTTTGCTGCAAAAAAGTAAGCAAGGAAGTTTAAAACAGTACACAATAGATGTTTTTAATGATTGCAATGATTTAAGATTGCAATTTTGCCGCCCTTCAAAATTATTAATTTGATTACCTTTTCTTTTTTCCTTATACTCACTGATGATTTTTGCCGCCTTCGGCAATAACTTCCAAAATTTGATAACCCTTCTTTTTTTTTTTTTCTTGCTCACCCTGATTTTGCTCCCCCCGGAGAGTGCTGCCCGGCGCAAGGGTACCCCCCCCCCGGGGGTCACGCTACTCAAGGTTATACAGGGTGTTGAAAAACTGTTCCCGAATATTTCAGGGGCGGATTCTACAGGTCAAAAAAAGACCTTTTTTTCCTATAAACATGTGTCCGAAAATGCCCCCCTTTTGAGCTACAGCCCCTCAAAGTTTTAAAAAATTTACGGTTTTTTTGGAATAGCGACCACTATTATGAACCAAATGTCTTAAAACTTGTTGTCCCAAGGTAATTTTACGTGTAAAATCCATTACTGACCTCGAAAAATTCAGAAATTGATTCTAATTGTACTTTTCACGCAATATTGTACCTTTAACGGCACGAATTTTATGTTACGGATTAAAATTTTGAAGAATAATTACCGAAATCAGATGCGAAAAACCCTTAGAAAGATTTTTGGTACTCTTTGTTTCTTTCGATACGACGCATTTTAAGCGAGATAATCGCTGCACAGTGTGGAAAAGTCAGCGTTTTTACCATAGCGGCCGGCCCGTAGAAGCAGCGGAGAGGCGGGTTGCATACTCACTGCCGTTTTTCATGGTAAAAGCGCTGACTTTTCCACACTGTGCAGCGATTATCTCGCTTAAAACGCGTCGTATCGAAAGAAACAAAGAGTACCAAAAATCTTTCTAAGGGTTTTTCGCATCTGATTTCGGTAATTATTCTTCAAAATTTTAATCCGTAACATAAAATTCGTGCCGTTAAAGGTACAATATTGCGTGAAAAGTACAATTAGAATCAATTTCTGAATTTTTCGAGGTCAGTAATGGATTTTACACGTAAAATTACCTTGGGACAACAAGTTTTAAGACATTTGGTTCATAATAGTGGTCGCTATTCCAAAAAAACCGTAAATTTTTTAAAACTTTGAGGGGCTGTAGCTCAAAAGGGGGGCATTTTCGGACACATGTTTATAGGAAAAAAAGGTCTTTATTTGACCTGTAGAATCCGCCCCTGAAATATTCGGGAACAGTTTTTCAACACCCTGTATATTACAGAGGTATACTCATCTGACTTCGCGCCTCAAAGTCAGTAGCGCGAAGTTCAAAATCCAGATCCAAGATGGCCGACAAAAGCAGAAAACATTGTATACTCTTTCCAGAAAACATTGGGCTCCCTCTTCAGAAAAGCAGAAAGTAGCCCGATGTTTTCTGGAAAGAGTATACAATGTTTTCTGCTTTTGTCGGCCATCTTGGATCTGGATTTTGAACTTCGCGCTACTGACTTTGAGGCGCAAAGTCAGATGAGCATACCTCTTTAATATGTAACCTTGCACGCTACTGCCTCTGTCAAACGTGCATGACAAAGTTATTTTTCGCAGGTTTTTTAACATATTTTCTCGCGCTAATGGCATCTTTGTTTTATTTCAGTTGGCACAAGTTTATGAAACTGTCCATTCTCTAATAACAATGGCGTCCGTCCGAGAATATGTTCCATATTCTTGGGTATCCCTGGTACAAGTCAAGCACCAACATTATGCAGGCCTTGCTCACTTTCACGGTGCGATCGCTCTGCTATCAAAAACTTTAGCTCAGCTCTCCGAAAGGAGCAAAGATATGCTGCATTATCTTCATGTTGAACCAGACTACAAAACTCCGTCCCATATCCAGCTGGAGAGTGAAGAACAACGAAAACAATTAGGTAAGTATCTATGTATGCTTTATCTTAGAGGAGGCCAATCGATCATCAGAGCTGCCGTTTTGCGAATACTTTTTTCTATTCATCGATGATTCCAACGGTTGAGAAAAGATTACACAGTTCAGTTCGCAATGTATGACAATACTGCGCGAAAATACTCTGATCTGTAATCTTTTATTAATCGGTGCACTCGCCGTTAAATTATTAAAATATCCGCAAGCTTTTTAAAGTCATCGACGACTCCACCGATTGAGGTTTGAGAAAAGCTTACAGTTGCGAGTATTTTCATGCATTACAGTCACAAACTGAACTGAACTGCGTGTAATCTTTTCTCAACCAGTGAAATCATTGGTGAATTGAAAAATGTCATTAATTATACGCAAAACGGCAGCTCTGCAATCGATGATAGTGGCTCGAGGACACAATCACTTCAAGAAACTAGAAAGCGCTCTTCGAAACTAGCAGCTGTCACGCTGTTTAAAATCGCCTTCAAAGTCGAGTGATGCAGCCCGCAAGTTTAAATCGCGTGCGATGCGCGGCCTGTTGTGTACTCATTTTTTGAAGGGACTCTGTTCAAAACGACTGATGACAGACCGACTCAGACAGCGTTCCCTTCACCATTGACCATACACATAGCTCTATAAAGTCTTTTTTTTTCCCGTCAAAAAACTGACATTTCCTTATTACCTTGTTGTTGTTGTTGTTCTTTTTTTGTTTTTGTTTTTGTTTTTGTCATTTTGGAGCCTCATGGCCGATTTTTAGTGGTTTTCTTTTAAACCTCGTAGACAAATGAAAAGTCTTTAGTTTCTTTACTGCTTTTTATTTTTTTGCGTTGTTTTCATGTAGGTACCTATTTATTTTTCTCTCTCAAGATCAGTAGAGCTAGATTCAATTAAATAGACGAATATTAACCTTTTGATTTAATTTTTTTCTAATCCCTTCACTGGAAGTGGTACCATTTTATGTAACATGGGATTAAATTGAATTTAAATAGACATTTTTGCAAAAAAATGAGTGACCCATATAAATTCATACAAAATTGTCCTACAAAACGGTCTTAAAAAAAAAAAAAAAAAAAAAAAAAAAAAAAAAAAAAAAAAAAAAAAATTAATAAAAAGAAATAAATAAATACATTTAAGGTAAATAAATAACAGGTAAGAACTTAAGACTTAAGCCCTAAAGTTTATAAAAGTAAATAATAAATCGTGCCTTGAATTTAGAAAAAAATTTTGTTTTTCTAATTTAGGAAAAGCTCATCTGAAATCTGCTCTGCAAATGCACGAGGAGAGTCAAAGATTACAACGAATGTGTCGAGAGCTTCGCAACAAGAAAGCCCTGTCACGTGTCCTAGCAAGAACTTTCGATAATGTCGCCGAAACTTTAGCAGACACTGAAGAGGAAGATACTTTTAGTGAAATTTTAGAAGCACCTTGTATTCAACGTAAGTACTTAATAAATACTAAGTGTTCTGTAGTAGTGTTGCACCTGGCGGCAACTTAGTCATTAAGAATTGTCATGTCTGCAGCTACAATCATTACAGTTAGCTCCAAGCACAAGCGGCATTGTCTATTGCACTCTCCTCGTATAATTCTATATTTTTAATAACCATGAAAAGTTAACAAGAATATATTTTAATCATCAATTTCAGGTTCTTATATTATCAAGTCCTAAAATATGGCGCAGTCGTTTCAATCTTGTTTTCGTAATCGTAAGTAAGTAGTTACTTACATACCGCGAACGTGATCATGAATGATCATACATTAAAATCAGCGGATTCATCTGTATATCCAACAGAAAAATGGGGTTCCAATGAATTTGATGAATTTGATTTCATCAGTATTCAAAGAAAATAAATGTCAACCATTGTTTTCAGCTGTTGGCAGCACCAACCCTCTGATCATCAGAATTTGAAGCTTGTAGCGTTGCAAAACTATGCTTCAGATGAGCCACTTTGCTAATGGCCTTGTATCTCTCGTATATCTGCAATTTTCCTGGTCTTGACTGATGCGTCGATCTCTGCCTTCGTTCACAGACTCATTATCATAATGGTTTTGTCGTAATCCACTTGTCCCATTCTCCGGAAAAAAAATTGAAGTCGTTTCTGGAAAAAGAGCCCCTAAAACAAAAGGTGCACTCCTCAGTCAAAAATCTCTATTTAAACATTACAAGATTTTTCATTTGATTTTTTTAGAAAGAGCACACCCATCGTTTCGGGCCTTTTTACCAGAAATAGCCTCAATTGAACCCTTCAATTTGACAATTTTATATTAAATTATCTTGTGTATTGAACTTTTCATTTAATTTTATTTGTTTTGTTTTTTGTTTTTTGTATCAGCTTCAACGAAGTTCCAACTCTCCTTGACTCCTCCAGACTTTGCACACTTACCTGTAGAAGATTTATTCAAGCAATTGGGTCCAGTTGCCATTTTTTCAGCGAAGCATCATTGGACTGCTCCCAGATCAGTACGATTGCAGAGATCAAGTTCACACGATGTGGGATTTGGATTCAGCGTACGAGGAGATTCCCCAGTCATTGTAGCTGCCGTTGACCAAGGATCATTAGCCCATGTAAGAACTTTTGTCATTTCGGTTTTTAAAATCAGAGAGCTGATGATAATGATGATGAGAGATTTTCCTATTTAATCTGATCGAAAGTCATATTATTATTGATTTGCTTAACAAATACTGGCATCGATACTCAAAATTTATGTTTTTTTTTTTTTTATCTGTGTAGGAAATATTTTATCAGAGTTTTAATTTTTTACTCCTCGCGTTCATTCTTATTTTTCAGATGAAAAACTTATTGAAAATATAAGTAGTTCGCTGTTTTCCTACCCCGAATCAATTTGTTTAAATTTCCTATATCAAACTAGCTGCGTTAAAATTGATGGATTCAGCAGTTGAAATTGTTATTTTTTATTTATTTGGAATAATTTTTTTTTTATTACCTTTCATTTTTATTTTTTTGTCTTCATGCTGAGTAAATATGACTTTTAATCTGGTTTCAGTTTGGTGGTATGAAAGAAGGTGACTTTATCGTAGCAATAGGTACCTGTGATGTCAAATGGTCGCAACATGATCATGTGGTCAAATTAATCAAAGAAGCTGGGGACTCTCTCAGTCTAAAACTTGTCACACCCATGGACAGAAATTATTTGAAGGTAAGTTTTTTTTTCTTTTACCTCTGTCCCATGCCCTCATAACAAGAGCATTTGTCAAAAAAGCTTATTTCTAAAAGCACCAATTAAAACAAGAAACCACAAAACCCTGGTAAAACACAATTCAAAGGACAGCAAAAACAATCTGTCAACCAACGAATTTGTTCAAATTTTCCATTTTCACGAAATCAGAAAAGTTAATATTTTAGTACAGTCATTTGGGGTTACATGGGACTACGGGCTAACATGGGACAGTTCAGGGAATGCTTTTTCGTGTCCGTGGCAGCCTTGCAATTTTTTTTTGGTGATTTTATACTCTATAGTATATAGTTTTGGAGCAAATAATCACAAAAAATAACATTGCAAAGCTGCCACGGACACTAAAGTGAAGATTCTCCGAACTGTCCCATGTGTACCTACGAGCCGTACATTGTTCAGTGACTATTTCTAAGTATGTTACCCATTTTTAGTAGCCTAATAAAATATCTAAATAAGAAAACGAAACTACGTCTGGCTCACATCTAAGTATTCAATGATTCAACTAAAAATAAGGCTTTTTCCCCAAAAAACACAAAACCGAGCCACTTTGTGGTAGCTAAATACGCCATTTAAATTCAAATATTTCGTGAAAACCATTCAAACCTTAAAATGTTTGCTTTTAGGAGTGAGTAGAGCCATTGTACTCAAAATTTTAGACCAATTTAAATTTTGACCATCTTTTTTTTTCTCATTGTACTTTTCTTTTGAATTTTTTATCTAATTTAATTGTTTTTTTCCCCCAGCCAAAAACCAAATCAAATCAAAGTGAAAGTGGAAGTGGAACCGGAACCGGTGGTAGTAGCAATAGCGGAACCGGAACGCAAGGAAACAGTCCGAACGGCTCTGTAAATACTCACAAGAAACTAACCTGGAACCCTTTCAAGAAGCACCGTGAAAGGGAAACAAGTTTTAACTTAATATCGAGATAAATGTGCAATTTTACCACGAGAATGTTGTGTCTCTTGAATACCTACTCAGGCATTAACTAAATGCAAATGTAATTGGCTCTTAGGAGCATAGCATCCCTCTGTTGCCTTTATCTGCAACATTGTCGCCTTTATCTGCTAAAGAATTTATTTTATCCCGCTGAATATTGCAAAAGTTAGTTCAGAAATTTTCAAAATGTATCCAAAGTAATTTTGCGATTTTAGTTACATGAATGCAGGGCAATTCTTACATAGTTGTGACTCTGGTTTTCCTTGAAATGTTTAATGATGCATAAGTAGAGGTCATTTTAGAAGTGTAGATGCACCTGGACCAATAATTTTTGGAATTTTTACAATGTTATTTCTCATATTACAAAATTAAAATTAATGAAACTGAATTTGAGGATTGGCTTTTCATTGAGAAATGCTTTAAAATAAATTTTTTTAAGTCGTATAGACAAGTTCTGTTTTGACAAGAAGGAATGAAAATTTAAAATTTGCCAAAGCTTACCTTTAAGCTGTGCCTACACCTCTGAAACGAACTCTACATGATTGTTGAAATTTTATTCAAAAGACATAAAAATACAAATGATTGAGATTGTAGACAATTTTTGAAGAGATTCTCTTCATTTTTTAGTTCATTTCCAGTAGAGGTAGAAACTAGATGCTGAGCAACTGTACAATTTTTAATACTGCTCAATGCACACATGAAGATAGCAATGGCGCAAACAAGATATCTTCTATCTCTCCCTTATTCTCTCGTGCATCCTTGTCTAACATATGTGTTTCTGTGGAGAAAAGAGACGGATAGAGAATTTCTTGTTGCGCTACTGGGATTTTATAAGTGACTATCAAATGACTCATTTACTCCGTGCGAAAGTGTTCTGTGAGTTTTATGTCACTGGAAAAAATTTTAATCAATCCATTTTGATTTTAAATGTTTGTAAATATATATTGATTCATTAAGTAAATAAAATAACTTTAATTAAAAAAAAAGTAAATACTTTGTCTTTAATTTTTCTTTACCTATCCTCAATATTTGTGTTTTACTTTTTTGTTTTTCATTCTTTATTCTAAAACCATAATCTAGTGGCGTAGCATGCAATTTGGCAACATTGATATGTGTCCATTTAAACCCGCGTAAAAGATCTAATGCGAAGGTGTTCACCAAACATCCAACAGTATAATCTTTTTCATTGGTTTAATGGACAGACTGCCGTAATCATTTTTGACTCATTCAACATCACGTCAAATAATTCCTATAACTACAAAACTGACAAAACCTATGGTAAAAACCCTACAATATTCACACATATGTGTGAACCATATATGGAACAATATTCTAACATATACAGTCGAAGAGAGAGAAATTATTCCTGTATCCTGTATTTTTCTGGTTCATTGCGGAAAAATTCTGCTGAGAAAGGCAGGAAATGGGTGAAAAATAAAGAGAAGAGAATAATGAAGACAAAACTGTAAATATTTATTAGTTTAAACACAAATTCTATTCAACCAATAATGTGTTTGAGAAATAACGGTAAACATAACATTATATAAAATTTATCTTATGAAAAATGCAAACATTTGATATATATTTATTATTTAAGAATATTTTCTTTTTCTTTCTTAAACTCAGATATGTTTAGATTACTGGTACATGGTTCCGAATGATATCAGTGAGTAGGATTCTCCTATACATTTATTTACACTTAAAGATCCATGCATTAATTCATACTTATTTATAATATAATGTACTTTAAAAAACGGGAAACAAGATAGAGGTGAAGAATGCATCTTATGAGACACCTCCATTACGTCAGTGTGGTGCATGAAACTAATTGAAGGAGTATGCAAGAAGGATTTGCAGAGATCATGCACATTTTTTCCATGCTTGATATTTCTATTACCTATCTTTTTAGTGTCGAGGTTCATTTCAGATCCAGCCATATACAGATCCAGGAGATTATTTTTCTCTCTCCCCTTCAATTTGAATTTGTGTGTCAGAAAAGGAGGGAGACAGGAGCTAAAGTCAGGTAATGACCCCCTTTGCTATCCTTTTTTACTTTTTCACAACTAACAAGGTTAGTAATTGAGAGAGTAAGTATTGCAATGGCGCAGATGTCTGTCTGTATTCTGGCATAATTATTGAACCAATGGTCCATATACATCCAAATTTTGCAGAGAAGTTTCTTTTAACATTCCCAGAGGATTTTTATTGTTTTGTCAAAATTTCAATTTGTAAGGAAGTTATGGAGGATAAAAGGTTTCCATTACAATCAATGGGGAAATGGGTACCTAAACATAGGAAAAAATGGGAACATTTCAAACATACTTAGCTGTTTGAATTTTGATTAAAATTTGCAAAAACATTCTGCAACCGCAGCCTACTGTAAAATTAACACCATAAGGAGCGGTCTGAGGTGTCCCCTGGAATATTGTAGGGGGGTCTGGGGGTCTTCCTTAGAGTAATAAAGGGGGGTCTGAGGGGTCCTTCCAGAATAATTTTGATGTGAGAAAGTGTTTGTGGGATATTTCCCTCAGTTTAAATAACACATGCGATCAAATGGGAGGAAGTAGAGAGAGGAAGATAATCTCCTGGATTTGCCTTTGGTTCCAGCCTGTAGATGAAGAGGTACGCAATATGCATGGCAAAGGCACATAAAATGTTAGGAGTACTCTTTCCTAGAAATAATCAATCAGATGATTCAGATGTTGATATTTCTTGTGAAAAGTAAACCTTGTGTTTTATGGACCCTTATTCATTTTTCTAGATAAACACAAGTCAGATTATACCTTCCCTCCAATTCCAAAACCTGTGGGTGTGTCTCGAAAAAAGCAAAGAGTTTTACCCTGTCAGAACGGGCAATACTGAAAGTAAATTGCAAAATGTCCTAGCTCCTCCCCCTTTGGGTAAAATCTTGCCTTTCACCTATATAGTTTCAAGCATTTGGATCGAGACAAATTTTGGCTTGGAAAATCAAATATATATTTATAAACCTACACTTATTAGTTATTAGTGAAGATTTTTTTTTTTTTTTTTTGTATCTCGACAGTCAGCAGGATTTCAACAAATATAGATTCAAATCTACATGAATTGAAATCGCTAAACCATAACCCAAGGTACCTACTGAATAGCAATAGTTATCAATAATAAAACACATTTATTCACGGCTAGTGGTGGACGACAGCTCCTAAAAAACTCCTTCAAAACTGGGTGATACTTCACCATATCCGTAACGTCTGATAAGTTGCCATGATAGGTTTGCGAACGGATGGAGACGCGATTTTTTGCTTCATACCGACCGTACTTAGGCGAGCTATGAATCGAATCGATTGGCGACTTGCGAGTGTCTGCAATTTTGATCTTTTAACCTGTTTTGCAAATAGGTATGCTCTTTGAATCTTGCCTTTCAAATTCAACGGAAAAATTTAGTATTGGTACTATCAATGTCAGCCCGATATCGATCGCTCAATGATAGTAAAACGACGTGGGATCCATTGGCGGATGTAGGTTGTAGGGAAGGGGTGAAGGGGACAATCACCTCAAAAAAGGCCAAAAAAGAGGGGGGAAAAAGGGGGAAGGGGGAAGAAAGAGAGGGAAAAGTGAAGGGGGTCACGGGGGAGCGAAAATCCTAAGCCCCCCCCCCTCAGTTCGCGAGAGCTCAAAAAGTGGCCAAAAATCAGAAATTAAATTTCACGCCAATTATTCATTTAAAAACTTTCAAAATAAATTTTAATTATAGAAAACAATTGTAACAAGTATTTCACCCCTCAAAATGTCACCGGTAAGTTTTAAAATAAGCTTGAAAGGTAGAAAGCGACAATTTTTATTACTTTTTTACACTGACTTTTGGCCAGTGGCGGCTCGTGCATTTTGGCAACAATGTTATCCCTCCATTTGATTCAATGTAAAATAATCGATTCGATAGTGAAGCAGCGCTTCACCTGCATTCGATTGTTTTACATGTATTCAAATGGAGGGGAAAAAAACATTGTTGCCAAACTGCACGAGCCGCCGCTGCTTTTGGCCACTTTTTTTCGATCTCAGACCATAGTGCGTCGTGATGGTCTAATGTTTCCCTTGACCTATGAAGTATGAATCTCCTCCTCCTCTATTGAACAAAAAAGTAGATACAAGAGTCACAATGTAATGTTCAATTGACATTTCTGATAACTCCAGTTATCTGTAAACTTGAAGACAGCCTTTTTTATCCAACAAATAAGTATTCTTACATCAATCAATCTTGAATCTAATTGCTACGTGTCTGTAAATTGTAATTCATCTGCTAGTTTGTTTTATATCATGGGTTTCCATAAGGTGGGGAGGAGGGAGGCTTCCCTCCAAAGAAAATTCTGAATTCATCGCATCTCAAAAGCGCTCCTTAGACTGTTCTACAGGTATTATTTTCTATTGATGCATCACAAGATAGAGATCATTATTTTATATCCGGTAAAGTCTTCATAATTCTAACTATGAATATATTTCGTTCGGTAATGTTCTTAGTCCTATATCACTATCGACACTATCATTCAAGGACCTTTATTCAAATTAAAAGTTGGTTGAGGGAATGAGAAAAAAAAGTCATCACTGTCCTGCATGCCCCCACTAGCTTTTGCTGAAGGGGAGGGGAGGATACTGCTGACCTTTTATCTTGCTTCTATAATGTTGACCCCTGCTAACTCTGACCATCGAGGTCTTTAATGACCCTAATGTCCATTTCCACTTACAATTTAGGAAACTGTTGGGAAAAGCACATTTTGTACACACTCTTCCTTGAATTGAAAGCTTTCTTAACCTATGTCCTGTACGCGCTAAGTAAGACATCATTTCTTTATTTGCTTCGAGAAGCAAGAAAAAAAAAATCAATTTAAAAAAATTAAATTACATTTTATTATAAGTGGCAGTAGCCACCCCGGTCAAGTCAAAATAACACCAGAGTGGCGAACGCGTTCCACTTTATACTCCACAAACATGCATGGGCAGATCCAGAGGGGGGTCCACGGCGGCATGGCCCCCCTTGGGCCCAAAAGAAAGAAGAAGAAGAAAAAAAAAACAGTAAGAGGAAGAGGAAGATGAAAGATGGGGGAAAGCAAAAGAAAAAGAGAATCTAAGTAAGTGTGATTCATGTAACTTTCTAATGATTATCTTGTTTGGGAAGTGGGAAACAATAGCAAGGGCGGGATCTTCCGCTTTTACGAATAAAAATTAAAGTGAGGTAGTATAAAAATGAGGAGTAAACACCAAACGGTTAAAAGGTGCCTCAAATTGGCTGTATAGAAGCTTACATTTTCAAAATTTTCTGGGGGGGGGGCACTGCCCCCCATACCCTCCCCTCTCCAACTCACGTTACAAAATTGGCCCCCCTTTGAGACTTTCCTGGATCTGCCCCTGCAAACATGGCGAAAACGGCTCTGAGCAGGATTTGGCGTGAGTTCATTTAAATTTCGAGAAGTTAGTGTCAAATCCTTTGGACAGGGCAAAGGGCCCCCTCCTCGCCCCCTCTTATTGACGCCCATGCTTGGCGCTACTTTAGAGATAACAAAACTACCTGTCATTAATGGGGCAGTCATTAGCTGGCGGGCTCATGATCTATAAGTAAACAGGTCAGTCCGGTATAGCGACCCCGCTGGTCCGGAAACGGCGATCCCTATTATTATACTAGTGGCTTCGCCCAAGAGGCGATTTTTTCAACATTGAGGCTTCATGGAGAAATGCCGACTAGCTCTCGTTAAATCTAAATTTCTCTCTTATGAGTTATGGTTGCTCAAGACGTCCGTCGTCCAATAAGTGAATGAAACCTGTTAACTAGGGTTTTAGGATGATTTTCATCTCACTTATTAACATTATTATTCTGCATTTCAGACATAATTCGTGGCTCTGCCCAAATGATACTTATCATGGGGACTTGCGGTGAAATGCCGACTAGTTATAGGTGTCGTCCAAATCGAATCTCTTCATTGTACGTGATAAAAATGTCTAAATGGAAGCTTAAACTTATTCCCGAGGGTTTATGGAAGAATTTCGTGTGACTTATGGCACTTTCTTGGAAAATGTTCTTTTCTTTTCTTTTTCACTTGCGGGTTGTCACAGAAACTTCTTGAATATTGTGGACGCGATTTTAAACAAAAGCGCGGGAACCGTCTTTCGTCTTCGATGAAGTTGCCAGATGGGCGGCAATAATCTCGTCTCTCCCTCTGTCATTATCTTTGACAACTATAACCACAGAATAATACAATCAGAACGGAAACTCTGTCGGATTTTGAACAATGAGCTATAACTTTAGAGTGGCAGCGGGCTGGTCCACCTTGTGCCACACAGGGTAGAAGGAATCCCGGGAAAAAGCGGAATTTGGACGGCAGATTCCAAGGTTTGAGGTTAAATTTTGTAGGTCGTTCGGAATTTGGCGGGAATTTGGACGGCAGATTCGTAGGTCGTTTCCGGCGATGCCCGAGTTTGTTTACGAAACGACCGGAAACAACCTACAAAACTTAACCTCAAAATCGATTTTTACGGCAAGATGGCGACGCCCTAGGTGACAACAATGAACCAAGTGAGTGGTTCTGCAGACATTTGCGCTACCAAAACAAACATAAAGTTTAAAAATTTTCTCTCAAAAGTCTCTTAAAATTTTGTCAGTTCCCCTCAATTTTGAACGCTAACATCGAATTTGATAGCTTTTGGAGCGAATTTTTATTAATTCCTCTTGAATCTAGCTTCCCTAGAACATAACCTCAAATTCATCGAAACACTAAGTTTTTGAAGAAAAATTCACTACTTAGCGGTAAAGTGAATGGAAAATATATTTTAGAGGGCGCACATGATATTTTACAGAGCGGACGGATGCAATTCCGCACTTTTAATGAAGCTTTTGAGACTTTTAATTTTGTTCAACTCATAGTAGCGCATAAAGTCTTTGGTAGCGCAAATGTCTGTAGAACGTAAAATCCCAATGAACCAGCGGAACGTTCCTTGATGTGCCACTTTAAAGTTATAGCTCATTGATTTTGAAGCAAATTCATCTCGCGTCCGCCATGTTGGGATATAGGATGTTTACATCTGGATTCGCGCTCGAAAAAAAAATTTAGGACATGATCCGCGAAATTTTCATTCTGAAATGCCATTAGAATAAAAGTGAGGCCGGAAACTTCAGATTTCTTTCCAGAATTTACAGAAATAAATGAGTTTCAACACAAATCACACACACCGCCATGTTGGGAAATAGGACCTCAGCGTTGCCTATTGGTGCCGGTAAATTCCAAACTTGCTTCCATTGGCTCTTATGGGAGTTTCCGTTCTGATTGTATTATTCTGTGCTATAACTTTTTACTCTCCCGTAATGGAAAGGACTTTTAGACTGAATGTGTAGGAAATTCATTAAAGAAACATTTAAAGCATACGTACAGATGGCCATCGTCCGAGTTTGTGTCTGAGACATCGAGTCAATAAACGGATGATTGGTGATGTTTTTCCGACGTAGTTATATTTGGCAACAGCGCGTCAAGTCGAGACTTGCCCGCGCCGCTGCCAGTGCCATGCCACCCGCAAGAAACATCCGCCGAAGTTTCTTATCTCTAACCCCCCTCTCCTCTCCTCTCTCCTCAGTCCTCCCGTTTCTCATTCTTCGTTTCATCATGAGGATCAGAGGATTTCAAACAGTTCGCGATCGAGACTTCAGTAGATCCTTCTTTGAACCTGAGCTGCCTTATTTTTGTTTGTTCGCTTGATTATTTAGATCTCATTCTGTTTGATCTGTGGCACATTGACGTGAAGTCACACTATCCTCGATTAAGGGTGACGCGAGTCACTCCTGGTAGATATTCGGATTTGCAGAGCGTTTCTGAAGGTTCGTGGTTGTGTTTACGTTCTTTGAAATAGTGACAGTTATCGGTAATTCAAAATCCCTTCTGCTTTTAAGTCGTGTTGATCCAGAGAGTGGTTGTCATCAACTTTAATAAGTCTTTGCCGAGCCAATCTCTTCCGCGGTTTTGCTTGATAAGTCAGTTATGTGTTGTGTTCTTCCGGGTGTGCTCCCATCAACTTTTGAGTTTTGAACTCTATCTGGTTAAACAATAATTGTTACGGTTTTGCTTTCTCTGAAATTTAATTTGCCGTTTGATAAAAGTTCGTTGTTCTTTTCTGCTAGATTATCTCTGCTCTCGGTAAGTTCTCGGTAAGTTCGGTCTGCGCAGGCTCTATCGTTTATTAACAAATTGAATTACTCGCTTCTCAATAAGCGGATCGTATCGATATCGGTGAATTTTATTCGATTTCCTTTGGCTTATGAGGCAAAGTTCGACAGGTCGCTTGCTGTTGCGATTCAACTTTAGTCGTCGTCAAGGTGAGTTGTCTCCTCTTCAAAGTTCAAAATTCAGTCACGCATGATCTTGGTATTCTTGTTAGTGCTTATTTGTTATTTTTATCAATATTGCTTTGAGATTTGAGGATTCTATTGAGAAATATTTGAGGGGTTGCGTCTACGTAACTGTAATTGAGGAGACATACATTTGAAGGAGTTCCAGAGAAGTTGAGTGGTCACTAAATTTCTCATCACATGATAGTGATACTATTTGTCACCTACTTACAAGTAGTTCTTTACCTTTAACTCACTTTACGAAAATTCAACCGCAATCAACGCTCTATTGAGTCTTGGCTCTTCGCGTCTTTGAACGTTGAACACCGAAATCTGTCAATTGGGCGGCTTTTTACTAAAATGGCGCGAATGTGGCGTACTCCCTCTAAACGACATTATATTATGTTGCCTATCTGCCTCGTCTCTTTAATACTACTAAAAGATACCTGGCACGTGCACACCGGCGGAATTTGGAATTTTTTCCAAGGAGGGCTGAGCAGGCAAAAAACTGATGACTTTTTTTTTTCTCTCTCTCTCTCTCTTTTTTTTGCTACTCATGCGTTTGATCCCTGATAACTCTTATCATCGAGCTCCGTGATGAATGACTCTTTTTTTTCTCCCCTTTTTCTCTTACATTCCAAGCTTTTGGGGGAAAACACATTCTGTATTGAAGACCTTTTTTGCTCCTTGAAGTCTTCTTGATGAGAGCCGCAATTTTGGGATTGGCCAAATGGCTGAACGGTTTTTGTTTCCTAAATTTTCTGGGAGGGGGCTTGACCACCTCCCCTCTCCCCCCCCTCCCCATCCATGGAATTGTAAAATGTCATTACTTAATCATACGTAAAACGCCAGCTCTAGATTCTACCTTCTCTCATTCTCTGTCTTGTCCCTTAGAACGCGTGTGTTTGAAAAGGACAGTTTGGGGGGGGCGGGGGCAGTCACGTTAATTTCGCCTCCTCGTCTATCCTTTTCTATCACATGCATTAAAATGACCAGAGAGACAGAGAGAAAGAGAAGGTCAATTTCCCGGATCCGCCAGTGGAGTGCAGGGCGAGAGGTGGTCCAGGTCCCTGCATGGTCTCCTCGTGTGAGATGCGTGCTGCACCCTCCCTACTGAATCAATTCGTCGGAGCTAATAATACAGCTCTCATTGTAAGCTGAGTCCGATTGTAGGATTCGATTCTTAGGAGGAGGGGGAGGAGTGCAACTTCAAGGTGGAAACAAATGGGAGGCGTAATTTGATATTTTAGCCCCAAATTGGTTCAAATGAGAGTGAACCGAGAAATGCGAGGGCGGCCCACCTCGGTGACATTGCATTTAGCCTCAGCACCAGACTCGTCCATTTCTCTCGATCACTTCTCAAAAGTCCTAATTTTCTTCGAAAATTGAAAATAGCGGTAACCAGGGATGTCGCCCCCCTCCTCCCCCCCTGCTGGAAATAGAAGCTGAAACATTCTGAGTTTCGGGATTTCACATTCTCTTTGATGATGTCGATAAATCGTATGCTGCTTGTTGTACTGGGGCGGACGGGACGATCCTGTTAACTTTTGTACTACCAGCTGGCTGATTATGAACAATCGTATCGTAATGCTATCGAGTCGATGATCGAATACGTGTTATTCTTATGGGTGCGGTGTCACAACGATAGGTTTCATTCCGATAAAAACCTTCCCATATCTGCGGAAATTCGTCGATGATCCCTGAGCTATCGGAGAATTTCCGCAGAGATGGGAGGGTTTAGATCGTAATGACACCACCCATAAGATAAATCGTTCATGTAATCAGCTTGCAGGTTACTTTGACATGCCACCGCTCGTTCGCTTAAATGAGACGACGCGACGCGTAGTTAAATATTCCTACTCTGATGTGCTGGTTTTGCATATGCCGTAGATTGAAGGCGCTCTAAGAAACATTATTTTGAAAACACCAATACTTTCTTAGTTACATTTAATGTCAACAATGAATTAAAACTGTGTCGATGAGACTTTATAACCAGAACGAATTAACTCGAGCGTGGAAAGGAAAGGGTTAATCTCAGGTAATTTCGTTCTTTGCACTCTTGTGTCCTAAATACCATAAATGAAGCATGGAATTCCGTGAAAACTGCATGGAAACATAGGAATTATGTCATGGGTTTCTGTGCAATTTGCATGAGGTCCATGCTTTCATGGAATTTTGGACACGGGAATTCACGGGAGTGCATGGAACGAAACTTACCAGGGAAGAGCTTACGGAGCTTTACGCCACGTTCTGACTATATCGACAAATTAAAGATTGTCGCGAGATTTTAACGAGCTAAGTTTCGCCTTCAAGGTACCGATTCGGCCACTCTTCATACTCCTCACACCTTGCTGGCGAGGGGCCAGTGCGGGTGGGGTGAGAGAGCCGTTGTAGATCAGTCCCACACTCACACGCACAACTGCAGCAGTCGCTTGATGGAGTCCCTTGATGGAAATATTGTACAGGGTGTACCATACCACCCGGATAGGGCATTTTTCTCGAAAACTACTGAACCAAATGGTTCGAAACAGGAAAGTCAAGCATAGAATTGACCCCAAATTTTTCATTTTTGATACTTTTAAAAGCTCCTTGTGGGGTATATTGGGGGAAGGGGGGGGGAATTATTCAAGTTTCAATGCGAAACTTAGCTCTTGAAAATCTCGCGACAGTCTTTAATTCGTTGATAGTACGTCCTCGACATCCATCATAGGGCGCGAGGACAGCCTATCTCGTGCTCTATCTGGCTCCTGTAAGGTAGGACTTATTCGAATTTTGCTGATCGGTTGTCTGCATCAATGATGATATGCTTCGTCGCAGTGGCGGACCTAGACAATTTTTCTGGGAGGGGGGGGGGGCACGCCTGTGCAATTTTGAAAGTTGAAGCGTCGGTGGGAAGTGATTTCGGGCTCTTTTCTATTAAAAAAAGGCAACATTTGAGGCTTCTCTCCCCCCCCCCCCCGTGGATCCGCCTCTGCTTCGTCGACAATTATGTAAAGTGGATTACTAGATAATCCGCTGTTATTCATACTGTAATGAATAATTGCCGCGAGTCTGCATTTTCTTGAGGCGCTTATTAATCAGGGTAAAATTTCAAATTTCTTTCTTCGGCGAAACTGTCCGGAATTACACGGATTCTGAAATGAAAATTTTTTATAACGATCTGAAATTTTTTTCTGTCGGAATTATACTTAACACAGGAATATTTCAATCAGAATGGTAACTGGGGTTCATTCAGGAAGCATTATTTGCTGTTAAGCTATTGTGAGAAGTTTCGAACTATTCCCATGCAAACTTATACGAAATACAGACAGAGATCTGTCTGCTATCTTGATTTGACACCGAAAGAGAAGCGACGGAAAAAAATTTCCATTGCAGAGACAAATAAGAGACGGAGCACTATATGGTTGCAGCCGAGGCACACCATGATCTCGCGGATTTAACAAAACAACAGTCAACACCCCTCTGAGTCAACCTGGTGTTCACTGTTGGTAAAGACCCTCCTCTTTGCTCCCCAGCCTAACCCCCCCCCTTCCCCTCTTTGACACTGTGTTGATCTAGCTTCATCATTCAGCGCCAGGCTAAATAAGCGAATTTTATTATAAGATTAGGATATAGATTTGAAGTTCGGAACTTTTGAGGGACACCAAACGCCAAAGTCAACAAAACTATTTCTAGCCAATTAGGAGCGTTGTTTATTGCTGCCTCTCACCGGTGAGTTACTCCCTTTGCCCCCAACTCGCGGGTCAGGTACAAATTCCGAGGTTCGGGTACAGCATTGGTGTCATCCATCGTTTCCGAACAAATAGTTCGGGTCAGATATTAAAATAAACAATTGTTAGTTCGGTTGAAAATGTTCATCTGAACCTCATAAAAAAATGTGCTTAATCAGAGGGGTGCTCATTGTTGATTTCATCACATAATACTACAATCAAAACGGAAACTCCTATAAGAGTCAGTGGAAACAAGATTTGGAATTTACCAGCAGAAACTTTGGCAACCGTGTTTGCTCACTTCGCAAGATAGCGGACGTGCTTTTTCAGGTTATATTTACAATCAGATTTGACGCACAACCCGACCAGTTGCCGAAGATGGCGGGAAATGCTGACCTCCCAACATGGCGAACTCGAATATACCCGAAGTAAAGAATGTTTCAAAATGAATTCGAGTTGCCGTTCTGATTAGAGTATTCTGTGATTTGGTGAGTCCGCGAGGTTTTGGTGTGCCTCAAATGTACCCTATAGGTATACATAATAGCCTAGTGCACCGTCTCTATATGTATAATGGGGATCTTGCAATCATTTGCTGTGGGCAAACGAATAGTCCAATCTGATGTAAAAACCATCCAAAATAACGAAAATCACGCTAAGGAAGTCTAAAATTCAGTAATAAACTCACACAACTGCTAAAACGTCAAGTTCGTAATGGCGGTTCAACGCAGGTATCATGGGAGATTCCTGTCTAATTTGTCACTTTCTCTATAAGGAAACACAGAGATATGTATCAATTTTGACAGGAATCTCCCATGATACCAGCGTCTTTTCGCCATTAAGCCCTATTCTGAGAGTGAATTTCTTGGTTTTTTAGTGTACTCATTGCCATTTTTACAGGTTTTAATGCAAGAACCAACTCTTCAATCCCCCGTAGTAAAAGTTTGCCAGAGCCCCATTTGTCGCTGGGTAAAATGTTTCCAGTGCCCAGTTTTGCCATTTCTAACAGAAATTATTCGAACCTAACCTACAATAAGCAAAATAGGACAGATCGGATATTTATCCGAAAAAGTGGCAACACTGCCAGTGGCTCTCATAAGAGTTCTATTCTGGCTGTATTATTCTGCCTCTTAGATAGTTAATGCGAGGTCTCAATCTATTTCAAGGTGGGAATAAGTCATCAAAGTCATCTTATGGTTGAGAACGGAGACAAATTTTTCACCAGACAGAACATTTTGAAGTAGGGTTCATCGGAGAGCCGCTCGGGCAATTGAAAGCACGGGCGAAGTCAACCGAGTTGGACAGAGGTCCAAGAACCCTAAGCCTGCCTGGAGAATGAACCGATGATCTGATCTTGGTGAGTGCATCCTCCGGACGGTTGGTTCCGCACCAAATTTGAGCGTAGTTGAGAAAAAATAACTGGTCATGGGTCATGTTTAAACCCGGTAGTAGTTGTTCCTCGCCGTGACTCCTCACCCATTTTCGATACGCCTGCAAACAGAAGATAGTGTAATTTTACTGGGGGGGGGGATCGGAAAAGTACGGACAAGTATGGAACACCGGCAAAATCCGGGTGTGACACCCGGAGCCTCCGGGCGTCATGCCCGGGGGGAACGGTTGTCACGCCCGGATTTTGCCGTTGTTCCATATTTGCCCGGAACGTCCGGGTCTCTGGACCAGTAGCGCACCGAGAGTTTCTTCATCTCTCTCTTTTCTCCATTAAGAAACGTATGTTAGACAAGGATGGGCAAGGGGATAAAACCCCCTCCTTCTGTCCTTTTCCTACTCACACATTCAAATTGGAAATGAGAGAGATGGAAGATATCCTGGTTGCGCCAGTGCTCTGGACCGTACTTTCTTTTTTTCAGTGTAGACTATTTTGGTGACTGATGTTTTCATTTTTGTTCGATGGAAAATTTGGTAACATTCTTAAAAATCGTTCATTCGTTGAAAAAATGCAAACAAAAAGTCGGAAAAGTTTGATAAATCAAAACTTCTCTATAGTTTGATGATACGATCCATCGAAAAAATTTAACTTATCGATTGATCGCTCGAAGTGGACACCAATAGACAGTGTGGACTGCGTCAACCCGAAAATTTCAGGAAAATGGCTGAATTAATTAATCAAAACGGAAAGGAAACCTTGCCCAAAGGGGAATTTTCGGAAACTAAATATGACCCTAAATCCTTGACAATGTAGGTGTAGTACCAGATTTGCGAATAGATTGCACTGACTGAGTGTGCCATCCGATCGATTAATGATAAAAATCTGTAAATGAAATTACTTTGTCCGATGAATCGGAAGTGGCCCGATTTTGGAGGGACACAAATGTAAAGTTTTAAAAAATCGTGTGCGTAGTGACGTCACTACGCGCAATTCCCATTTAAAACAATGTATTTTGGGCTAAAATCTCATCTCCGGAATAATGGGACTTAATCAGAAACCAAAGGCATCTTTTTTCTCAGCTCATCAAGTGCTTTCATTTTCTTCATGAAGAAACACAACATTAAAAGATTTGACTACTACCGAAAACACCCCTATTTGCCCAAGTGTTTCGCGTACTCAGCACTCACCCTGTATGACTGCTTCAAACCACCATTGTCGGCAATATTCTCGCCTTGGGTCATGCGTCCATTGACAAACAGATCGACTTCATCCAATTTGTATCTTGAGTACTGATCAATGATGCACTGTGTCTGTTTTCGAAAAGCCCGAATGGTCGCGTTATTCCACCATTCCTTTAAGTTGCCGTCTTTATCGAACTGCCGCCCTGTGAAAAGTGAAACAGATGAGATGAGGAAGGCGTTTTCAGAAGCCACAGAATTACGGACCTTTATTTTACAAATCACGGACCTTTGTCGGTGAATAGAATGGCTTTTTATCGTATAATTTCATGTGCGTGTCATTTTTTTTTAAATACATCCATAAGAATCTATGTGAGACTATGGAGCGAAAAGGTCAAGAGCCTTCAACATCCGTTTTATGAAGTCGTGAACTCCTTTTAAAATCCGCTAAATCAAACATCACGCTTACAATTTCTATCACCGCATCAAACAAGCAACAACTGTTATTATAGTTGCCACCTAGAGACAAAAGAAGACGTATGTGCTCAAAAATGCATTGGAGATCAGGGGCCTCATTTTGTTTGACACGGACGCACTGGGTCTGAGACTGTCAAAAAGAGATCAAAAATTGGAATGTTTTATCTTCAATTTATCATTTACATACTTTCAAGACCAATTTTAATCACATAGAAAGCACTTGTAACGAGCAATTGGAACTTAGAGATGTCACTGGTAAGTTCTAAAGGTCGAAACTATGGTTTTTGATTACTTTTTTTCACTGATTTTTTGGCCACTTTTTAGACCAGAGTGGGGCGGTCCTTGACGCCTTTTTTTGTTTTTTTGGTGGAGACACAACTCTTGCGCCCGACTTGACTTTAATCAAAAGACTGCTCGAGTGTCCGTGCCCAACGCAATGAGACCATGACCCCTTTATTAAGCTATCAAGGTGGGAATGGGGCTCTTGCAAACTTTTACTGTGAGCAAATTAACAGTCCAATCTAGCAGCGCAACGAGAGTTTCTTCATCTCTCTCTTTTCTCCATTAGAAAATAACGTGTGTTAGACAAGGATGGACAACGGGATAAAACCCTTTCTTTCTGCCCTTTTCCTACTTATACATTCAAATGGGAAATGAGAGAGATGGAAGAGATCCAGGTTGCGCCAGTGCATCGGTCCAATCTGATGTGATAACCAGCGAAAATCGGGAAAATCATATAAAAGTCTAACATTCAGTAATAAACTCAAAAAACTGCTATAACGGCAAGATCAGAAATGTCAGTTTAACACAGGTTTCATGGGAGATCCATGTCTAATTTGCCACTTTCTCTTTACGGAAACACAGCGATATGTATCAATTTAGACAGGAATCTCCCATGCTACCTACGTCTCTCCGCCATCAAGCCCGATTCTGAAAGTGAATATCGTGATTTTTTAGTGTACTCCCATCGTCATGTTTACAGGTTTTTATGCAAGAATCAACTTTTCAATTCCCCGTAGCAAAAGTTTGCAAGAGCCCCATTATCTTGGGAAAGGGACTTCAGAAAAAATACCTTTATCGTCAAATCCATGGGTGATCTCATGTCCAATCACAACTCCAATTCCGCCGTAATTCAGAGACTTGGGCGAGTGTTGGTTGTAAAACATGGGTTGTAGAATTCCAGCCGGTATGACTAAACATAGCACAAAAAAGGGTTTGAGACTTATTATTTTTGATTCACAGGTGAATTGACAAGTGGCGCACTCTCCGTAGGATCTTGATGTATCCTTTTTTTTGCTTCTACGCTATACTACTTCGCCTTCTATCATTAGTACGTCTCTACAATTTGAGTCAGTAAAATCTATCCTTATAATGGGGCTATTGCACGCTTTTGCTATAAGCGATTTAATAGTCGATTATGGCGTAAAAACCTCAAAAAATAACGATGGCGGCACTAAAAACTTCCAAAATCCACTCCTAAACTCAATAAACGCAGTTATTTGCGCGAGCGTAATGGTGGCCGAAGGCACTAACAATGGGAGATTCCTATCTTAATTTCGTCACTTTTTCTATGTTGACAAGGATGATTCACAGAGTAATTAGTCATCAGAGTGATGATCCACATCCGATGTATGGTGCCGCAACACCTAGTGACACCGGTATCAAAGGAAAGTAGTCTCTTATTGGTCACTTCTTGATGGAGTTTCAGAATTGTTAGATGGGAATCTCCCATTGTTAGTGCCTTCGGACACCATTACGCTCGCGCAAATAACTGCGTTTATTGAGTTTAGGAGTGGATTTTAGAAGTTTGTAGTGCCGCCATCGTCATTTTTTGAGGTTTTTACGCCATAATCGACCATTAAATCGCTTATAGCGAAAGTGTGCAATAGCCCCATTTCAACAAGCCTGCACAACATTAAAATGGTATAAGGTAATCAACAATGCAAAGCAAATCAAACGTGGATTTTTTATCAATGGACTGGTCACGTTGATTTCCACGATCAATTGTTCATAGAATTTAGCTGTGTTGTTTTATTGCATTTGCATTGTCATGATTGAGTGTCTGTAAAACTTACCAATGTTGTTCGTATTGGGATTGTAAAATGCGTTGACAACGGCTGGCTCTGTCGTCCATTTTTCTTTGTTCACCGGCCGTCGCAGTCGCTGCAAATTCTGATGAGCATCAAATCGGAGAACGTTGAATATGTTCAGGAGGAATTGGTCCTCTGTCACGTTCAGCTAAAATGAAAACCGTCCCAGTCATAAAATCATGTCGTTGATTTTTATTTTATTTTTGTTACTTTTTCCGATGAAATGGGTCTGTTGCAAACTTTTGCTACAGCGATAAAAAGTGCTTATTCCAATGTAATATCGCCCGAAAAGTCCATTTGTGGCATCATAAAGTCATGAAATACAATATTAAACTCACAAGAGGCGTTTATTGAAATCCAAGATGGCGGCAAGATATCAAGGAATCTGAATATATGCACCGTGATCATCCAAGGATTGCCAACTTTGACAACCTCACTGGAGGTAGAGGTTATGTGTTTGTTTACGTTGTGATTGGTTGTGATCAATATTGTGAGGTTGGCTATCCTTGAATGTTCGTGGTGCATGCATACAGATTGCTCAATATTTTGCCGCCATCTTGGATTTCATTAAACGCCTCTCGTGAGTTTATTATTGCATTTCATACCTTTCTGATGCCACCATTGGACTTTTCAGGCAATTTTACATCAGATTGTACCCTCTATAGCGCTGTAGCAAAAGTTTGCAACAGACCCATTGTATTGGGTCTCATGAGAAGCAGTATTCTTTCGGAATTGTGAAACAATCAACACTCAAATCAATAGACTCTATAGACTCATATTAGTAGCAAAGGCGGATCCAGCAATCTGGCAACTGTGTATCATTCCCATTTGAATGCATGAGAAACAATCGATTTGTAAAAGGGCCATGGCCCCCTCAAGAATCGATTGTTTATCATATGTTCAAATGAGATGAATTCATGGTTGCCAAATTGCTGGATCCGTCCATGATTAGTAGAGCGATTATATCGTATCGATCGCCATCCGAGGACCTTCGGCTCCACGAACTCCTGGCTTGCTCGAAATTATCAACGGTTCGAGCGTTTATGAGTTCCATTCATTAAATAAAAAGCACCTTTGATCACGCAGTGATTTGCAATACTATTTGGGAGAGTTTGATGCTCCACAGTCCACAAAAAGTTTGGAACGTTCGATGCTTTACACAAATTTTGAAACGTTTGGTGCTTTATAAAATTTTTGGAATGTTTGATGCTTAAAATAATTTTGAAACGTTTGGTGCTTTATATAAATTGTTGTAACTTTTAGTGCTTTGTAAAATTTTTGGAACGTTTGATGCTTTATAAAAATTTTGGAACGTGTGGTGCTTCACAATAATTTTGAAATGTTCGGTGCTTTATACAAATCTTGGAACTTTTGGTGCTTTACAATAATTGTGAAACGTGAAAATTTTTGGAACGTTTGATGCTTAAAATAATTTTGAAACGCTTGGTGCTTTATATAAATTGTTGGAACTTTTAGTATACCTACTTTATAAAAATTTTGGAACGTATGGTGCTTCACAATAATTTTGAAATGTTTGGTGCTTTATAAAAATATTGAAACTTTTGGCGCGTTACAATAATTGTGAAATGTTTGGTGCTTTTTACAAATTTTGGAACTTTTGGTGCTTTTTAAAATGTTTGGAACGTATGATGCTTACAATTTGATATTCTTTGTTGAGTTCCTCAGGTTGCGTCAAAACTTGCGGGTATGCGATCCTTTCATTAATATTGTCGGCTTTCTCTTTGGCCACGGCTCGAGTCTCGTCGTCCATCCAATGATTCTCAGTCAAAAGCTCATTGAATGCTTCACGCAAAGTTTTAATCATTTCCACGGCCGTCTCCTGCAACAGTAGGTAAAATCCATTGGTTTTACCATAGTTCACATCAGCTTTTACCCTTTTCAAATTTTCAAATTTCTTTTTTTCGCGGTTATCAAGGGTCCTCAATCCACCACCCCCCCCCCCCCCCCCCCCGAGCAATTTGTAGTCATGCCAGACAGCTTTTTGACACAGAGTCGTAAGAGGGAAACAGCTGCGAACTTTCCGCGATAATTATTCAGCAACTCAACTAACTTGCTATCTCTCTTGGAAAAAAGTACGAAGCGAGAAAAAAAACATTTTTATACTCTACACCCACCGCGCCACACAGTGGAGCGGGTCAATGGGAGGCATGGCTGCCGTTTTGCGTATAATCAATGCTGTTTTTCTAGTCACCGATGATTCCACCGGTTGAGAAAAGATTACACAGTTCAGTTCAGTGTATGACAGTAATGCACGCAAATACTCAGATCTGTAATCTTTCCTCAACCGGTGGAAACTCTGTTGATTAATTACAATATCCGCAAGCTTTTTAAAGTCATCGACGACTCCACCGGTTGAGAAATGATTACAGATGCGAGTATTTTAGTTCATTACAGTCATGCACTGAACTGGACTGTGTAATCTTTTCTCAACCGGTGGAATCATCGGTGAATAGAAAAATAGCATTGATTATACGCAAAACGGCAGCCCTGATGGGAGGGGTCGGTCATGAAATGGATGACTAAAAATGGAAAATTTAAATGTTTTTACGGTCTATAAAAACAAACTACATCGGATGATTTTTGTTGGAAATTTTACAATAAAAACAATAAAACCACTTTCAAACTTCTGCGTTTGGTATTATTAACAAAGGTGTACGCATTTAAAATTCACTGCTAGAAATGTTTACTCCGACTCCTTCGGAGTAAGAAAGGGGTGAAAAACACTATGCAACAGCCATTTTGTCCACGGGTTGAGACCTATTTTTTCTGACTCCTAGTGACCAAAGAAGTCAGAAAATGGCCATGAAAGTGCCGGGAAAATGTGTATGCGCCCAGGACGCCGCCATTTTGAAAAATCAAAAATTCAGCCGACTTGCCGTCGGTTTTTTGAGGCTAGCGTCCTTAATTTTTACTCAAATTAAAAAAATGTGCACTTAAAATGAAAGAGCATAAAATTTCCTACAAGATGAGATACCTCAATTTGTTTTTCAATCAGCAAAAGTATACAAAAACTGAAGTTTTTTAAATTATTTTTTTTAAAAAATCGAAAATTTGACGATTTTTTTGATGAATTTTAACTCATGCCGTCAAAAATAGAAATCATAGAAAAAAACAGATTGATGCATTGAAAAGAGCGTTAAAGTGGCTACAAGATGATGTACTACAAAAGTTTTTTGTGATTATTTTTTGCCACTTTTTAGCCATTAAAATGATTTTCCCCAAAATTCAGTTTTCTCCCTCTATGCTCCCTAATTTACAAACGGTATCGTTCAATAACGTCGATTTGGTTCCTCTCATGCACCCTCGGACCAAAATAATCCATTTTCCATCAAAAGTGACCGTGAATAATGGCAAAAATCGAGTTGAGAACGAGTTCTCCCCTTTATTCGTCATGAATTTCACCATGGGCGGCGCGTGGGGTCGAAATAAGGGAGGGCTAAAAAATAATTTTTTTTTGTTTTTTGTTTTTTTTTGTTAAGTGTTAGCCCCGCATCCTCAAAAAAGTGTGGGGGGGCTATAGCCCCAATAGCCCTCTACACCACCTTGCTCTACACCCACTGCCTTGCTCACACTTTGATATAATGAAAAAAGACATATTTAATTTTTAAGATTTTGTTTACTTTTGCCCAATTGTAATTTGATTGTTCAGAAATTCTCAATTTCATTTGGTAGCCCTGAGGAAGGACCTTTTTGATAACACATATTTAAATTTTTATAAGATGCTTTAGTGAATTTGAAGCCTTGACTTGTACAGCAGGCTGAAGTTAAGCATCATTATGCGTGGCTTTTATACAAGTAACTGCCAAGTGCCAGGTCTAAAGTTTAAGAAGGACAGGAACGGACACTGCATGTGCATAAGTAACGACAGACAGTGCAACAGCTCTTTTCAGAGCCACCTAAAACGGCTAAAAATTGGTGCGCCACTTTTTCCAATTCTCTTTATCCTCTCATTTTTAGACCAGTATGGACTCAGGAATCTCATCACTCTCCCAAATATAACCGCACTGGAATATACTGATACCCAACCCGATTAAAAACCGTTCTTCTCAGGGCCACCACTTATTTTATTGTTCTCAGCACATCATTGATCCCATCTGCTCTATCCAGAGCAACTAATAACATGAATTTTTCTAAAACCAATATTGTTTTTCATTAATACCGGCTGAGTGTGAAATAAAACTTCAACAAATATCTGCCTTTAACGGATGATTTTTTTTTTTTTTTTTTTTTTTTTTTTTTTTTAGAATGGGATATTTGAGAGGAGCTGCATGCATGCGTAGACACATTTAATGTAAATATGGGCATCAAATGTTATGAGCCAAGCTTTTTCCACCAATATTCACGGTCACTTTTGATGGAAAATGGATTATTTTGGTCCGAGGGTGCATGAGAGGAACCAAATCGACGTTATTGAACGATACCGTTTGTAAATTAGGGAGCATAGAGGGAGAAAACTGAATTTTGGGGAAAATCATTTTAATGGCTAAAAAGTGGCAAAAAATAATCACAAAAAACTTTTGTAGTACATCATCTTGTAGCCACTTTAACGCTCTTTTCAATGCATCAATCTGTTTTTTTCTATGATTTCTATTTTTGACGGCATGAGTTAAAATTCATCAAAAAAATCGTCAAATTTTCGATTTTTTAAAAAAAATAATTTAAAAAACTTCAGTTTTTGTATACTTTTGCTGATTGAAAAACAAATTGAGGTATCTCATCTTGTAGGAAATTTTATGCTCTTTCATTTTAAGTGCACATTTTTTTAATTTGAGTAAAAATTAAGGACGCTAGCCTCAAAAAACCGACGGCAAGTCGGCTGAATTTCTGATTTTTCAAAATGGCGGCGTCCTGGGCGCATACACATTTTCCCGGCACTTTCATGGCCATTTTCTGACTTCTTTGGTCACTAGGAGTCAGAAAAAATAGGTCTCAACCCGTGGACAAACCAAAAGTCAAATTTTGTTGCATAGTGAAATCAGAGACAAATAGAGACCCAGCACAAAGCTTGCGACATATGTCCGTTTTTCTGGCTCAATTTTGGTCGGAACTCATCGAAACAACAGCCAACGGTCACCTATCTACTGTTGACTGATGAGCGCGTGGTTTGCATTCGCCAAGCAAAACCTATATCCGTTTCCCGGACCGCGGACCAATTACAGCCTTTTGTTGAACTCACCACTCAACAGTAAGCGACTGTTTATCGTCGCAGCCGGTGACCCCCGAACAAAACTGTGACCGCTAAATTTGCTTCACTTTTCTAACACAGGAAGCACACGGTGTGCTGGGTCTCTATTTGTCTCTGTGAAAAATGGTGCGAAAAGGAGGAAAGAGATAGTCGTTATTTGCACTTTTTCGGGGTTAAAAAATAATTTTACTCCACCGAAGAGGCGTACAATCGTGCATAGTACAGACCCTCCTCGATCGTAATTTTCGCCCCTTACTCCCGTTGCACTCTACTTTTACTCCGCATGAGAGTAAAATGTACCCTCATTTTTATGTACGCTCAGATTTTCATTCCGAAATTTTTGGTCGATTTTTAATAGTGTTGCCATGCCATGTCTGGCTTCTTCCATTGACTCGCTCCACTGCACTACCTGAGAGCGTCAAAAAGTGGCCAAAAATGAGTGAAAAATAGTCATCAAAAACATCGTTTCAACATTTCAACTCTTGATTTAGAACTTTCCGATGAAATATATAGGTTTAAATTACTTTTTAAAAGTATTCCCTGTGATTAAAATTGGTTTTGACAGCTTATAAATGACAAATTCAGTGGCGTAGCGTGCAATTTGACAACGTTGTACTTTCTCCACTTAAACCTTTTACAAATATCGAACTATTGGGTGTTCGGTGAACACCTTCGCATCCGACTTTTTACATGGAGTTAAATGGACACAGTACAACATTGCCAAATTGCAAGCTACGCCACTGGATAAATTGATGAGAAAACATTCTGAATTTTGACCACTTTTGGACATTCTAGACCATAATGCACTGTGCGCCGCCCACCTTTGCAAAACTGTCTTGAAGCCGTTTGAACATTTCGCCTGTTGACTCTCGAAACGAGAAAGTGAGACTAAAAGCAAGTATCTCGTTAGGATATTCGCATAAATGTAATGAATATTTTATATATAAGCTCTGTTTTTGAGAAGTGGGACAGCTGGTGCTTTTAGCTCTTAAGATAGAGTGCGCCAGTACTGTCTTAAATGTCGAGTGCATGCCTCAGCGCAGTGTTGCTAAGCCCCAAGATTATCTGCTATACTCCTGCTGATTTTAACTTGAGGGGTTCGGTATCAAAGGGATGTAAGTGAAATTTTTCGATGGGGATGCATGATGAAACGAACTCCAACTTTATTAAAATTTATCTAATATTGCTGTTTTCTATCCTTTATTTAAACCTGCGAAAAAGATCGAGCCTTCTGTCCAATATTTAAACCTACGAAAAAGATCGAGCTTTCTCTCCAGTATTTAAACCTACGAAAAAGATCGAGCCTTCTGTCCAATATTTAAAACTACGACAAAGATTGAGCTTTCTCTCCAATATTTAAACCTACGAAAAAGATTGAGCTTTCTCTCCAATATTTAAACCTACGAAAAAGATCGAGCTTTACTCTCCAATATTTAAACCTATGAAAAAGATCGGGCTTTACTCTCCTATATTTAAACCTACGAAAAAGATCGAGATTTCTCTCCAATATATTTAAACCTACAAAAAAGACCGAGCTTTCTCTCCTCGCATTTAAAACTACAAAAAAGATCGAGCTTTCTCTCCTGCATTTAAACCTGCAAAAAAGATCGAGCCATGGTTTTGTGTTTGCTGAACTCCATCAAATTCGATCTTTTGCATGGGTTTTAGTGAGATGGAGATCCTACAACCTTATCTGTGTTTACGCTCTTCTCCAATTGAAGGTGATTCCAGGCAAAACTTTTTCAGATTTCAAACCGATGGATAGCGCCACTTAAAGTCGTGTTTTTGGCATTTCAAATTGAAATCGAAGAAACAACGCAAAATCTAAGATCGTATCAGCACCTGTGAAATTTTTGCGATATTTTAGGCCGAAAACGAGCAAAATTGGTTAAGAATTAACGCCATAAATTGTCAAATTCGTTGCGTTGCGGCCCATCCCGGGCGTCAAGTCTCGGGGGACATCATTTTCTGCCACTAGGAAAAGGAAAAGAGGAAAAAAGGGGGAAGAGGGGGAAATGCAAAAGAGGTTGAAAACCTTTTTGTTAAATTTTCAGAAAAAATGAAATTTACTGCTGAAGAAACAAAATACATTAAAAGAGCCATTGATGCCCTCCTCTGATTTTTTACTTCTATATACTTCGATAGAAAGAAAAGATGCCGTTAGGGCCCAATTTCGCAACGACCGATTTTTCTTGAAATTAGGAATATTGTTGGCTCCGCTGTCTACGTTTTCCGAAAATGATGCCCCCTCCCTATAGTTTGGTATGACATAGCATCGTAGAGGAAGAATTTGGAATTTTCAATCTAAACATATAGAAACGATGAGAGCTATCTTTGATTTTAGAAATTGAGGAAATCATACTCTGAAAATATTCAATGTTTATTTTATGATCTCTTGAAGCGTTTCCTTCTACGCAGCGGACATGAATAAATCAAGTTACATTGATGAATCAGCGCTCGCGAAGCGAAAATGAACTTAATGTGTAAACCTTGGTTTTGAAAAAGTCGATAGCACTTTGCAAGTTCGTTTAATGTTGACCTACGCTTATGAAGTCCTCGCAATTAGAGAGTTTGAAAGTTGAAACGGAAATACTTGGTCTCCTGCTTTTTCTTTCTTCCTTTTGATTTATGTACTTAGTTAAAATTAAACCGGAGAGAAAAATAACTGAAGGGGCAAATTATCACAAACTCAAACAGGAGAATTTTAAAGTATAAAATGCTTCATTCGGAGTGGGAGAGGGGTTGCCGAGTGGCGCACAGTGGAGCGATTTAATGGGATGGGTTGGACGTGGAATATATTATGACTAAAAATGAAAAATTGAATGCTTTTACAGTCAAAAAACAAACTGTAAAGGGTGATTCTTGTAGAAAATTTTACAATAAACTCGATGAAATCTTTTTCAAACTACTAAGTTGCGTATTAACGCAGATATACGCATTTAAAGTTGCGACGCTATGTCCCGCCTCTCCCATTGACTCGATCCACTGTGCGTCGATTCTTGGTCCAGAGCTGCCGTTTTGCGTTTATTTAATGACATTTTTCAATAAGGCTCTTGCGAACTTTTGCTATAGGGGATTGAAGAGTTGATTCTTGCATAAAAACCTGTAAAAATGACGATGAGTACACTGAAAAATCACGAAATTCACTCTCAGAATCGGGCTTAATGGCGAAGAGACGCAGGTATCATGGGAGATTCCTATCTAAATTGAGAAACAGCTCTGTCTTTCCGTAGAGAAAGTGACATAATATAAAAGAATTTCCCATGATACCTGCGTTGAACCGAAATTACGATCTTGCCTTATGTAGTTATGTAGGTTTATTACTGAATTGCTCGTTTTTACAGCAAAATGGATTATTCATTTGCTCACAGCAAAAGTTTGCAAGAGCCCCATTCACCAGTGATTCCATCGGCTGAGAATGGCTTACACAGTTCAGTTCAGTGTTTGACTGTAATGCGCGAACATACTCTCATCTGTAATCTTTTCTCAATAGTTCCCGTATTCATAGTCCTTCGTGCGGAGTGATTTTTTTTTTTTTTTTTTTTTTTTTTTTTTTTTTTTTTTTTTTTTTTTTTTTTTTTTTTTTTACAGTGAATCAGTGGAATCGCCGTTACTATTAAAATGTCTGCAAGTTTTTTTTTAAAGTCTGTTGATGACTCCTGCATTTTCGTGCTATAGTAGTTGTGCTGTGCTAAACGGGGGGAGAGGCAGTTCTGTTTGATGTTTGATAGATCGATCGAAGATTCGATGTTTTCCTATAACATCAAATGGATTCGATGTTTTCCTATAACATCGAATGGATTCGATGCTAATGTTGTCAATCGATACATCGAAACTCCTTATATATCGATATTTTGACTAAAAACAGACCTGAGAGTAATTTTTCTCTTAAACTATCTCATACGCATAAAAAAGTATCATGATTTCCAGTGATTTTTCATTTTTTTTTTTTTTTTTTTTTTTTTTTTTTATGTATCGATAAAATTTCGATGTATTTTGGACTTCGAACTTCGATGCACGAAACTAGACATCGCATAGGGCTATGGGGGGGGGGCTTTGACGATAAATGATGTTTCTCGGGAAGCAAACAGAGCGAAACTGACCTTTCCCTCTTGATTGAAGGTATCTCTTATGAAAAGAGCTCCGACCGCAAGACCCAGCTTCTTATTGGTCCATTCCACGCATT
Source organism: Trialeurodes vaporariorum (assembly GCA_011764245.1). Classification (NCBI taxonomy): domain Eukaryota; kingdom Metazoa; phylum Arthropoda; class Insecta; order Hemiptera; family Aleyrodidae; genus Trialeurodes; species Trialeurodes vaporariorum. The sequence continues at coordinate 53,648,161 of VMOF01000220.1, forward strand.
GATTCCAGCGATTCCTCTCGTTTATGATTCCTTGTAGAATTCTTCGGTACTCGGTCCGGATCTGTTGATACTCGTCGACCATGTGTGGCACCACCGCTGTACTCACCAACCGCCACATAGCGTAATTGTGGATAACTCTGCATGAACAGAAAACTAATGGGTATTTATATCACAGAATACTATAATATCAAAACGGAAACTCCCATAAGAGCCAATGGAAACAAGGTTTAGAAATTTACCAGCGCAAGTGAACTGTGTTTTCTCACTTCTCAAAATTGTGGACGTGCTTTTCGAGGTTACAATTACAATCAGGGTTTATGACGCTCACCAATAACGAGCTATAGCGTTAGTGAGGATTTGCAAGGCGTGATCATAGAATAATACAATCAGAACGGAAACTCCCATAAGAGCCAATGGAAGCAAGTTTGGAATTTAACGGCACCAATAGGCAACGCTGTGGTCCTATACCCCAACATGGCGGACGTGTGTGATTTGTATTGAAACTCATTTATTTCTGTAAATTCTGGAAATAAATCTTAAGTTTCCGCCCTCACTTTTATTTTAATGGCATTTCATAATGAAAATTTCGCGGATTATGTCCTATATTTTTTTTTCACGCGCGAATCCAGATGTAAACATCCTATATCCCAACATGGCGGACGCGAAATGAATTTGCTTCAAAATCCGACAGAGTTTCCGTTCTGATTGTATTATTCTGTGGCGTGATATTAAAACTTCAAGAAGGTAGGATTGATGGAAATTTCTTATGGACATTTTCACACAGGCTCGGTTTGTTCGCCTTCTTATTTGTAACCTGTACATTTTTTAAAAAAAAAATTGGGACTAATACATTTGAAATTGGTTATAAACGAAAAATCAAGTGTCAGATGAGTGAGAAGCCGCGCCAGATCCCCCCGCTTCAATCCCAGTCTTCATCGCCGCGTATCGCTGCGTTGCGGAAGGACGGGTGAGAGAGACGAGGTGATTGGCGCTGTCTCTCTCTCTTCGCGCATGCGCTATGATTGTCTTTATCCCCTCCACTTTTCTGTGATCTGTCTCGCCGCTGCGCGGTCGAGGCAGGTCTTAGTCCAGCGGGCCGATCCTTGAAATTCACGACTTTTGGGTAGACTGGATAAGAATGGAAAACGGTGATTGGTGGAGACGAGTCACGTGGTTGCCCAGTCTAATCAAAATACGGAATGGATTAGATAAGTTATCGGGTACTCCAAGACTGCCCGATAAATTATCTAATCCATTCCGTATTTTGATTAGACTGGGCAACCACGTGACTCGTCTCCACCAATCACCGTTTTCCATTCTTATCCAGTCTACCCAAAAGTCGTGAATTTCAAGGATCGGCCCGCAGACTAGTTTTGTACAATTTAATTCTCTTTTCGCATTCTCTTGAGCATAGAATAAACACAACCAGAATGGAAACAGTCGGCCATCTTGTGTAGCACTTTCGCGAGCAGCTAACCGGGTACCTCGTGGGTTTGTTTACCTTCGTATCGTAGAGTCTTCTTTCACGTCAGAGTTCATCCTCGCCATCCTTGCTTTCCCTGGTATTTTCTGAGTTCTTGTTCGCATTGCGTTCATATTTTAAGTATTAAAATAGTATTTTTTAAGACTGAACCCTGTTTTTTTTTTTTTTTAATATATTCAAAGTTCTTTTGATTCGCCTACGTGCGTTCTTACGGGACGCCTCGCATTGTCCCGATCGGAAATTTTCGTCAACTTTAAACGGGTCATCATTCAATCGAAAATCTATCTAATCTAGAAGAATTAAAGTGATCCGCGTATTTTCAGTTTTATGGGGTTTTTTTCTGAAAATAGCCTAACCCCCCTGTGTATTTCTTACGGGAGACTCTCTGAGGTACCAGGTTTACAGATTCGCGCGCTGCGGACGATTTTCGTCAACTTTAAATGGGTCTCATTTAAATTCTACTTCGCCAAAAAAAATTATAAATAGCGAAAATCATTCAAAAATCTATCTAATCTGTATTTCTGGAAGAATTAAAGTGATCCGCCGCGTATTTTCATTTTATGGCGTTTTTTCTGAAAAAAGTCATGCCGCTCGTGTTTTTCTTATGGGAGACTCTCGGAGGGTACCAGGTTTACAGATTCGCGCGCTGCGCTGCGGACGATTTTCGTCAACTTTGGACGATTTTCGTCAACTTTAAATGGGTCTCTTTTAAAATTCTACTTCCCCAAAAAAAAATTATAAATAGCTAAATCATTAAAAAACTATTAATCTGTTTTTTCTGGAAGAATTAAAGTGATCCGCCGCGTATTTCAGTTTCATGGCGTTTTTTCTGAAAAAAGTCATGCCGCTCTGTGTATTTCTTATGGGAGACTCTCGGAGGTACCAGGTTTACAGATTCGCGCGCTTCAGACGACCACTGCGCAGCTCCTCGCGCAGGGTACCAGGTTTACAAAACTTGACTATACGGGCTCTTACGGCAGTTTCCATTCTGGTTGTGTTTATTCTATGTCTTGAGAACACTCGTCTGAGCAGAAGCGACGAGGAGCAGTGGCCAGCGTATCTGGAAATATTTTATTATTTCGTACAGAGCTGTTCCCTTCTCTCTCTTAGCCAAAACTCTCGTTTGTTTTTAAAACTTTAAATTTTGTATGCTTCGTTTCTCAAATCTCAATTATATTATTCTTCGTTCTCCTCAACTCCGTCTTGCTCACGTCATTCTAAAGATCCATTTAGTTTATCGTATCGGAACCCAGGGCACGAGTTATCGGCACCCAGGGTACGAGATAAATTAAAGGATACCTCTTCGTTCATTTTCAAAGCTTCTTAAAAATTCAATTCGGAACCCAGGGCACGAGTCATCGGCCCCCGGGGTACGGGATATTTTAAGAAGCAACAGATAGGGTTTTCAAGCGGCAACTCAGGGCACGAGTCATCGGCACCCAGAGTCACGTGGAAAACCCTCTCGCTAAGCTTTTCCCCCCATTTCTCTACCGAGCTACGCAAAAGGTCTTGTAAAATAACCAGGACCATCACATGGTGTTAGGCGCCGTTTTTTCCCCAGGCGTGGAAAATTGTATCGATCCTGTCTTTTGAATTGAAATCTTTTGTTTTTTGAATTTTGTCACTGCGTTTTGGAATTAAATACCTATTGTTTTTTTTTTTTTTAAAGAAATTATTGATCCGAGTATCCGAACGAAATTGGTCAAGTAGTGAGGATCAATAAAAATTATTTGTATTTTTCATTATTGATCCGAGTATCCGAACGAATTAGTAAGTCAAGTAGTGAGGATCAGTAAAACTGTTTTGTATTTTTCATTTTATTTCGCTGTACGCCGTATTTTCTCTCGGAAAGGCACACCGAATAAAATTCTTGGTTTGTTTCATATTTTATTTCGCTGTACGCCGTATTTTCTGTATCGAAAAGGCACAACGTATAAAATTCTTGTTTTTTTTTTAAATTGATTTCGCTTTACGCCGTATTTTCTCTCTTGAAAAGGCAGACGAAAAAATTTCTTGTTTCATTTTATTTTTTCATTCGCGCTGTACGCCGTTTTTCTCTCGAAAAGGCACGCCGAAAAAAATTTCTCGTTTCATTTTTTTTTTTTTTAATTCTCGGTACGCCTTTTTCTCAACTGAAAAGGCACAAAGAATAAAATTGTTGTTTCATTTTTTTTTCATCCACTGTACGCCGTATTTTCTCTCGAAGAGGAAAAAGGAAAGAAAAATTTTTTTTTGGCAAAAACATTTTAATTTCAGTTAGTTTTTTTCTCTTTAATTTTTTTATCCGTACAATAAAAATGGCGGAACAAACTCGTTCTCATTTTTTTACTATTTCCATTGGTGAAGTCACCGTAAATGCACCAAGATGGAATTAAAACCCCTTTTTTATCGACCGAATTCCCTGAGGATAACGTAACCACAAAATCGGCTCGTGAGTGTAAGAAGCTCCTAGCCAAAGTCCCAAAAAGAAAAATCTCCAAATCCTACTCGATTCATTCGGAACAGAAATTTCTGAAGAATTAATGGAGAATGAAAAATTTTGACTTCAACTTAGAAAGTGGATTAATACCAACTGAGAAACCTTCAAATTTGCAGTCGCACACTCAAGAATCTTATTCACAGCAAGCTCATGGTTCAATTAACTCAAACCTCCAGTGTTCCCACAGCAAAGTTCATCGAACCAAATTCCCCCCCACATGAGGCCTCCAGTGTTACCACAGCAAAATTCATCGAATCAAATTCCATCTCACGTCAGCCTCCAGTGTCGCCACAGAAAAATTCACCAACTCAATTCCCACCTAACGCGATAACTCCAAAAAACTCTGCTCATTTAGGTTACTATCCCCTCCATTACCTCATCAGCCAATCTAAAACCCAATTTTTTCCATATCCTAAACCCAAAATTTTAATCACTATCCACCTCCATTACCTCATCAGCCAATTTATGACCATTTATTTCTTCATATCCTCAACCAAATTATAATCACTATCCGTCTCCAAATCGGGAACCTAGTTTTTCAAATCACGAAAGTCACCCCAATTTAAACTCTGCTCACCAAACTCTGTGATGGAAGAACTATTTGTTGGTCAAAAAAATTGGAAACCAGCACCTTTTCAAATAATGCTGAGATAACATCTTTACTAGAAGAACTAATTATTTGGATTGAAACATGGAAACCCAGATTCTCTCACGATCATGCACAGACGTACCCTTTTTAAAAAATTATCTGTTTTGGTTATGACATTGGTTTAAACAACAAAATTTCCCTGACAAATATCAAAGAAAAAATTACGCGACAACAACTATCGAGATTCATCTTTTCACCGAAACCGGAAAGAAGAAGATTATTGCCGTAATGAACACAGCATCAAACAAGACCATTCTCACAGAAGCAACAGTTATTACCCTCGAAAATCTTCGTCTACCGATCGATACGACCATCGCTCACGAAACAACTCTCCAAAAAATGACAACTATAGTTTCAATCGCTGTCATTGTAGAGACCGATCTTACAGAGACGACAAACATCGCTTATCCGGAAGAAGATTGTCAGATTACCATGCAAATCACGATAAGTATTATAACTCAAGCCGTGACAAAAACTGGCGTGATCGCTCCCCCCGAAACAGAAATTTTTCTGATGACCAAAGCCACAACTACCGGGAAAACCATGAAATATCAACCCCAAAAGGACCCAAAATTTAAGAAAAACCGTTAAATCAGAGACCAGCAGTTAATTGCTCTCAAAGCATCGAAAATTTGACTCTTGAGAAGCCAAAAAAATCAATTAAAATTTGGGGGAAAGCAACCAAAAACCCAAAATTTTTCCAGCTGAAATTAACTCTATTGTCATTAAAGCACAAGAAGATGAAAAACATAACCCTGAACAAGATCGAGGCGAAGAAGCTTTCCCTGCGTTGTGCAAGTAACGAAAGATACGAGATCAACACCGTGTCAAAAGCATTATTCGCGACCAAAAGTCTTCAGCAAAAAATTTTTAGCGAAAAAAAAGCCCGCCGCTCGCCGAAGAAAAAGAAGAAAGTAATGTTTTCAAAAAAAGTCTCAAAAATCAACACCTGCAGTGAAAAAGGGAAACCGCCACATCGACGCGAGAAAGAAAAAAACATACAGAAATGATGCACACGCACTCACTCATCATTTAGAACCTGGCTGGGGGAGCCCCGGGGACGAAAAACATCAAACCCCTTTTCAGCGTTTCACGAAATGTCACGAGTCTACGAAAGACCGCCGCGACCGATCAGAATTGAGAGCCACCAACAGCCAACAGCTCCCGCGCGCCACGCGCCGTTGCCGCGCCGTGCGAGCCATTTTCTTCATCACCCCCGAAATCAACCCATCAAGGGAAAGGAGCAAGAAAGCGTCAAAAAAAAAAAAAAAGAAAAAAAAAGAAGAAAGAACAGTTTTTATCTACCGCTCAAGCTCAACTTTCATTCGGATGATGATACCAATCTTTCTGTGAAAATTACCTTTTACTTAGATAAAATTTTTATGTTCTTTTGGAAATCTTATTTGTCTTAAAATTTTTTCAGGTAATAGTTTTTAGCCATTAGTTTCAAGAAAAAATTGTTGTACATAGTTTTTAAATATTTTTCTGTAATTTTTTTTTGTAAATATGTTTCTTTTTTAAAATGAATTCTTATGCAAGAATTCATTTTTCCCCCAAAAGAGCGGAATGTCAGATGAGTGAGAAGCCGCGCCAGATCCCCCCGCTTCAATCCCAGTCTTCATCGCCGCGTATCGCTGCGTTGCGGAAGGACGGGTGAGAGAGACGAGGTGATTGGCGCTGTCTCTCTCTCTTCGCGCATGCGCTATGATTGTCTTTATCCCCTCCACTTTTCTGTGATCTGTCTCGCCGCTGCGCGGTCGAGGCAGGTCTTAGTCCAGACCAAGGTCCATATACTCCAGGTCAGTCGGTCCGGTGTACGAAATTCGTCCGTTCTGCGCAGCCCTCCGTTCGTGACGTATCCTTCGAGCAACTTTCGAGCGGGAACTTCAAAACACCGTGTTTTCTTATGGGGGAAACACCTTTTTTCATTTGAACTTTTTGAGCTTATTTCTTCGCCTAATTTTGATTTTATTAATCGAAAATGAAGAGGAAAGCTTGTAGTTTTGAGAAACATTGATCTGAGTCCTTGTTTATTTTTTTTCATATTTTTTAGCGATTTTTGAAAATGCGGTCGTCTCACCGCCGAATTCAGCCATTTTGCAGGGAGAATGAGGTTATCCTTTGTTAAACCAGGTAAACATTGGAAACGAATCGAGTGGATTCTCTGTGGAAATGCTAGGATATCTCCTTTATTGAATCTTAAAGCTTTAATTGTTAATTGAGAATTTTTTTCCACGATATTTACCGATTTTACTTGTATAGAATACTGTGAGTGCGTTTCATCCTTTTTCATGTTTTGTTTGTGTTCACCCGTGAAAGTCCACTGTTCAATATACCTCGTAGTAGTCGCATCATCGTTCATTTGGTGTGATTTAAATTTTAGAACTTTAATTAATTTGATTATCAGTGAATACAATGTACCTATCAGTCTTTAATTGGATATCGGTATGATGTTAGTAATCGCAAAATTCCAGTTGTCCCAGTGCTGTGTTCAATACAAACTTTTGAATTATTTGTCCTTTTTGTTGATCCGTGATGTCAAGATTCTATATGTTTTTCTGCTATACAAATGTCTTCTTCTCATCGAGTCTCAGTTTTTCATCGAGGATCACCCGCACTTGATGATACGTCTGGCTATTTTAAGGTGTTTCTGAAATTCAAACTGTTGAAACAGTCCGCTGTATTTTTGTTATCGATGACAGTTTGACTTTAGAAAGCTCTCTGATGGCCATTCATTACTTCCATGTTCTTACTGTGTTGGATTTGTCCTGCGTAAGTACCCACCGTTAATCATTTCTCATCATCATTCATAATGACGAAGGAAGTTAAGTCGCAATCGCATTGCTCTATTAACCCGCTCCATAGATCTAGCTTTTCTGATTAGGAAAGTAGGAATTATGTGTATAATTCATTGCGGTCTGCTACTTCAAGGTAACTCCACCAAATTATTTTGTTTTTGGCGCTATTGGTTCAACACTGGTCGCCAATAAGACAGGTGTGTAAGGACAAACGCCAATTTTAATTTTATGTGAAACAACTGCGAGGATAACAATGGCTCTAAATTCGTGAAAATTGAAGTCGGCTTGAAATATAATGTGGCTGTCCTAAAGGTTCCTCAATGTAGCCCCTGGAGCAGGTTAATAGAGCAATGCGATTGCGACTTAACTTCCTTCGTCATTATGAATGATGATGAGAAATGATTAACGGTGGGTACTTACGCAGGACAAATCCAACACAGCAAGAACATGGAAGTAATGAATGGCCATCAGAGAGCTTTCTAAAGTCAAACTGTCATCGATAACAAAAATACAGCGGACTGTTTCAACAGTTTGAATTTCAGAAACACCTTAAAATAGCCAGACGTATCATCAAGTGCGGGTGATCCTCGATGAAAAACTGAGACTCGATGAGAAGAAGACATTTGTATAGCAGAAAAACATATAGAATCTTGACATCACGGATCAACAAAAAGGACAAATAATTCAAAAGTTTGTATTGAACACAGCACTGGGACAACTGGAATTTTGCGATTACTAACATCATACCGATATCCAATTAAAGACTGATAGGTACATTGTATTCACTGATAATCAAATTAATTAAAGTTCTAAAATTTAAATCACACCAAATGAACGATGATGCGACTACTACGAGGTATATTGAACAGTGGACTTTCACGGGTGAACACAAACAAAACATGAAAAAGGATGAAACACTCACAGTATTCTATACAAGTAAAATCGGTAAATATCGTGGAAAAAAATTCTCAATTAACAATTAAAGCTTTAAGATTCAATAAAGGAGATATCCTAGCATTTCCACAGAGAATCCACTCGATTCGTTTCCAATGTTTACCTGGTTTAACAAAGGATAACCTCATTCTCCCTGCAAAATGGCTGAATTCGGCGGTGAGACGACCGCATTTTCAAAAATCGCTAAAAAATATGAAAAAAAATAAACAAGGACTCAGATCAATGTTTCTCAAAACTACAAGCTTTCCTCTTCATTTTCGATTAATAAAATCAAAATTAGGCGAAGAAATAAGCTCAAAAAGTTCAAATGAAAAAAGGTGTTTCCCCCATAAGAAAACACGGTGTTTTGAAGTTCCCGCTCGAAAGTTGCTCGAAGGATACGTCACGAACGGAGGGCTAGCGGCAACCGATGGGAGCGGATCCGAGGGGTGAGACGAGGTAGATGCGCACCGACTGACCTGGAGTATATGGACCTTGGTCCAGACTAGTTTTGTACAATTTAATTCTCTTTTCGCATTCTCTTGAGAACACTCGTCTGAGCAGAAGCGACGAGGAGCAGTGGCCAGCGTATCTGGAAATATTTTATTATTTCGTACAGAGCTGTTCCCTTCTCTCTCTTAGCCAAAACTCTACGTTTGTTTCTTAAACTTGTAAATTATTGTATGCTTCGTTTCTCAAATCTCAATTATATTATTCTTCGTTCTCCTCAACTCCGTCTTGCTCACGTCATTCTAAAGATCCATTTAGTTTATCGTATCGGAACCCAGGGCACGAGTTATCGGCACCCAGGGTACGAGATAAATTAAAGGATACCTCTTCGTTCATTTTCAAAGCTTCTTAAAAATATCAATTCGGAACCCAGGGCACGAGTCATCGGCACCCAGGGTACGGGATATTTTAAGAAGCAACAGATAGGGTTTTCAAGCGGCAACTCAGGGCACGAGTCATCGGCACCCAGAGTCACGTGGAAAACCCTCTCGCTAAGCTTTTCCCCCCATTTCTCTACCGAGCTACGCAAAAGGTCTTGTAAAATAACCAGGACCATCACACAAGTGTTTAAGAGTGGCTACATGGACACAGACATCGATATAATTGTTTCTTCTGGAAGGATTTGTATGATAAAGCAACTGACACATGACAGAAACGAGCAAAATTATCTCACCTGGATCGTTGTATTAGAATTCTGTGTCCAGATAGCCACCCTAAAACACTCGCACTTTCGTTTAAAACCAATTTCCACTGAATTAAATACAAATTTTGATTTAAGGTTAAAAAAAGTGTGAGGCCAACAAACCAGATTCAGATTGCCCATGCTGTCACACTTTAGGATAGGACTTATAACATGTGTAAGCCCCCCCTCTATCGCTATAGCTCATTGTCTACAGTGTTGCCAGATGGGGTTGAAAAAGCCGTAAGCTTTACATTGATTTAAATGGGGACGATACGGCTTTTTACCCTCGATCTGGCAACACTGATTGTCTAGAAACCAGTGACAGCGAATCGAAATTCTGACCTATCGCTTTCTCGCTCTTATAAGCCGACGGAAAATTATCTATCCATGGAGGGTGCAAGCGATACTTTTGCATCGGTTTAAATGAGAGGAAAAAATGAGAGAGATCGTTTGTTCATGAGCCGTGTTGTTATCTGAGAGGACTCCCAATCAGTTGCGGCGCATGTAATCCGGCAACTTTGCATTTCGTCCGTTTAAACCCTTGTAAAATATCGATTCGAGGGAGTGCACTGTGCACCCCCATTATTTCGACCTTTTTCATTACTGTAAATGAACTAAATGCAACGTTGACAGATTGCACGCGCCGCAAATGGAGGACGAACTGTACTTACCTTCTATCGGTTTTTTCAAATATTCTCCCCATCTCAACGAAATATGACATGGAGTAACTGACAACTGGTTCGCTTTCGCTGATGTTGGTCTCCAAATACGTGGACAGGAGTTCCATCCAATTGAGTTGGGGGACAAGTTGCTGAAATTCGCCGACCGTCAATTTCGTGTACGTGGAGCTCGTGTCTTGACGATCAACTTCAGCTGCAGAGACCTGAAATCAAGGGGTTTTATAGGAATATTTGTCACGCGTATAATTTTTCCTTGTCTGTAATAACGGGGCTTAAGCTAACTTTTGCTTTCGTAAAATCCAGCGGAAATGTCGATGAGCACATTTAAAATTTACGAAATTCACTCACAGACTAACGAGAATACTATTAATGTTAGGGCGTAAAGGCGGATCTATGCAGGTACCATGGTAGACTCCTATATAATTTGCAATGGCGTATACAGGGGGGCGAAGGGGTCAATGTCCCCCTTCGTTCGTCCAGAAAAAGGGGAAAAGAGGGGGGGAGGAAAGAGAAGAAATAGAAAGCGGGGGGGGGGGTGTCATCGGGGGGTGAAAATCCCAAATCCCCCTTTACTGTAATTGATGGTTTATCTATAAATAAGCATTTTTGGCTCAGTGCAATTTTTTTCCGAAAATGGTCAGTTCTAAAGTTAAAGGGGCCGTTTAAAAAAGAAAAAAAGGAAAAAAAGGAAAAAAAAAAAAAACAATATGGACTATTTTGAATCGTATGCGAGCTGTAACTTTAAAATTTGTGGTCTTTTTTTGTATTAAAAAAAAAAAAAAAAAAACTATACCTACATAAATATATTCTGAATCAGCAGATCAAGGGCTTTTTATTGTTGCATCACAGCCCTATCTCCTGCCAGTGGCGGATCCAGCCCTCACGAACGGGAGGGGCGAACTTGATATTTTCGCCACTTAGTGATCTTTTTTTTCTTTTTCGAATTTACTTTCCCCCCTCCCCCTCCCTCTTTTCCCATCTTACACTTGCACTTTCGTTTAAAACCAATTTCCACTGTATTAATTACAACTTTAGATCTAAGGTTAAAAAAGTGAGGCAAAAAAATCAGAATCAGATTGCCCATGCTGCCTCACTTTGAGATAGGACGTATAACATGTATGGAAGCCTCTATCGCTATAGCTCGTTGGCCACATCGCACGAGCCGCCACTGGGTGCTGCTCAACGTTTTAATTACTCCGTTTTATCTCCTTTCCAGCTCCTTTACTCGTATTATTGAACGACTTAATCTTTTACTGCTAATTGAAAGGTATACGTCCCTTTTAACGAGAGCCCTGTATAAATGGTTGGTTTTTTAATATACTGTACGAGCAAACACAAAAGTTTTGCCAGTCAAGAATGCACGCGGAGCGCAGAATGTTGCTTTAGTTGATTGAACGAGGATGCGTTGTGTGTCTCGAATTCTTGACTGCCATAACTTTAACGTTTTATTGTATACAGATTCTAAAGGGCTCTTTGTTATGATGCAATTGCGCTCTTTTGGAGGGGCACTATCCAACTATCCTGGGTACTCAATCTAAACTCCGCTAGACAAGGTATAAAAAAGTTGGGATGTTGAATAAATTAAAAACGGAACTCCAATTCCTGACTCGATTTAAAGTCATTCAATTTCCGGACCTTTTCAGCTTCGAAGGATTTAGTCGAGGTATACGATAGAGTGATGTGCTTTTTTCCCGACTGATAACAGAGGCGGACTGGTGAATTTCTCTCTCTCTCACTCTCCCTCTCTCTCTCTCTCTCTCTCTCTCTCTCTCACTCCCTCTCTCTTCCCGTTTGCTCACATATTAGAAAAAGACAGATATAACTCCTTTAATGTCCTTTTTACACGCATATACTTACAAATGGGCAGAGAGAGAGAGAGAGAGAGAGAGAGAGAGAGAGAGAGAGAGAGAGAGAGAGAGAGAGAGAGAGAGAGAGAGAGAGAGAGAGAGAGAGAGAGAGAGAGAGAGAGAGAGAGAGAGAGAGAGAGAGAGAGAGAGAGAGAGAGAGAGAGAGAGAGAGAGAGAGAGAGAGAGAGAGAGAGAGAGAGAGAAGTTCCCGAATCCGCTTCTGATTAATGGAGGTTAGAACAGGAAGGAAGGTCGATCAAAGGACGCACGTTGAGTGCAGTCTGGAGAAAAAAAAAGGAAGATAGACGGGAGCTGAACATTAACAGGATTTATCTCTAAAATGCTGTTGCATTTTGAAGTTTGCACCTGAAGCGCCTTACAATGGGAAAAGTCACGCGACTTTTTCTGACGACCAGAGCTTCCGCTGAAAATCATTTGTCATGAAACCAGTAGCGGCCCGTGAGATTTGGCAACCATGCATCTTTCCCACTTAAACTTAGGTAAAAAATCGATTCAAGCGGAGGCTGGCAGCCTCCTCGAGTTTCGATTGTTTTACATGCATTTAAATGGGATAAAAACACTGTTGCCAAATCGCACGAGCCGCCACTGCATGAAACTCGGAGACAATATGTAAAGAAGAGGGAAAAGGATCTTATCGTAGCCGAGATCGAAATAGAGATTTTGATTTACCGTATGGAGGAGGTTGTGCCGGTCATTTTGACTTCAAGAACACCCAAAAAGATGGAAGATACATTTGGTTAACGTTTTGAGCGATGTACATTGATGTACAATTCAATGATGAAATTACATTAAAACCCGCCCAAGAGCTATAATGATTCTGATTGCGAAATTTGATTGATCAAAGGGGTTTCCTTCCCTTTTCATTATAGGTGTCCATGAGAAAAGGCAGTGTGTCCAATCCGCAATCTTCTAATGGTTGTTCGTTCTTTCCGATTGAGAAGTAATTTCGAAGAAATAGAGAGAAAGAAAGGAAAGAAAGGAGAAAGAGGGAAGAAAGAGGAAAAAGGAGGTTAAAACCTATATTTGTAGGTTAGGTTAGTCTCCATCCTATGAATATTTCTTCGGTTCTCTCTCAAATAAAACCCAGAATATTCATTAAAATAGGGGTTTTCAGAGGGGTAAAATTTTCAACATTTTCCGGGGGAGGACCTCCGAACCCCTATCACACCTATATAGGGCTATTCCATACCCCCAACTTTTTGATCAATAGGGTGTATGAAAATTGGGAGCATATCACTCAAAATCCCTCCTCAGAGACGGTTTCTGGCTGGGTTTCAGATCGTTGGTCTACAGTCACGAGTCCTAATAAATTACGTCTAATGACAAAAAGTCTCATTTATTCGGTCCATAGACAAGAATTCTAATGATCACAGACGTATCCACTTGGCAAAAAAGTCCTCAGGCTTATGGTCCAGGAAAACAGTTCTACGACGTGTGTAAGTACCTATTAGTTAACAAATACGGCTTTTTTAAAATATGTCCACAAAATGTTGCCAAAAAATTAGAAGTAGACCTATCATACGCACTAAATTGGGAAAAAAAAAAAAAAAAAATGCGGTGAGGACCCATTCAAACAAGAATAGATCCAATGACATGAGACAAATATCTATTAATTTATTTCTTGGCGTAAGAAATGTAAAAAAAATGAGCAATGAAATTTTAAGCGAAGACGTAATTTGTTTGTGGGCAAAATAATAGGGTAGACCCATTTTACAATTAGACCTTGTTTGTAAGAAGGCATAATTACTAATAAGCCAATAGACGAGGAATCGGTAGACATAAAATGCTAGTAGACGAAATGTTTGTGGACGAAATAATAGTAGAGACCTAATAAACAAAACCGAATCGCAATCACTTTTCTAAAACTCTAAATCCCTTACCAATCCCTTGCCCTTATACCCTTGGTAAGGGATTCAGAGTTTTAGAAAATTGATTGCGATTCGGTTTTGTTTATTTATGTTTGATCCCTGTTTTTTTAAAAAACCTCCTTTATTTTCAAAAAAGTATAGACCTATTTTTAAGTTAACCAAAAAAATAGTAGACATTATTGCCGTAGACCAAACGACCTCTAACCTCTGGCTGCGCCGCTGCTATATCATATATCTGGCACTCCAAATGTTTCTTCCCATTGCCCGCCATTCTAATATAAATTTTGCTCCGACCCGACCGAAACCCTCTGAGAGCTTCAATGAAAAATTTACGAGTCAAGATTATTTGTTTAAGAAATCTATCAACTCGGAAACGCGCGCTTCGCGAAATGTCTGGACCTTTGATCGGTCCCGAGAGAGGAGCGAAAATTCATTCATTTGCAGCCGGTGAAGATGGAGGGTCGATCGTTTGAGATTCGAGTGTTTGTACCCACCCACCCCCCCCCCCCCCTCCTTTCCTCGCCAATACTGCTGAGAAGTCATGGAAAGTAAACGGAAAGGCAAAGTGAGCTAGGTTTTTTATTGCTTCTTTTTACTTGATTGACTTTGTGCCCCTCTATCATCTGTTAACTTTCCGTAACCGCAACATCGGGTCAAAGGTTATACAAGGAGATCGCGGTATTATTTATAGGCCCAAACTCAAATCTATATAGAGTGATCTCCTTGACCTACTAAAAAGTAGGCTTGTTTACTGTTTAGTGATGACGTCACGATCAAAATTGGATCCAAACAAATGCTCTATCTTTCTCACTCTTATAGGATGCAACTAGTGGCGGATCCACCGGGGGGGGGGGGCACGTGCCGCCCCCCCCCCCAGAAGTCTCAAATTTTGCTTGTTTTCAATAGAAAATAACCCGAAATTGCTTCCATCGACGCTCCAAATTTCAAAATTTCACAGGTGTGCCCCCCCCCCCGAAACATTTTCTGGATCCGCCACTGGTCATGCACCCATAAGAAATCAGATCCAAATTTTCGAATGCAAATTCATGCTAGTAAACGACCAGTTTTCTCACATTTTATTGCACCATTAGATTCCGCACGCACTTTAAAGTATCTTTTCACTCCGACATAATTCCTGAAAGAGCACAAGCGTTTTGCATATAATTCATGGCATTTTTCGATTCACCGATGATTCCACCGGTTGAGCAAAGATTAAACGGAAAAAAAGACTGGTCGAATTTACCATATTCACAGCTGATTTTGGAGTCTGCTATCAAATATGGTCAGGGGCGTCATTTCGGGTTCGGCTAGGGGGGGGGGGGCAAAAATGTGATGACCTTTTTTTTTTGCTCATCAATATTATTTTAGACACTTTACAGCCCTGCATATCCTGTATTTAGGCCCTAAATTCCAACAAAACTTGTTAATGACCACCAAATTTTAGTTCGAAACTTTTTTCTTCTCAAAAACAAAAAAAAAAACAAAAACAAAAAAAAAGTAACTTTTTTCACTTTTGGCCGACCCTTGGGGGGGGGGGGGGGGGGGGGGTCAGTTCCCCCCCCCCCCCCCCCCCCGCAAATGACGCTACTGAATATGGTAAATTTTACCATCATATCGTTAATGCAACGTGTAAATTAAGATAACCTGTTGGTACATTTCACCACAAGGTACGTTGCATTTACCACATGATAGTAAAATTCTACCAGTCTTTTTTTTCCCCCGTGACACAATTCTGTTCAATGTATGACTGTAATGCTCGAAAATATTCGCATCTGTAATCTTTTCTCTACCGGTATAGAGTCGTCGATGACTTTAAAAAACTTGCGGATATTTTAATAAATTAACGGCGATTGCACTGATTGAGAAAAGGTAACATATCAGAGTATTTCCGTGCAGTGCAGTCATACACTGTTAGAAATGTTCACTCCAACTCCGGTTACATAAAAGCCATGATTTCTCTCTCGGTCGGTGTATAGTAAAAAATTGTGTGAAAAGGAGGAAAGGTATAGAAATAATTTGCTCTTTTCCGGAGTTAAAAGATGATTTTACTCCATAGAGGAGGCATGAACATTGAACACCCTCTTCGATAGTATTTTCCGTTTTTTACTCCCGGTGCAATCTATTTTTATTACGCACGAGGGTAACATTTACCCTTCTTTTTACGTTTGCTCCGATTTTCACTCCGGATTTTTTGACCGATTTTTAACAGTGTGCACTGAACTGTGTAATCTTTTCTCGACCGGTGGAATCACCGATGAATGGGGTTGTTGTAAAGGTCGGAATTTTATGTTTTTGATTACAGATTCTGAAAACGTTCGCCGAGTAGAGCATTTTCGTTTTTTTGTTTTTTTCCTACGACCAATAGAAGCCGAGATAATCGACTTTGAAACATCTCCAATTATTGCATCATATATACTAATTATTGCGCAATCCAGTGCACTACGGTTCTCATATCTCTTAAACTTCCAAAAATAACCCTATCGACCTATACCTCATTTTGAAGCAGAAGTCAAACGGAATCGGTCTGTGCAAATTTTAGGTCACTAACTGCTGTCGTTCCAAAATGGCGCCGATCCAAATATTAAGATGGCGCCAGAATATAAAAATAAAAAACCCGCCATTTTGGAACGACAGCAGTTAGAGACCTGAGATTTGCACAGAACGATTCCGTTTGACTTCTGCTTCAAAATGAGGTATAGGTCGATAGGGTTATTTTTGGAAGTTTAAGAGATATGAGAACCGTAGTGCACTGGATTGCGCAATAATTAGTATATATGATGCAATAATTGGCGATGCTTCAAAGTCGATTATCTCGGCTTCTATTGGTCGTAGGAAAAAAACAAAAAAACGAAAATGCTCTACTCGGCGAACGTTTTCAGAATCTGTAATCAAAAACATAAAATTCCGACCTTTACAACAACCCCATTGACAAATGTCATTAAATACGCAAAGCGGCAGCTCTGCCTGCACCTGATACTGCGGTGGCTCGTGCAATGCGGCAAAAACGTAATCTCTCCATCAAAATCTATGTAAAATAATCGATTTTCAGGTGGTGCAGGTGCAATTGCACCCCCAAAATATCGATACTTTTGCATAGGTTTAAATGGCAAAACAGCCTGGTTGCCAAATTGCACGAGCCGCTACTGATGACCTGATAATAAAATTAGCTTTGTGTGTTACTTACGTTTGCAAGACTGATCTCAAAATTCAGCATTTGGCGCAGTTCAGCTGAAGCCGTCGTGGCGTTTGCCCCGAGAAGTATGGCCACGTTAGTCATGTACCGATGGTATGCGGCAAGCGCTGCTTTACTGTTGTCCTTGAGAAAATAGTCCCGACTCGGCAAACCCAAAGTCACCTGATCCAACTGAAAGCACACGTACAAGAACGGGAATAGCTTATTCAGATCTAAATTAAAATAAACTGTAGGGAATACCCTACGAACACTTTCTCACATCAAATTTAATCTGGGGGAGACCCCTAAATCGCCCTCCAATATTCTGGGGGAGACCACTAGACCCCCCTTTAACATTCTGGGGGAGATCCCCCTTTGATATTTTTATCCAGATCTAAAGATTCATTTTTGAAATATTTAAATTTGTCCTTTTTTTGACCCATTTTCCCATTGATTTTAATGGTAACCATTTTTCGTCCATAACTAACCTAAAAATTAAAATTTCAAAAAAACAAAAAAAAAGGTTCCTCTGGAGAATGTTAAAAGCAACATTTCTGCAAAATTTGAATACATTTGAACCTATTGTGCAAAAGTTATGCTGGGATACACACGGACTCACGGACACAGATCACGGACGCCACAGAAATGTTATACATTTACCGCTCCAAATCACATTTAATTAAGAAATATGAAAATGTCATGGATATATGTTCTTTAGGATAGTATTAGGTACGATGAGAGCCAATTATTTCATAATTTGTATCATGATTGACCTAGTTATAGTGGGACAAGTATCGAAACAAAATGCCTTGAAAATCTCTGCGCCTTCGCAATATTTTCTCAATTTTGCTAACTTTGTTAGAGTGAGAAATTAAAGAGAAATGGTGATTGTTATAAACTATTACAACCGATAGACCCGATATTATCGTTGTACTCCTTACGGATAAATTATGATGATGAGGCATTCTTATTTTAGTGGGAACATGGCTGAAACCATAAAGTTTGCGAAAAGCCCTGACGCCTTAAACGCACAGTTTTACCAGGTAATCCAAATTGATTTTGTAAGAGTTGGGTTACTTTGTAGTGAGGTTTTGTTCGATCACGGAAAAAAAAAGACTGGTAGAATTTCCCATCTGCATAGCTGATTTTGGAGTCTGCTATCAAATAATGTAAATTTTACCGCATCATATGGTAAATGCAACGTACATACCTTGTGGTGAAATGTACCAACAGGTTATTTTAATTTACCACAAGGTACGTTGAATTTACCATATATGAAGGTAAAATTTACCATTTTTGATATCAAACTTCAAAATCAGCTATGCAGATAGTAAGTTCTACCAGTCTTCTTTCTTCCTCCATGATTTTGTCAGCAAATTCGTGGTGTACGCATAATTGATCCATCATGAGCACCGAATTTCGACCGTCATTTATCGACTTTTAAAACTTCCTAAGTAATGTTAATTCCAGAAATGATCTGTCCAGTGTCCTCTTTTCATATCTTTTAGTTTCGAAATCATATTATCAAGGTTACCAATGTTCTCGCTTCATTCATTTCATCAGTTTATTGGACGTGAAAAAAAAAGCTAGTTAAAGACTCCTTCATTTAGTCGGTTATGCAATTCCACCGCGTGGACGTCGTAATAGTTGCACAGCATTAAAACGACCTGATGATTCATTACATTTTCAATCTTGAACAGTAACCTATTTATTCACAGATTCATGCTTTTCCAAACCCGGTTATTTTAAATCATGCACACGACGCATTGTGTTTTGGAGACCTTCAAGAAGGAACCTATGTTTTGATAAGAAAAAATTTTAAGTGTTACGAAAGCTTTTTCAAGTTCAAAAAAGACAATAGTCGAAACTGTTGAATTTTTTTTTTAAAGTGTAAAGGAATTTTCAGTTCTTCCCTTGTGTTTTCTTCACCGAGCTGCGGGGAATTTTAGTATGTTTATCCATAAATGTCAAGAATTATTTTAATTGTTTGGTTTTTTTTATTTTTCTCAATCATGTCAAAAAAAGAAACAAAAACAAAAACCAGAAAAAAGAAATGAAAAATAAACGAAAATGTTTTGGTCGGTAGGAAAATTGTTTTTCATTTGTAGTATTAAACCCTAAAATTTATTTTTGAGTAAAATTGGCCCACAATGACTGTCATTAATTTGGTCAAAAAGAAAAAGAGAAAAAACACAAATTAGGTCACTAACGATCCACTGGGACAATTTTGGTTAATCAGTACACCCTAATGAATAAACAACTCTGCAAAGTTTTAAATCGACTGGAATTTTCGTTTTCATTTCGTTGATTTCTTGCCTTCTCCAACGAAGGCATTTGGCTGATTGTGCATTATAAGTCGGCTTAGGATCCATGCACAACACAGGGTGGGCCAAAGATGCCTACACAGTGCAGCCACTCTCTTCAAATAAACCACTCTCTTCCTCACTGTAGTGTAGCCGAGCGCGGAGGATGATATGTTCAGTCACAAAAAGGATGTATCGAAACGTCATATTGTTACGCTAAATGAGCAATGAGCTATAACTTTAGAGTGGCAGCGGGCTGGTCCACCTTGTGCCACTCAGGGTAGAAGGAATCCCGGGAAAAAGCGGAATTTGGACGGCAGATTCCAAGGTTTGAGGTTAAATTTTGTAGGTCGTTCGGAATTTGGCGGGAATTTGGACGGCAGATTCCAAGGTTTGAGCTTAAATTTTGAAGGCCGTTTCCGGCGATGCCCGAGTTTGTTTACGAAACTACCGGAAACAACCTACAAAACTTAACCTCAAAATCGATTTTTACGGCAAGATGGCGGCGCCCTAGGTGACAACAATGAACCAGCGGAATGTTCCTTGATGTGCCACTCTAAAGTTATAGCTCATTGTAAATGAGTCTTCAGTGGAGAAAATGCACTAGTGAATGGCAGTCTTGCAAATTTTGTACATTACTATTGGCTGTTATCTGTTATCATTAAACCCACTCATGCAGTTTTAAAAGTCTTTATTTAGGTGAGAAACGTTGTAGAAATGAGGTTAATCTATTGATTAATTTTAAAACTTGCATTCCATTTATTTATAATCTATTTTTCTTCTGTATTTCACCAGTTCCGCTATCCGATGAATGGGACCCTTGCAAACTTTTGCTACAGGTGACTGAAGTGTTGGTTCTTGCTTAAAAAAACCTGTTTATAAATGACGATGAGTACACTAAAATATTACAAATTCACTCTCAGAATCGGGCTTAACGGCGAAGCTACGCACACGGAAAAAAAAGATTAGTGAAAATAACCATACGGATACCTGATTTTGGTACCTGCTAGATGTTATGGTAAACTTGACGAGAAGTATGTTACATTTACCGATACTTTGAGTAAATTCGACATGCAATCAGGTAACATCACCTCAGTACCTAGTCAAACATAGTATACTTCTGGTTAACATTACCATAACATCTAGCAGGTGCCAAAATCAGGTATCCGTATGGTTATTTTCACCGTAGTTTTTTTTCCGTGCAGGTATCATATGGGAGATTCCGCTCTAATTTGAGCCGCGCGTATCTCTTTGTTTCCGTAGATAAAGTGACCGGAATCTCCCATGACACCTGCGCAGCTCCGCCATTACTATCTTGCCGTTGCAGCTATTTTCTGAGTTATTCATTGACTTTTAGACTTTTTTAGCATGACTTTCCTGTTTTTCGCTGGTTTTAACCTCAGATTTGACTAGTCATTTGCTTTCAGCAAAAGTTTGTAAGAGAGCCCCATTCTTGAACGCTACCAAACAGCGAGCCATCTTTGGGTACACCAACCTCATCGTGTTGTTAAGAATGATGGGGAATGAACGTGCTTACTTGGTCGCACCTGAAGGATGTTCACGGACGAATTCTTGTCGTCAGGTCCGACCCACTGCTCCACTAGGACGCCCTCGTTAAATTCAGCCTTGAGCCTTCCAAATAGGCTCTCCACGCTGAAAGGTGGTGGGGTCCAGTTGGGGGTCGTCACCGGCCAGCCCCCGTAAGATTCCATTAATTTTTTCACAGGACCGTCGCCTATCCTCCGAATTTGAGCTGTAATCAATCGTTTAAATTCGCGTTTAAGTCGAGATGTACTGTGGTTTTCAAAAGAAAGTACCCTGGTTGACAATAATTTTACTCCTACAAACATCGGTAAGCTTTGAGAAATTTTGTGACTTTCAAGTGTTCAAGGACAAAGCAGTATGCCCAACTTAGAGTACGTCTTGAAAAATCGTAAACTCTTTAAAAACAACGGAAAAATTTAACAGTGAGAATTGTAATCAGGACATTTTCTTTTGAAAGTAATAGTACATACATATGCAGAGTCCAAACTCTACCTCATTATGAGGCTATTTTAGTCATTTATAAAAATATTTATCAAAAATTGTAGTATAAATATCTTAAATTTAGCGACAATCTTAGTAGTGGCCGCACTAACACTAACATACATAAGGTTGCACCCAGGTTTGGGTGGATCATTTTTTACCTTTTTTCAGCTAGGGAAAAGGGTTAGTGCGGAATGGCTGCCTTTTAGTGTCAAATGAATGCACGTTCAACCGTTTTAGATTTTGTCAATATTTAGTGGTGTCGGAATGACCTTGAAATTTGACGATTTTTCGAAAAACGGCAAAAAATTACGGTTTTTCGGTCTCAGCGCCTTCACAATGAGAGATAGGCCAAGAAGATTCCACCGAAAGAGTAGCAAATTTTATTTTGCATCGAAAATGCCCTTACCATTTTTTGCCTAGGACCACTCATTCGGCGGGATTATGTTATGTTTATGTTTTTTCCGATTCACCGCCGTATTGCGGGGCAGATGCTGACCTCACGGCGCGCGGCGCGGCGCCAAACAAATGGTCAAAATCTGTCTCCAATTTTGATGAAATGTAGCTCAAAATCTTCTTTGAGTGACGCTGATCGGCATCCTGTAAATAACATAACCATAATCATAATAAAAATAAAAGATGTGTCTACTTACTGACATTCATGCATGATTTGTAGAATATTTTCGCCTTTTGGGTCGCAGAACTGTCTTTGCTGTTTATTGGCTCCTCAAGAACACCTGCAAATTTAAAGGTCAGCATGTGAGAGGAACGAATATTTAACTACCCTCTTAATTTGCACCCCTATCTCTATCTTTTTCTACCAAGTGCATTCAAATAAGCAAGAAAGATAATTTGCTAGATCCGCTAAAGGGTGCTAGTCGCTAGAGTTGCTTAATATACAGGGTGTAACAAAACTCATGATCCAAACTTCTGGAGCATTTATTTGAGGCCAACAAGACTTTATTTTGGCCAAATTTAGTGAAAATATGCTTTAGGATTCATTAAACCCAAAAACTATTATAGCATTATTCAAAAGTTCCTAAATAAATATGCATTTTTGGTACAAGTTTTTCCTTATCGCAAACCATTTCCCAGAAAATCGTCCCTGAAATTGCAAAGGTCGGTCAATAATCGCCTTTTCTTTGATTTTGTCAATTCTTGGCCGACTTCTCCAACTTCAGGGACGATTTTCTCGGAAATGGTTTGCGAAAAGGTAAAACTTGTAAGGACCAAAAATGCTATTTTTTTATGAACTTTTGAATAATGCTAATCGTGTTTGGGTTCAATGAATTCTAAGGCCCAAAAAAGTGAGAAATATCAAGAAAATCCCCGAAGCCCCCCCCCTCCAAATTTTTACATACAGCATTTTCATGGCTAAAATCGGCAAGAACGCTAAAATTACATCAGAGTACCTATTTACGAGCATTTTTAAAATTTCACGAGGGAGTTCTGATCATTTTCAAATTTTTTCTCAGCAACTTTGCAACACTGTAACGCGAAAGGGCTGCAATTTCGGGCCCATGTTTATAGGAGGGAAAAAGTATTGTTTTGGCCTAAATATATGCTCCAGAAGTTTGGCACATGAGTTTTGTTACACCCTGTATCAGTGTGTACTGCTTTTTACGATAAAGGCTTGTCAAGCCTTCATAAAAAGCTTCTACTGATATGACAGAGAATAAGATAAATTCCTGGGAGTCGCGATGTCAAAATGCAAAAAAGGACTTGACTGCGAATTTTTCGAGCTGAGTGGACGAATCTGAACCAACTTTAATGAGGTTTTCATTATGGGTTCAGTTGATCCTTTTCCTCGAACCGTCCCAGTGGATTATGACGATCCAGATATTTACGATCTCCATGGAGTAAGTTGATGAGTTTAACTCATTTAGAAGGGAAAATAAACTTTCGTCGGTGTTATCAGACTTAAAGAGAGAGAGAGAGAGAGAGAGAGAGAGAGAGAGAGAGAGAGAGAGAGAGAGAGAGAGAGAGAGAGAGAGAGAGAGAGAGAGAGAGAGAGAGAGAGAGAGAGAGAGAGAGAGAGAGAGAGAGAGAGAGAGAGAGAGAAGAAAGTAGTGAGTGCCGTCTCGCCTCCTCTCATTATAAACTTTTTGTTAGTTATTATAGACTGAGTGGGCAAAGGAGGAAAATCGAGCTTAGAAAGGAAATTCTCACATAATTCTTCCCACATCAGCATAAGGCATAAGGCGTTTTAGCCCTTACAAAGCCGAGTTGGACAGCGAACACAATTTTAAGGCTTTCGATAAGTCAGCAATGTGAAATGTCATTTTTCTCCCTAACTTCAGTTTTTGTTTTAATCTTTGATAATACATTTCAGAGGTTGACTATGATAAGTTGTAAATTAGTGGGCGGTTCGCATACAGACTCTAAATGCTGTATAATTGATTCGAAATCCTGGTTTTCCCGTGGGCATGTACACTGTACAGGAATCTGTCTTTCTCTCTCTCTCTCTCTCTCTCTCTCTCTCTCTCTCTCTCTCCCCCTCCTCTCTTTGTCTCTCTCGCTCGTCTATCTCTTATATTATCCGTCCTATTTTATTCATGAATTTTTTTTACTTCTTTTCATTTTTCAAATTTGTCATCATCAAAATCACATTTATAGCTCTGTTCCTCTGTTACTGACAGCTATTTTTCAGATATCTATTGTTATTTTATTTATTTTAATTTGCTGTTTAAATATTTTTCCTTATATTCTGTTTCGTTTTTTTTTCTTTTCTCTTCCTTTCCGTTATATTTCTAGTTACTCATTTTTTGTTTTTTTTTTTCTCTCTGATATTTTCTTATGTTCAGAGATGAGCCATGGAGGCTCAAGTGTTAGAAAGGAATTTAAAGTCCTTACTTGACCCCCATGGCATTAATCCTATTTATGATGTATACATCACATTGTTAGGATTAATAAAAAATAAAAAAAATTAAGTCAAATCATTCAATATCTTTCTTCGGCCGTTTGAACGCGTGCGTTAGACAAGGATAGCAAACGGAGCCATCTTGTGACTTAAGCCCCTATCTCCTTCCTTTTCTAACGCACGAATTCAAATCGGAGGAGAGAGAGACAGACAAATTCCTGTATCCGTCCACGGGGTTTCCTCTCTCATAAGAGAGCAACGCGACAGCGTTAACGCGTCCGGTTTCCGGCGGTCGGAAAATGTGAGAATAGAGGGGGTGTGAAGAAGAAGAAGAATAAAAAGAAAAAGATAATTTTATATTTTATTTCCCTCACTCGAATGTCAAGCCTAACTCGATTTCCTCGTCAACAGCGACAGTTGTCACTTCTGATGTGGGCTTTTCACAAGTTAACGCCAACCACCTCTGTAGGATATATCCTTATACTTGTACAGATCTTAAAAAATTTAAATTGAAAAACCACTGAAAGGAAGTAAGAGGAAAAATACCTACGCATAAACGAGACGAGTTTCAAAGTATATATATGCGAATAATATGACGCATGTCGCGTCGCGCGTGGACAAGAATTCTTAGTACGACACCGAATTCAAAAGATCCTACGCTTTCCTATACCCTGACTCGTAAACCCACGACGAAATGGAAGGATTCAACCTCAACCTTGCTTTTGTGGAAGACTTCTGTCATTATTTTATAACGGGTATTTCTGAATGGGTCTGTTGCAAACTTTTGCTACAACGATTAAGAGTGTCTAATCTAATGTAAAATCGCCTGAAAAGTCCATTGGTGGCATCAGAAAGTCATAAAATGCAATAATAAACTCACAAGAGGCGTTTAATGAAATCCAAGATGGCGGAGAAATATCGAGCAATCTGTATGCATGCACCTTTAACATCCAAGGATTGCCAACGTTGACAACTAAGAGTAAACAAGAGTCGCAATTGAATGGAAGGCCTGCGTGGTCAACGTAGATAAGAGATCGGAACGCGGGCTGGCCTCTGATTGGCTGCAACGCGTGGAGCTAAAATGTCTTAGTGTATAGGAAAATTAACACGGGGTTTTCGTTCCGGGACGTTTGTCTCGAAACCTGTGCAAAATCGTTTCCACGCAATTTATGCGAGTCGATTTAGCAGAATTTTCCGAACAAATTGATAGGTCATAAGTGCCACTTTATTGCAAATTCGAAAAGACTGTTTCAGTTGAAAAGTACGCACAATAGTGTGATTACATGCTTGGCGTGTGTTTGAGCAGTGTTTGAGTAACTCCTTATTGTGAGTACTTTTCAACTGAAACAGTCTTTTCGAATTTGCAATTAAGTGGCACTTATGACCTATCAATTTGTTCGGAAAATTCTGCTAAATCGACTCGCATAAATTGCGTGGAGACGATTTTGTACAGCTTTCGAGATAAACGTCCCGGAACGAAAACCCCCTGTTAATTTCCCTATACCCTAAGACATTTTAGCTCCACGTGTTGCAGCCAATCAGAGGCCAGCCCGCGTTCCGATCCCTTATCTACGTTGACCACGCAGGACGCAGGCCTTCCATTCAATTGCGACTCTTGTTTACTCTTTGGTTGACAACCTCACAGCTTCAGAGGTTATGTGTTTGTTTACGTTGTGATTGGTTGTGATCGATAGTGTGAGGTTGGCTATCCTTGGATGTTCGTGGTGCATGCATACAAATGGCTTGATATTTCTCCACCATCTTGGATTTCATCAAACGGCTCTTGTGAATTTACTACTGCATTTGATGACTTTCTGATGCTACCAATGGACTTTTCAGGCGATTTTACATTAGATTATACACTCTTAATTGTTGTAGCAAAAGTTTGTAACAGACCCATTCACATCTGTAAAATAATCATAATTAATCTTAACAATTTCCAAACTATTTTCTTATTTTATATAATTTCCAGCTTTATTTTTAAGTGTTCCTGACTATAACGATCAGGATATCTTCCTGAAGTATGATCGCAGGTGCTGACGTTCTTAAAATTTGTACCTACTTTTAACATAAATCCGTAAATTTTCTCCAAAAACTCTTGACTTGTTGAGCAGCGCGACCTGGCGTCCACGGTTTGAACTGATCGACCCTGGAATCATCTTAAATAAGAACTTCTGACTGCCAACTGTGTTGAGTGTTGGGACACTTCTGTCCTTTCTTGTTATTCATGCGGAGGGGCATTTTTTCATTTGAATCTAGTCTCAATAATTTGTGATCATTGATTTATCGGAAATCGTGCCTGAATCTTACCTTATCGGAAATCGTGCCTGAATCTTACCTTATCGGAATCTTACCTTTCAAAATAACCTGGAGCTGATCGGCAAGCACTTCGAACATGCTGATACTGCTCTTGTCTTCGGGTATCACGTGTCGCTTGTTCCACATCCCGCAGGCGAATGTAAAAAAATCCGAACAAGGATCTACGCTTCGGTCCATCCCAGATAGTAAATATGAAGCTGAAACATTTAAATTTTTGCTCCTTAAATTCTCCATAAGAGCCGAAATTTTGGGATGTGCCAAATCAGATGGCCAAATGAGTAAGCGGTTTTTGTTTCCAAAATTTTCTGGGGAAGCCCCCCCCCCCCACTGCCGCCTAGGGTGGTCAATTGTTTTCTTGTGCTTTTCAAGTCCTACTGACCGAAATTCAGATTTATTCTTAAGTCCAATTCGAAGGAAAACTTCAATCTTAACTTCCATTCTCAAAAACAGGGAATCGCCTACCGAAAACAAGGTCTCGGTTGTATGGTTAGCCGCGAAATGTTTGACATTCATACAGTGGCGGAGCGTGGGGTCCAATATGGGGGGGGGCGGCTGAAAACTTTATATTTTTGCTCCTTACCTCTAAATTATGGATGAATGGAACTATGCGAACCGGAGCCGACGATCTTTCACTGCAGCTAACTTGTCTATATTATAACTTCATTGAAATTGATTGTGTCCTTTTGAATTTGTAAAACAGCTAAGGCGCTCAACCGTTGCTGCCCTGTGGTGTTTCTGACACAAGTTTTTAACAGTCTTAGTGTGGAAAATTGTCGTTCTGCCGTTGCAGTACTCATCGGCACCGTTAAATATTTTTGAATGACGTTCGTTTAAAATTATTGGGGGGGGGGCTTCAGCCCCCCCTTGCCTGAATGACACTACGCCACTGCATTCAGAAGAACCATCGACAGTTTTAGTAAGTTTTATTCCTGACTCGTGAATTTACGTGTCCTAGTATAAATGGTCTATTGCACTATGTCTTTCAAAAGAAAGTACCCTGATCAAAATTCTTACTGTGAAATTTGTCCTTTATTTTCAATGATACTTTCGATCTTTCATGACGTGCTCGAAAAAGGAGCGTTCTGATTAGTCCTTACCAGAGATTACTAAGCCTAAGAGATATGGCACTTCCTATCTTCGCCGTGTTAAAAAACCGTTGGCCGGGCTCCGTAAAAAACGCCTGCAGAATGGCCATGATACAACGTGCAGTACGCTGGTGACCGTAAACATTGTTGTTATTCATGTTGTTGGAAATGAGGTTAGATTCTCTGCAGCATCTAAATGTTTGTCATTTAATGGCCGATGGGATGATTAAAGTGACTTAGATTTTCAGATTCACGTACAAAATATACTCAGAGCTCATTAAACTTCCAAAACACTTTATTAATCTTATTAATTTAGTTAGTGGCGTTGCTGTCAAATCTCATTCAAACAACAACAGTAGTAGCAATGTTTACGGTCACCAGCGTACGCCACATTGCATACTTCGTAGGAGTCGAATAACACTTTTGAATCTTTATGCCATATCTCTTAGGCTTAGTAATCTCTGGTCCTTACACACTTGGATACCGCAAAATTGTTTAAGATTGCAAAGTTTAAAAGAGCAAACGTTTCGATCAGGGTACTTTCTTTTCTTTTGAAGGTCATAGTACACGGGAAGATCCTTGGACAAAGAAAACAAGGAAGGAAGAGAAGAAGAAACTCTCGAACTTTCAAATAAAGCTATGTTGTTGAAATACTCCTCTTAATTCTTCCACGATACACAAGTTTTTCCACCGCAATATCACCCGTAAGATAAGTCTTGAACTAGCAGTTCTTCAGAGACTTTACCTCTCTCTCTCTCGAGAAGTCAAAGAAATTGCAGTGAAACAGTTTACTGGAAGAAAATTTAACGTTAGAAGCGCGGGTGCTCTTGAGTCTTGACAACTGACAAAAGCGAAAGGATCAAACATCTCAAAGGCGCACCTCTAATTGGATTCACAGAATTTCATTTCGGGTAATTTAATACCTTGCGTTACACCACATCATCTTCTTCTCCTTCTCCTTCTTCTTCTTCTTCTTTTTCTTCAACTCCCACCGCAGCTCAGCGCAGCAACGCACCCTCCCACCCACCACCCCCACCACCCCCGCTCGCTGCTGTATGTGTATGTATACCCACCCTCTCACCACCCCTTTACTTCACCACTTCGTGTTATCCTTCGTGTTCTCAAGTTCGCTTTTCTTCAACTTAACCACCCGAGCAGCACTCATCACTGACTCGCTGTCTCACCGAACCACTTGTGGATGTAATCTTAAATTCCACAATGCGCAGTGTGCACGAAGTGTAACTTTTAGAGTTCGGGATGCTTGTTTGGTATTTGTGTTGTTACACTGCATGTGTGATTACATTCAAATGCATGGGTTCATGTACGCGGGAAATGTTTGTCTCCTGAGTCATTCCATGCTGAAGTGAGCCTGGGGGTAAAAGTGTTGTTGTTTTTGTTTTTGTTTTTTGTTTTTTTGTTTTTGTTTTTTTTTTTTTTTTTTTTTTTTTTTTCTCTCTCAAAAACTACCTTCACAAAAAGTTTAAAAAAAAATAAGGAAGGTACGAACACCATAAAATAACACTACAGAAAAATGTTTGACTTTAAATTTTGTTGATGTTAACTGTTTTATTCCAAAAAAGAGGAAAATTCAATATTTTTGTCACACTCAGCATCCAAATAGGGTTGATTTTAAAGCCTGAGCGCAGTTATAAAACTTGTAAGTTACTCATAGAAAATCTCACAAAAATACCTTAATTTAGTGATAGTTTCACTGAAGTTCATTAAATAAACTGAAAAAAAAAACCAGAACCTCTTTAATTGGTTTTTACAAGTGTAAAAGTGGACAGTGTGACACCCGTTACCTGCTTTTTTTCGTTTTAAAGATCAATAGCGAGAAATTAGAAAATACAGCCAAAGTATGCAGATAGTAGACACTCTTACCTTTAACTTATATTTTTTTCGAATTTTTCTCTTTACAAGTATCACAGAGTTTTCTTATTGTTGAACTTAGAGAGTCAAAACAGAGGCTCAAATGGAGTGACACCCGTTACCTCGCTTTTTGGTCACTATCAATTCAATACACATTTTTTCTAAAAATGTTTGTATGAACACTAATCTAGAAACAGCGCTCTCTAATCATGGGATATTTTGTACTTTATTCCTTTTTTGAACTGTAGTAAATTAGTTTTAAAGCTGTGCCCCTACGACACCCTGGACCAGCGGTTCCCAACCGGTGGTCCGCGGACCCCCTGGTGGTCCGTAGACCGAGTTTTGGTGGTCCGCGAAGACCTTTCTAAATTGTTTCCGTTTTTTTCGCCCGAAAGTGGCAACATTGAATTCGTGACTAATATTTTTTTATGTAGCAGGAAAAATAAAATTTTCTCGTTGCTAGGGAAGTAAGTTATCATTTGAACGAGTCATCCCACTAGGGCAGGTTAGTTTTTATTTTCCCCTCCATTGTCGGAAAAAAAAAAAAAAAAAAAAAAGAAAAAAAAAAAAAAAAAAAAAAGGTAATCGATTTTTTATTTTTTCAAGTGGTGGTCCGCGGCCTCCTCTGATCGCCCGATTGGTGGTCCGCGGCCTCCACCGATCGTCCGATTGGTGGTCCACGACCAAAAAAGATTGGGAACCGCTGCCCTGGACCGTGGAATGCCCCTCCTTACACTGAAAAAAGCGATAGTCATAATACTAGACTCTAGTTATATTACCAGAAGCGTCATAACGATTTGTGAACGACAGAAAGTCTAGTACTTTGACCAGAAAATTCTGGTGATAATACCAAAATATGGTCGTAGAACTAGAAATGTTAACAAATTTTCAAGAACTATGATACACACACTATTTTGACTCTAGTTAGAATCTTACAGCTTAATTATCTAAGCAGATGTAATAGTTGCCTGTTACCAATCGGTAGGTGCAACTTCTTTCTTTGTTAGATTGTATTGCAAGCCTTCGGGTCAGAGCCCTGTCCTCCCTGATTCTAGTTTGTAATCTCCTATAATAAAGAATCCCTAAATTTAAAAAAAAAAAAAAAAAAAAAATGATGCGAACTCTACAATTCTGGTAACTCTACTATCCCTTACAAAGGTTCACATATTGCCATGCATCCGGTAATCTTTTTTTCTGTGTACCTACTTCCGTTTTAAAAGCACTTCGTGAGCGGGGCCCAGTCTTCGGCTTCTTTTTATTTTTTTTTTCATTTTTAAGTAGATTCCAAGAATCTACTGATTGCAGAGGGTGCGATGTTGGATTTTTCGGGAAATTTTTATCAAATGAGCACGTTTCATGGTCCCCTGAGTGAGAAAATACCACTCGTTGAAAATTTTATGTATATATATTTATATGTTTGTTTCAGCCAGTTATACCGTTTTTATGTCCTACGATCCTGTTCGTAATTTTTGGTTTTTATTTTTGAAATTTCTCTCAACTATTCGTTGGGTTTAATTCTTGGATGAGTTCGAAGATGATGTAAATCCGACAGTTAGTTTTTGCGCTATGAGCCGTGTTTGAGTCGTAAAATGTGTTTTTGAGGTTTATTTTTGCGAGTGTTTGTATTGAGTGTTTTTTTTTTTGGGAAATTTATGTTGGCCGTTTTGTTACGCAACTTTTTTACTCGAGTCATTTTTTCGTGTTTTGCGTTGTAAGCGAGTTCTAGTGATGTGTTTTTCGGGTTTTTTAGCAGTGTTTTTATATGAAGAAATTGTTTTTTTGTATCGTAAATTTTAGTATATATCGTGGAGGATGTTTTTAGTTCATATGCTCTTTTCCTTGAATTTTCCTTGTGTTTTACGTGTTTTACGAGCTATTTAGTTTCTTATGGGATTTTACAAGTGAAAGACAAGGATGGTTTATTGGTATAATTGCTCTTTCTTTGTTTTACACGTTCACTGTTGCTTAGGTACGTTATTTATTTATTTTCTTGTTTTATCAGCTGCTCTTATTTAGATTTGTTTCTCATTAGCGTTACAAAGATTACACATTTTTCTATCTTGGTACTATAACCTTTTTCTTATGGGCATTTTTATTTAAATGCGTTGAACAGCTGATAAAAAAAAAATTAATAATCCAAAGAAAATCAAAACATAACCTATTTATTAAAATTTGTGAAAAACTTATATAACCTAGCTTTTATTTCTCACTTACATTGAAAAGATTACACATTTCTCTATTGGTAATATAATCTTTTTCACAACAATAATTGGATTTTGAGCAGCTGATGTAATAAAAAATAAAAAATCAACGAAAATTATAACCTATTTTTAAAATTGTGAAAAAATGATTTAATCAAGCATGGAATCTACTTCGTCTTACCGGCCTGCCGGGAGGCATTTTTATTTTTTAAAATAAAAAAAAAATCCGTTGAAACTGCACCTGCGGATTGATAATGACGGAGAAAAATGTTGAAAGGGGGAGAGTAGCTGTTTATACGTGGATGACGCAACTGTGTTCCAAACTTTGATTACGCGATCCACAGTCGAATTTTGAAGGGGTGAAAGACCTTTGTGGATTCTGCTTGCAAATACGATTTTCATACCGAAGAAAACGAAGACCTCTCGAGCATCGAACTCGCTGATCTTTTCGATCCTTTAAAAATGGCTGAATTGTATAGATAAATATAGGTTGAAGTTACAAACGAAGGTTCATGCGGTCGAACCAACGACACAACATCGTCTTCAACAATAAATTAGTGTTACCACTTTTTTCGATTTGGATTCACTAAAATCGATTTTCCATAGTCGCTTATTCACGCGCATCGATTCTTCTGCTTGAATTAATAGATTTTCGATGCATCACAAATCTTATAACCTCTCCTCTCCTTTCTTGTGAGTCTTGTGTTGGTAACTTGTGTCACAGTTTTTCTTTATTTTGAGTTAAGTAATTTTCCCGGTATTCCCGGGCTTTAAAGAAATGAAATGAACTAATGTAACCCAACCGAACTGAACCTTCTAACCCGCTTAAATAGCGATTTCCAAAGATACCCGAAGTTTTTCGGCTTTATTCCGCTCACCGCTTGATAGTTTGCCAACGGACGACTTTTTCGATTCGATTCAGAAAAATCGATATTTCAGTGGCGGTTAATCAAGTCAAAATCGATATTTTGAGAAAATTGATCTGATTCGATTTAATCAATGTTTTAGAAGTGGCAACAAAAAAAAAGTGAAAAAAGTGGCAACACTACAATAAATTTGTTGCCATAACCACATTTTAGCTCGTCCACCACGCATTTTTGCTCCCGGATTCAAAACTGTGGTATAACATTCACGCACATGTTGCACTGGTATGACGTCAGGGCCATAAACTTCCACTAATTGCCGGTGAATTTCTGCAAGAGCATTTTTTTTTTGCAAGCAGAAAACTGCAAACATTTCAAGCGGCGTTGCTAATTGGTGACGGTTTAAATCCTGCGTTCAAATCAATGTAAAATCTAATCAATTTGCCTCCTAACCTGCGCCGACCATATACATATGTGTCTAATTGACTTCATAATAAGCACGTCACACGAGCTTGCCCGTTTCAGCTGTTTTCTGAGTTTATTACTGAACGTTAAACTTTTTTAGAGTGATTTTCCTGATTTTTGCTGGATTTAACATCAGATTGGACCATTTATCTTCTCACAGAAAAAGTTTGTAAGAGCCCCATTGTCAGTGGCGAATTTCGGGAACACATATGTACTCTGTATATTTGACAACCTTTTTTTTCGCTCCTTGAATACTCCATATGAGCCAAAATTGTGGGATGAGCCAACATTTTCTGGGGGAAGGGGCTATTTCCGCCTATGTTCATTTCATCTTTCAGTGCTTATATCCATATGCTCCTTCAGGACGGGCTCCTCAGCAATTTCCCGACGAAAACAGTCTTGGTTAAGCTGCAGCGAGTCATCTCCAAGCCATTTTCATCATAAACTCATAATACCTCGGTAAATGCAATTAAAATACGTCAAATTTCCTTCGGGGGACGGGTATAGGTAAGTACCTGTAGTCCTGTACCTTGAGCCGCGAGCCTTTCTATTATTAATAACATGTCGTTCGTGCCAGGATGCCTCAGTTGGCCTCGTTTCTCTAAAGGTAACGAAATTATCCACCGCTGGAAGCGCTGCACTTGAAACGCGAAAAACCTAATGGGTTTTATCTTCGGTATGGTAAATCGTTTACGTAGTTTCATCACGCGGTATGGCACGAATCGCAAATTGCAGATTTATGAGAGAGTACGGTGTGGTGAGGGAAGGGGGGGGGGGGTTGGCAGGGTAAGGGGGAAAGAAAGGGGGGGAGCGACAGAGTTTGTTGTGAACAATCCCGCTCAGTTTTCAAATTAGCCACCACGTGCGCATATACCATTTATTATTCATTAACGAGTCAAACGATGTGTATGAGTTGCTTTGAGAGAATAAATGTTGAATATGTTGGAATGGTGGATTTTTATTTGGGGGGGGGGGGGGGTCCGCATTATTTTGGGGGGGGGGGGGGGAGTTTCGCATTATTGCCTCTTTTGTCCTAGTTTTTAGCCTTTTTTTGTCTGTATTTCATTGCAGCGGCAATTATTATGATTGACCGGCCGGAAAACGGAAAACATTCGCGTTACCACCCCAGAGACAAATAGAGACCCAGCAAAAAACTCTTGCGACAGGTGTCCCCCTTTTCAGCTCAATTAATTTTGGTCGGTACTCGTCGAAACTACGGCCAACTATAGCCTACTGTTGACCGATGAGCGCTGAGTTTGCATTCGCCAAGCAAACCCTGTTTCCGTTTCCGGGACTGCAGACCAATCTCAGCGTTTTGTTGCGCTCATCACTCAACATTAGGCTACCGCTTAATCGTTGCAGCCGGTGACTCCCGAAAAAAAAATAAGCGCACTAAACTTGCTTCACTTTTTCTATCATAAAAAACTCTTAACATAAAACTCTAAACTCTAAGGTCTAAATAATCCAAACTCTAACTCTAAACGTAACATAAAACTCTTTTTGAGCTTTTGAGAGCTTTCCAAAGATTTGAAAATCTTGCGCTTTTGTATCAATTACAAAATCAATCAAATCAATGACAAAGATTTTGAAATATTTTAAAAACATTTTTTTGAAATGGGGCAGTTGCAAGGGTCTGA
Organism: Trialeurodes vaporariorum; assembly: GCA_011764245.1. Lineage (NCBI taxonomy): Eukaryota > Metazoa > Arthropoda > Insecta > Hemiptera > Aleyrodidae > Trialeurodes > Trialeurodes vaporariorum. Next base: position 53,682,910 of record VMOF01000220.1, read on the forward strand.
AATTGTGTATTTTTTGTAAAGACAAAGCTAGCACTCAATCAGCTGAGAATAATGGTGCCTTTGGTTTTTTCCTCAGTGTCCCGGTTTTGGAGAAACACACGTGTAAAGTTGTGAAAAATTGTGTTCGTAGTGACGTCACTACGCGGAATTCCCATTTAAAACAATGTATTTTGGGTCAAAATCTCATTTCCGGAACAATGGGACTTAATCAGAAACCAAAGGCATCTTTGTTCTCAGCACATCAAGTAATATCATTTTCTTTATAAAAAAGGACACAACACTTCAGACCTTCGCAACTGCCCCATTATTACAAAAAAAAAAAAAAACAAAACAAAAAAACAAAATGAATAAAAATATTTTTTAAATTTTATCTTTGGAGATTACTTAAACCTATGACGAGTGAGATGTATCAATAGCTGTAATTTGCCTTAACGCTAGATCCAAGGGAGGCCGGAGATGAAATTAGCGTGTGTTACCGTAAAGGAGATTATCCCCTCCATCCTCTCCTTCATCCCCCAATGGAGAGGTAGTGTGTATACTTGCTGGGTCGGTGCTTAACGTTCCTTCGTTTGTAATTAAAAAGAGGATGCTCCTCTCTCCTCTCTCTCCTCTCCGTCCTCTACCCCCCCCCCATCTCTCCGTTCGACATCGCTATATAGTGGCGAGGAAATTCACTTATAAACAGAGGCGAGGAGACATGGGTAGGACGTAGGTACACGTGGAAAGTTAGTGGGAGCGCGAGTGATTGAGACGAGGAGTGCAGGGCTGCCGTTTTGCGTATAATTAACCGCATTTTTCAATTCACCGATGATTTCATCGGTTGAGAAAAGATTACACAGTTCAATTCAATGTATGACTGAAATGCACGAAAATACTCTGATCTGTAATCTTTTCTCAATCGGTGGAAACTCCGTTGATTAATTAAAATATCCGCAAGTTTTTTAAAGTCATCGACGACTCCACCGGTTTAGAAAAGATTACAGACGCGAGCATTTTCGTGCAATACAGTCTTACACTGAACTGAACTGTGTAATCTTTTCTCAACCGGTGGAATCATCGGTGAATTGAAAAATGCTGTTAATTATACGCAAAACGGCAGCCCTGGAGGAGTGGTGAAGGGGGTAGTGTGGATGGGGAGGAAAGCGGTGATGAAGGGGTGGGGGTGGAATGGTTGAGGTAGAAGGGAACATTTAAACCCTTGCCTTGCGACATTGCGAAAGATCGAGACCGCGTGGCGCCCGACAGCGCGGACGAGACGAAGTACGACCCGACCGATAGACCTGTTTACATTGTTTAGTGATGACATCACGATCTAAATTGGATCCAAACAAATGCTCTGTCTCGCTTACTCTCGTGGATTTATACCCATATGAAATCAGATCCAATGGGGCTTTTGCAAACTTTTGCTACGGGGAATTGAAGAGTTGATTCTTGCATAAAAACGTGTAAAAATGACGATGAGTACACTGAAAAATCACGAAATTCACTCTCAGAATCGGGCATAATGGCGGTTCGACGCAGGTATCATGGGAGATTCCTATCTAAAATGAGACTTATCTCTGTGTCTCCGTAGAGTTAGCGACAGATTAGACAGAATCTCCCATGATACCTGCGTTGAAGCGCCATTACGATCTTGCCGTTATGAAGCAATTTTGTGGGTTTATTACTGAATTTTAGACTTTTTCGGTGTGATTTTCGTGATTTGCGCTGGTCATTACGTCAGATTGGACCATTTATTTGCTTATAGCAAAAGTTTGCTAGAGCCCCATTTATAGAATGCAAATTCATGCTAGTTGTGAAAAATGACTCGACAGGATTGGATGAGAAACTCCAAACCAAAGACCTATTTTATAAAAAACCTGCAGAGCCGTAGTTTTGATGATTAAAGAGCTCTTAAAACCCATTTATGCCCAACTTTTAAGCGTGCCGTATATATACGGTGCGCTTCTTGTTTTCATTTTCATATCTAATATATAAGTCCAATGCTTTGCTTATGGCAAAACCTTGGCGGGAAAGGTTTGAAAAATTAAAAACGTGTTTTCTTAAAACTGGTTTCATTAATCGTTAATTTATTGCTGCAATCCAGGAGGTCTCGGCGTCTATTTTCTTAAAATTGTAAAAGTTTTGGTATTCCTGTTAATTTCAATAAGTTATTAAGCGTCAAAGTCGAATTCCTTTGAACGAGAATTCCATACAGGTCCAGCAACCTAAGTCATTTGTGCCAACCTATGAGTCAAAATTCAAAGGCAGGAGGGGGGTGGAAACATCTCCCGCAGGAACCCTCTTTGCCCCTCGCCTTTGGGCTCCACCGGTCACAAGATTTCTTCACGGTGCATTAAGCGGTCGTAAATGTGTCAAAATCTGCTTGACGAGGGTACATCGATAAGAAGCGACGAGGTATTGATGAAGAGCGGGAGGGGTATAGAAAAGAGAGAGGCTCAGATTCATATCCTTAAGTAGACCTGTTTAGTGATGACGTCACGATCAGAATTAGTTCCAAACAAATGCTCTATCTCGCTCACTCTCGTGGATTTACCAGATCCAAATTTTCGAACGCGAATTCATGCTAGTTAACCAACAGTTTTCTCAAATTTTATTGCACCATTAGATTCCACTTGCCTTAAAGTATCTTTTCACTGTAACATAATTCCTAAAAGATCACAAGCGAATTTACAATCACAGTTATACCGAAAGACGTTCTACGTTGTGTCCTTGTCTTACTCACGGTCTCTTATGGTAGTATCACCGCCATGACACTCAATCATTCTAACTTCTCTTCGTATCGAAGCTATTGTTCGAGGTACAACACATGCCGTGATGGTGCTGATGAGCCTATATCCTAGAATTTTGTGCTCTTAAGAAACTGTGAGTGTGACAAGGACAAAACATAGGACTCTCTTCGATATAACTGTGATTGTGCATCGATGCGCGATGTTTCAAAAAGTTTGTGATAGCGGGCTCATATTTTATCACTGAGAAAAAAGTGGCTGTTAAAACTGTAAGAATAGAACCATAGATGATTTCGCCTTATTTCAATCATGAGACCTATCGTTGCTGTAGTCAGCGCGCTTTAATCTACACGAATTCCGATTGTCTCTATGGAATTTCGATTATTTCTATGGGAAATAAAGCGCGGGAATATATATCCAATCGGAAAATTTTTTGAAACAATCGGAAATTTTTGTAAGGGACGTGGAACCCAATGGTGTGATAAACACAACGTGTAAAGAACGTGTTGTTTACTAGCACTTGTATTTGAAAATTTGGACTGTGTTTCGTATGGGAAAACCCACGAGAGCGAGTGAGACGGGGCCTTTGTTTGGAACCAATTTTTTTCATGACGTCACACTAAACAGGTCTTTGCATCGAAACATTTGAAATTCTGGGGGATCGGCAAATTGAAAGCCCCTCAATGAGCGTCGATGGAATCAAGGGATTTTTGAGGACATTTTTGGCGTTTTGTTGAAAAATAGGTGTTTAAAATCCAGAACACAGGGAGCCAGAGGGGTTAAATTCGCATTAATTGCTCTAAAAAGTGAGAGGGGCTGTCACGTGTCTTCCACCCCTGGACAGCTTCCTCGCTGCGGCTATGGAATTGACTTTGGAATAACTTATTTACCTATCCTAAAAAGTTCGTTGCGTGTACAAAATTTTTCACTGGAACCTTCTTCAAATTTTGGAAACTATAGGTCCATATGGAACTTTGCTTTTCCAACACGAAAAATGATATCGACCGACGGCAACAGAAAAAAAAAGAAATAATATGACAATGCGTTATAGTGAATAATGGCATCGTTTTAACTGTAAACTTTCGATACTTTTCAAGAAAATAAATGGGGAGAGGGGGAATTAAAATCCACAAACCTCTTAAACCTCCACACCTACTAATCTATACCCCTAGAATGCTTGATGTGTAAAGGGCACTTGAAATGGTTAGTTCTGTATATTAAAGGATTATTGTTTCATGAATTCGCAAGTGTTCCATTTATGCATATTACGTATCTACATCGTGACAATCGCAACAAGTGCTGACAGCACCTAAAACGGAAAAAAAGATAAAAAAAAACTGTTTATTATTTAGAATCACGGCTTTTCCGAATATGACACTTTTTGACTTCAAAAGAACGCAACCTAATGTTTGATCCCTGAACAAGCCGTTTAAAAGGTGGAGGGATTTAGAAATATCTATTGTCTATAGTTTATGTGGGTAAAAAAGATCGAGCCTTATCAAATAATTTTCTCTTTTCAGCTTTCAATGGGTTTGTTGCAAACTTTTGCTACAGTGCTATAGAGTTTTGATTCTGATGTAAAATTGTCTGAAAATTACATTGGCGGCATCAAATAGTCATAAAATCCACTAATAAACCCAAAAAACGCATTATAAAGAAAGCCAAAATTGCAGTCGTAAAGCCGAACAATCTGTGCACGCGCACGACGAACATCAGAGATAGGTGACCCATTCTCCCCTTTTTCGTTAAGGGGGGGGGGAGAGAAAATATCTCTACAGTCAAACTGTGATTTTAAAAATGTGCATGGTCAAGATGTTGTCTTTTGTGAAGGGGCGGGGGGGGGGGAGCAAAATATCAAGAACAGGGTGTTTCAAAACTTGAGTGCCAAACTAATGGAGTGTATTTTTGGGGTCAACATACATATATATAAGACTTTATTTTCCTACATGAGTATGTGCTGCAAATGTTTCTCTTCTGTGCTAGAGCCCTCCAAAGTTTTGAAAACAAAAAACAAAAAACAAACTCAAAAAACAACGCCTTTGACTCATCTCCTTATAGATACATCTGATCTAAATTTATTTTTTTCATAATTTCTCACCAAATAAGCTCAATTGGACAGCACTTGTCACAAAAGAACCGAGTGACATTTTTGATAAAATTGAGTTATTGATTGATAGAGCTAGCAATACTGAATCTCGAAGCAACAAGTGCTTCTTCTGTAATAACAACTATTTCCCGTCAAAATTCCAGGTAAAAGTGAGCTGGTGAGCCTCATTGATGTCATTGTCCATATGATGAAATAAAATGAGAACTTGGTTCCTTTGGCTGATTAGGTTAAACCTTAATCCGAGTCACGTAAGGAACCAACTCCGACTTGGTTCCTTTCAGTGGCGGCTCGTGCGATTTGGCAACCATGCTTTTTTACCATTTAAACCTATGCAAAAGTATCGATATCTTGGGGGTGCATTGCACCTCCTGAAGATCGATTGTTTTACATAGGTTTAAATGGAGGGATTCCACTGTTGCCACATTGCACGAGCCGCCACTGGTTCCTTTTATAGAATTGGGAACGGACTTAAGTCCGGATTAACGGATTTTAAAATAATCAACAGTGTAAACCAACTCTGCCGTTTGGTTTCTCTTAGAGTTTCGTTTTTCGTGATTATGCCAAAAAAAAGAAGAAAGGAACCAAGTCACTTTAAACGCTAAAAATTAAGTACCTTTCCTACATAGTAAATTCCACTTTTCCGGTGTTGAAATGCAAAAACACAACACGGTAGTTGAATGGAATCAAAACGTAAGTAATTCCAAGTTTTTTGTTTAAATGCTAGCTCTTCAACTTTGGACTCAATTTTCTCGAGATCAGCTCCATGTTGAATGCTGTCTAATTATTATCATTGCTAGCAAAAGCATTAAAGCTGTTCAGACTTTAGTGGCACGCTTTTCCAACACCTGCGTGTTGGAATTTTCCCTGCTTGTTTTTTTTTTTTTTTTTTTTTTTTTTTTTAACTGTCTCATAGTTTAATAAAACAAAATCATTCAAATCTATTTGACAGGGTGAGAAATCACATAAAACCTTTGAAATTCTTTGCTGGTAAGATAAAGGTGCAAAAATATCTTAAAAACAGTTAGTAAGAGTCGGCTTAAATTGCGCAAAATTTGGCTCTTACAAAATTCGAAAGGTGGTGCTAAAACGCACCACGAGGCATCTATGGGGTTTTAGACTCAAAGCGGACAAGCGCAGTTACTTTTAATCGAAGGGGACTGAGAATTTCCAGTCAAGGTCGCCAGTTTAGAAATTTAAGATATGGAGAATGTGGTTGAATGATAATAGACTGTGAGTGTGAGTTCTTACCTGTTTTCACGCATTCTGGCGATAAACAGATATTGCTTTTGTCATTATCTGAAACAAAAAAGAAAATTCAAAATTATCGCTTGATAAGAGTATATTCGCTGAAGTTTAAAATCGACTTCAAGGGGTGGCTGGCGCACTATGGTCTGAGATCGAAAAAAGTGGCCAAAAATCAGTCTTAGAAATAGTCATCAAAAATCACCGTTTTTGATAATTTAAGCTTAAATTAAAATTTTCCAGTGACATTTAGAGGTTGAAATTACTTGTTTAAAGTGTTTCCTGTGATTAAAGGACGGTATCCAAAATGGTCGATTTTGGCTCTAAGAGAAAAATGTAAGATATTTTCAGGCGTGATAGAGAGTGATTTCAGAGTTCAGAATCTGGCCTGTTTTTTAAATTTGGCCCAAGGGAACGCGGGGGAGGGGGTTTGAAAGTTGGGACCTTCAAGTGCTCATAACTTTTTAACGAATGAAGCTATTCAAATGAACTGTTCGTGAAAAGATAGGTCTTGCAAAGAGCTTTCGATTTATGTATAGGAAAGTTGTCTGTATTTAATTTTTGATCGATTAATCGAAGTTTTTTCGATTTTTTGAAAATTGGTTTTTCTGTTTTTTGCTACAATGGTCTGAGATCGAGAAAAAAAGTGGCCAAAAGTTAGTGAGAAATGGTCATTAAAAATCATCGTTTTTGATCTCTTAAGCTTAAATTAAAACTTTCCAGTGAGATTCCTAGGTTTAAATTACTCGTTGAAAGTGTTTCCTGTGATTAAATTTAGTCTTGAAAGTTTATAAATGAAGAATTCATGAGAAATTTACTTTCCGATTTTTGGCCAGTTTTTGACGATCTCAGAACATCGTGCGGCGGCTTCGGGCATGCAGCTAACCTGGTACTTAACCAAAACAAACCAAGCCGAACCAACCGACGCGCAAGCATGACGCATCAACGTCAAAAAAAAAACTGTTCGGGATGGACAGTCCATGCTATTCAAAGTAACTGAAGTTTCAACCAATCAGAATCAAGGATTTTCATTTTTGGGTCGAAAACAAAGACTGTATAAGTACCAGAGGTGGATCGTGCTATTTGGCAACAATGTTTTTCCTCTATTTGAATCTATGCAGAATAATCGATTGTCGGTGAAGCGCTTCTTCAATATCGAATCGATTGCTTCACAGAGAATCAGATGGAGGAAAAACATTGTTGCCAAATAGCACGAGCCGCCACTGGTAAGCGCGAACGTGCCAAACATTTTTTGAGACCTGCACATTTTAGGAAGACAGCGCATTTATGAAGCGTTTTTTTACTCTCCGGAATCCGCACCGGTGCAATAACCCGGAGTTTTTGGAGCTGCTGCTGCTCCGAAGCTGTCTGGTGCAGCACCGGTCACGTGCAGGAGCTCCGGAGCTCCAGCTCCCGTGCATCGGTCTTCAACTCCGATACACTGGAGCTTGCACCGGAGCAGCTCCAGACGCATCGCACCGGTAATAAAACATAGAGTCCCTGTATATCAAAGAGTCTCGACACGTGAAGAAGAAATCCAAGGAGGCGTCCACTCTGATTGGTTCGGTTCACCGAGAAGGCGTGTATGTCTCTTCGTAGGGGTGTTTTAACGGTTCTCTTATGGAGAATAACACAGAACGCCTCCTTGAGCTCCGTGAAAGCCTAAAATCTAGCAGCCAATCAGAATCTATACCCCGTATGGCGAGACTCTTTGATATACAGGGACTCTAATAAAACAACACTTCGGTGCGCTCCGGTGCTGGAGCACCGGAATAAAAAAACACTCCGGTGCACTGGAGCTGCACCGGTGCGCGCTCCGGAGAATAAAAAAACGCATCGAAGGAGTCCCTGTGCATTAAACGAGTCTCGCCACGTGAAGAAGAAGGCGAAGGAGGCGTCCACTGTAATTGGTTGGGTTCGCCGAGGAGGCGTGTCGTGTACCTACGCCTCCTCGAAGGTGACGTTCTAACGGTCATCTTATGGAAAATAGCACAGAAAACGCCTCCTCAAGCTCTGTGACAGCCTGAAATCCACAGCCAATCAGAATCAATACCCCGTATGGTGAGACGTTTTCATATACAGGGATCTCTAACAATAAGCGCCATTGATTGAGGATTTTAAAAAAAATAAATAAAAAAATAACTTCTCAACTCATTATGCGCTCATCTTCTTCGGCCCCCCCCCCCCCCAGAGCTGCCGATTTGCGTAGATTTAATGGCATTTTGAAATTCAACGAAGATTCCACCGGTGGAGAAAAGATTATAGAGTTTAGCTCAGTGTGTGACTGTAATGCACGAAAATACTAGCGTCTTTTATCTTTTCTCAACAGGTATATTTTACTTAATTAACGGCGTTTCCTCCTATTGAGAAAATATTGCAGATAAGAATATTTTTGTGCATTAAAGTCATACACTGAGCTAAACTCTGTAATCTTTTCTCAATCGGTGGAATCATCGGTGGATTTAAAAATGTCATTAAATCTACGCAAATCGGCAGCTCTGGTCCCCCCTCCCCCTATCTTTCTCCCTTGGTTCTACATTCTTCTATTTTTTCCCTCCGTCACCTGTGAAATCAGTGCTGCCGTTCGTGTACGTTTAATGACATTTCTTTTCTAATTCACCGATGATTCCACCGGTTGAGAAAAGATTACGCACAATTTAGTTCCAGTTCGTGTCTGTAATACATGCACTATGATAACACTCGATCGCATCTGTAATCTTTTCTCAATCGGTGCAATCGCCGTTCAGTACTATTAAAATATCCCCCAGTTTTTTTAAAGTCATCGACGACTAAGATTACAGTTGCGAGTATTTTTGTACATTAGAGCCGTACACTGAACTGAACTTTATAATCTTTTTTCAATCGGAGGAATCATCGGTGAATTGAAAAATGTCATTAAATAGTGACACATGGAACGGCAGCTCTGCCTGTACTCTCGGGTTCGAACAGAGATTACTAAGCCTAAGAGATACGGCACTTCCTATCTCCGCCGTGTTGAAAAACCGCCGGCCGGGCTCCGTAAAAAACGCCTGCAAAATGGCCGTGTGCAACGTGCAGTACGCTGGTGACCGTAAACATTGTTATTATTCATGCTGTTGGAAATGAGGTTAGATTCTCTGCAACATCTAAATGTTTGTCATTTAGTGGCCGATGGGATGATTAAAGTGTCGTAGATTTTCAGATTCACATTCAAAATATACTCAGAGCTCATTATCCAGTCAAATGTTCATAAGATTTTAACTATTAAGGAGATCCTATCTCATTTCAAACAACAACAGTAGTAACAATGTTTACGGTCACCAGCGTACGCCACATTGCATACTTCGTAGGAGTCAAACAACACTTTTGAATCGTTATGCCATATCTCTTAGGCTTAGTAATCTTTGGGTTCGAACCTATGTAGAACCGTTCGATCTACACTCGGTCAAATCTCCCAGCCATCCCCTCTCTTCCCCAGATGAGCGCACTTTAGTCTAAGATCGTCAAAAAGTGGCCAAAAATTAGAAAGTAACTTTCTCATCAATCTTTCATTTATAAACTTTTAAAGCCAATTTTATTCACTAAAGACACTGTTTACAAGTAATGTAAACATATACATGTGTTTAGAAAGTTATAAATAAAGCTCAAAAGGTCGAAAAAACGATTATTTTGTATGACTATTTTTAACCGATTTTATAGCCACTTTTCTTTTCAATCTCAGACCAGTGTGGAGCGGTCGAACAGCTGACAGTGACCTTAATTTCACCTGCATTGTCTCTATTTTCGACACCGCTTATAGAGTAGGTTTGTGGGCAATGAAGAATTTACCGCGATTACGCGAATGGTTCGCGCGAGACATCGAAAATTACGGTCATCATTGACTCGAACGGGTTCAAGGACGATCGCGAGGCTTTGCAAGATCACCGCCATGTCTCATGTCACCAGGTGCCCGCATTTTGAACTGTGGATATGTATACTGTTTACTTACTTACGCACCTACTGAGTCAATTCTCGGTAGACATCATGAAACGACGAGACACAAAACACCGCGCGCAAATGGAGCTAATTTTCGATCCAAATAAACGTTGTCAAGTTGCTGTTCTCCGTGGAGAATAATGTCATTTTTGAGATCCTTGGGATCTAATCTTGAATGAAATCGCGTCTAGCAAAAACACAGAATAACGCAATCAGAATTGAAACTGTCATAAGAGCCAATGGAAACAATGTTTTGAATTTCAAACACGAATTGACAACGCCGAGCCTCTGCGTTTATAGATTTTCAAAATGGCGGTCGTGTTTTTCGTGGTTATCACGAGCGTCTTCTTTTATTCAGCGGTAGTTCCACCAGTTTCTATCACTGGCGCAACCAGGATATCTTCCATCTCTCTCATTTCCCATTTGAATGTATGAGTAGGAAAAGGACAGAAGGAGGGGGTTTTATCCCCTTGTCCATCCTTGTCTAACATACGTTTCTTAATGGAGAAAAGAGAGAGATGAAGAAACTCTCGGTGCGCTACTGGTTTCTATTATAATCTCCGCCGCGGCTATATGGCCGAAGTTTATGTAGCGAATTTTCGCGACGAATATACTCGAAGAAACCATTGCCAACCTACGCATGACAACAGTGGATGACACGAAACTGGATCGTGTTTTTCGAACTTTTTCGGTGTTTTCATTCATCGATTGCATCAATTCGATTTTGAATTCAAGCCCGGAGGTGAATTCGAAATCAAATTGATGCCATCGATGCCCCAAAAATACATCTAAAAACACAATTGAGTTTCCTCGAATGTGGAGTTGGGTTGGTACAGTTTTATGATATTCGATCGCGGAAATTCGCCAATTGATTTTCCAAATGGCGGGCCGAAGATGCCCGAAGCAAAAAAATTGTCAAAACGTATTTTAGTTTCCATTCTGATTGCGTTATTCTGCGGCAAAAGTTGTCGAAAGCCCCATTGTTTTCGTATTTGACTTTATGTATAATAGTTGTTAATTTAGAGGAAAATCTGGCTTTCGTATAGACGTCGACTCGTAAAACTTATGTTAGAAGACGGCCGGTATAAAGACTGCTTTAGAAAGAGCGATAGGTATAGCATCGATTTCCGTCCGAGGAACTTTGGCTCCAATCAAACTCTAATTCAATGTATTTTCCTTTCCCCCGCATAAACCCATTTTTGAACAGAAATATAGGCTATTAAATCAAACAATGAATGCGAGACTTTTTTGCGATTATGAAGGTTACATAGATTACTCCTATTTTTACACATGGGTGGAGTCAGCCACTTTTGACCCCACCTTTTGCTGTCAACCTCTTGCGAGCAGTGGATTTTGTCAACAGAGCTCATGCAAACTTTTGCTGTAGGGGATTCATTAAATGATTCTTGCATGAAAACCTGTAAAAATGACAATGAGTACCTACACTGAAAAATCGCGAAATTCACTCTCAGAATCGGGCTTAATCGTGGCGGAAAGACGCAGGTATCATGGGAGATTCCTATCTAAATAAAATTGAGACATATCTCTGTGTTTCCGTAGAGAAAGTGACATAATAGACAGGAATCTACCATGTTACCTGCGTTGAGCCTCCATTACAAACTTACCTAGCAGTTGTGTGAGTTTATTACTGAATTTTAGACTTTCCCAGTGTGAATTTTGTGATTTTCGCTGGTTTCTACATCACATTGAACTCTTCATTTTCTCACGTCAAAATTTTGAAAGAGCCCCATTTTGATTTGAGCCAAAAATAACATGGTCGGATAGAGAAGAAGATTTAACAATATCCCACCATTAACTGAGATCGGTTAAAAAGTGGATTTAGCTCCTTCTGATGCCATGTGCCTTATACTTTAAGCAAAGTGTGAAGCTTCTCGGCTCAAAGATGAGTCTGGGAATTTTTATGCAAGAGAAATGACGGGAATTTCCCCCGATGTAAGAAGTAGAACCCGGGAAGAAACCTCCTGTCGTGATAGAAGATGCAATAAATCTAATTTCGTCGAACCCATGCAGCGAGGTGAGGTGACAGATGTCGCGTCGCGATTCGTCTCGCGGCTAAAAGCAGTGTTGCTGGGTTTAAATAAAATAAAATTCCTTGCATTCTAGGAACTTCCAAAAGGCTTTAAAAATCCCCGAGAGATTTAATAGATCTCTCAACAAAGTCACAAGATAATGTGCAAAAAGTTAACAAAAAAAAAAAAAAACAAAAAAAAAAATTATAGTATTGTAGGTAAAACTTGAAAGAGCTGTGCCCAAAAAATGTTCGGGAAGTAAGTTCCTCTACCCAAAGTCCGTCCATCACCGCCTAATCATACCGAGCTGCTGTTTTGAGGTTAGAGTCATCTTGGTATATGTATACCTACGCTTATGGAGAGTGGAATGCGAAATCGTAATTTATCTTCTTTAAATCCGATTTTCGCAACTCTTTTACTTCTTTGTACTCTGATAAATTATAATTCCTGAATTCTAGTAAGATGAACAGAAGCACATCGATATGTGAACCACAGAAAGTCTAGTACTCCGACAAGAAAAATCTTGTTTTAATACCAGAATATGGTTATAGAAATAGAATTTATTTCTTCAAAATTTTCTACAACTAATGGTACAAACACGAGAATTCTGGTAACTGTACCATCCCTTACATCGGTTCACAAGTCGTCATGCCTCTGGTAATCTTTTTTTCAGTGTAGCAGTAACTAAGGCTAAAAATTTCATTACTGGCGTATACGCCTACAATTTCTCTTTATCATCGCTATCATATGTATTTTGAAACGCTGATCTCAAAAATTCCATCAGTTTCCATTAAACTGGCCTAGATTTTACGTAAATTCGAAATTACGTCTTTTTTGAAATTCTGGAAAAAGTATGAGTTTTGAGTAAAAACTAAGACCGAATTTGAAATCAGCAGGTCAAAATACATGGAACACGTCGCGAGAGGGGTGACTGGTGAGAAAGAGGTATCTTATGATGAGAAAACCTGGTTTTACGTTCATAACAGCAGGACACACTATGTCGTTAAGGCGTAAAAATCGTTTTATTGGTTTTGTTAACTGTAGATTTGTGAATGAATGACACACGGATCACCATCCATCCTTAAATAACCCTGCAGTGTGCAAACTGCACAGAGTTGTTGTTTGATTGGTTGTTTGACAACGTTTGATCAACGGAACATGCTACGGTTGGCTCACCTTTCGTTTGGTGTGGATTCCGGCTCATCGATTGCCTGTTTGACGATCCTAATACGTTTTTTCTGAGAGTTAGTTTTTCTCTGTTAGTTGTGAGAAAGGAACAAGGAATTAAAATACAGTAAAACGATTCAAAAGGCCAATTGTTCATCTTCCTTTGTTTCAACAATCGAAAAATCGTGAACGAAATATAGTGTGGGGTTCTTGCATACTTTTGTTTTGGGTTGTTTTGTTTTGTTTGTTTGTAACCAGCGGAAATCACAAAAATCACAATAAGAAAGTCTAAAATTTAGTAATGAACTCACATTTATAACTGCTATAACGGCAAGGTCGTAATTTCGGTTCAACGTAGGTATCATGGGAAATTCCTTTTTATTATATCACTTTTTATTATGTTCCTCATTTAGGTAGGAATCTTCCATGATACCTGCGTCTCTCCGCCACTAAGCTCGATTCTGAGAGTGAATTTCGTGATTTTTTAGTGTTCTCATCGTCATTTTTACAGGTTTTTATGCAAAAATCAACTCTTCAATCCCCTACAGCAAATAACGTTTGCAAGAGCCCCTTTCTCAGGAAGTTTCTGTGGGAAGCGTTCAAAAAAAAAAAAAAAAAAAAAAAAAAACGCCCCACGCACCTCTCACGTTTTCGTTGCCTCATCCTATTCACGAACCGCCGCACACTGGTCAAAAACATGAATTTTTCCAGACATAAAAAGTTTTCGTTTTTTGCTTCAGAAACGTTTTAAAGTCGTTATTTTCTGTCTGAAAACCATTTTATCTGACTCATTTTAAGCAGTGAAATCGTTTATTAAACTAGGTTTTTAGTTATCATGTCATTAATGGGTCTGTTGCAAACTTTTGCTACAACGATAAAGAGTGTATAATCTAATGTAAAATCGCCCGAAAAGTCCATTTGGTGGCATCAGAAAGTTATGAAATGCGATAATAAACTCACAAGAGACGTTTAATGAAATCCAAGATGGCGGTAAAATATCGAGCAATCTGTATGCATGCACCTTTAACAACCAAGGATTGCCAACGTTGACAACCTCACAGCTTCAGAGGTTATGTGTTTATTTACGTTTTGACTGGGTGTGATCGATATTGTGAGGTTGGCTATCCTTGGATGTTCGTGGTGCATGCATACAGGTTGCTCGATATTTTACCGCCATCTTGGATTTCATTAAACGTCTCTTGCGTGAGTTTACTATTGCATTTTATGACTTTCTGATGCTACCAATGGACTTTTCAGGGGATTTTACATGAGATTGCACACTCCTGTAGCGCTGTAGCAAAACTTTGCAACAGAACCATTGCTCACAGTGGCGTCGCGTGCAATTTGGCAGTAATGTATTCTATCCATTTAAACTCATGTAAAAGATCGAATTCTGGGGGTGCACAGTGCACAAGTAAAATTCGATATATTTAATGAGTTTAAATGGAGCAGTTGCATTGTTGCCAGATGGCACGCGACGCCACTGATTGCTCATAATCTTGATTTTTGTCCATGAAAAAATGTCCTGGAAATTCCTTACTTCGTCCCATAGTGCGCCGCCATGCAGTGTTAGACTGCCCCCTAATTTAAATTGTAATGCTCGTTTGATGCGGGGGGGGGGAGCGATAAATCCAACTTTTCATCTCCGTTCTGACCTGGCAACACTGTAAAGTTAAATTGTTGCTCACTAATATTTCCGACGGATCTCAACTTCCTCAATCCTCCCGCAGCTCTAAACTACTCTAAAGTCATTACTCTTCGCTCCGCTCGTGCCGAGTTTTCATTTATTTAATTTTGCTTCAATTTTAGAATTTTTGAGCTCCATTTCCTGCCATCCAATTACAGCCTGAGGCTTACAACAAAATATTCGTTCACCTGTAATAGTGACACGTACTGACACGAACCATCCGATGGCATAGATTATGTCGATACGACATTTTCTTAACAGTGACAGCTTCCCGAGAGGCTGCATGTTATAATATGTCGTCCTTGTAACCAGGTTTTCTAGAGGTTAAAATAAGGCTTTTTTTTTCCTGAAAACATGTGTCAAAAAAGCTACCCTTTTGAGCTACAGCCTCCCAAAGTTTTAAAACTTGATGTTTTTTTTGGAATAGCGACCACCATTATGAACCTATTGCCATGAAAATTGGTGTCCCTAGGTAATTTTGCATGGAGAATCCATTAATGATCTCGAAAAATTCAGAAACTAGGTGTGGCAGTACTTTTCAGGCAATCTTGTATCTTGAAGGGCTCAAATTTTATGTTACGGATTAGAAAGTTGATGAAATTTGGTCACCTTTTTTTTTTTTTTCGATCGAGGCGTTTTAAACGAGATAATCGCTCCACAAGGAGGATAAGTCAGCGCTTTAACCATGAAGAGCGGCAGGAAGTATGCAACCCGCGCGCCGCCCCTCCGATGCTACTTCAGACCGCCCGCTACAGTACAAGCGCTGACTTTTCACCTTGTGCAGCGGTTATCTCGCTTAAAACGCGTCGTATCGAAAAAATAAAGAGGACCAAAATTCTTTCTAGTAGTTGTTCCCATCTAACAATAGTAATATTATTCAAATTTCCAATCCGTAACATAAAATTGAAGATACAATTGAAGATACAAGATTGCCTGAGAGTAGTCAGACCTTATTTCCGAATTTTTCGATGTCACTAATGGATTCTACACTTAAAGTTACCGCGGGTCACTTATTTTAATTATATTTGGTTATTAATGGTGGTCGCTTTTCCAAAGAAAGCATCGATTTGTCAACAACTTTGGGGGGCTGCAGCTCAAAAGGGGCCATTTTCGGACACATGTTCATAGAATAAAAAAGTCTTATTTTGACCTCTAAAATATGTGGTTACACGGATGACTTATGTTTATGATACACCCTGTAATCTGTATACTATTTTATCCGTTTAATTTGGTTTAGTTTAACGAGCCATACCTCTAGAGGGGCTAAGGCAGTGGCGTCGAGTGCCATCTGGCAACAATGCAACTGCTCCACTTAAACTCATTAAATATATCGACTTTTCCTTGTGCACTGTGCACCCCCTGAATTCGATATTTTACATGAGTTTAAATGGATAGAGTATATTGTTGCCAAATTGCACGCGACGCCACTAGGCTAAGGCATGTTAAAAGTCCAAACTCAAAGTGAGGAAGCGTGGGCCATTTGATTCTGGCGTGTTTGCCTCATTTTCTTTAAACCTTAAACCAATTATATTGTAATAAAATTGATTCAGTGGAAAGCGGTTTTATGTGTTTTAGAGCGGCTATCTTGACACAGAATTCTATTACAACTATCTTGGTGCGTAGCTTGAGGGAACAGGGGGTAGGCCCCGAGAAAATTGCAATAGAAGAAAATTTGGGGTAGAGAAGGAGAAAAAAAGTATCCTATACTCCAAAGTAAAAACTTTATTTTCTCCCCGTCATAACCCCTATGTATTGCTATCTCACCCTCATGGCTAAAACCGTATACACCACCATTTTTACGGTCACGTGGGTTTAAAATCATTCGGATTTCGTAAGTTTTTAGTGCGACGTCATTGTTATTTTTTGAGGTTTTTACATTCGAATCGACCCATGAATGGGTCTGTTGCACACCTCGGCTACAGCGTTTTAAAGTATCAATTCGTATGTAAAAAGCCGAGAAAATAACAATGGCAGCATCAAAAAACACTGAAATTTAGTATTAAACTCACAAATTGCGAAAAACACTAGACACTATTCACCCCTGTATCTTTCCACCTCGTGCACGATATTTCGCGAAATCAGCGCGGCACATTCAAATAATCACGGCCGAGGGTCATCACAGCTGACTTCATAAACAAATAAACAGTAAATACTGACGGCGTCTGCTCGAATTTTTACGTTTCAATATCCTCGAAAGGTTTTGAAAGGTACGGAGACCGACATTTGTGTCGAAAACTTATCAAAATGAAACAATAACTCACAGGAGTTCCAAGGATGATTCCAACTTCGATCATCATGCTTGGAACTCCTGTGTGTTATTGTTTCATTTTGATAAGTTTTCGACACAAATGTCGGTCTCCGTACCTTTCACAACCTTTTGTGAGGAATTGAGGATATTGAAACGTAAAAATTCGAGCAGATGACGCCGCGCCGTCAGTATTTACTGTTTATTTGTTTATGAAGTCAGCTGTGATGACCGTCGGCCGTGATTATTTGAATGTGCCGCGCTAATTTCGCGAAATATCGTGCACGTGGTGGAAAGATACAGGGGTGAATAGTGTCTAGTGTTTTTCGCAATTTGTGAGTTTAATACTGAATTTTAGTGTTTTCTGATGCTGCCATTGTTATTTTCTCGGCTTTTTACACAGGAATTGATACTTTAAAACGTTGTAGCCGAACTGTGCAACAGACCCATTGCCTGTGGCAAAAGTGAGCAACAAGACCATTTTTTACATGTATTTGTCAGAAAATATATAAAAAAAAGACTATAGCTGTGGAAGATTGGGGGAGGGGGGGGGGAGCAAAGCGGCGACATTTCAATTTTTGTTTCCTCGGTATGACTTGGACTCTCCTCTCTGTCTCCAAAAACGGCAGTCGTCGACAATCGCACAGAAAACGGCCGAGTGTTTTCTTTCTTTTATCCCCCGTGCGCAAATGAGATATATAAAAGCAAATTCTTGGAATCTGTAAAAACTCAATTTCTCCGGCAAAAGTGGAGAGATTTACATACTCCGAGCTCGAGCTCGACTCAGGCGTTTAGGGACGCATACGTAAAGCGCACAGCTCCGTCATCGCTTCAAAGAGGGATGAAAAAAAAAAAGAAAAAAAAAAAAAGAAAAAAAGTAGCCTCGACTGTCGCATGTCGGAGTCTGTTTACAAGTTCCAATCCCCTTGATCCCTTGCCATTTTCCCGGCGAGCGTTGAGTGTTCGCAATTTGCCGTGGAGTCACTCTTTGCAGACTCATCACGTACATTTATGTAGACATATGTATATAACGTTAGCTCAAAGCGAGCTTTTAACTTTATCATAACTTCCGCACCGCGCGACGGGACACAGAGCAACATTTCCGTCGTGAACAAGTGTTGAAAGTTATTACTCATGTCGCAAAAGGCAACCGGTGCCGAGATATTTTCTCTTTATTGTCACGTGAGTCATGTACCTGTGTTGTCAAATTTAATGGATAAAGGGATCACTATACCGTTGCTTTTGTCTTATTTTACAAGCATTGCGATGTTAAGGTGAAACGCGTCCAAACAACGTCTCTATCAACGCACATACGGTCAAACTAGTTAATGATGCTCGCTTTGACAAGGAGATAACTATTCCTACGCAATCGCGTTGGTTTTGCCTACTACAAAAAATGAAGGCGTTTCAAAAAGTGTACCGCTGCTTTCCAGTTCCATTGATCCCAAAGAAAAAATTCCCAGGAGAAAACGGTCAAGCTAGTTATCGACACTCGCTTTGACAAGGAGATAACTATTCCTACACATCCGCGTTGGTTTTGCCTACTACAAAAAATGAAGGCGTTTCAAAAAGTGCACCGCTACTTTCAGCTCCACTGATCCAAAAGAAACAATTCCCAGGAGAAAACGGTCAAGCTAGTTACTGACGCTCGCTTTGACAAGGAGATAACTATTCCTACACAACCGCGTTGGTTTTGCCTATTACAAGAAATGAAGGCGTTTCAAAAAGTGTACCGCTGCTTTCCAGTTCCATTGATCCAAAAGAAAAAATTCCCAGGAGAAAACGGTCAAGCTAGTTATCGACACTCGTTTTGACAAGGAGATAACTATTCCTACACATCCGCGTTGGTTTTGCCTACTACAAAAAATGAAGGCGTTTCAAAAAGTGCACCGCTACTTTCAGCTCCACTGATCCAAAAGAAAAAATTCCCAAGAGAAAACGGTCAAGCTAGTTACTGACGCTCACTTTGACAAGGAGATAACTATTCCTACACATCCGCGTTGGTTCTGCCTACTATAAAAAAATGAAGGCGTTTCAAAAAGTGTACCGCTGCGTTCAGTTCCATTGGTCCAAAAGAAACAATTCCCAGGAGAAAACGGTCAAGCTAGTTACTGACGCTCGCTTTAACAAGGAGATAACTATTCCTACACAACCGCGTTGGTTTTGCCTACTATAAAAAATGAAGGTGTTTTAAAAAGTGTACCGATGCTTTCAGTTCCATCGGTCCAAAAGAAAAAATTCCCAGGAGAAAACGGTCAAGCTAGTTATCGACACACGCTTTGACAAGGAGATAACTATTCCTACACATCCGCGTTGGTTCTGCCTACTATAAAAAAATGAAGGCGTTTCAAAAAGTGTACCGCTGCGTTCAGTTCCATTGGTCCAAAAGAAACAATTCCCAGGAGAAAACGGTCAAGCTAGTTACTGACGCTCGCTTTAACAAGGAGATAACTATTCCTACACAACCGCGTTGGTTTTGCCTACTATAAAAAATGAAGGTGTTTTAAAAAGTGTACCGATGCTTTCAGTTCCATCGGTCCAAAAGAAAAAATTCCCAGGAGAAAACGGTCAAGCTAGTTATCGACACACGCTTTGACAAGGAGATAACTATTCCTACACAACCGCGTTGGTTTTGCCTGCTATAAAAATTGAAGGCGTTCCAAAAAATGTATCACTGGTTTCCAGTTCCATTCATCCAAAAGTGAAACAAAACATCTTGGAGAAAGCAGTCAAGCTAGATATTGACACTCTTTGACAAGGAGATAACTATTCCTACACATCCGCGTTGGTTTTGCCTACTACAAAAAATGAAGGCGTTTCAAAAAGTGTACCACTGCTTTTCAGTTCCATTGATCCAAAAGTGAAACAAAAACTCTTGGAGAAAGCAGTCAAGCTAAATATACGGTTACTCGCTTTGACAAGCAGTTCTCGCGTGGCTGTACTGTTTTTACCCTTCCCCCTCCTTCCATATCCCTCCTAAGAAATAAATTTGTTTCAAAACTTGGACGCAGTTCTGCTTGATGAAAAGGTGGAAACATTTTTGCTACAACGAAACTGAGGCTTGAACATACTTTGATTCACTGTGCGCCAGTAGCGTAGCGTGCAATTTGGCAACGTTGTAGTTCGTCCATTTGAACCCATGAGAAAGATCGAACTATTGAGTGTTCGGTGAACACCTTCGCATTTGACCGTTCACATGGGTTTAAATGGACACAATACAACGTTGCCAAAATGCATGCTACTCCACTGCTGAGCGCCTGAACCAAAATACATGGGAATAAGTGGGAAAAATTACACTTTAAACCTGACCTAAAAATCCTCCATGGTGGTTACGCAGGTAACGGTAACTCATTAGACTGTCACTCTAG
This sequence comes from Trialeurodes vaporariorum, assembly GCA_011764245.1. NCBI lineage: Eukaryota > Metazoa > Arthropoda > Insecta > Hemiptera > Aleyrodidae > Trialeurodes > Trialeurodes vaporariorum. The sequence continues at coordinate 53,703,439 of VMOF01000220.1, forward strand.
ATAAATATGTATAGCTCGTTGATGTGGAAGTTTGGTGAAGGGAGGAGGGTGAGTAGGATAGGATAAGTTTTCTTCTTCTTTTTTTTCTGTCTTAAATTCGCAGCTCATTCGTCATCTTTGGTGAAGAACCACCAAGCAACCTTCCATTAAATTACGCTTCAATTACAAATAATATTAATTCAAATATCGAATCAAGGTCGTGCTGCGCATCTAGTTTTGTAGTTGGCACTTATTAGTGTTACTTTTGTTGTTGGTAACTCATGATTGATCAGACAATTAGCGGCCAATCCCTCGGCTGCGTCGTAGTTTTCGAACGTTTTCCCTTTACATAGAACCTAAACTGAGGTAGAGGTAATCAGAAATTTACTCGCTCGTATAGTTCTACTCTCATTATACAGGGTGTTTGATGAGCCATAAAACATCTACAGGGTGTATAATGAGCCATAAAACATCTGAATATTTCGGCTCATAAATCTAGCTAAAATGTAGTGGTTTGCCTCATTCTGCACCATTTTGCAAGGAGAGTTATTTGAAATAGGTTTTATAACTCCGCGTCTCAGAAGGGACGAACTCTTGCTATTTCAATGGAGCAGTTGCAAGGGTCTGAAATACCAACATTATAAAATTTCCGTCGTCGGCCATCTTTTGGCGCTCGTGGTGCACGCATGCACTGGTTGACTTGCCCGTTTGAATGCCATCTTGGACTTTTTTGAAATGTCTTTTGTGGGTTCGTAGGTAAGTGGATTTTGAGACTTTTAGATGCTTTCAATCAAAACGATTCTTACGCGGTTTTACGTATGAAATGACTCTACACAAAGCTGCAGCAAAAGTTTGCAATAGACTCATTGTGATGGAATATGGGCCGGATTATGGAACTGATATACATTGAAGAAAGGTTAAATAGATAGAAACGAAATAAATGTATCCCCCCCCCTTTCTTGGTGAGTAGTTACTTAAAAACACTGCAACCTAAGGATCTATTGTGACCAGGTTTTGTCTAGGGTTACTCCTCCCAAAAACCTTCCCCCTGATCAGCTCAAGAAGGATGATGGGTAGTATCCCTAGTCCTAGACAGTCTTCCCAGGAGTTCAATCCTAGGATGTCGTGCCTTCTGTTCAGCGCCTCACAATAAAAAACTATGTGTTCTGCTCTCTTTTTCCACAATGAATGTATTTAGAGGAACTTTAAAATTAAGGAGTACAGTGAACGCTCGATAGTTCGAATCCGAAGGGACCCGCGACCCATGGTTTTCTTCGAATTTACGAGAGTTCTAATTGACGAAGGTAGATGAAACAAAGGGTGTGCTACGAGCCCCAAAAACCTTATTTCACAAGGTGAATGTATGAGATTATGAAGGGTTGGGTTTGGATTTCTTAATGTCCGTTAAAGCCCGTGCCACACCTAAGCGAACGCGAACGCTGGTTTGCGTTCGCTCTGGTGTGGCATACCTTGCGACGCGACGCGACGCTACGTATCCTGCACGGAACATCTTCCCGCTTTTGTCCATTTGTAATCCGTGTAGTTTATGTTATTATTTCCCCAAAAACGTGACCATTTCATAGTCAAAGCTATTAGAAACCTACCCTCTTATTTTTTCTGATATTTATAATGTCATTGATTCCTAAATAAAAAGAAGTGGAGCGTCGCTTGGTTTATTGTGCTTTTTATGATTCTGAATTATTACAAAAAATACAAAAAATGGTTTTTTTAACAGCCTAAACGATGGACGGGACATTCATTGGTCAATATCTACCCATTACATCAGTGGAAGTCACCAATCAATAATGAAACACCTTAAATCCCTTGTGAAATGCCGAAACGTTCGCGAACGCGTCGCGTGCGCTGCGAACGTTCGCGTTCGCTCTGGTGTGGCCACTTGCATTGAAATACATGGCGCGGAATTTGTTCGTAGCGTTCGCGTTCGCTTAGGTGTGGCACGGGCTTAAAGGTTATAGACTGTGCACTCTGATTGTCTGGTAATTGAAAGAAGTTTTCTTCATCAGAATCTCACGCGAAAACATTTTGAAATCAGGACTTTTTTGTACGAACAGACCTTCTGTTCAGCGGCGAGGCGTGAAAGGCTTTTCTCCATTTAAACTCGCCAAAAAAGTCGAACACTTCAGTCATCGGCGATGACCAGGCATTTCGACTTTTCTAATGTGTTTAAATGGGAAAAAGGAACGTTGCCAAATCGCACGCCTCGCCGCACTATGGTCCAGGAGCTGGATTTAGGCGGACATGAGGCAAAATTTCAAGGTGCAGGAAATGGAAATTTGGCATCATGTTATCAGTGTGTATATGTTCGAGGAGTGTTATCTCAATTTTCATCTGCTGATCATGATAAGGGAGGAAGGGGGAGGGGTATTGATGTAGCGCGCGCATAGCGTGTGTTTTTACTGACTGATTTTTAGCACGCAAAATGGTGTCAAAAAGTGATGTGTAACTCAAGTTTGGGGCGAGTTTTGGGGAAACCACCACTTTTATGGATAACAATGGATACTTCTGATGCTGAATCAAGCCCTGTTTTATACTTCTGATTCAAATGTTTAACCCTTTAGTGACATCGAACTTGTCTCTTAAATTTGCCCAAAATTCATGATTCATATGGACCTAAACTTCATTTCCGTGGATTTCCGCGGGATGAATTTTGTACTAATTTGTCGATCATACATCAGGCTTTAATTTACTTGAGAGTTTTGCTGCGTAAAACTGCGTAGAACGCTGAAATGATTTTTTTACTATGAGCTAGTCGCACTTTTAATTTGAAATGTTTTCACATAACCTCTGTCATGACGCATAACGGGCGGCAGATAGAATCACTGTCACGGCATGGCTCTTATCAGATAGACTCGGATCTAGCTTATGTTAGCGACGTTGTCAAATCTAACCAGAAAATACCATATTTACGAAGGCAGCGTTGCCAAATTTCACTATTAAATTACGAATATTTGTCTAAAATTTCCCTAAATTCATAACTCGCATTGGCCAACACTTTTTTCCGACAAAGTTCCATGCACGAATTTGGTATTAACAAGTCGAATATACACCTGGCTTCAAAGTAATTAAGAGTTTTAATGCGTAGACTTGCATAAAGCGCTGAAACAAATTGTTTCTTGGGGTTTGTTTTACTTTTATTCATTGGTGGTTTCTTCTAATCGTTGTTATGAAGCATAATGGTCGATAGAGAAAATCATTGTAATAGTATGACATTTATTAGATAGACTAGGCGCTGGCTCACGTTAGCAACGTTGCCAGAGATAACCAGAAAATTCCATATTTATTAAGGCCGAGGGAAATTGTAGGCAAATATTCGTAATTTAATAGTGAAAGCAACGCTGCCTTCGTAAATATGGTATTTTCTGGTTAGATTTGACAACGTCGCTAACATAAGCTAGATCCGAGTCTATCTGATAAGAGCCATACCGTGACTGTGATTCTATCTGCCGCCCGTTATGCGTCATGACAGAGGTTATGTGAAAACATTACAAATTAAAAGTGCGACTAGCTCATAGTAAAAAAATCATTTCAGCGTTCTACGCAGTTTTACGCAGCAAAACTCTCAAGTAAATAAAAGCCTGATGTATGATCGACAAATTAGTACAAAATTCATCCCGCGGAAATCCACGGAAATGAAGTTTAGTTCAATGTGAATCATGAATTTTGGGCAAATTTAAGAGACAAGTTCGATGTCACTAAAGGGTTAAACATTTGAATCAGAAGTACAAAACAGGGCTTGATTCAGCATCAGAAGTATCCATTGTTATCCATAAAAGTGGTGGTTTCCCCAAAACTCGCCCCAAACTTGAGTTACACATCACTTTTTGACACCATTTTGCGTGCTAAAAATCAGTCAGTAAAAACACACGCTGCGCGCGCTACATCAATACCCCTCCCCCTTCCTTCCCCATCATGATCAGCTGATGAAAATTGAGATAACACTCCTCGAACATATACACAATGATAACATGATGCCAAATTTACATTTCCTTCACCTTGAAATTTTGCCTCATGTCCGCCTAAATCCAGCTCCTGGACCATAGTGCGCCGCTGCCTCTCTTTTATCCGCCCTTTTACCGAAGCACTCCTCAATTGAGGTTGGGACATAATGTTCTGTTCACGTTTGGAGGAAATCTCAATGTTGGTACGGACTATCCTTGAGATTTCCTCCAAATCTCAACATTTTCCATCCTCCATTTCCAATTCCCTCAATAAACTTCCCTTCCATTTTGATTAATTCAACCTTTTCTTAATTATTAAATCAAATCCATAATCCAATCTTTCACAATCCCCCATTTAACGCATATTTATCTTATTGAATCTTCCTCTATTTTGACCTCGACATCCATTTTATTCAGTGGCGTCGCGTGCAATTTGGCAACACTGCATTCTACCCATTTAAACTCATGTAAAAGGTCGAATTCAGGGGGTGCACAGTGCACAAGGAAAATTCGATACACCTAAGGAGTTTAAATGGAGGAGTCGCATTGTTGACCGATGGCACGCGACGCCACTGATCTTATCCTCCTTGTATTTCAAATAAAATTCGGCTCTATAAGCGCAGAAAAGAAGGAAAGCTTTTTCTATAAAACTAAACCAATCTAAGGATCTTTTCTAGGTGACTAAACATTTGAGAGGGGCCTTCGAAAACTGACGATGAGGCCGGGCATTAGATAAAAGGGTCATAAAAAATAAATGAATTAAGGAGAAACTAATGACCGGAGGGGTGGAGGGAGGGGGGGGGAGATAAATTTGATTCGTAAAAAAAAAGAACGAAAACGAAAACACACACATCTTGCAAACAATGCGAGAACATTGAAGAACGCATCAACAACGGTAGTTAGAGACAAGCAGCGCGAGCTATCGGCGTGTGCCGGCCGTGTGGTCACGCGATCTGCTCATAAGGAAAAAGATAATTCTGGGTGCGTGTCCCGTATTTGTTTGCTCTTGTCTTATGCGGTGGCAAAACTCTTTGCACATTTATAATTTGGGCTCATAATCGTGGGGGCCATTAACAAGAATGCGAGAAAAAAGGTCCATGAAAAATATCCAACCGCTCGCTCATAAATGATAAAGGAGTATTGATCAGACTCCTACAGTATGTACTTACATCCATCCACAATTCCCAGAGCTGCCGATTTGCGTAGATTTAATGACATTTTGAAATTCACCGGAGATTCCACCGGTTGAGAAAAGATTACAGAGTTTAGTTCAGAGTATGTCTGTAGTGCTCGAAAATACTAGCGTCTTTTATCTTTTCTCAACCGGTATATTTTAATTAATTAACGGCGTTTCCACCCATTTAGAAAAGATTGCAGATCAGAGTATTTTTGTGCGTTACAGTCATACTCTGAACTAAACTCTGTAATCTTTTCTCAACCGGTGGATTCTTCGGTGAATTTCAAAATGTCATTAAATCTACGCAAATCGGCAGCTCTGACAATTCCACATCATCGGAGCAGTCGTTTTCTTGGTGCTTCCAGCACAGAATAATACAATCAGAACGGAAACTCCCATAAGAGCCAATGGAAGCAAGTTTGGAATTTAACGGCACCAATAGGCAACGCTGTGGTCCTATATCCCAACATGGCGGACGTGAGTGATTTGTGTTGAAACTCATTTATTTCTGTAAATTCTGGAAAGAAATCATAAGTTTCCAGCCTTACTTTTATTCTAATGGCATTTCCGAATGAAAATTTCGCGGATCATGTCCTATCTTTTTTTTTCGCGCGCGAATCCAGATGTAAACATCCTATATCCCAACATGGCGGACGCGAAATGAATTTGCTTCAAAATCCGACAGAGTTTCCGTTCTGATTGTATTATTCTGTGCTTCCAGTGACGCAGCGTGCGAGTTGGCAACGTTGTAATGTGTCCATCCCATTTAAACCCATGTGAACGGTCGAATGCAAAGGTGTTCACCGAACACCCAATAGTTCGATGTTTTTCATGAATTTAAATGGAAGCACTGCAAAGTATCCAATTGGGTCTGTTGCAAACTTTTGCTACAGCGCTATAGAGTCATCAATCTCTTGTCAAATCGCGTGAAAATTCCATTCGTGGCAGCAGAAAGTCATAAAATGCAATAACAAACTCACAAGAGGCATTTAACTGAAATTCAAGATGACGGTAAAATATCGAGCAACCTGTTTGCAAGCACCATGAACATCCAAGATGGCCAACCTCATGACATCGATCACAACCAATCACAACGCAAACAAACTTATAACCTCCGATGCTGTGAGGTTGTTAATGTTGGCCATCATGGATGTTCACGGTGCGTGCACACAGGTTGCTCGATATTTTACCGCCATCTTGGGTTTCAGTTAAACGCCTCTTGTGAGTTTAATACTGGATTTTATGACTTTCTGATGCCACCAATGGACTTTTCACGTAATTTTACTTCAGATTTAACATTCTATATCGCTGTAGCAAAAATTTGCAACAGACCCATTGCACGCAACGCCGCAGGGTGCTTCATACAATTTTTCAATGGGTCTGTTGTAAACTTTTGCGACGGTTCTATGTAAGGTTGCTCCCTGTGTAAAATCACTAGAAAATAACGTTGAGAGCATCAGAGAGAAGTGGCGGCTCGTGCGATTTGGCAACAGTGTTTTTATCCCATTTAAATACATGGAAAACAATCGAAACTCGAGGAGGCTGCCAGCCTCCGCTTGAATCGATTTTTTACCTAAGTTTAAGTGGAAAAAATGCATGGTTGCCAAATCTCACGGGCCGCTACTGTCAGAAAGTTCCAACATCTACTCACAAACTCAATAAATTCGTTTGACAAAATGGGTCTGTTGTAAACTTTTGCTACAACAATTAAGAGTGTTTAATCTAATGTAAAATCGCCTGAAAAGTCCTTTGGTGACATCAGAAAGTCATAAAATGCACTAATAAACTCACAAGAGGCGTTTAATGAAATCCAAGATGGCGGAGAAATATCGAGCAATTTGTATGCAATATGCATGCACCACGAACATCCAAGGATAGCCAACCTCACAATATCGATCACAACCAATCACAACGTAAACAAACACTTAACCTCTACCTCCAGTGAGGTTGTCAAAGTTGGCCATCCTTGGATGTTCACGGTGCATGCATACAGATTGCTCGATATTTCTCCGCCATATTGGATTTCATTAAACGCCTCTTGTGAGTTTATTATTGCATTTTATGATTTTCTGATGCCACCAATAGACTTTTCAGGTGATTTTACATTAGATTATACACTCTTAATCGTTGTAGCAAAAGTTTGCAACAGACCCATTACCAGATGGCGGTTGAATGAAAAGGTGACAATGGGTTTGTTGCGCACTTCGGCTAGAGCGATTTAAAATATCAATTCACATGTTAAAAGACGTAAAAATAACCATGACAGCATCAGAAAACACCAAAATTCATCAATAAACTCACAAATTGCGAAAAACACTAGACACTATACATACATACTCACCCCTATGCATCTTTCCCCCACGTGCACGATATTTCGCGGGGTTAGCGCGGCACATTCAAATGATCATGGCCGACTGTCATATCACAGCTGACTTCATAAACAAATAAACAGTAAACATTGACGGCGTCTGTTCGAATTCTTACGTCTCAATGTTCTCAATTCCTCACAATCGGTTGTGAAAGGTATGGAAACTGATATTTTGTGTCGACAAATTATCAAAATGAAACAATAACACTCAGGAGTTCCAAATATGATTCCAACTTCAACCATTATCCTTGGAACTCCTGGGTGTTATTGGTTCATTTTTATAATTTTTCGTCGCAAATATCGGTTTCCGTACCTTTCTCAACCTGTAAAGAAGAATTGTTGAGAACATTGAGACGAAAGAATTTGAACAGACGCCGTTGCCGGTGTTTATACTGTTTATTTATTTATGAAGTCAGCTGTGATGACAGTCGGTCATGATTATTTGAATGTGCCGCGCTAACCCCGCGAAATATCGTGCACTTGGTGAAAAGATATATACAGGGGTGAATAGTGTCTAGTGTTTATCGCAATTTGTGAGTTTAGTAATGAATTTTGGTGTTTTCCGATGCTGTCATTGTCATTTTTACGACTTTTTACACATGAATTGATACTTTAAAACGCCCCAGCTGAAGTGTGCAACAGACTCATTCTGAAGGAGTGTCCCTAGCAAAAATAGTTCATACAGTTCCTTAAAAGTCCATCAATGGGGCAGTTGCAAGGGTCTAAAATGTTGAGTTTTTAGTAAAGAAAATGAAAGTACTAGATGAGCTGAGAACAAAGATGCCTTTGGTTTCTCCTCAAGTCCCATTGTTCCGGAGATGAGATTTTGGCCCGAAATACATTGTTTTAAATGGGAATTCCGCGTAGTGACGTCACTACACACACGATTTTGTACAACTTTACACGTCTGTATCTCCGAAACCGGGACACTTATGAAAAAACCGAAGGCACCATTGTTCTCAGCTCATCAAGTACTATCATTTTCTTCATAAAAAACGCAACATTTCAGACCCTTGCAACTGCCCCATAGAGGGTTTTAGTAATGGCGACTGCCGGTGATGAGCGTTCCAAACAAAGCCGGTTTGTCTCTCTCGCTTTCACGTGACCCCTATGTACTGCCATCTCACTCTAATTTCGAAAATCGTTTATAGAGACTTATTTTGTGAAATTTTATGGCAGAAATGAATTCCTCGAGGCATTTTAATGCGATTTTGATAATAATATGTCGTAAAACAAGGCCCTGTATACTAATTTCGATACTAGAAAGAGATGGATATACATGGGGGTCACGGGAGAGTGAGTGAGATAGTTTGGAACGCTACGCGAGTTTTATCACAACCGATTGCGACCGATGAGTGCTTTGTTGTGGTTGTTGGCTAACCGTTGACTTCGCACTATACAGAGTTGGATAATGGATATGTATGGATCCATATAGATATGTATATGTTGATATCCTTACAGATCCAGGCATATATACATATATACGCACCTTCGTACCCCTCTGTCAAGTGTCAATCGTCAATCCCTATTCGAATGTGTTACTCAAAGAAATTAGAAGTAATTTATTTAGCTTCCTCTTCTCCAATATAAAAAATTAACAATTTGTTCTTACCATTAAAAAAAAAAAAAAAAAAAAAAATCAGCATCTTACTGTGACGAGAAAGAATTTGGCAAAAAAATATGTATGTATACGATTTGAGCGTTAAGAGCGCGAAAGGAGTACGTGGGGGGTCACAGGTCACGTAAGAGTGAGAGAGATAGTTTAGAACGATTAACGAACTTTTTCTTCGGATGACGTCATCACTGAAACCGTTGAAATATATTTATAATTTATATTATTTATATTTCAAATATCTTTGAAATACCGTTAAGAATATCGCGCACTATCGGACCTTTCGTATCCGTAGAGGTTATGCATCCGAACCGTCAGATTTCGCGGATTCGGAAATCCCCAGTTATTGGAGACGCGCGCTAACATCACTGACCAACGAAATCAAACGTGACTCAGTGGGATTTTAACTAAAGCTTTTATAAAAGCTTTGAGATTCTTTAGGGAGCTCAAAAGAAGAAAAGCATAAATGATCGATTTCCGCTATCTAGTCCAAAAAAGCAGAATCAGCAGTGGCGAGGCGTGCGATTTGGCAACGTTTCTTTTTCCCATTTAAACACGTCAGAAAGGTCGAAATGCCTAGTCATCGCCGATGACTGAAGCACTCAACATTTTTGGTGAATTTGAATGGAGAAAATACATTGTTGTCAAATTTCACCCCTCGCCACTGAAAGTCAGCCCCTAGGACCTAGCATGTTCGTTCCTGCAACTGAAAACTTATTCGGTGTTCAAATTTTTACCGAAGTCTTTTTTTTTTCTCTGTGAAAGTCGATTTGGCCGGGGAGACGGAAAACGTGGATGGGTGATTCTGGGTGAATGAGAATTGCGAATTCAAAATGATTGATAAATAATCTGAGTCAGAATTGACGGTTGACCGACTCCCGTTTTCAATTAAACCATCGGGTCTGAAGGGCGCGCGCCCCTTCTACCGCACTCAAACACACAAACACACACACACAACCTCACCGCACACGTCCACACACTTTTACCCTTTTCATCTTTCAAAGTCGTGATGTGCGATTGTCAACCGGTGCCTTTCAGAACCACCGCGCTCACTACTCACCAATCACCAATCGCCAGTCAGAATCGAGATCTCGGACAATGCAATCCACCCTAGGCGTCCGGAACTTTTTCGATTTAGAAGTGCATTGTTTCGTGTCAACGTAACATCAATTCCTGCGGTCTCATTCGAATGCGAACCGACCGTCGCACATTGGAGCGAGTCAATGAGAAATGTCGGACATGGAAAATTTGACTTAAATCACAAAATTGAATGTTTTTAAGGTCAAAAAACAAACCTTTGTAAGGTGCTTTTTGTAGTAAATTTTACAATAAAACCGCAATGAAACCACTTTCTAACTTCTAGGTTAAGTATTAAAAAAGAGATAAGCATTTAAAGTCGCCACGCCATGTTCGGCTTTTCCCATTGACTCGCTCTATTGTGCGCCGACCGCGCTTCGGAACTATTTTTCAACCGCGGAATCGAGGAGTTTCCAATATATTTTCAATGATGACCAGTACAGTACGTACACGGCCACTCAGTGGGCGAAAATAATAGATTTGATGGTCAAAAATTGTTCCGCAATAATTACCTGCAATTACCATTTAAAAGCCTCAAGCGGGCTGATCGTTTATACCTTTACCTTAAACGGCTTAAACCAATAAGATGGGATTAATAATAATAATAAAAAAAAAAACGAGACAAATGAAACTAAATTCATAATAAGAGCCAATCTCTTGTATTAAAAATTAAAATGACTTTCATGAAAGCAGTGGCGTAGCGTGCAATTTGACAGCGTTTCATTGTGACCATTTAAACCCTTGTAAAAGGTCGAATGCGAAGGTGTTCACCGAGCACCCAGTAGTTCGATCATTTTAATGGGTTTAAATGGACGAACTGCAACGTTGCCAGATTGCACGCTTCGCCACTGCATGAAAGCCAAAGTCAGTAAAGGCCTCTCGATCAACAAGATCATCATCAGCGGCAGTGGCGTAGCGTGCAATTTGGCAACGTTGTGATTTGTCCATTTAGACCCGTGTAAAGGGTCGAATGCCAAGGTGTTCACCGAACACCCGATAGTTCGATCTTTTTGATGGGTTTACATGAACGAACTTCGACGTTGCCAGATTGCACGCTACGTCACTGATCAGTGGCACAGTTTAAGCTGAATATGGGGCTCTTGCAAGCTTTTCCTAAATATGATGACTGAGGAGTCGATTCTCGCATAGAAACATGTAAAAATAACGATGAGTTCACTTAGAAATCACGACATTCACGCTCAGAATCAGGCTCAATGGCGGAGAGACGCAGGTATCATGAGAGATGCCTATCTAAATTGAGACTTATCTCTGTATTTCCGTGGAGAAAGTAACGATACCTTCGTTTGAACCGCCACTATACGATCTTGCCGTTACATGCCGTTTTCTGAGTTCATTATACTGAATTTTATAGATTTTTTCTTGTGATTTACGCTGGTCTTTATATCAAATTGGACTATTCATTTGCTCTCAGCAAAAGTTTGCAAGAACCCTATTGTGTCCTATAAATCGATGATTTTTGACACTGTGCGCCGATAGCCAGCCGTGAACGTACTGATATGTGTAGATGTGGATATCAACACACTCTTGCGGACACTTCTTGCCTGCGTTTTTAAGGAATAAAGGACAGTGATTTATTGCCTTACCTACTGGTGATGGGTCATCAAGAGCCCTCCCCCCCCTCACTTCTTAACGTCGCACAGTGGTGCGAGTCAATGAGAGAGGTCGAACATGGCGTGGCGACTTTGAATACGTATATATTTGTAAATATGCAACATAGAAAGTTGTTTCAATGGTTTTTTTTTGTAAAAGTTCTTTCGAGAAGCACCCTTCATTGTTGGTTTTCTGTCGATAAAAACATTCAATTTTGCAGTTTTAGTCATTTGTTCCATGTCCGAAACCGCAAAACCGCAAAACGAAACTTTCTGATTTTTCGTGGATTTCGGACAAATTTTGTAAATTTTTGTCGAATGATATTAAAAATTCCGACATTGTTGGTGTTGGAAAAGCATCGCTTGCTTTTCTAAGAATATGCCTGTTTTGAAAAATTAATTCACCAGCTGCACTGAAAAATTTTCTCCTAAAAGATTTTGGGTCTAAAAGTCTGAGGGAGTTTGCTGAAGATAATTGAAATCGTCATCAAAACGTGTTGCGGTAGGGACCGGTAGAGTCCCTATATCCCTTCACTGCATGATATTTTTTTTTTCTCAAGCAAATGTGGATTTTTCAATGTATTAGGTGGTCAAATACCTGGGAAAAATAGTGAAAAAAATAATTTGACGGTTTTTCGGTCAAAATTATCTTTTTTCTATTTTTTACTCGTTTTTACAAGTGATATAACACCATAAGAAATGGCGGGAATTTTTTTTATTTTTATTTTTTTAAATTTTTAATTTTTTTTTTTTTTTTTACTTTAATTGGATTTTTCAAAAAGCCAATGCCGGAAACTTTATAAAAATAATCAAAATGAGGTCAGTTTGGATACGGGGGCAAGTTTCCCCCCTGACATGATTTCGATCACGAACCCTTCACTGCATGATGTTTTCTTTCAGCCAATTTTTTTTTTTTTTTTGTGTGAGCTCAAAACATACCTTCTCCCGCGTTGACACACCATGCGCCGAAGGCATATCTCAAAACCTGTACTTATTTTATATGAGCGTTTGAAGAATTTGTTCCACCGGTGGAACACCATGCAGTGAAGGGATATACTATGAGAGTTGCGCCAATGCCTTCAAAATGAAGATGAAGAATCGGACCAATGGAGCCCCCAAGAGGCAAAATACATATGGCGGATGGCCATTTGCCTCTGCGTTGTTGCCGCTATTTTGCTATCTCTTACAGGTTAGGTTCTGATTCTCGACAATAACGGTCGTTATTGAAAGAGATAATGTTCTCCGCAGAATAACATTCAAGTAGAGGAAAAATTAACAAAAATTACCGCGGTCACTGTTACTTCAAATGTGCACGGAAAAAAAAGATCAGTGAAAATAACCATACGGATACCTGATTTTGGCACCTGCTAGATGTTATGGCAAACTTGACCAGAAGTATGGTACATTTACCGATACTTTGAGTAAATTCGACATGCAATCGGGTAACATCACCTAGTACCTAGTCAAAACATAGTATACTTCTGGCCAAGTTTACCATAACATCTAGCAGGTGCCAAAATCAGGTATCCGTATGGTTATTTTCACTGATCTTTTTTTTCCGTGTGTAATGGAGGCGAGTTCGCGAAAAGTAAATAAACCCTCCGCCATTTGCATTTGCTTCTTGGAGATTTCTTGGCGGCCTAAATCTGAGAGCCAATCAGAAATGGATTCAGCAGTGGCGCAACTCTCATAGTATACTTATAGGGACTCAAGGGACCGCCCCCCCTCCACCCCAGAGGACACCACTCCGTGACAGAGCGTCGTTGGGAACCGGGCCTCAGGGTGGCCATTGAAAGAGAGAAAGGAAAAAATGTTGCAAAATTATTTTGTTGAACACTTATTGTTCCCTTTTCCCCCTTTTTTCCTTCTATATCTAAAGCCTCCCGGAAGAGGAGGCGTCAGCCTCAGCTGACTTTCTCTGATTTAACATCTCAACATCTTTGAACATTGTAATTGCTTTCAAAGTAAGACACTATTTTCAAAAATTTGTATTTTTTTGTTTACTTCGTTTTTTGTTTTATTTTTTAGCTTTGCATTACGTTTAACTTCATGGGAGAAGCCTTCTTATATTCCTCATTCTTCAAACCTATATTTTTTAAATGGGGTGAATAATCTCAAGCAAATCTCAAGCCAAGGTCATTCCCATGAGGGGTTTTCGTTGAGTCTCTGAATTGCGCCGTAAGGTAAACACCCCGCAGTAGCCGGCACCCCTAAAATTTGCACCAGTACCCGGCACTAATTTTCACAATGTGAAAAATATTAGTTTAGTGCAAGTTTTTGTGTTTTTTTGCGTGTTTTTTTCGAGTGTTTTACACTTGAGGCCTCAGAAAAAAACTACGCAAAACACCAGTATTGACATAACTAAACTAATACTATAAAGTACAAATACTAAATAATAATATTAATACTAATAAATGGGTGCCGGCTACTAGGGTGTTTACCTTAATTCCATCTTGAATATCCTGACTATTCTATTCCTGGATGTGCGTAAAACACAACTTAATGCAAGCTATCCCCCGAAGAAAAAAAGGATACTGCCTCATTGGCACTAGCGGATCTAGAAAATTTCCCTTCTCTCTCTATTCCAATTAGAACGCAGGTGTTTGAAAAGAATAGAAGAGGGGACCAGAAATCACGTGACTGCCCCTAATCTGTCTTTTTCTGACACACAAGCTGAAATGGGGAAAGAGAGAGAAGGACAGATTTCTGGATCCGCCAATGCTCATTGGTTAAATTTTTGATGTTCACCGATGAAGCATCGCGTCGCGTCGTTGCGCGTTGGTCGGTATATATATCATTTTAATCGGGTTGTTTGCGTGTCGAGAGGAGATATAATACCAGGGCGCGATCATGGACACGCCAATCTATTGTGTAAAAGTGGGGAAGAGAAAAGGAAGGTATGACAAAAACACGCGTGTCAGAGTCAATCAATAGCAGGCGTCATTCCATCGTGACTGTCCTATACCCGAAACATTTGAAAACTAAAACACATTTTAATGCTAAAAACTTAATCCCCCCCCCCGTTTTTTAGCGATGAGGAGGGTGGAGAATCTTTTTATCTGATTCTAATCGAGGTTAAATGAATATGATGTCATTCACGCAGTGGCGACGCGTGCAATTTGGCAACAATGTATTCTATCCATTTAAACTCATGTAAAATCTCGAATTCAGGGGGTGCACAGTGCACAAGGAAAAGTCGATATTTTTAATGAGTTTAAATAGAACAGTTGCATTATTGCCAGATGGCACGCGACGCCGCTGCATTCACGGCAAATAATGAGAATACTTACAAAGAAAAGATGAATACTACATTAAGATTGCCCATCACAGATAATTAGGCGTAATATCGTTTGAAACAACAGGAATATGACATAAATAACAGGAATAACAGTGGAGGAAAACAGGAGAGTACAATTCGCACACAGCTCTCAACAGGAGACATACTTTCTTCGTGTGTAATCTTTTCTCTAAGTTAAAACCTAGGATACGGGGTCACCAGAGGGTAATGTTGTATGTAATCTTTGCATACCTCATCATTGCACTATGGTCTGAGATCGTCAAAAAAGTGGACAAAAATCAGAAAGTAAATTTCTCATTAATTTATCATTTATAAACTTTCAAGACCAATTTTAATCGCAGAGAACACTTTTAACCCCTGATGGACCAAGCCCGAGTGTACTGGTTTTTCTCTTCTAGTCAATTTCACATTGTTCTAGTATCATGTTCTGAATAAACTTGATTCTGGGTGTTGAAACTTACGTATAAGGTTTTGTTCGGGCGCCTTCAAATCGTCGTATAGGCAATTCCAGCTCCCCCGAGTACGAACAGTTAACTACCTTCTCTTCACAGACGGAGGAGTGGGATTTTTTTGTGAACTAGCCTGGTCTGTAAAGGGTTAACAAGTAATTTAAACTATGAAATGTCACTGAAAAATTTAAATTAAGCTTAAATAATAGTCGAAAACGTTTATTTTTCATTAATTTTTTTTTCACTGATTTTTGGCTATTTACTTTCGATCTTAGACCATAGTGCATTGGAGAGGGGGCAGTGGCTGAGGTCACGTGATCATCGGAGGCACGTGGAAAAATAAAGTAGGAGGCCAGTGGCTGGAAAATGTAAAATCATCAACGATTTTTCTCTCTTTCTCTCTCTCCCCCCCTCTCTCTCTCTCTCTCTCTCTCTCTCTCTCTCTCTCTCTCTCTCTCTCTCTCTCTCTCTCTGTCTCTCTCTTTTTTTTTTTTGCTGTGGTCATTATGGTCATGGAATTTGACGATTTTTGGGATGCGCGAATGGCTCTAAAGTAGGTCACATGTCAGGCCCTTTTTTTAGCCCTTTTAGCTTTTTCAGCCCCCTCATCCCCCCCACATTTCTCAGAAAAGTGGTGGGGGCTACTGACTATCACCTCTAGCTCTCCAGACGCACCGCCTATGCACGTGATAGTCCAAGTCCCTCCTTCAATCCTTTTCCAACACATTTATTCTTATGGACAACGTGGAAGAAAGAGATACGTTTCTGAATGTGGCCACTGTGTATACTGTATAGTGTATATAGTATAGGGTGATTTCACGATAAATGCTTGTCGCCCGGCCGGTTAGGGGCTGTAGACATTTAAGTGAAGAATAAAAAGTTAAACAGCAATGGTTTTTCATCGAAACTTACCTTCCGAGGGAGGGAAAAAAATAACAGGGGCACAGGGGAAAAAAATCATCATTGCCGTTGGAATATGTATATCACACTTTTTCAGGCAGAATTCGTACACTGTTACTATCGCCAAACAGTAAAAAAGTGTACAAATTCTGCCTGAAAAAGTGTGATATATTCCAACGGCATAATGATAATTTTTTCCTCTATTATTTTCCCCCTCCATCAGACAGTAAGTTTTGATGAAAAACGACTGCTGTTTAACTTTTTATTTTTCACTTAATGGTCCACTGGAAAAAAGCGATAGTCATAATACCGCAGATTCTAGTCTTATTACCAGAAACACCACGATTGTGAACGACAGAAAGTCTAGTTCTTTGACTAGAAAATTCTGGTGTTAATACAGTATGGTCATAGAGTTAGAATTTCCTAAAAAATTTCAAGAACTATGGTACAAACACTAGAATTCTGGTAACTGTACCATCCCTTACATCGGCTCACATATTGTCATGCTTCTGGTAATCTTTTTTTTTTCAGTGTCCAAAGCCCCTGACTGGCCTGGTGACATGCACTTCCCGTCATCGTGAAATCACTCAGTATATCATTCAGCTGAATTTTTCGACCGTTCCTCTCTATTTCGAAACTTTACAAATAAACCGCGACTCTCAAAGAATTTCGAATCTCCCACGATCGCGCGGTGCATCCGAGATTATTGATCCTAATCATCTTTATATTTGTTTGCCTATTTATTGAATTAATTAGCGCTATATAATCTCGACCTAATGACGCGCTATACCTCGGCACGGTCTTTGTATAGGTAGCGTTTCATCTTTGGTCCAAGCGCGTTTCGGCGGTAAAGCAAGTAGCAACCACTCGGGTGTTTTAACGACCGAATATCACTTGGGTGCTAAAAATCTCAAGTAAACACCTGCCTCCTGAATTTACACAGCACTGACGTCCGAAGTGACGCGCGCTACCGTTTGAAGAATGTATCATGAAATTTAGTAGCAAATATTGGCACGATTTCGAGTTGATATTTTTAAACATCACCTAATAAAATATTTCAGACTTAACCCTTTCATGTATGCATTTTGAGATTTTACTTCTTTTTATATTTTTTTAGACCGTCCAAAAGAAGACAATTTTCTAAGAATTTTGGTGGGTCACACAATTTTCTATTTAAATTTTATTGAATCCCATGTTACATAAAATGGTACACATGTGTACCACTTCCTGTAAAAGGGTTAAAGGAATCGCGCATGTTAAAATGCCCTAGGGGCCGATCATTAACTCCATCGATAAAGCGATCGTTAAGACACTGTCTATGAGTGATGCTATCGGTCGAAAATTGTGAAACTTCCCATGAGCGGAAAATTTCGAAAAATGTTGTGTGTTAATTAGCCTTAAACCACTCAGGAACTGCAAAAATTGGCAAAAAAAAAAAAAAAAAAAAAAAAAAAAAAAAAAAAACCATTATCCTTAGTTCGTGGCGGTAAGGGTTAATCGCGTATTTTTAGAACCTTGAATGCGAGTTCTGCAAAATTTTGAAATGGTTGCGATTGAGAAAAAGTTACCGTTTTCTCAAAATTGTTCAAGTGAAGTGAGTTTTACCGGAGATTTGTATACAATATTGGAAGGAAAAAACCAGCCCTTAGATGTTATATTTAGATCTTATTCACACTGCATTGTCCCTACAAAATCCTCCGTTTAATTCTGAACGGGTTACACTTTCTACCCTCTACTAGTTCTACAACCTTGATAATGCGGAAGTATTCCGCTCCTATCTCAAATCATTCAATGGAAAATACGCAGTCGTGGTATGTAAGATCAGTGTATGTGTACTGTGAAGGCTCCCCGAGAATGTCTCTTTTCATTCCTATGCAACTTGTGTTTATGTATTCACCGCAACAAGCGCCTTCAATTTGTTGTACATATGATTAGCATTACGTGCAAACAAGTCAGCTGCCCTGAGCTCATTCATAATGTTTTTTATTTTTTTATTTTTTGTTTTGAACATGCAGTGAAACTGCGAGTTTTTTTCTAATCGGGCCGCCCCATTTGGTCCTGGGCTAAGTATCGACATTTATTGCTTTAAAGAGTTCTCATTTTTCAGAGTGATTTGTCATTTCGTAATTACCATTTAATTATGTTTATTCTGATTTTATTTGTGTGTTCTTTAATTTTTTTCGTTCGTTTGATGATGCATCTTCAATCAGCCTTTTTGTGTTTCTTTTAATTTTCTTGCTGTGTACCTATTGTGTACCAGATCTTTATCCCATATTGCGGTCAAGCTAAAATGAATGTACGTACGGAATGTGAATTGAATAGAGAGGGATGATTGACTTTGATACAAAATTGACATTTGTAGGCTAATGGAGGTTATACGAACAAAGTAAGATTTTGGGCCCGGAAAAGGTCAGAAATAAACAGTATTCTTCTCTCTCCGACGTAGAATTTTTGCATTTTAAATATTTTTTTGAACAAATGACGCAGGGAGTGCCTTGAACCGTTTCGGTGTTTTTTCATATTTATGTTTATTTTTATTTTTTATTTATTATTAACTTATTTTATTTTTTTGCTTTTTTGTTTGTTTGTTTTTTTTTTATTTGTTTTTGATCCTTTAATTTCCTCAAATTTATTTCCGCCCAACATTTATACCCATTTATACGTCTTTTTTGATCAACTGTATTTTTAGTCCAACACGCAGAAAAATTGTCTCCGAAAAAACGCCAGAATATTCTTATAAAAAGGTCCCGAAAATTAATTTTGGCAGTTTTCAGGAGAATTCTGGAGGAATCGTGGCATTTTTCACCAAATTATTCCACTCCAAAGTTCCTGAATTCTACTCATAAACGCCATAATTCTCCTGAAAACTTCCAACGGCCAGAATTTCTTTTCGGGAACTTTTTATTAGAAATCTAACCATTTTTAAAAGAACATTTTTCTCCATGAATGACAATATGTCCTATGGAAATAAAATTTGTTTGTGGTATTATTTATGTTCCGTCGGATCCTGCATGGCCTTTTTCCTAAGTAGGATATATGTATAGTACTATACATTTACACCATGGGTGGATCCAGCAGTTTCGCAACCATGCATTCATCTCATTTGAACGTATGAGAAACAATCGATTCTTTTGAGGGGGCCATGGTCCATGGCCCTTTTACTAATCGATTGTTTTCGATACATTCAAGTGGGAAGGATTCATACAGTTGCCAGATTGCTGGGTCCGCTTTTGTTTTGAGGCCGCAGTTCTTTATTGATGATTTAAATATTCCAAAAACATCCTATATAGACTACACCCTCTAACAAAATAGAGCAGAGTTGGTTTGTCGAGTGAATCTGTTGTTTGAATTAATTTGAATTTTCCAATCCAATTCCAATCGAGTGAATCGAATTAACGGAAATTATTCTAGTGCACTGAATTGAGATAATCGAATCCTTACGATTCAAATGATACAATTACCACTATATGGGTTCTATTCTATGAGCCTTTGTAAGTCAGTTCTGGTAGTGCAAGTACTATGACCTTCAAAAGAAAGTCCTCTCATCCGAACGGTCCTTGATCATGCTGTCCATTAGCTTTTAAAGAGTTTTAGATTATTTAATGCATAGGTACTATCGACGAATTAAAGATTGTCGCGAGATTTTTACGAGCTAAGTTTCGCCTTCAAGGTTCTGGTTCGGCCACTCTTCATACTCTTTCACACCTTGCAGGTGAGAGACCAGTGATGCGGGTTGGGCGGGAAAGCCGTCGCAGATCAGTCCCACACTCACACCCATAGCTGAAAATGGGTGAAAATCTCGAGACAATCTTTAATTCGTCGATAGTACTTTCAAGTGACACTGCTGTTAGACTCTGAAATACCTGGAAACTGCAAACAATTTTAAAAGTGGTCGAGAAATGGAAGAATGAAAATTTCTACTAAGATACTTTCTTTTGAAACTCATAGTACCGTGTGTTATATGCGTTATGACCGTTACGCTGCGCCGCACAGTGGACCGAGGGTCATTCCATTTTAAATTGCCAAATTTGAAAAGTTACGGGAAAAAACACATGATAAATTACTCATCGTCATGTTGCACTAATTTTGCATTTTTTCTACTGTTCAAAAGAAATGATTGGAAATTATTTATTCTTGTGAAAATTCCTCGCATTGGCAGCAATTTTTCCGTGAGAATTTCCTATTTCGTGCAATTTTTTGGTAAAAAAGAAAATCATTTTAATAATGATTGCAAAATTGGTGCAACATGATGGAAAATTACTTATTTTTTTTTTTACCCCCGCGTAGTTTTCGCAGTTTAAGATAAATTTATGCTGGATACTTTTTGATTTCGACAGAAAATGTATGTTGACTATGCGTATGTTTGACAAAGCTATCATCATTTTTTCAAATTCTATCGATCTTCGGTATGTATGAGATGCGTCCTGTCCTGACAAAAATACTCTTTTTTACTTTTTTTCAAAAAAAAATTTCAGGTGATCGAAAAAACGAAATTTGGGTCAAAATTTTTAATTTTCTTTCTATGTTGCCCAACGCATGTTCTCTCGTACTCTCATGTTCTCTCTTTTGTCCTTTTGTGAATTTCTACGCCACAATAAATTGCATCAAGAGGGGATTATTCCCCGAGCAAGAAAAATGCCTTAAGGCATTTTTACAAATCTTTAACCTCAATTTTGATGACAGTTGCATTTTCCCGCGTCTCAGCTTTGGAATATCCATAAATCGTCAATTTTGTTTTTAGACTTTGCTTGTGTTCTCGATGGAAAACTGCTCTTTTTCTCGTACACTCTCCTGTATGAAGTATAGTGCCGACGCAACGGTTCTCCGACTATAAGTTCATAGGGCCTTTTATAAGGACGCGTTACATATTGCTTTTTTTAATCGCACCAAGAGAAAACATAGTATGGTTAGTTTGAGTTAGTTTTGAAAGGTTGTCTTGACAGCTCCCTTTGAAGTTTATGAAGTTATAGACAGTAGATCAGAAAGCTTTAAAGCCGTAATTATGAAAGGTCTTAGACCGCATCGTGTCAGATCATATCATATAGCTTAACTATGACACCTTAGCACGCGGAATCGCTATTTTCGGAGAATAATAAAGCAAAGAGAAGCTTTGTCAAAGTTATGGCTCCCGCAAAGGTTGTTTTTCCCCCAATCTCAAAAAAGGCGTTTTTAGCGTTTAAAAAAAAAAAGCCCTTATAAGTGCGTTATTTTTTTAGATCCTCCAAAATTACTTCAAGGCATAAATTAGCTTGGAAAAATTTGTTTTTTTTTTTTGTTTTTTTTCCTGTTTTTTGTTTTGCTTTATATCAAAAACGTTCAGTAAAATTGTTGCAAAGCATGGTTTACGCGTCAAAAAAGTGCCTTTTTACCTCTCTTTCTTACGAGGAAAAAATCATGAGAAAATAGAAAAATTACACCCGTTCCATTGCAACATCAGAAAATAAGCGTTTGATGTGTTGATTTTTGAAAAATCAATTACATCAAAAGCACATTCATTATAGAGCACTCCCAGCCCCAGAAAAAGCGCTCATTAGGGAAATGATAATTATGTTTCATGAAAATTATGTTCTATGTTTGCTTCAGTGATGCAGTATGTATCTTTTCTATGAAGAGGAAAAAGATATCACGAGCAATTAACATTAATTTTAGAAGTAACACTATAATGAAGGTACTGAAACACCAGGAAACGTTTTAAAAAAGTAGCTGTTTCAGAGCACTTGAAAATTGGTGCCAGACTGTGGGAATCCGTGACGCAAATAGGCTTCAACTCCGGTGACAAGTACGAGGGTCGTTAGAAAGCAAAATTTCACAATTTTATTGCCTCATTCCCTAGTTTACATTAGAAAAGGCCAAAACAGAGCTTTTCACTCTCTAGAATGTACTGTACTTGTATCTCGGTTTTTTAAAATTGATCTAATGAGCGCGAATGAGAGCTTTCCCGGATCCATCTCCTTTATCCACGAAAATCACTTGTGACATATATCTGACTTTCTAAAAATCATTAGCTCATTTGTAAAAATCGTTTTGCGAAGATCTTTTCAGAAGTGCAGGCGCACCTTGACCATAATCGTTGGCGAATTTTCAATGGGGCAGTTGCAAGGGTCTGAAATGTTGCGATTTTTATAAAGAAAATAATAGTATTTGATATGAGCTGAGAACAATGGTGCCTTTGGTTTTTTCCTAAGTGTCCCAGGTTTTGGAGGTACACACGTGTAAAGTTTGATAAAATGGTGGGTGTAGTGACGTCACTTTGCGGCATTCCCATTCAAAACAGTGTATTTTGGGCCAAAATTGCTTCTTCGGAACAATGGGACGTAATTAGAAACCAAAGACATCTTTGTACTCAGCTCATCAAGTACTTACTTTCATTTTCTTTATAAAAAACGCAACATTTTAGACCCTCGCAACTGTCCTATTGTCATTCCTTCTATTGTCAAAACAAAACTTTCAGTCGACTTAAAACTTCTGATTAAAGCGTTCCTTAATAAAAATCCAACGCTCAAATTCATCTTCATTAATTTTCATTTTGTAACAGGAGAAATATTGATGAAAAATTCTAAAGTTTATTGGTTTAAGTGCGTTTAGACGTATACAGGCGAATACAAGTCGAATCCAACATTTCATGATCATCTTTCACGTTTTAAATTTTTCGAAGGATAATGCATGTACGAATAATTGTAAATATTTTCATGGGCGCCCGCAGAAAAATTTCCAAGGGGGGGCAAAATTTTTGAACCCCAATGGACGGTCAAGGGGACCCCCTTCCCCTCCCCCGACGAAGAAGGGAAGACCCTTTTTTGTTTTTTGTTTTGTTTTTTTTCCCCCCTCATACAAATAGTGTACAATTATTAAGCCATTTTAGGTGTATCCGAATAGTAATAAAAATGTTGACGTGTTTGATATTATGAATAAACGGACAACAGATGATAATAATGGTAAGTAAATGTATAATTCTACTATTCCTTGCAAAAAGTGAGTTAAAATTACAACATAAACTAATAATAAAGTTCGTCAACTATATTACTCCTTAGATTCACATTTCATTTTCTTTCGGTCCTTTAATTTTTCTTCGTGAAATTTTGACTGTTTTGAATTTGAATTCCGGGGGGGGGGGGGGGGGGGCAAGTGCCCCCCCTTGCCGCCGCCGCCCCCCCCCCCCCCCCTGCGGGCGCCCATGAATATTTTGTCTTTTGTTCTTCATGAGTCACAGAATCACAGAAAAATATTTATTGAAGTAATTGAATGATTAATCGCGGTTGAAAAAAATGAAAATGAGTTTGGAAATGTTGAATCGTTGGATTCGACTAACGTCTATACGTCATATGGCCGACGAAATGACATTAAGCGCAAGGCTCTTGGCCGAAAAAAAAAAAAAAAAAAAATGTTTAGTAATTAGTACGGCCGATCATTGTTCTCAACCTCGGGTTGTGAATGCTCGCTTCTGATTGGTTGAGACTCCACCTCTGATTAAAAGCGTTCCTGATTCAGCCGTGACTGAGTCAGCGGCTTTTAAAGAAGAGATAGGTAAAAAATCATTTTCCTTGTTTTGATAAAACTTTCAAGACTTTCTCAGCTATAATAATATTTTTTTATCATCACATACATTAGCTCTTGTAAAAGTGTGACACACTGAAAAAAATAATTCCCAAATTCTAGTAATGTTACCAGAAGCACAACGATATGTAAACGACAGAAAGTCTAGGACTATGACGAGAAAATTGTGGTGTTAATACCAGAATATGGTTGTAGAACTAGAATTTCATCAAATTTTTCAAAAATTATGGTACAAAAACTAGAATTCTGGCAACTGTACCATCCCTACATATCGTCATGCTTCTATGGTACTTAATCTTTTTTTCAGTGCACTTGGCAATTTTTTCAGTGTTTGTGCCAATGAATGCTACAATTTTGATTTTTCAGAAAAATCAAATCCGCTGAGCGCTGGATAACAAAGATAACAATCATACGGAAGGGAGTAATTGGTTGTTGGCAACTTACTTGAGTTGGAAAGGCTGTCTTGTGCATATACTACGGCTAGGAGAATCAGCACCGAGCTGATAACGACTGCTGACAGGATCACAATGTACTTCTCTACAAGTCTTTTGGTCTTGTCAAACTCATGCCAAACATAATGCTGGCTCGAGGTGGTCGAGCTCTTTCTCCTCTGCTGTTTGTGGTGGATGTGTTTCCGATTGCTCCCCGAACCTGGTTCCGCTGATGATGATGTCTCTATTACGGGGGCTCCGACGTTTCCCATGGGATTTTCTCGAATGCAGATTTGGTCCTCGATTTGGAGTTTGACGTGTGAACCCACCGAATTGTTTCCAGACGGATCAGTGCTTGTTGAGACTTTGGTACCAACCATATATCCATTGTAATTCGTCGATCCAAATGTGTTTGTGGTCCCTGTCCCCGGCTTGAAGCCAACCACGGTGTGGCTCAACCCATTATTATTTCTCGAAACGCCAATCGACGGTTGAAGAGGTATCAAATCTTGGTTTGCCATTTTCTTCTTTGCTATAAATATTAACTTATCATTTTGCCGTCAACCTTTGACAATTTATCGCTAAAATGCCGCACTATGAAATTCCTAACAGGAATTCAACAACGTTCGTTATTTGGTCCCTTTCAGTTTCACTAAGATAAGGGTTTTCAGCGATTTGTGGTTTTTCCCCCCTTTTTTTCAAGTATCAAACAAATAATCTACTTCATTTTTAACAACGTATTTTAGATGTGTAATTCTAGGAAGGTGCACCGATAACTTCAACAGAACAAATTTGTAACAGAAGATAAAATTGTTTCAAAGAAAAAAACAAAACAATTAGCTACGATAACAACACCTATTTTGTATCACAGTAAATTTTTAGCCTCCACTTATTCGTGGTTTAAACAGTTCACCCAGTTTTTTCCCCCTTTCTTCCTTTTCTATTATTGTTATTATTTTATTTCTTATAATATATTTATTCTTGCTTCTTATTTCACTGCCCAATCAACCTGTTGGTTGTGCGATGAAAATCGACTGCAAATTTCTTTCCGACAAAACGAAAGTTTCAAAAGTTTCAAATGGGAAACATCTAGTGAGAATGTAACTTGATAAACAAAATATTGTAGGTTATATTTGTGTTTACACTAAAACTGTTTCGCGAATCGAATGGGTTTCGAAATGAATTTTGTTCTATGAACTCTTTACGAACCGAAACTGAATGAATCACTGATTTGACTGTTTTCGGAGTAATTGATAACTTCAACAAAACTGACGGCGGGAGGAGCGTAAAAATAGCGGGAGATTTGTTTCGGGCAGGGCGTTTTGATCCAACATCTTAATTGTTTATGATCCGGGATTGGTCCAATCTCACATTTTTATACGGAGCGAGGATGGTGGCGGTGCGGGAAAAAACGGTCGAGGCGGATCGTTCAAGTTCGGCTCGGGTTCGTTAATGTTCGGGTACTCGCTAATTTGTGTAAACGCGAATGGCTAATCGCGGAGATGAGAAGAGAGGGAGAGAGGGTGTGTTGAGTGAGTGAGTGAGTGAGTGTGTATGTTTTTAGACGAAGATAGTACGAGCGGGGGAAGAGACCGATGCCAATTCGCGGCTGGGTTACAGGTTGCGCCGGGTGAAGCGATAAGGTGGACTGACTCGCAGAGCAGAGATGTGTGGCGTGAACTCGACTCAACTTTCGAGCGGGGGCAAAAGCAGCTCCGTCCGTTCGTTTGTCGTGCGCAGAGGATCAAGCAAGATGTGAGTGAACCGTCTCCTCGCAGCCACTCTGTGTCGAGATGAATCGTTCAGTTGAAGAATCGTTCGTACGAACGACTCAGTGGAACGAGTGAGCCGTCATCGCCCGTCCGCTTGTCTTGACACTTGACAGTTGACACACAAGGTATATGGAAGAACAGGTATGGCCAGGAGGCGGGGTTTAAGGGGCTTTCGAGTTTTCCCGCCAAATGATGACGACACGCTTGCTTTGGCGATGACGTAGCCGTCACCTACTGCAGTAGCGAGAGATGGGGATCCCGGGAGAGTGAGTGAGATAGATTGGAACGGTAGGCGAATTTTATCGCGACCGTCTAGAACATCTGTGACGTAGCCGTCACCTACTGAGATAGGCTCCGCCTCCTATCCATACCTGTTCTTCCATATACCTTGGTTGATACAGACAGATCTGACGTTTTGCGGATCGTAGACAGAGACAAATAGAGACCCAGCTTTAAGCTTGCGACAGGTGTCCAATTTGCCAGCTCGACGGGGCTCTTGCAAACTTTTGCTGTGAGCAAATAAATAGCTACTTCAAATTTAAAAAGTATATGGTGCCCCGGTGCCTCCCCCCCCCCCATGGTGGACCCGCCACTGGAAAGGGTTAAGATAGACTTGTTTAGTGCGACCGACGTCTCGAAAAAAAATCTATCCAAACAAATGCTCCACCACACTCGCTCAGGTGGGTTTTCCCATGAGTAACAGGATCCAAATTTTCAAATGCAAATTCGTGCTAGTAAACCACTATAAAGTTCTCTCAAATTTTATTATACCATTGGGTTCCACGTACCTTAAAGTATAATTACAGTTCAAAAACATTTTCGAAACCATATCACGCATTATTTTACAATCGCAGTTATATCGAAGAAAGTCCTGCGTTTTGTCCTTGTCTCACTCACAGTTTCTTATGGGCACAAAATCCTAGGATGTGGGCTCACTGGCACCATCACACCCACACACACACACACACACACACACACACACACTCACACTCACACACACACACACACACACACACACACACACACACACACACACACACACACACCACGTTTTGTTTTACACCCCGAGCAATCTTCGATTCGGGAAGAGGTTAGGATGATTGAGGGTCATGTCGGTGATTTGCCCATAAGAGACCTTGAGTAAGACTAGGATAAAACATAGGACATCTTTCGATATCATTTTGATTGTGAATTCATTTGTGCTCTTTCATGAACTATGTCGGAGTGAATGGATACTTTGAAGGTACATGCAATCTATATAATGGTGCAATAAAATGTGAGAAAACTGGTCGTTTACTAGCATGAATTTGCATTCGAAAATTTAGATCTGCTTTCTTACGGGTAAATCCACAAGAGTGAGCGAGGTAGAGCGTTTGTTTGGATCCAATTTTGATCGTGATATCATCACTACTAAACAGATATATTGGAAGAGCGGGGTGACACCGAGTTGGCCCAAAATGTCCGAGTTGGCCCAAGCCGATTTTTCGCCGCTTTTACCGAGTTGATCCCAGTCAGGAAAAACAACTATTCCAAGTTGGCCCAAGAGACAAAAATAATAAATAAATAAATAAATAAATAAATAAATAAATAAATAAATAAATAAATAAATAAATAAATAAATAAATAAATAAATAAGTAAATAAATAAATAAATAAATAAATAAATAAATAAATAAATAAATAAATAAATAAAAATAAATAAATAAATAAGTAAATAAATAAATAAATAAATAAATAAATAAATAAATAAATAAATAATAATAGAGTACTTGGCAACGTAGAATTTTTCTGGCGAGGACAATCAGAGGTATGTGTGAATGGAAGACGACATGATACCGAGCTGTAATTTTTTTATTCTCATTTTTTTGACGTAGCGGGCAATTTACATCTCCAATTTTTTTATGAATTTCCATTTTTTTTCATAATTATAAGTTTTTTCGATGCTGGAAGTTTTTCAGTGCGAATACAAGTATTTTTCTACTATACCTAAAAATAAATGTTCTGGTGCAATTTCAATTTTTTGACGCGACGGGCTATTTACACCCCCAATTTTTTCTTTTAATACCATGACGGAAATTTTTTCACGGACAATGGGCCCCTGGAAAAGTTTGCTCTAGAAGATTGAAGAAAGGCGCAAAAGAAAGAAAGAAAGAAAAAAAAAAGTCCCGCCGTTCAAAAAAGTGGGGACGGGCTTAGCCCCCGAAGCCTTTTAGCAGCTACGCCATTTGGGGGGGGGGGAGTTCCAACACACTGATTTTTCCTTTTATGAAGCAGAGTTTAAGAACTTTCAGTCAACCTAAGCCCATTGCTTTCTGATGTCTCTCCATCTGCGCTCCAACAGTAGCGCACCGAGAGTTTCTTCATCTCTCTCTTTTCTCCATTAAGAAACGTATGTTAGACAAGGATGGACAAGGGGATAAAACCCCCTCCTTCTGTCCTTTTCCTACTCATACATTCAAATGGGAAATGAGAGAGATGGAAGATATCCTGGTTGCGCCAGTGCGCTCCAATAATCTATCCTGTCATAAAAAAGCAACGTCGTTGCTAAAGTACAATAATTAAACATGTTTTTATTTCTTCTATTGTTTTGACTTGGGCCAACTCGGGACAGGTGTTTTTAATGTAGTGGGCCAACTCGGAATTGGCAATTTGGGCCAACTCGGATGCTCCCGAAGAAAAGCAGCCCAGGCACAATTATATTGGCGGATTCAGGAATCAGTCTTTCTCCTTCTTCTCTCATTAGAACGTGCGTGTTAGAAAAGGACAGACGAGGGGCAGTCACTTGATTTTCGCCCCCTCTTGTATCCTTTTCTAACACATGCATTCTAATAGGAATGAGAGAGAGAAGGACAATTTTCCGGATCCGCTAGTGTATATAAGACAATAATTCCAAGATAACCAACCGGTTGTTTTAGGGGAACCCACTCGGAAGAACCGAATCAGTTTTGTGAACGATTCCGGTTCCAAGTTGACTCCCGCTTCTCTGGCGGTGCTCGGCGCGTAAAAGAGTTTCCTCTCCGCGAGTGGTCGACTTCTCTCCCCCTCCACCTCATCTCCCTCCCCCTCCTCCTCCTCCTCCCGTTTCTGTACTCAACGCGTTTTATTTTCTTTTTCTTTTTTTTTCGAGTAGCAAAGCGCTGCGTCGCGTCGCGTCGTGTCGCGCCGCGCCGCGCGTCGTCGCTTTTTCGGGTTCTTCCCGCGCGCGCGATTTGTTGATCGATATTCGCCGCACTTCCGCCCTTCGCCGCCGCGCGCCGCGCCGCCTTGCTTCCACCGCACCACCGCTGCTAAACAGCGCAGCGCCTTCATTGCGACGACGCGGTAAAAAGCGAGGCAGGCACCGCGCGCGAGCAGTGGCTAGTGTCAGAAGCAGCTCAGGCAGGAAAAGCAAGGAGGGACATCAAAATGCATTTCAAGGTCCCACCGTAAATTCCTTACGTACTCTACCTCTACGGCGGGCGGTACATTTTGTCATCAAATCATCTCATCCCCATCCTGAGTCCGGACCGCACTCTTCCGCCCTTTCACCCTTCTCTTCACCACCCTCTTTATTTATCGTATCATCCTGAATTCGCATCGCACGTCGCACAGTGGAGAGAGTCAATGGGACAGGCTGGACATTTCGCGGCGACTTTAAAATGCGTGTATCTTTGTTAATACGCAAGAAAAAAGTTTGTGAGTAATTTGACTGGTTTTATTGCAAAAGTTCTTACAAGAACCACCCTACATAATTTGTTTTGTTGACTGTTAAAACATTATAATTTGGAATTTCAGTCATAAATTCCATGTCCAACTCCTCCTATTGACTCGCTTTACTGTGCGTTGCTTGCCCGCTGCATGAAGAAATGCAATCACCCCCCCCCCCCCTCTATCACCCCCCACTGACCCTCCGTGCATTCTAACCTGATGTCGCTGCAATGCGTTGTTATCTCAGAATCTAATAATCCCTGTTTCGTCTATTTTCTAGAAACTTCGATAACGTTTACCGACAGATTAAATACCTCTGCTCCAACCTCACAAGCCTCGCCCAAGTTTCAATCTTACTCACATCAGAGCTGCCGTTTTTTGTATATTTAATCTTTTCATTCCATGATCCCATGTAGACGTTTTCTACGCATGGATTTTCTTATGTTAAAAAAAAAAAAAAAAAAAAAAAATATTGACTTGCGCCGCATGAAACTTTATGAGAAAAATTCTTGTCGCACGCCCGCTGCATGTAGAAATGCAATCATCTCCCCTCTCATCCCCCCTTTCTCCCTCACACACACAGGCGGAAATAGGGGGCTGGGAGGCGCATCCCCCCAAATAACTTTGGAAACGAAAAACGTTTAGCCATTTGGCCATGTGATTTGGTACATCTAACATTTCGGCTCTCTAGGAGAATTCAAGGCGAGAAAAAAAAAACTGTAGGAAATACATCAAAATCATTCTAGGGACCCCGGGGACCCCCATAGACCCCCTTTATTACTCTGGGGGAGACCCTCAGACCCCCCTACAATATTCTGGGGGGACCCCCAGACCTCACCCCATTTTAAGGGGTTAACTTTACAGTAGGCTGGTCACTGAGTTTTTGCAAATTTTCATTAAAATTCAAACAGTTGAAATATTCAATTTTTTCTGTTTGTGTACCCATTTTACCCAGTTTCCTGTTGATTTTAATGGAAACCTTATGTTCTCCATAACTTTCTTACAATTTAAAATTTCGAAAAATCAAAAGAAGCTCTTCCGGAGAATGTTGAAAACAACTTCTCTGCAAAATTTTGATGCATATGGAGCATTAGTTCAAAAATTAAAGTTAAGTTTTTTTGTTTTTTTTAAGTTAAAAGTTAAGTTTCAAAAGTTATGCTGGGATACAGACAAACAGACATCTGCGCCATCATCGTAATACTTTCTCGATTTCTAACTTTGATAGTTGTGAGAAAGTGAAAAGGTCGT
The DNA here is from genome assembly GCA_011764245.1 of Trialeurodes vaporariorum. NCBI lineage: Eukaryota > Metazoa > Arthropoda > Insecta > Hemiptera > Aleyrodidae > Trialeurodes > Trialeurodes vaporariorum. The sequence continues at coordinate 53,734,559 of VMOF01000220.1, forward strand.
TTAGTTTAGTACAGGATGTGTTTTCCCCTGAAAAACCCCCCAGAAAGCCTGAATTGTTAAAGGAAAAAGGGTCATCAAAGACCCCGTGGTTTGCATTCGCCAAGCAAAAGCTGTTTCCGTTTCCGGGACCACGGGCCAATCGCAGCCTTTTGTTGAGCTCATCACTCAACTATAGCCGGCTGTTTATCGTTGCAGCCGGTGACTCGCGAACGAAACTGAGTGCTTTCACTTTTCTAATAACACAGGGAGCATACGGTATGCTAAGTCACTGGGTCTCTATTTGTCTCTGCACCTAAAGCTTGGACCAAATTATGTTACGGCTTGACGGTCCTGCGAAAGACGTTGGATGATGCGTACGTAAGTTGCGTGCGGTTTATAGCCCCCGTAAAAGTAATCACCGATCATCTTCGTCCGGGACCGTGCGGACGTAACATTATTTGGTCCCTGATGGTTGGGGTTTGGGACCAAATAATGTTCGGTCCCGAGAGTAACTTACGCACGGTCATGTGACCGTGCGTAAGCTCTCTGATTGGTCAAAACCGCACGCAAGATGCACGCAATTCAATGCTCGGGACAGACGTTGGATGATGCGTACGTAAGTTGCGTGCGGTTTATAGCCCCCGTAAAAGTAATCACCGATCATCTTCGTCCGGGACCGTGCGGACGTAACATTATTTGGTCCCTGATGGTTGGGGTTTGGGACCAAATAATGTTCGGTCCCGAGAGTAACTTACGCACGGTCATGTGACCGTGCGTAAGCTCTCTGATTGGTCAAAACCGCACGCAAGATGCACGCAATTCAATGCTCGGGACCTAACATTATTTGGTCCTTGGAATGCAACTTATCGTACGTACCTGATGTCGAATTGCATATACGCCAGATTGAAGGCGCAACGACAGCACATTTGTTTCTCGTTTTCCCTCTAAACGTAAGAGCTATTAAATATAGCTTTGATACCCGATATTACGACTATGATGTGTGATGTCTGTATACAATTTCACGTAGCAAACTTGACGAATCATTGGAATATTAAAATATCGTTCGAATACGAATTAAAACATTTATGCCGATTGGGTTTTCTGCTTGGATGAAGCCTTGATCTTATCGTTGAGTTTCTCGTCAGTATTATGATAATGATGATTGGCGTTGATGATGAAAACTCAATGAATCCGGAAAACTTTGCGCAAATGTTGATCAGCGTGCGTATAATATCTTGATTGTTCCCCCTCTATATTATCGAATCTTTGCTCCTGTAATTTTTAGTCAGCGAATCTTTCAATCATTTCAAGCATTATAGAGACGGTTATTTTGTCGAAATTTCTTTTCAAAATCCTCGTAGTTCAACAGAAATCGCATAAATAAAGGTTGCCTTGTGCCATCATGCAAACTGAGCTGCAAGCGGGCGTAACTTCAGGAGGGGGGGGGGAGGCTCCCCTCTTAGAAATTCTGAAATTAAGAAAAACTAGGGATCGAGAAAAAGAGAGAAATAGCACTTTAAAAAATGTAAACCTATGCTTTTAAGGAAAAGCTATATGTATAACTTTCTTCCTGTTAGGGATGTGCATGTGTCCGATAAACCATGGTGTGAGATCGTAAAAAAGTGGCAACAAATCTTTGGAAAAAAAATCATCAAAAATTATCGTTTTTGACCTTTTAAGCTGAATTAAGACTTCCCAATGATATTACTAGGTTCAAATTATTTGCTGAAATATGCTACATTGCAGCGGCGGCTCGTGCAATGTGGCAACAATGGATTTCCTCCATTTAAAACTGTGTAAAATAATCGATTACTTGGTGAGGCGTAGCGCCTCACCTAGTCTCGATCTTTTTGCATACGTTTAAATGGCAAAATTGCACGGTTGCCAGATTGCACGAGCCGCCACTGCTACATTGTTCTTTATAATTAATATTGTGTGATTAATTTGGAGTCCTATCTATAATCGCAACTTTCTATACTGAGAAAAATGACTCATCATATAGAAAACTACAATGGGCCTGTTGCGTACTTTTGCTACATCAATATAACTCATTGTTTCTAACGTAAAATTCGGCGAAAATAACGATGCGCACATTAAAAACTTTCAAAATCCACTCATTAACTCAGAAAATACCTTCCATCTCAAACAACCCTCGCTACACTAGACACTATGTCACCGACTTATAACTACATAGATGGAACCATCTCGTTTATGTAAACATGAACAGAACTTACAAAATATTGGAATGTTTCGTTTAGATGCGTACATTTCTTATATTATTTTGTTATCTTTGATAAACCGAAAAGACCAGACAGCAAATGCAGCTTATATTACACGTATTAAAAAAAGAAAATCCCTCATTTTGTAGTTACGATGTTGTTTACTTATGCACGGTGATTTCCGTCTATGTAGTAGTATACCGGTGCAAATAGTGTCTAGTTTAGCGCGGGCTGTTTGAAATTGAAGTGATTTCCTGAATTAATGAGTGGATTTTGAACGTTTTTAATGTGCGCATCGTTATTTTCGCCAAATTTTACATAAGAATCAAGGTTCTATATTGTTGTAGCAAAAGTATGCAACAGACCTATCGGATGGGTCTTTCCTTGTGAGTAACTCGCTTATTTGACCGCCATCTTGGATTTCTCTTAAAAGTACTTTATGTACTTATGGGTTCATGAGTGAATTTTGAGACTTTTTGATGCTTTCAATGTGATTTTCACACACTTTTACGGAGGTACGGACGCTTTATATAGCTGCATGTAGTAAAAGTTTGAACAGACTCATTATCTTGATTAAACCCATTCATTCAAAAGTTTTCTTACCGCTCCCGTGGTATCAACAAGATATAGCGATGGAGAGGCTAATACATGTTAGAAGTCGTATCTCAAAGTGTGACAGCATGGGCGATCTGATTCCAGTAGCGGCTCGTGCAATCTGGCAACAGTGCTATTTTGCCATTTAAATCTGTGCTAAAAGATCTATTCTAGGTGAGGCACAGCGCACAGTGCTTTGACCTTATGGGAGATACGGACAAAAGTCATAACTTTTTAACGAAAGCAGATACAGACTTGAAACTTGGGCAAAATGTAGTTAATTTATTAAGCTAAACACTGGGAAAGTTACAATTTTGAATGGTATCTTGAAGGGGGGCAGGAGGGCCGCAAAATCATCAAGAATCTACAAGCATTATTTTGACGCCTTTTACTGCCATAGAAAAATACCTTTTTTCTTATCGGTTTACTTGACGAATTGGTGGGATGGTATCAAAAATATATTTAGGCTAAGACAATGAAATACTACACATATGTACATTATTTTTCTCGAAAGAGGGATGATCATAGGGCCAAGAAAAATCTCACTGTACCTCCTGCCAATGTATGTACATGCCACTTCAATCTGGAAAACACTGTTGAATTGCAACTCCCATATTTTTTCTTTTCTTTTTTTTCTCTTTATTTCTGTCGGACTGACAACAAATAAAAACTATACTACTAGTTATCAAAAATCAGATATCCTTGTTGAGGATGCAGCTGGATTATTTTAGATAAAACATAATGTGAGCTTGGTAGTAAAACAACGAGCTCGAAAAAAAGAGAAAAAAACTCACCAAATGAGTTTGATAACAACCATAAAGATATGTTATTAAAAAACGTGAACAAAGCGTAAACGACTTCTATAATTATTAAGGAAAGTAAAATTTAGTCTTCATCAAAAGATATTGAAACAAATGTTGTGATTCAATTGTAGCGAGCGTGTTGAGGCGCGAACGTGGATGTATGTGGCGAGGCGACTGTAATCACACAACTTCAACCTTCGCCTATTGAGTTTCACCATTGCGGCAATGCATTGTCAAATAAAATTGAAGGGTTTTTTTACGGCCTTTTCTCAGGCAGTAGAGTGAAATAATTCTCTCCTAGATTAATCCGTATTTATGCTAAAAGTATCAAAATGTCAAACATATTATAGATACTTTCCACTTTGCATCCTCCTTTTCAATTGCAAAAATACCTCTAAGTTGCCAAAATAAAACACTTGTAAATTCGTGACTTAATTATTGTAGCGTGTCATCGTTAAATCCTGAAGATGTTCATTCTGCTTTATTTACTCGTTAAGTTCAGTTTTGTAATGCAGCATTAATTATTTCAGTCTCAAGTAGGCTGTATATTAGGTACCTAGCCAAGATAATTCGAAGAAAATACTCTGCCTCTTCTCTTATTTCTATCAGTTCTTTATTCTGATTTAAGAACATTCACTCCGCAATTTAAATAAATGAGAATCACAAGAGGGATTATTAAGCAATACAAGACGACTTTGTTATTACCACAACTCATTGTTTCATTAAGGTCTCAAGCCCTTACTGCTCTCTATACCAACTAATTCAGAAGAATTATGAATATTACTATGAGCTCAAGTTAAACACGATTTTACGGGAGTATGGTAAAACCAGCACATTTCAAATTATCGCTGTGAGATTATGCGCAAATTTGCGCAAAATCTGAACAAATATTCTGAAGCCTCATAGTTTGGGCTACAAAATATGTGAAAATGGGGGCGTTATAATTCGTTATATTTTTTATACACGTCTCCAAACATTTTGAATAATTAAAAAAACCGGCAAATTTAACCTTTTCTTCCAAAATAGCTTTAATAAGCGAACTATTTCAATTAAATAAGTGAACAAACTTATTTTCTTGAAGAAGTAACTTATCGGAAGTGGAAAGATCCATAGTTGTTGTTTTTTCGACATTTGTCTTCGTGATCTGACTCATCTAGGGTAGCGCCACTGCGTAACTCAAATGCGCGTCGCCGAATCTGAAGCGTCGATCTCTTATTATCCTCCCATTGTCGCCACAGCCGTTGATTTTGCAATTAAAGAAAACCAATGCCGGAAACTTACCCATTGGTTACCCCCTTTTCCATTAGAAAAGTCCAAAAAACCGTACAAGATGGTCGGTTTTTTTACTTTTGTCCACAGGTCGCTGCACTGTGCAGCGCCTCACCAAAGAATCGATCATTTTACATAGGTTTAAATGGAGGGAGTCCATTGTTGCCACATTGCACGAGCCGTCACTGTCTGATTCTGGTTGGTTTGTTTGCCTCACTTTTTACTTTCTCACTCCAATGAAATTAGAAAAATTGAGAAAGTATTGCAATGGCGCAGAGGTTTTTGATGCATTTTGTTTCGATACTTGGCCCGCTGCAGCGACTAAGTCAATCATGATAATTATAAAATAATTTGCTCTTATAATACCTAATACTATATCTTAAAGAACATCCATCCATGACATTTCAATATTTCTTAACCCTATGTGGTAGGGAGGGGTAAATGCACAAAATTTCTGTGGCGTCTGTCTGTCCGTCGCGTCGTCGTCTGTAGCCAAAATGTGAAACCCAGCATAACTTTGGAACAATTGATCTATAGGTATGCATCCAAATTTTGCAGAGATGTTGATTTTAAAATTCCTCAGAGGGACTTTTTTTTTTTTTTTTTAAATTTTAATTTGTAGGTTAGTTATATGGATGAAAAATGGTTTCCATTAAAATCAATGGGAAAATAGGTCAAAAAAAGGACACATTTAATTATTTCAAAAATGAATCTTTAAGATCTGGATAAAAATATCAAAGGGGGGTTGGGGGTCTCCCCGAGGATATAAGAGGGGGTCTGGGGGTCTCCCCCAGATTAAATTAAAATTAAATTAAATTTGATGTGAGGAAGTGTTCGTAGGGTTTTTCCTACAGTTTATTTTTATTCTTAAATCAGAAGTTGAAATTAATCCAGTGTAAATGGCCGGGTTTTAAACGAAAGTGCACGTGTTTCAGAGTGGCTCTTAGCTTGTTTCCATTATGCGTCAATTTATTCATTATGTGCACTGCAAATCCTCCCAGAAAAAACAGTTATATCGATTTCTGTGTCCAGATAGCTACTCTAAAACACTTGCTTTTTCGTTTTTGACCAATTTCAAATGTATTTGTCACAATTTTTTTTTTAAAAATTTATAGGTAGGTAAAAAAATATTTGAGGCAAACAAACCGAGTCAGTGTGAAAAACGTCCATAAGAGATTTCCATCATGACTCCCTTTTCGTGAAGATTTAATATCACGCCTCAAAAATCCGAGCCAGTGTGAAAAACGTTCATGAGACATTTCCATCATGACTCCCTTTTCGTGAAGATTTAATATCACGCCTCAAAAATCCGAGCCAGTGTGAAAAACGTTCATGAGACATTTCCATCATGACTCCCTTTTCGTGAAGATTTAATATCACGCCTCAAAAATCCGAGCCAGTGTGAAAAACGTTCATGAGACATTTCCATCATGACTCCCTTTTCGTGAAGATTTAATATCACGCCTCAAAAATCCGAGCCAGTGTGAAAAACGTTCATGAGACATTTCCATCATGACTCCCTTTTCGTGAAGATTTAATATCACGCCTCAAAAATCCGAGCCAGTGTGAAAAACGTTCATGAGACATTTCCATCATGACTCCCTTTTCGTGAAGATTTAATATCACGCCTCAAAAATCCGAGCCAGTGTGAAAAACGTTCATGAGACATTTCCATCATGACTCCCTTTTCGTGAAGATTTAATATCACGCCTCAAAAATCCGAGCCAGTGTGAAAAACGTTCATGAGACATTTCCATCATGACTCCCTTTTCGTGAAGATTTAATATCACGCCTCAAAAATCCGAGCCAGTGTGAAAAACGTTCATGAGACATTTCCATCATGACTCCCTTTTCGTGAAGATTTAATATCACGCCTCAAAAATCCGAGCCAGTGTGAAAAACGTTCATGAGACATTTCCATCATGACTCCCTTTTCGTGAAGATTTAATATCACGCCTCAAAAATCCGAGCCAGTGTGAAAAACGTCCATAAGAGATTTCCATCATGACTCCCTTTTCGTGAAGATTTAATATCACGCCTCAAAAATCCGAGCCAGTGTGAAAAACGTCCATAAGACATTTCCATCATGACTCCCTTTTCGTGAAGATTTAATATCACGCCTCAAAAATCCTCACTATCGCTATAGCTCGTTGCCCGGTATACATATATATATATAGCAGATCGTACACTAATTTCCCCCCTGCGTGTGTGTATCCGTCTGTTCAACTGTTCGACTGACCGTGATCAAGAATAAAATGTTGATTTTTATAATAAGCAAGAGTAGAGTCGCGTCGAATATCCCCGATTTTTGTGCATTGGAGCTTGCGTAAAGTGATTATCTTCTTCATTTACTTTTATAAAAATATCAACTTGAATAAATAGCCTTATCGAACGACGCTAAAATGAGGAGTGTTGTGCTGTTTACTTTCATCAGTCAATTTTTGAAGTGTTAAAAACTGACCACGCTTTCAATTCATAGCCATGCATAGACTGACGTATTAGACCATCATCAATGTCAATAGAGCTAACACTAACACTCGCCTACATTTTCGTCCGCAATATCTACGCATCTTTATCATTTTTGACATAAACGCACTCACTGCACACGCATTGGCGGATACAGGCAATTCTCTCTCTCTCTCTCTCTCTCTCTCTCTCTCTCTCTCTCTCTCTCTCTCTCTCTCTCTCTCTCTCTCTCTCTCTCTCTAGCTCTCTCTCTCTCTCTCTCTCTCTCTCTCTCTCTCTCTCTCTCTCTCTCTCTCTCTCCTTCCATTTGAACTTATTACTTATATACTTCTTTGAATAGCGCTATCTACTTGTTCATTAAGCACCGGAAACACCTAAAGAAGAATTTTGAGAATAGCCCGCACAATGGGGCTTTGCTTTTGCTGACTTTTACTAACTTTTGCTGAATAAAGGCGATGGAATATAGTTTCATCCTTCAGTAAAATTCAGCGAAGTTGACGTTGAACGCACTAAAAATTCACGAAACTCATTCACAGACTCACAAAATGGCTTTGAATTTCAAGGCGAAATGGCGGAGCTCTACGCAGGTACCTTGGGAGATTCCTATCTAATTTGAGGCTGGGCTTTCATCCGTGTGTTTCTGTAGAGAGAGAGTGACAAATAAGACAGGAATCCTCTATAAAACCTGCATTAAGAGTCCCTTAAAAAATGAATTATTAAAAAGTCACGATGTCTGGTCAAAAAGTGTGGTGCTTTATGGTGAGAAGACGCCTGGAAAGAAATGTCATGTCAATCGGACTACTCTAATAAGTGCTGCCTCAACGCCATGTTGCCAACCTGAAATTATCGATTTTGATCATTTTCTTGCGGATATTTTAGGGTATGAAAAATTCGTGCCATGAAGCTGAAAAATGGAAGACAGCTAGTAGCTCTTATTTTAGTGTACCTACTTTTGACTTACGATAACAGATTTGAGAGCGAAGGGTCTGACGTTGCCATCAAAAATCACTATTGTTGCCAAAAAATTCCAATTTTGCAGGTTACGGAAACTGTTGTTTTTGTTCCAGGTTCAATTCTAGTAAACCCATTCCAAGGTACTTATATTTAACAGGTATGCTCGACTCGCTTCCCGCGATCTTCAGTGGCGCGCAGTTCAAAACCATCAGCCAAGATGGCCGACAAAAGAAGAAAACAAACCGACTCACTCGGGCGACTCCGAGAGTGTCACGTGAGTGAGGTCGGCGAAATTCGGATTCGCCCGAGTGAGAGTCGGTTTGTTTTCGTCTTTTGTCGGCCATCTTGGCTGATGGTTTTGAACTGCGGGCCACTGAAAATGACGCGGGAAGCGAGTCGAGCATACCTGTTAAAGTACCTGACTCAGTACCTTGAACCCATTCCATGTTTTTTTTTTTTATCATAATTATGTGCCAAGAAGTCATGATGGAGTAGATAGGGAGGTAACCACCCCCCCCCCCCTTCATAGTTAAAAAAATAAAAATCGAGGCATCTTAAAAATAGCTTTTATCCTTTGGAAAAAAGCTCCTGAATTAGCATAAAATAGTTTGATAGAAAACATGATGGAACGTCCTTTCGCGTTTGCTCATCAATTTGTTTTGTAGTATCAATTGTTATTGCTGCTCATCTTTAGTGAGATGTACTAGCGGAGACAAAGATACCTAGCCAGGGTATGCAATAAGCAATACACAGCATCCCATTCGACACGTGTATTAGGTGTGTTGTGTGTTGCATACTCTGGCCAGGTATCTTTGTCCCCGCTAGTAGGTAAGTATGTTTTTATCCGCCCCTGGACGATCCGTTACTCGTTCATCAGCCACTGGATCAGACGCGGCAGATCGACCGGTAGCGGATCGTCACCGGTGGATCGTCACCGGTGGATCCAAGGTTCATATATACAAGGTCTGGCCGGTAGCTTTTGGCTCCCCTTGTTGGTCCACAGTTTGGGAGCCACTTCTCCATTTGAAACCATTGATCCAAGATGGCGGCGAACTCGGGAAGAATGTTAAAGTAAATGGGGGTATGGATGGGCTCCCAAACATTGGATTTCCCGAGTTGGCGCTACCGGCCAGACCTTATATTTATGGACCTTGGGTGGATCGATCAGTATGGTGGATCGCCCAGTGGCGGATCGTCAGTGGTAGATCTTACATTGGCGGGCCGTCTGTGGTGGAACTTCCAGTGGCTGATGGACCAATACCGGATTGTGCAGAGGCATATTGTTCAGGGACGGTTATGAAAATACGTACATCTCACGAAAATTAATCGATTGTTTATCATACATTCAAATGAGAAGAAAGCGCAGTTTACACATTGCTGGATCCGTTTCACAATGTCGCCCGTTCGACCGACAACTTAGGCTTCCCTTAATTCGCCCTTGGTGTGATTTTGAGACTAGCTGAAGCTCTCAACGTGATTTTAACACAATTTTACACCAGTACGAACCCTCCACAACGCTATATAGCGCAAAAGTTTGCAACAGACTAAGTATATCTAGTGTATTTAGTGTAAAAACGAGACAGACATGGGAACTAATAACTAAGAAGGGGACGAAAGAAACCCGACTGCGATTATGTGTTTAATCGAAACGTTTCGGATTATCGTTGTCCCCTTCTTGGTTTAGTTCACATTTCTGTCTCGTTCTTATAGTTTTTTTGGCCAATTTAGTTTTTAATTTTCTAGTTTAAAATAATTACATAATCTAATTACTACTTCTGATGATATTCTAATCCGGCTTGTTTCTAAAATAGCTTCGTTGTGTGTTACCATGTTTACTATCTCGGGTTTTACACTGCTAGAAATACAGAATACAGTGTTCTGACGCAGAGTTGGGCAAATGGGGCCGGTAATCGATTACACGATTACCAAGGAATCGTAATCGTCGTTTTTTCGGAGGGTGATTTAGTGGTAATCAGTGATGGGCAAAAATCACTTTTTGAATAACCACGGCTAATTAACTAAAATTATTTGCATTATTCTCATGTTATTCCTGTAGGGGAGACCGGGGCACCATGGGTCCCGGGGCACCATGGGTTTTTGCTGGTTCAGTGACTTTCAATATAGTTAGGTTGGCACTACTGCTGTCAAGTGATCATTATAAGAGGTTATGTTCACCCATCCTGTTTGTTATGATTAAAGTTCATATCAAAGGTGAAAAAACGGGATTGAAAATTTCAGAAGGAAAAAATCTACTTATTTTGATGCGACAATTTTTTTTTTTCAAGTGTCGGACTACTCTTCAGGCAACTCCAGTCAAACATTTTTTTCATCCTTACACTCGTAAGGAATTTCCCTCAAAAGAGGGAACAGTTATCTCAATTATTTATAGGTTAGATTTTGCCTTTATCTTGTGAACCCCTATCGGGGCACCATGAGTCCTTTCAATCGGGGGTACCATGGGTCTTCAAATACTCCAATACTTTAATGATAACAAACTTAGTTATCTATTTTCTCTTTCTGTTTGTTTTAGGTATGGTTCGTAACTATAAAAGAAAGTCCCAAAAGGGGCTTTATGACCCTGAATAATTAAAAAAAAAATATTTTTGACTGATTCTTTAACAATTTTTTTTTGCGAACCAATTTTAGTGCAATTTTGTTCCAAAATTATTTAGCTATTTTTTTTTAATGTTAAATACTAACTTCTTTTTAGAAAATACAACTTTGGTCGTTTTTTTGGTGAAATTCTTGTTGTTTTTTCAATCGATTTCAGTATTCCTTTTCAGGACCCACGGTGCCCCAAGTCTGAACCCATGGTGCCCCGGCCCGGGGCACCATGGGTTTTTTTTTTTTTTTTTTTTAATTTTTTTTTTTGAGCAGACATGTTAAAATTTTTCAAAAACCACCATAGATTATGAAAGTATACAGGGTAGTCTCTTTGTAAAAAAAAAATGGTTGATGGCATGCAATGCTTTCTATGCTTTTTTTAGCTTCAAATAAAAAGGGCCCATGGTGCCCCGGTCTCCCCTAAGTAAATCAAAGTTTTAACATTACCAGTCATTTATCTTATGACTGATGAATATGCTGGTAGTGTCAAAACTTTGATTTACTGATAGGAATAACATGAGAATAATGCAAATAATGTTAGCTAACTAATCATGGTTATTCAAAAAATGATTTTTATCAATCACTGGTGGTAATCAGGGCTGATATTTTACATGCCACCCATCATATTGTTGGATCTAATCTGAAAGACCCTACAGTTTCCTATTTATCTCTGAAGAAAACATTTAATTGCCATCTGAAGGTTTGGCGATTACCGATTACCCAGTCATTGTGTAATCGATTACATAGGTTCCTATTTGCCCAACTCTGTAATCTGACGCAGTTTTCAGGCTCAGCCGCATTTTCGAATATTTTGTGAAGTAGCGGTCTTGACGGTTTTTGAGCTACTGCGCATTGCGCGCGCGCATGCGTCGCTTGACTCGAGTGGTATCGTTAATTCTTAATTTCGGTTTGTTAATGGAGATTTGTGAACGCGGCGTTACGCTTGCACAGGATCTTCGGCAGTTTTTTAAATGTGATATTTATGTTAGGTGTTTTGTATTTCCCTCATAAGTTTAATCGAATGTGTTTTTAGAATTCAACGAAGAACGCAATGGCGTCTGACGAGGATGTAGAAGAATCCTTTGCCGGTAAGTTTTTCGCCATGCTTGTCAACAAGAGGTGTCTTCCCTCTCGCTTCCTCAAAGCGGGATCCCATTATAAACAATGCGTCCAATAATTGCGATGTCGGCTTTCCAATCTTTCCATGACTTTACGTTCATGTTTATTCGTCGGTCGCCCTTTCTCTATATTGTCTCGTCAGTTCTGCATCGTTTCTTTTGTGTTAATTGCACATTTTATCGTAAATGAGTTTTTGTAGAACTTATTATTAATCCCCCTTCCACCGCACCGTTGTTCTTACATACCCTAAAAAAAAAAACAAAATGGTGGTCCAGAAACAAAAGAAATTTGGGTCCAATCGCCGACCTTATTCCCTCTTTTCCTGCATATTACTGACGGTTGGGAAAGTTTTCTTAAAATTTTCCGCATTTTTCATCATGATTGAAAAATTGGTCTTTGAAGGTTTAACTGCCCTATTCCTCCCCCTTTGGTTAAGACTTTAGGATTCACTGTAGTCAAAGGACCCTTAGTCCTGATACCCAGTCATTTTCATTTTTGACAGTTATTCTTCTTTGGGGGGATTCTGCTTCGAAGACGAAGTATTCCCTAACCTGAATTCAACTGTAAACAATTGAAAGTTAGCAAATTACTCTACATCCCCTGTCCAGTTATCTTTTGGTCCAAGGAAATCAGTGTACACTTTACGGAAAAACTACATTTTAGTAGGCTGCATGTTTAGGAACGTCACATGATCGCCACTAAGGAAGCGCAGCACATGTGTCAAAAAGACTTTGCATTGTTCTGAAGCCACTGGTTATCCTACTTGTCACAATTTTCTAACCTTTTATTCCTTCAAAAGCATGTTTTCCTGTTTGCCCCTCTGTTCTAACTCTTTGCTCTGTAATAATAGCAGGTTGCGATAGATTATGATCAACTGTGACTGATGCCAATGAAGCTATCATTTATTGTTTGGTATAATTTATCTCCTTCAGAAGTATCTTTCAATTTCCCAACTCTAGTAGGGAGTCTTGTTGTCCGGTTTCTTATTGTAACTTGATTGTTTGACCGTAAGCTATATGTTTACTGATTTGACTCTTGACTTGTTATCTTACCACTTGTGCTATCTTCTAGAAGTCTAGGCTAATGAACTCTTATGGTTGATCAGAAGTGATGCATTTGGACTATTGAATTCTGACAAGTTTAGTATCAGAGCCTTTGTCGGAAACAGATAAACACGAAGCATTGATTGTGGCAGCAAGTCTATTCTCTTTGCTAGAGCAGATGCATATTGAGTATCGCGTTCTAACAAGTAGCGGTGCGTGCTACCGAACTGCATCATAGCGCAGCGCATCTGTGGGCGGTTGATAAGCAACGAGTTGAAATTCTGCGCAAACCTACTGCTCACCGATGAGTTTTGATGCGTCTCGGTAGCACGCACCGCTACTTGTCAGAACCCGATACTCAAAATGCGTCTGCTCTAACTGTCTGCTGCTCACCAATACGTTTGAATGCAATTTCAGTATATCAATGCTACTTGTCAGCTCCTGATAATCCAAATGCTTCAGTTCTTGTTGTTTTGTGTCTGTTGCACAAACCGTCAAAAGGTCCATTAAGCTTTGAAGTATGCTTTGGGTTGTGTGCGAATCTCATCCCGGATGCTGAGGCCAAGTAGATCTGGAATGTTTGGCACGTCTGATAATTTCTTCTCTATGGCAACACTTCAGGCTTTGCAAAGATATAGACTTTCCAACCTGACCGATTTTAACTTTCGAGGTGAAGCTTCCATGTGGGCCACTTTGTGCCAACTTTCAATGAGAAGTTTTCAAATCAAATGGTGTGGGGCTCTGTTTTGTTGTTGTTTGAAGAAGTAAACTGCGAAAAGAAAGATTTTTGTTGCTTTGGCCCTCCTATTGAATTGGACAGTGTTTTTTACTCGAGTGAGGGTCTAGTGTGAAATGCCATGGAGTTTGCAGTATTGAATTTGATGCTAAGATAATCCCGAAAGTTCGATTCTCCTGGATTTCCTAAAAGTGAAGTTTGTCCTAGTTTATCAGGATTTGTCAAACTGTTGTAATCAAACCCTTTTTAGTTGAAGAAAATTTCCTCGAGTTAACCCTTTCGCTTTATAGTCCCTTCTGGAGAACGTTTGTTAACATGGATTCTTGTGAAATTTCAAAAAAAAATTGACCTGCACATGAAATTATATGAGAGAAAGTCATTCGATTCACTAGCTGAAGGTCTGAGATTTCTGAAACTACTTTTTGACAATGCAGAACTAAAAGGGTTAAGAGGCAACTTGGTGAGAGCTTGAAAGACGATGAGAGATGAAATTGGAAGAATTTCCTTTTCATTGCATTTTACCACTCTATTTGTCCAAGATCAGATAACTGCATGACTTTTTGCAAAGAGAAATCCACTTTCTTTTGGAAAATTAAGCTAAACTATACAAAATGTAGGGTAGAAGAGGTTCTTTGGTATCTCTGCAAGCTTGAATTTTCTGTGCATTGTCCACAGTAGTTCCTTGATCTAATACTAGCAATAGTTAAAATAAATAGGACAAGATATCATGCCATGTCTACAATTTGTAGGCTAGTAGTAAGATTCAGTTATAAGTAAGAAAGTATCAATCTTGGCACCTTTTTCAAGCCTATTTTAATTTAAAGCTCGAAGTTTGTTGTTTTTCGGAAGTATGTTCAATTGGCCGAAACCTATACTTTGAGCTGCTGATCTTTAACTTACCTTTGATGTCTCCTTGTTTGAGCAGTTTAGACAATTAAAGCGTTAAACAACAGACTTGTGTGGCTCTGAAGCTACCTTTACCGCCTATTACTTATCTTCTTTAAATTGAAGCTGAACCGGGGCTTCTTTGGCTTTTTAAAAAAACATACTGAAATGGGGCAGTTGCACGAGTCTGAAATGTTGTGTTTTTTGTAAAGAAAATGAAAGAACTTGATGAGGTGAGAACAAAGATGCCTTTGGTTTCTAATTAAGTTCCATTGTTCCAGAGATTAGATTTTAGCCCATAATACATTGTTTTAATGAGAATTCTGGGTAGTGATGTCACTACGAACATGATTTTTTGCAACTTTACAAGTGTGTATCTCCAAAACCGGGACACCTAGGAAAAAACCAAAGGCACCATTGTTCTCAGCTCATCAAGTACTATCATTTTCTATCTATAAAATACAAAATTCTAGACCCTTGCAACTGCCCCATCGTTAAAAAAGGACAGCAGAGTGAGCCACTAGATGACTTTAGCTTCTGTCTCTGTCCTGTTGTAATGCACATGTTATGATGTGAGGAGAGACTCTCATCAAAATGTTTCTCTCTCTCTCTCTCTCTCTAGAGAGAGATAGAGAGAAACATTTTGATTACCTATGCAAGGTGTCTAGCATTGGGTAAAACCTGGAATCGTCAGGGAATTTGATTCTGTCAGAGAAAACATGGAACTATGAGGGAATTAGGATCATAAACCAGGTTTACAAGGGAATTTGAAGCCAAAATCTGGAATCAAATCAGTGTATTAATTTTCTCTAAAATTGCCAATTTGATGATGTTTACGTCTTCAAATATTTTGGACCTTCTACAGCAAGATGATTTCAGGACACTAAAAGTTTAAAAACTGCTAAACATCCTGTTATGGGGATTTAACGTGCACACAAATATTTGAGAGCATTTCGTCAGTACCGAGTCTAATAACTGTGCTCACCAATACATCTTGTTGAGTTTTCAGTAGCTGAAACACTACTTGTCAAATCCCATTCCATGAGCCTACTCCAACTTTGATTTAGACTTAGATCGACTGTGTTTTTTATCAGGCATCTTCTCTTTGTGTGAATCTATTATAACATGACCAATTTAAGCTATTGGAGAAATTCCGTTCCCAGACTTTTTGCTCTCTCTGTATTCATCTACCCATTACCAACATCACTGAAAGTAATAATGTGCTAATTTAACATCCTGATCATTAAAAAGAAATACTGAGCAACAACCTCACAGAGGCAGATATTGGGGGGGGGGGGCACCAGAGGTCTGTCCTCCTTCTCCCCCCCCCCCCACCCCAGAAAATTTTGGAAACTAATGATGTTGAGCCATTTGGCCACATCTCAAAAATCTGCGCTCGTGGAGAATTTAAGGGGCAAAAACTGTGTTTTCCCCCATAATTTGCCAAGATGGTAAGAAAAAAAGGAACATTGAGGACCTTGATGGTCTGAGTTATCTGGGATCAAACCTATGAGAAGCCCCCCAAAAAATGTATATTTAGTAGCATTAGTTTGCACGGAGAATTAGCTGATTCAAGCAGCTTTGTGAAACAACTTGCCTCACTCAACCCTCTAATCCAAGAACATATCTATCATTACTATCTATCTAGTCATCACATATTTATTGATATCTCCATCCTTTCTGAATTAGACTGTAATTTAAGAGGTTTGCTTTAAGTCTATAACAAGAGCAATGAAGTGTAGCAGTGGATTGTATTTTGGAATCAATCCTGTCAATCATTTTTTCAATTTGAAGAATTCAATTAGATGTGAAAGTTTAGATATTTTAGTGGTATATATCCTTCCAAACACTCATTCTTGAAAAAGGTTTTTGATTTATAACTATAGTTCTTAAAAGTCAGATGTAAGTACCACTCTGCCACTAAATTGTGTGCTCTCTTTTTAATGCAATTTTGAAGAAATTCTTACCAAAAAACCAGTTGAAAATGTGGAAATTTGGTGAGCATGTGGGTAGGCACTGCCATTGAGAAAATTTTTGTTCTGAAAGTGTGTTTGGTAAAACAAGGCCTAATTTGAGTTTTTGGCTTCAAAATGTTTAACTGTTTGTACCTTGGGACTCCCTCTGAGGCTTAGTTGAACCTGAGACCACTAAAGACTCAGAACAAGGTTTGCGCTCTGTGATCTTTTTTTTGGTACAGGCAAAGACTTTCTCGTGTGAAGATGTCTTTGCGCATTCCAGATAAGCAAAAAGCATGCACAAGCCTCGTGCTGATAGACTTCTGAGTCTCTATTTGTCTTGTTGTTAATGTGTTCGTGGCGGTCTTGATTGATCAAAGGTATATCGATCTCCAGGCTAACTAGGCTAAAGGCTTCCAATGGGTGTGCTTGAATCATAGTAACATTTGAGAAAAATCTCTGGACTCTGCTCAAAACTGCAAGAGAAAGCTGAGAGCACTGCATGGCTGATATCGCTGTACGATGTGACTTATCGAGTTACGATACCTAGAGTCCCTCTATACTATGACAGTTTGGCCATATCGGAATCCATTTCTGATTGGCTGTCAGAGTTAGGCTCCCACAGAAGCCCCAAGAGAAAAACGTAAATGGCGGAAGGTTTGTTTACTTGTTGCGCCCGCTTTTATTACACATTTACAGTACCAGTGACGGCGGTAATGACTGTTGATTTTTCCTCAGCTTAGATGTTATTCTGGAGAACATTATCTCTTTCAGTAATGACAGTTATTGTCAAGAATCAGAACTTAACCTATTAGAAATAGAGATATAGAGGCAAACGGCCATTTGCAATTTGCCTCTTGAGGGCTCCATCGATTTGCTGTTTCTTCTTCATTTTGAAGAATAAGAAGATGACATGGCACAACTCTCCTAGTATGTAGGGACTCAAACAACACCTGCCGTTTCAGTACTTTTGGCTTTGTTTTGCAGTACTGAGCGGAGGTTTTG
This sequence comes from Trialeurodes vaporariorum, assembly GCA_011764245.1. NCBI lineage: Eukaryota > Metazoa > Arthropoda > Insecta > Hemiptera > Aleyrodidae > Trialeurodes > Trialeurodes vaporariorum. The sequence goes on from VMOF01000220.1 coordinate 53,752,190, forward strand.
AATGGCTTTAATCATGATTTCAGTATGTATTCCTTTATAACCCCAAAATTCTATCAAATTGATGGATAGATAAGAATCCATACATGAATGAATTGATTAACACACCTTCAATCAGTTGAAAGCTTGAGTCTTTCCTAATCTTGAAAGTTCTTCACTCTTCAGCAAGATTATAACGCTGAACTGTGCATCCCTCATCTGTCTCCTTTGGTGTATGCCCCTTATTTCTATTTTTTTTTTTTTCCAGTTTGGGGGGGTTGGACTTTGCTACTATTCCTACAACTATTTCTCGTATCCCTTGAATTTCTTTCCCTTGCTAATTTTTAGTCTTCGTGTTGTAGGTGAAGACGGTGAGGAAGTCGATGAATCTGCCAATCAAGGTGATGGTGCATCAGCAGCTGGCTCTGAAGTAGACGAAGAAAGAGGTGCCGAGGTAAGAATTCATCAGCCTTTTCATCTGTAATCATTTTTTTGTCAACCCAATTTTATCGAATTTTTAGCATTTGATTCGTGGGAGCTGATGCTGCTCTTTTGGACTGGACGAGGCGAGATAGCGGGAATTGACCAACCCCATTGGTTTAAACGGCATCATGTGACAGGTTTTGAGTCATTCAGTCTGAAATGAACGACTCGATTGACTTCTAAATTGTCATGTGACGTCGTTTAAACCAATGGGAATGATAAATTCCTGCCATGTCGTCTCGTCCGAAAAAGCAGAAACAGCCTCCAGTTGTGACCCTTAGTGCTACGCAGGTAATGTTTAGAAAGAACAAAAGCTTCTCATGCGAAAGAAATTTTGTTGAAAATCTGACTAACTTTACACAGCTGCAAGTACAAAAATAGCTGTTACTGTTAATTAATTGGATGGCTTTTTTCTGAAAGGAAATAAGTGCTTTGGATATCAGTAGCAGATAACTCTTTTCTGCATAAAAATATTCAGTTCAGTTATCAGGTTGAGAAATATTCTCTGTAATTTGAGCCTCAGTTTTTAGGTTTGTCTCGAAACTTCTGAGGGCCGTCTGAGGTTGTTTATCTTGTTTCAGTACCTTACGGTTCTTTTTTCTCCTCAGAATCTAAGTTTTCTTGGTATTGGTTCTGTAGTCAGTCTGCGCTGATTTAAATTTTGAGCTTTCGCTGAACCACTGAGAAAGAAAATAAAAAAGTTTGTAAAATGTTACCACCAGTACTGTGACTGTGTACCTTAGAGAGACTTCATTTTTTGTGTCATCATTTCTAATCAGATAAACAATTAATCCCAAAAGTATCATTAGTAACAAGCGCATCAGTCAAAATCTACTTAAATCTTGTCTTTCTATTTCATTTAATTAATGTACTTCTTACTTCTGACGTGGCCTGGGCCACTTATGATTCTGTTCCATTCTAAATTTGTTTTATCATCACTAGATTTCCGAGAAGTCCTTTGTCTCATTTTGTGATTTTCTTTTGTTTCATGCAGGAAGAAGATGAAGATTTCGAGCCAGAAGATAATAAAAAACGCAAGAAAGGCAAGAAGCGAAAAGCCAGAAGTGAAGGCAAAAGAGAGAAAAAACGCAAGAAAAAGAAGAAAGGTGGCAGTGATGAAGTAAGTTGAACTATTTTATCCCTACCTTTAAAGCACTACTACTAAAGATCAAATTTTTTTCAAACCCGCTAATTACATATTTGCAATTATCTGTGAATATTTTTTTGTATTCAGTCCCATTGTTCGCTTTAAAATACAAAGTTGTCCTGCAACTTGTTTGTCAGTGCTGACAAACAAGTGGGTGTGCAGGATTGGGGGGCGCAAAGGACGCGAGACCAAATCTGTTCCTCTTTCTTAGTAACTCAAAATAACCAAATTAATTTCAAAATTTACTGTAACAAGCAGTTGAGAACGTTGGCTCTGTAAATTTTAAGAATGAAAATTAAAAGCAGGCTTTAATGCCCACTTTCGAGAGTAAAGTCCTAACTAGGAATATTCTCTGAGAACAAATGCCTGGGAAATTAAAATCACTAAAAGCCATTGATGTAAAAATTGGCTCTCTACTGAAACCCTGCAACTCATATTACTGCCTATTCAAATAATGTTACTGCTGTAAAAGTGTGAAAATTACATTGAATTATGGTTTGTGGCGGCTTGATAAGTCCTTGAATATCCTTGATTTTTTTTAAATTTTTCATATGCTTAAATATCCTTAAATTTTGACAAAGTTGCCAAATGTACTTGAAAATCCTTGAAAACGACCGGCTTCAGCTTGTCAGCTCGCCATTTTGTTGATCATTCTATTTGTGTTTCTGAGGAATTTTGTGTCGTTTTGGTTGCGAAGTCGCGAGAATGATTGCAGGAGTTAGCAGGAACTTTTTTTTTTTTTTCCTCTGTTTTTCTCTGGTCAGTGCACCATTAAGTGGAATCACCATTTGTTTTTTCCGCCTTTGAAAATTTTTATAAAGTATGATTACGTTTTTTACTTTTTTCTCGTTGGAGGTCCTTGAAATCCCGTGGAAACTCCTTAAAAATTTAAAAAAATCTGCCATGAACCATGTGAAAGCATGTAAAAGTCTCTAAATCCACTCATGAACTCACAATTGGCGTTTCAAGAGAAATCCAAGATGGCAGTCAAACAAGCGGGTATCAATGGGGAAGACCCATCCGATTGCAGCCTTCACTATATGATTAATCATTTTTTTGCAGCATAAAAAGTTGCAATTAGATGGGACTCGTAATTAGGGCCCACTTATTTGACTGTTGGCTGCCTGTTGGGAAGTTGTTGAAGGCATTTGTTGAATTTGTGAGTCAATTTTGGTTCTCACTGATGCTCATATTGTTATTTTTAATTGACTGCACCAGTTTAAACCCTCTGTATGGCAGTATGGCTGAAGCCAAAGTTTGCAGCCGATCTATTATTTATTTCAATTTTTTTTCTTTTTTTTCTAGGAAAGCGATTTTGCCTTTGATGAGGAAGCCGCTGGAAGAGCAAGCACCGGCACAGGAAACGACTCCGACTACAGTGGAAGGAAATCCCGCAAATCCAAGGGCAGTAGTAGTAAACACGCGTCATCTTCTTCGCATAATGTAGACTCAGGTAATTCAATAGGTAAGATAGAATAATATATTCTTCGTTGAAGCTGAATGCTTTGAGGCTGCCCCGGATGTCTTGTAGATACGCTGAGCTCGTTAGCCGTGGTAGAGTCTTCCTCCTTTGCACTCCTAGAGCTCCCCTCATCTCTTGCTTGTAAGACATTTTTTCATCTCAGCATTTTTGTTCTTCGACAGGGATACCGGCATTGTTGGTCATCTAGACAGATGAACATTTTTTTCAAGTTCTAAAGTGATCGAGAACTCCGGAAACAAACATTTTGGGAACTGTAAAAAATGGTTTAAAGGAACAATGGAACTATAAAATACTAGTTAAAGTTTACCTTAAATTACTGAATTTCTCATCTGGTGTGCGACTATTTCTTAGCCACAGTCCCCCCCCCCCCAAACTCTCTTCTCAAATAAGTGAAATTTTGTCTCTCCTTAAAGCTGTAAAATTGTGGATAGTGATAATACATTGGAAATTCCTGCCAGTGTTATGAGAGACAAAAAAAAACTCAAAAATTCCATTTGGCAGTAGGATTTACGCAGGGGAAAGTATCCTACCCACCTTTTCCCATGTTCTTTATTTTAAAATAAAAAAAAATTGCTTGACTATTTAAGCTAAAGACATAGAGGATAGAAAAATCCTATTTCTTTGCTCAGTTAAGTTTCAAACATTCTCTAATAATTGCTGAATTTCTTTACACGGTTACTTTTACTTTTTGGTTTCTGTTTTCTCAATTGAGGCATTTTTCGGTAAATGGGCGTATGGCGAAAAAATAACTTTCGAGAAAAACGCGTTTGAAAGTTTAAAACGTCATAACAAAACGTTTTAGGTGCGTCCATTCGAACGATTGTTTCTTGGTTATTTTCCGTTCGACATATGAATAACTTTATATCACCTGTTAGGTCACATCGCCAGGATTTCAAAAACGAGTTCTCCAAAAAAAGGGCGTAAATCGCCGTACGCCCATTTACCGAAAAATGCCTCAATTACTTATCTCACTTTTCAATTTTGCTCTGGTAGGCATCTTTTGTAAAAAAAATTCCGTGCCTAGTTTTTAAGAACTTAATATTTGTAACTCCCAAAAGAAAAGAAATCAATTTACTGAAAAAATTCTGTGCTCTGCTATTCCTTGTGTTATTTTAAATCCCCCCCCCTCGGCTTCTCTCTTTTCTTTTAACTTTTTCAAACAGAATTAATTTCCACACTCTGTTCATCTGAAACGTTGCACTTACAAGGGGACCTAACCGTGACGCCGCCTCCGATTTTGATCAAATTTTCAGGGATGGTAGTTCATGACAAAATATTAGACCCGTGTTTTTCACTTTTTGTGAATAGGCCTTAGTTTCGTCGCAAGAAATTTTCAAAGTTTCGGGAAAGTTACGATAAAATCGTCGCTGAGACAGTGCGCAGCGTCAAGTTGGGCAATTTCGCCGGTCTCTCTCAACTGCCGCAGTGGCGCGGTCGGTAGCGTCTCTGATCGGCATGCTGGTGGTCGCCGGTTCAAAGCTCATGCCTGCTATTGAGAATATTGACTTTTTAAAAAACGCTTTATGGATGCAATAACTTTCACTTCTACTAATCGCTGATTTAATCGAAACTCGAGCTTTTTGTTTTTTTCTGTTTTGTTAAAATGATTTCATGATTATTTGCCTTTTTTAATTTTTGTCAATTGATCATTATTTTGAAACTATCAAATCATTAGAAAACTACAAATTGACTTTAGTCAATCAAAGTGAGATTGACAATGAAACTCGAGTCGGTGTCATCGCTGTAGGTACGAATCGTGCGATATTCGCTGCACTTTCAGAACGACGCAAAGTTTGGCAAATCTATTCAATCGATGTCATTTCCATTGCCTATCAAATGATTTTTTTTGTAGAACTTGTAAGTATTTCTGTTTATTTTTTTTCGAAAGATACTGCAAATCTACAGCCGCGTAGTTTTCCTCCTTCGAAAAAAAGTATATGCTTTTCCGCCTTGTGTATGCTGTTTTCGCGTAGTATATATTTATTTGAAAGAAACAATGCGCTACATCAATTTTCCTCAACTCTTCGATCATCACCTCCTCTTTCAAACATTCCTAAAAATTCCCCATCTGAAATTCCACGTACGAGCCATTAACAACCGACCACGACCTCCCTTCCGTAACTTTGGGAGTTAAAGCGATGTGTAGTAAGCTGAAGCTTCGATTGAACAGCGATTAGTAGCAGTGAAAGTTATTGCATCAATAAAGTGTTTTTTAAAAAATTAATAAATTCAATTACAGGCGCGAGATTTGAACTGGCGACCACCAGCATGCCGATCAGAGGCGCTACCGACCGCGCCATTGCGGCAGTTGAGAGAGGCCGGCGATATTGCCCAACTTGACGCTGCGGGCTGTCTCGGCGACGATTTCGTCGTAATTTTCCCGAAACTTTAAAAACTTTTTGCGACGAAACTAAGGCCTATTCACAAAAAGTGAAAAACACGGGTCTAATATTTTGTCATGAGCTACCATCCCTGAAAATTTGATCAAAATCGGAGGCGGCGTCATCGTAAGGTCCCCCTTGTTAGTTCATCATTTTGTGTTCCAATTATTATTTCTTGGCCTGTTAGTTAAAGGCTGTCCTGAGAGTGATGGGTCTGAGAGTTGTCAAGGCAACTTTACAGCATGAATGAAAACATCAGCTGTTTACTGCTTCTGTCGCTCCTAACCAATTAGGTTGAGCGGTTGAATCTGATTTTGTTGATGTAGAACTGTCAAGTCCAATTATTTCTGGGGCGAGTAAAAAAAAACCCGAAGCTGGTTGAACTTAATTTTTTCTCAGACAGAAGTTGACTCAAGAAAGTTAGTAGATAACTGTTGTCATGTGAGGTGCACAAAAACAATCCCTATTTGTTATCAAATTGTTTCGGATTTGCCAAACCCCGTTATTACCCGCTGATGGTGTACCTATCTAAGTGAGCAGTACGTGTTAACTTTTGTAGAATGACCTCGATCAGGCACCACCTCCATTAATTTATTTTCTTATTCTCCTAGCTTACTGTTTCCTAAGCATGACAAAGCATTTGCATCTGTATAAATCCTTAGTCCTTGTCCTAGGTGTTTTGGAAGCAAAGTTTGTTGTTGCGTGTTTTCAATGTCATGTATTTTATGATGTGATATGCCCCGAAAGTCTTTCCTTTCCCAGAGTCCAAGTTTTGATCGTATGCAAGTAGAGGGCCCAAATTTTTTCTTGTGTACAGTCCAATGAACACCAGGAGCTTGAGTAGGAGAAAGTGTCCAAAAATAACTTACCAGACTGTAAATAGCTTTGATGGGTGGACCTAGAGTCCCTATATGTAGAGAGTTAAGACAAGAGGTTAGTCAACTGCTGATTGGTCGATGAGTTTTAGGCTCTACAGATGCTGCCATTGGATGCGATTTTGCACTTTGGTTTACAATCGCAGTTGTTTACCAACGGTATTTTGCGGATAAAGAGTTAATTTTCGACGAATCTGTCAATTTTAATCATGATACGCCTCAAGAATGTCTGTAAATCCCAAAAGAATCTTTCAAAGCGTAAATAGATGTCGATCCACTAAAGCAGTAAAAAATCACATCGTTAGAAACTCAGCGGCACTGTAATCTTTGCAGTGAACGAAAAGACAACAACGGCCCTCAGAATGTAAACAAATGCGCAAAATCGCATCCAATGGCGGCGCCCATGGTTTCACTTGTCTTAACTCTCTACATATAGGGACTCTAGGTGGACCCAATTCGACTCTGCGAATTGTCTCTTGCTCCTATTGTTTTTCCAGCATAATCTTTTATGAAAGTTGCTTTTTCATCTATTCCCAGCTAAAATTTGCAACCGACTCATGTCTCCTGCATTGAACTTAAAATCATGTTTGCAAACTTTTGCTCTTCAAATATTTTTAGAAAAAGTTTTCTCCTCCTCATTTTTCCTCATGGAAGTTTCTCTTTGACTCTTTATTTTTATTTTTAAAACGTCTGTTGTATTATTTAGGGAAAGGTTATAAATAAAAGCAATAAAAAATAGAAAAGTCAGCCGATCTGTATTAGTGTGGTTTAACGTACAGAGGGTTATTTAGTAATAGACTGTTTTAGTAGAGCGATATATCGTATCGATTGCCGTCCAAGGGCTTCTGGTTCCAAACAAACTCTGGTTCAATGTAATTTCCCCATAAGCGAACTTTTGAACGTAAATTTACGGTATTAAATCAAATACTTAATGCGACCTTGTTGCGATTAGGAATTCTATGTCCTCGAAAATGCTTAATTATGCCTGGTTCCTTGACTAAAACTGCCAAAATGAATAAGATATTACAGATTAAATGTTGCATTTGTAGGTTTGAATCGCCCGAAATCCCGCCAATTCCACAACAACAACAATAACATTTGGGTGATTCCAACCTCCAAACGCATCGTTTAATCTGTAATATCTTGTTGATTCCGGCAGTTTTACGGGTGGAACCAGGCAAAGTTAAGCATTTTCGAGGACGTAGAATTCATAATCGCAAAAAGGTCGCATAAATTGTTTGATTTAATACCCTAAATTTCCGTTCAAAAATCCGCTTATGGGGAAATTTCATTGAACCAGAGTTTGTTTGGAACCAGAGGCCCTCGGACGGCAATCGATACGATATATCGCTCTACTAAAACAGTCTCTAAATAGCAATTTTTTAAGAGGAGGTTATAACTCCAATGCTCTAACTTATCTGCATTAATTCCTCTATACTCTGGCTTATTTCTTCAAAACATTGTAGAATTGAGTGTAATTTGTGTATAAAAATTCTACAAGTAAACTAACTCTATGAGGTAGTTGCAAGGACCTGAATTTTGATGATTTTTCAAAGGAGAAAATCTCGAGAACTCTCAAAGTAAAATGTTAAATCTAAGAGGTTTTTTGGTAACATTTTTGTGTAGGGTAATTGCAAGGGTCTAAATTTAAATGTTTTCTTTCTTTGGTTTCCTCTTCCTCTTTCCCATGTATGCACTATTAATTCTTTTTTTTGGACCAAATTACAGTAAATTTAGGCAAGTTTTACAGAAAAATGTATGTTGTGATCTTCCAGCATGAATCATTTAGCTGGACCTGAAAATTTAACAATTTTTAATTTTTCAATTCATTAAACTCTAAAACGGTGATTTTTGAGGAAAACACTAAAAATGTTCAAATAATGTTGGGCATGTGAGGGTTAAGTAAGCAAATGAAAGTACTCGGTGACCTATAAACAATGATGCCTTTGATTTCTAATTAGGTTTCGTTGTTCCAGAATTGTAATTTTGGCGTAAAATCCATTATTTTAAATGGGAACTCAGCGTTGTAACATCATAACGCACACAATTTTTTGCAACTTATCATCTGTGAAACTGGGACACATAAAAGAAAAAAACAAACGGCACCTTCATTCTCAGCGCAAGGACTTCCATTTTTGGTATAAAACGCCAAATTTCAGACCCTTGCAAACTGCCTTGTTTTGCCAGAAATGCTATTTTTAACCCCTTTATGCGATACTATTTTGATATCGACATTATTGCTGCACTGATCTCCTTCATTCCGCCAGTTCTAATTGGAGAATTGAAGTCTCATTTCTGTGTTTTTCTTACAGGCATGCCCTCTGTAGAAGATGTTTGTGAAAAATTTGGCCTTACCGATGTCAACATCGACTATACAGATGCAGATTATCAAAACTTGACAACTTACAAACTGTTCCAACAACATATTAGGCCCATTTTAGCTGAAGAGAATCCCAAAGTAAGTAAAATATTCTAGACCTGTTATTTGATTTTCAAACGATCAGCACAAAAGTAACTGATAGACCAAAACCATTTTAAGTATCGGGTTCTGACATGTAGCGGTGCCTGCTTCCGAACTGCATCAAAGCGCATCGGTGAGCGGATAATAGACAGTTTTAGTGTGTAATCAATGGTTAGTCATCAATCATAGAAAATCAATCATCGCATTACTGCCATTATTTGGTGTCACACGAAATGGTTTCTACTAGATTCGCCTTTTTACTTTCTCACATTTAACGAAGTCAGAATTTGAGAAATTATTGTGATGGCACAGCTGTCTGTCTTCATCCCAGCATAACTTTTGAACCAATGGTCCGTATGGATGGATTCAAATTTTGCAGAGAAGTTGCTTTTAACATTCTCCAGAGGGGGCTTTTTTGGTTTTTCAAAATTTTAAATTGTAAGCAAGTTATGGAGAATATAAGGTTTCCATGAAGGGGAGATGGAACAGCTGAAAAATACATGTAAAATGGACCCACTTCAGGTCCCTTTTGGTTAGCAATGGTTGGATATATTTTCCTAAAATTTTGTATGCATACTTTCATGTATGTCTTGAAGCTTTGGAACTAGAATGATGTAGATCCATTCATTTGAAATAAAGTTTTCAGAAAGCTGAACTTTGGTTAAAGAAGCTATTTATTTTTCTCAATGGACAGTTATTCAAAAACACAGTTTTAAATGTACATAAAAGCTTTTAGTTCCATTTGTAGTCCTTATAATTCTGAGCATTTTGATAAAAAAATCAGGAAGCTAGCTCTTTTAGTTCCTGAGATAGTGGGTCAGATAGATAAAAAAACCTAACTTTCGGGAAACCTGCGTTATCTCTCAAAAATTTGACTAATTACTTCCTGAAACAGCATTTTTAAAAAAATATGAAAAATATAATTGGAGAAAAAAGTATATACTGTACTATATTGGTTTACTCAGCAGAATATCCCTATCGAATTAGATAATAAAAAAAAAATTGTGAAATTTTTGACCTCAGCTGTTCCAAGGGAAATGGGTGAACATAGGGAAAAATTGGAATATTTCCTAGTTAGTAATTTGACTTTTGATGAAAATTCGCCCTAAAATTCTGCTACCAGCCTGCTGTGAAATTAACCCCTTGAGAGTCTGGTGGTCCCCCCCCAGACTATTAAAGGGGGGTTGGGGGGTCTCCCCCAGAGTAATAAAGGAGGGTTTGGGACTTTCCCCCAGCAAATATATGGGGTCTGAGAGTCCCACCAGATAAAGTTAGGTGTGAGAAAGTGTCCGTTTGGTATTCCCTACAGTTTTTTTTTAAACTTGTAAACAATCCTAATTAGCTTTTTTTGGTTTATAAATAAATCTGGTTACTGCAATCAGTACAGTTAAATCAGCAAGAAGTGGCATTTTTTTTTAATCTTTAGTTTTCTGGCCGTTCCTTTCGTGGGGTCTAGGGAACATGTTTCTGTTGTAAGTTTCTTTGTTTCTAATTTCTCTTTTGATTTTTACAGGTTCCAACTGGTAAAATGATGATGTTGGTTGCGGCTAAATGGAGAGATTTCTCAAATATTAATCCGCATTTGCAAGATCAGCAGCAAGAATCTGAAGCGAATGATGAACCTGACTATACACCTAAATCTAGTAGATCTCGCTCAAAGGTATTACTTGAATCTTTTCTTTTCTTTTGAAGACCATATACAGGGTGACAATAGGAAATGTCCCATCTCAGAAGTTGGGATGGTTGCCACTTGAGAAAATGAAGGGGCTTTACATCATTTGAGGAACATTTTCTACTCAAACCTGCGATAAAGTCGACTGGAAAGTAAAAATACATACAAATAAGGTTGTAATAAGTAGGGTTGCATCGGATGTTGATTTTGTCGGATACTCGGATACGGGATAGCAGAAACCGCGGATACCGGCAGGCATCCAAGATAACGGTACAAGATCGAAAAAATACAAGTTCAAGATCAATTATTTCAAAATATATTGATTGGACAGGAGAAACCAATCACATCGAAGTTCTTCATTTCTGGACGCTCTATTCATACCTTTGCCCAACTTTGACTGTTCAACACAATTTCCACGACTCTTAGGAGAAATAAGTTTTGAAAAAACAAACCCCCCTAAAAATTGACCTAAACCAATTTTTGACCCCAGAGTTAAAAATTGCGTACAGTAAAAGGTCGCTGTGTCGGACGCTCAGTTACTCGGATTTTTCGATGAGTCGGATTTTTTTCCCGGTCCCTTGAATTGCCCCATAAGACCAATGTAAAAAACGTCGGCATAAGTCGGATTTTTCAGAGTCGGAATTTCGCTTGTCTCGGATTTTTTTCCGGTCCCGAGATGACTTTTTTTTTTTGAGTCGGACAAAATTGCAGATAAACGAATAAAAGAACCCAAGAACAGATTGCCGAGTTCAAATTTTTGTTTGTGTGTTCATGTCATATATCAAACCAGCCGACCCACTTTTCATCTCTACCACACGCCGACTTCGCGGCGGGGCAGTGAGTGTCGTGAGTGATGCGTCGCGCGTCGTCGTGATAACACTGCAAGGACCCCGAAGAGAGTTTCCAATACGATCGGCATTTAATTAAAGACGACTCCATGCCACAGGGCCAAAAAAATGTTGAGTCCTCGCTAAGTCGCTAAGCAAGAGGTACGTGCTATGTAAAACGTACGGTCGGCAAACGTTCGCTCAACATTGAGGTTATGTAGCACTCCTCGTACACCCTTCGCAAGTCTCGGACGTAAAAGACTTCGAGGATTAGAAGTCTTTTGGTCCCGGAAAGGACCGACTTTTTTGGGCCCAGCAATGTTGCCATGGTGGCATCATTATGCTAGCCGGAAACGGAAGACGAAATACGACAGGGTGACAAGATGAGGAAACTGATCGGAAACAAAGGAAGAATGGCACGCAACACCAAAGTCTTGGCGCGACACGGCACACTTGGACACTTAGGAGAAGAAAAAGGGGGGGGTCGGTGAAAAGTAAACAAAAAAAAAATGCAGAGTTCAGCAGACCAGATGATTCATCAACGACACGAGAAAATCTCTTGCGTCGGTGTGATATTGTGATACCTCCCCCCTCTCCTTCACCCTAGATGCTGCGTCCGAAAAGACCAATTCCTTCAGACACCTCCAGCGCGAGCGCCAACCAGACTCAGCCGCTGTCGTGCTCGTGGCGCCGGTTCAGCGGCAGTCATCGTGTCGCAACGAAGAATCTCTATTGCTTCGCGGTAAAATTGATAAGACACCCCTCGGGAGTTTGTTTAGTTAAGCGGCAAAACCTCTTTTCCCACATCCGAGTTGCTGACACAAGTGTTGGGTACGAAATCGCCAAGAAAATACTGTTTTTTTCGGGAAACTTCGCGCTGAGTCGGATTTTTTGGGGGGAAAATCCGACTCAGACGTAATTTTCATGAGTCGGACTTTCGTTAAGTCGGATAAATGCCGTGGTCCGAAGACGATCCGACACATCGAGCTTTTACTGTATAAAAATACCCTTGGAAACCAATTTTCAAGGAAATTGGTGCAAGTACCTCAGAAATTCGATTCTTAGGGGGGAATTAAGGGGGCTGAATCTTGGGGACCATGGGAGAACTCCAGCTAATACTTTCACCAAAGTATTAGGTCATCATAAGTTATCATTTGAGATATGTTTTGAAAAGATCCATGAGTACCCCAGAAGGAGCTAATTTTGCCCTTGCTCTTTTGAATAGATTTGACAACCATCCTCCACCGATAACATAAAAAAAAAAAAAAAAATGAAAAAAATCTGACATTTTTCAGTCCAGCAAAATGATGGGTGTTGAAAAATCCCCAAATTTGAGTAGAATTGTCTGAAATGGACTAAAATTTAGTTAAAAAAAAATAGAAGTGGGTCCTTGATGACCCACCATTGCTGCATGGATTAAATGGATCAGTAGAGTAAACGGGTATATTTTTACGACCTATACATCAAATTATTGTGTTGTTCAATTTTCTTATTTTTTTTCTTTTAGACGGTCCAATCAGAGGATAATGCTGATGTCGATGAAGATGAGGATGAAGAAATTGAAGAGAAATCCAAGAAAAAGAGAGGTCGCGGTAAAAAAGGAGGCAGAAAAAGCACTCCTGCTTCAACTACGAAAGTTCCTACTTTAAAAATTAAGCTCGGAAAACGAAAGCAGAACAGCTCTGTAAGTAACTTTATCTTTCCTCTCAGCTCAGAGACATTTATAGTCCTTTATGCTCTATCATCCTTGTGATGGAAGGGTTAATTTCTTGAAACCTTATCCCGGTCATGTTGAGCAATGGATAATCTCCAAGAATTTGTTTGTAAAAAGCAAAATTCAGGGGAGATTTTGAAGATTTGTCAGTGAGGCTTATCTCACAAAGTTTTTCCTTTACCCATGCTCTGAGTTGAGCTTTTACTAATTTAAGCACTGAAACCCAATTGTATCAAACAATTTGTTTTTGACTCATGAGTGTCCGACTGATTTTTGAAAAACTCGCAAGTTTTTTTAGTTACAGTAAAAGTTTGTTGTGTGGAATGCGCTCTAACAAGGGGAGGTCGCCGACTGGTCACCCTCGATTTTGTTCAAATTTCGCAGAGAGGTAGTTCATATGAAACTACTCGACCCGTGTTTCAGCGTTTCTTCCAATGGGCCCTTTAAAGCCCCGAAATTTAAAGTTGAAAATTCGACTTTTTGGGCCGATTTTCGTCTCTTTGCCAATTCTCACTCTTAAGTGCGGTTCTTTCCGCTGTGTATTCATAGGAGCGGGCGTAGCGTACTGGCTACGTGCTCGCCTTGCACCCGACGAACCTAGGTTCAATCCCGGCCGCAACTCTCTACTTTTTGCACTGTTTGTCTTCCCAATTTCATGGAGCAAATTAATTTCGTAAGATACTTTCCATCTTTAAGGTATCAGTTTGCATCGCAACAAACTCATAAGAATTTGGGACTTATGTCATGCCAGATTTCAAAGATATGAGACAGCTACACTGTCAGTATCAGGCCATTCGCGTCGTTACCAAGTGTGCTGCGTATTTAACGGTAGTTTTCGATTCTTTGTTGTTGGTTATGGAAACTATTACGAACACACAGTTCAGTTCGTTTTTAGAATATTATAACCCACAAGATATTACGGACGCTTTTTTTTTTTTGTGCCAAAATATTCTAGGCAATCAAAAGATTCTGATCGGTCAGAAAAGTTCGGACATAAATACAAAAGGGACAACTTTTAGGACAAGCGTTCGCGCGGAGTGTCCATAAAATTAAGTTGCCAAAATTTTTTGGACACTCCGCGCGAACGCTTGTCCTAAAAATTGTCCCTTTTGTGAAATGTCCGAACTTTTCTGATTGATCAGAATCTTTTGATTGCCTAGAATATTTTGGCACAAAAAAAAAAAAAAGCGTCCGTAATATCTTGTGGGTTATAATATTCTAAAAACGAACTGAACTGTGTGTTCGTAATAGTTTCCATAATCAAGAACAAAAAATCGAAAACTACCGTTAAATACGCGGCACACTTGGTAACGACGCGAATGGCCTGATACTGACAGTGTAGCTGTCTCATATCTTTGAAATCTGGCATGACATAAGTCTCAAATTCTTATGAGTTTGTTGCGATGCAAACTGATACCTTAAAGATGAAAAGTATCTTACGAAATTAATTTGCTCCATGAAATTGGGAAGACAAACAGTGCAAAAAGTAGAGAGTTGCGGCCGGAATCGGACCTAGGTTCATCGGGTGCAAGGCGAGCACGTAGCCAGTACGCTACGCCCGCTCCTATAAATACACAGCGGAAAGAACCGCACTTAAGAGTGAGAATCGGCAAAGAGACGAAAATCGACCCATAAAGTCGAATTTTCAACTTTAAATTTTGGGGCTTTAAAGGGCCCATTGGAAGAAACGCTGAAACATGGGTCTAATAGTTTCATATGAACTACCTCTCTGCGAAATTTGAACAAAATCGAGGGTGACAAGTCGGCGACCTCCCCTTGTAAGTGGAATCTTCTTTCAGCACTGTGGAACCTCCCATACTCTGACCGCAGTTTCCTAAGTGAAATTTTTTGTTGAGGCGGGACCGAGGTTCCACACAACAAACTTTCTCTGTATTTCTTTAAGCTTTAAGTTTAAGTCAGTTAAATTGCTACTAACTACAGAGGAAGGTCTCTCAGATCAGAAATGTACCCTCTATCTCAAAGTTACTAAAATTTTTAAAGGATTAGTGATAGCAATTATCATTCCAACTGTTGGCCGGATTTGAAATCGGCAATATTACAAATAATTGAAATAATCAATGAATAAGTTTCAATTCAGTTTACTACCATACTCTGATAGAGCTGGTTTTGAGTATCAGGTTCTGACAAGTAGGGGTGCTTGCTTCCGAAATGCACCAAAACACATCATTGAGCAGTTGAACGAGTCAAAACTGTGTGCTGACCAGCAGCTCACTGTTGCGCTATGATTTATTTCCAAAGCAAACACTGTTACTTGTCAGAACCTGGTACTCAAAATACGTTAGCTCTAGTAAAAACGTAACGTAGAGGGCAAATGTAAGACTCTATCTAACCTATTTTAACCAAGATTTAAATAATAGTAAAATTGTAGGTGTTATTCTCATGAGTGTAAATTTATCTTAAGATAAGATTCAACCAGCCTAGTCTGGTTCCATATCTTATGAAACCTTACGTCTGAAATTCTAAAGAACAAAGAATGGGTTAGAACCTTTTTCTCGTCTTTCTTGATGGCAAAATGACTTTCCAACATATTGAGAATTGAGATGAACCGAACCTTCTGTATATTTCTAAATTTCTATTTTCCCTCAGGATGAAGAAGAAGAGGAAGGAGGAGAAGTTAGTACTGGTGTTAGTAGTAGAAGGAAAGCTGCTGCGTCAGATAGAGACTCGGATGCTGAATTTGAACAGATGTTACAAGAAGCGGAAGAAACTGAAACGGCCAAAGATAACGAAGATGAATCGCCAAAAAAGAAAGCCAAGACGAAGATTGGAAGCAAATCCAAAAAGAAGAAGAAGACAAAAACAACTTCCAAGTTCCCAGCTGGCGAAGGAGAGGATGGTTACGAGGTATTCATACTATTTACTCTTCAACCCTTTCACTGTTAATTTTGTAAAAATTGCTCGGCAACCATAAGATGTGGTTCTACTTTAATCTGCTCCAACCGTACTAATCGGTAAAAAAAAAAAAAAAAAAAAAAAAAAAAAAAAAAAAAAAAAAATATAAAAGAATTTTTTAAAAAAAATTTGGTAAAATTTTTTTTGACAAATTTTTAATAAAATTAGAGGTTAGAAAACCAGCTTTTAGTGAATTACTGTGGGTAGTGGTAGTGGCTTGTTTTGTAGAGTATTTTAGTCTCCCAGTTTTTTATATAATGTCTTAAAGAGTGGGAGTTGTGATTTTTTGATAATGGGTTAAAATCAAACTTTGACTTTCGATATCTTGGAATGAAATTTGATATGGACCTGTGGTTTGTGCCAAAATGCTCAGTTTTTCATCTTCTTTGAAAACATACACCTCAAGGCGGGGGTTGCTATTAAGAAAAAAAAGGTTGTCCCCCCCCAAATTTTGACCCCCTTGAAAAATAGTTTGACCCAGACTACAAACTTCCCCAAAGCTTGGTTTTTTATCTACCAAAGAAAAAAAAGGTACAGCTGTCCCGAGACTTTCCTCCCACCCTGTATAGAGTCAAATACTAATCCTTTAAAGCATCGCGGTATCAAAGTAACCGCGAATGGTCAGTGGCCGTGAACAGGATTTGCCAATCATTATGGTGAAACCTGGATTATTTATGATGTTAGTTCCTCATGATTCTGGTTTATTTTGGATCAAGTTGAATCATTCAAAACTTTTATCTTTTTTTTTTCAGACGGACCATCAAGATTATTGCGAAGTCTGCCAACAAGGTGGCGAAATTATTTTATGTGATACTTGTCCGAGAGCCTATCATTTAGTTTGTTTGGATCCGGAATTAGAGGATACGCCAGAAGGCAAATGGTCTTGTCCTCATTGTGAAGGAGAAGGTAAAGAAGAAGCAGAGGATGACCAACATCAGGAATTCTGCAGGTAAAGTTTCCTTGAAATTCTTTCCGTCAAACTTTTGACTTTGATTCGTGTTTGTGTGTCTTTACTTCAAGTATTTCAAGTATTTTGAAACTCTTCTTTCCTCTACTAGATACGCTCTTTCAGCTAACTTCCAAAGACCGAATAAATGTGCTTAGCATTTATCTACAGCTCCTCCCTCAGATTTTTCTTTTATTTTGCCATCCTCATCATACTTTCTCAGGCTGAGGATATACTTTTTGTAGTTCACTTATCACATTCCAAAAGCTGCATAGAGAGCATCTTTCGATCACAGGCACCCTGATGGTCAGTTTGTGCGATCAATCTAAACGGAACTTCTCAAAACATTCCAAAGTTTGGTGAATCGAACCTTAATTCTCTCAAATTTTGACTCCATGATCCACGGTATGATATAAACTTCACACATTTTCAAAGTTTCAAGGGGTCAAAACTTCAAAGTTTTTGAAAACGTTGATTAAATGCGCAAGCAAAGTATTAAGGCTGGCAAAAGAATCTGCCACATCAAGGCGAAAGGGGAAATATTTTGACCCTCTCCAATGCAAGAAAGACAGGCAGAGGTGATGTGCGAATCGGCCGGCGAGGCGAGGGCCTCGCCTCCTATTGAGATAAACACATCCTTAGCACTCCGACTTAATGTCTCCACCTTCCTCCCAATCATTTGGCAGTGAGACAGTATCTTTCACTGCTCGAGCAGTAGAGTGGGGGTAAGAAAATTTCCCCTCTCCGTGTGATGTGAAAGATTCTTTTGCCGGCCTTAGAACATCATCTTTGGGTTTGTTAGTAATTTTCTTATTTGTATTATTCTACCCTGTTTTACCCAATGGTAAGCACTATCGAAAGTCTTTGATTTTTTCCCCCTACAAATTATGTTTGTCTGAATCGTTATCAGTGCTCAAGTCCTCAGTACGATTGTCAATTAGTGGGATAACCATTTTTGTGTGCTCTTCGATGGAAATCTTATTTTTAGTAAGATTGTCAAGTTGTGAGCTAAAAATTTTTGTGCGCTTACCAATGGAAACCTTTATTTTTGTCAACAGGGTTTGCAAAGACGGCGGAGAGCTCTTGTGTTGTGATTCTTGCCCATCTGCATATCATACCTTCTGTTTAAGTCCACCTTTAGTAGACATTCCAGACGGCGACTGGAAGTGCCCGCGCTGTTCTGCCAAACCACTACCTGGTAAAGTAGCAAAAATTCTCACATGGCGTTGGGTGAAACAAGAGGAACTTCCAGAAGAGAAACCTGTCCCCACAGAGGATGGGAAACCTCCGAAGAAAATAAGAAAACCCCCAAGGCAGAGAGAATTCTTTGTCAAGTGGCATGAAAAATCTTACTGGAAGTGTGAATGGTTGTCGGAATTACAGATGGAAGTTTTTAATCCACAAATGACCCGTCTATATTTCCGGAAATATGATATGGATGAACCTCCGAAACTTGAAGAACCTCTAGACGAAGCGGATAATCGAATGAAGAGGATACGAAGTAATACTGATAACTATGATGATGAAGGGTTAGAAGAAAAATACTATAGGTACGGAATTAAACCAGAATGGTTAATTGTGCATAGGATAATCAATCATCGCACAATGCGGGACGGTAGGACTTTATATTTAGTCAAATGGCGCGAGCTTCCATATGATCAAGCCACGTGGGAAGAAGAAGATGCGGATATTGCAGGCCTTAAGAATGCCATTGACTACTATCAAGACTTGAGATCAAACTTTAACACCGATAACAAGCGAAGCAAAAAGGGTAAAAGCAAGAAAACCTCTAAAACGAAAGAATTGCAGGAAGAGAATGGAGAGAACAGATTGGCGCGAAAGTTTACTCCTCCTCCTGATAAACCCATCTCAGATTTGAAGAAGAAATATGAAAAGCAACCTAATTTCATTGATGAAACCGGTATGGCGCTTCATCCGTATCAGTTAGAAGGCTTAAACTGGTTGCGGTATTCGTGGGGTCAAGGTATTGACACAATCCTTGCCGATGAAATGGGTCTCGGAAAAACCATCCAGACCATCACTTTCCTCTATTCTCTCTATAAAGAAGGACATTGCAAAGGACCATTTTTGGTAAGGATTTGTTTTATTTGTTTGATACACAATTTTGATTCACTCACCAAGTTCAGTTCAGATCACCTTATGATATACCTATGTCAGTGAAGTTTAAGGGAAACAAAAAAATGTAAACTTGGAAAGGGGCTTTTTCACAATTTTGCTACAGGCAATTTAAGGGCCAATTTAATTGTAAAAACTTCCAAAAGTAATGATGGTAGCTCTTCAAACTTACAAAATCAACACCTAAACTTATAAAATGCTTTTAATTTGCAACTGTAATGGCGGCATCAGGCACTAATAATGAGAGATTTACTTGTGTGAATCTTAATATGTATTAATTTTGTCAATCTTTGTATGCTGTGGAGAAAGATTCACAGAGTAACTAGTCACCAGAGAAGTGATCAACAGCCGATTGATGGTACCATGCCGTTTGACGACTCCGGTGCGAAAGGAAAGTTGTCTCTTATTGGCGCTAACAAACCTGCGCAAAGAATTGGGGGAGCTGTCTTCTACCATCTTTATTAAAACAACCTCCAATTGATTATTAACCTTTTCACTGCGGAGTTCTTTTGAATTCTAAGTTGCGTGATGTGTATAGGGTTGCCAGCGCCTCCATCATGTAGTTCACACTCTTCCTGACAGATAGAGGAACTGTAGCTATGTTCCGCATAGATGCGGCAACTGTGCGGGGGAAACTGGATGAGTATGCTCGTCGAATGCAGTGAAAAGGTTAACCATGTATTATGATTTTTTGTGGTCCATTTTTTTGTGACTTGTCAAATAAAATCTCCTATTCTCATGCACAAACTTCGGAAAGATAAAATAAACTTTCTAATTTTAGAATCAGTAAGTGACTTTTGCTAATCTTTTCTGTCTTTTAGGTCAGTGCCCCTCTTTCAACCATTATTAATTGGGAGCGTGAATTTGAAACCTGGGCTCCTGACTTCTACTGTGTTACATACGTCGGCGATAAAGATGCTCGTTTAGTCATCCGTGAACATGAAATCGCGTTTGACGAGAACGCAACTCGTGGAGGCAGAGCCACAAAAATTCGCTCAAATAACGTCAAGTTCAACGTATTGCTCACTAGTTATGAATTGATCTCAATCGATGTTGCGTTGCTTGGATCCATTGAATGGGCAGTTTTAGTTGTAGATGAAGCTCATCGTCTGAAAAGCAATCAATCGAAAGTAAGTTCAGCTTGTTCATTACATGATTTGTGAAGTTAATTTTTATTTGTTATACTGCTTGTTTAGATCAGTGTTCTGTTTTCACGTCTTGTACACTGCACCGCCATAACTAACAGAGATGTGTTGTTTTTGGATTTATCCAAAACTCATTTTTAAGCAGAGACACGCACACTTTAAATTTTAGGGCGTTTGAACGAATCTTTACTAAGCGTGAGGATACAGATCGTAATCTGTATCCTCCACCTAGTTTTTGTAAGAGTTGCCAAGGTGGGGTTCTAACAATGTTGTCACATTGTGGTGAAGCAGTTGTTACTGAAGTGCAGAGCTGCCGTTTTGATTATACTTTATAACATTTTTCAATTCACGGACTATTTCACCGGCTGGGAAAAGATTACAAAATTCAGCTCAATGTATGACTGTACTGAACGAAAATACTTGCATTTGTAATCTTTTCTCAATCGGTGGAGTGGTTGATGACTTTAAAAAACTTGCGGCTATTTTAATATTAAAACGGAGATTGCACCTACTGAAAAAAGATAACTGTTTAGAGCAATTTCAAGCAGTACAGTCATACACTGAACTAAACTGAACTGTGTAATCTTTCCTCAACTGGTGGAATCATCAGTGACTTGAAAAATGTCCTTAACTATTACGATAAACGATAGCCTTGCGGAAGTGATGACTAGTTATGAGGAAGACGTGAGAAATGTACAGGAGTTGCATAAGAGAGAGAGGGTATTATTGATTTTAATTCATAGAGAGAAGAGAGTCTTAGGGATACATAGAGAGAGGAAGAAGATGAATTGAGAAAATGCTTGTTACATTTATCATGTCTCATTTATATTCTACTAGCCGTTCCAAGCACCCTACGGGCGCCCTCCACGGCCAGCATTCTAGGGTTACGGGCTAGTTGGTAGTTGGTAAAAAATGATAAAATAAAACGGAGTATTGGTGCTGAGAATTAAAGAGATGAAAATGTAAGAATGTGAGCGCAAAGCGCTTGTACTTTCTTGTATTAAATAAATAAATAAAAAAAAAAGATATTGCCGGGCAATGTGTAAAAAGAACTAATAAGACGCGGAGGATACCAAAATAAAAGCGTTGAAAATCGAAGAGGAATTATAAAAGAGAAGCGAGTGCTTAAAGGTTACATATAACGGTGACAATCCACGGAAAAAATAAATGCACAATGCGCTAAGAATGTTTTCTTTAAAAAAAAAAAAACAAAAAAAAAACAAAAAAAAAAAAAAAAAAAAAAACAAAAAAAAATTAAATCAAGAGCATACTGCAAAATATTGGGAACGTTATTCAACGATCCCGAGTGATATAAGTCGAAATGATAAAAATTTAAAGAATAAAATGAAAAGAGAGGAAAGAAGAAGAAAGGCAAACGAATGGTTAATACGAAGAATGGGAGTGCGTTAGTCGAGAGAGATGAGCGCGAGCGTCCGTAAGGAATGAGAGAGAAGGTTGCGGGTGCGGGCGAGCGACAGAAAAATTTTGGAGAAAGAACGAAGTAATCAGTGCGCAAGAGATGAGCGACGAACGAACCTCCCCCCTCCACCGCTCTCGCTGCACTGACTCAAGGTATATGGAAGAACAGGTATGGACAGGAGGCGGGGTTTAAGGGGCTCTCGAGTTTTCCCGCCAAATGATGACGACACGCTTGCTTTGGCGATGACGTAGCCGTCACCTACTGCAGTAGCGACAGATGAGGATCATGGGAGAGTGAGTAAGATAGTTTGAAACGGTAGGCGAATTTTATCGCGACCGTCTAGAACATCTGTGACGTAGCCGTCACCTACTGAGATAGGCTCCGCCTCCTGTCCATACCTGTTCTTCCATATACCTTGCACTGACTCGTCAACTGATAAGGTGAGACTCTGCCGAGCGTAGAGTGGAGGGGAGGGGCAGATCAGAGAATCCAGCTCAGGCGATGGCGTGGAGCATCGCGTCACCTCGCTGTCCGTGCGTCGTGCGAAAATGAGTTTTCACTCTTATTTTAAAATTCATTTTGCGGCGCTCACAGACGACTTTTTCAAAAACTGTTCGGACAGATTTTTTCTAAATACCCTAAGGAATCATCGTGTCAAATTTGAGGGAAATCGCTTCGGCCAATTTTCGGGAAATAGAAAAAACATTTAGGAGGGACGACAGCTTTATATATATAATGTCCTTGTGTTCACTAATTTCCTAATTTTTCACTTTCAGTTTTTCAAACTATTATCGGGCTACAATATTAATTACAAATTGCTGCTAACTGGTACACCTCTTCAAAATAACTTGGAAGAATTGTTCCATTTACTTAATTTCTTGACGCCTCACAAATTCAATGATCTTTCTGCTTTCCAAAATGAATTTGCTGACATTTCGAAAGAAGAACAAGTCAAGCGTCTGCATGAAATGCTTGGACCTCACATGTTGAGAAGATTGAAAGCTGATGTACTCAAGGTAAGATTTTTCATCTTTCATTCGTTTCTTATTAAGCTGGGACCTTCATCTTGTATTTAGTAAAATACGAATGGTTAAAAATAGTTTGAAAATCAAATATAAACAAAACTTAACTCTTTTTGTTTTGAGAATACTTTGATTGTCTTTTCTACATTTTTTTATTATCTAGTCCAGTCGTTTGCTTTGTAATATCAGCTTAACAAACCACTGTGTTTGGGCGGCTGGACTTTACTACTACTACTTTTAGTGGAGCAATATTATCATGTTGATTGCCGTACGGGGATCTCTGGCTCCAAACAAACTGATCAATGTACTTGGCCTGTAAGCATTTTGCATTGTTTTTGTTGTTGAATGGAAATTTAGGCTATTAAATCAAACAATTATTGTGACCATTTTGTGATTATGAATTCTGTATGTCTTAATAAATGCTTATGTAAATTGTGTGTAAACTATTACCTTAACACTTTGATCTTCTTTCTTTGCAGAGTATGCCTTCTAAGTCTGAATTTATTGTGCGAGTTGAGTTGTCACCTATGCAGAAGAAATATTACAAATACATTCTGACAAGAAACTTTGAAGCACTAAATCCGAAAGGTGGTGGTCAGCAAGTCTCTTTGCTGAACATTATGATGGATCTGAAGAAGTGCTGTAATCATCCATATTTATTCCCTGCGGCTGCGCAAGAAGCACCGTCCGGCCCCAATGGAGCCTATGATACCCAGGCTTTGATCAGAGCTGCGGGAAAACTTGTCCTATTGGCTAAAATGTTGAAAAAATTAAGAGATGCTGGTCACAGGTGAGTCGTGGATCTCTTTTGAAGTGCCGCTTTCTTTTCTATCCCCCCCCCCCCTCCCCTAGAATACTTTTTGATGTGAAGCGTTCTTTTCATGCGAACAAAAAAAAATAAAAGAATCAAGCTCTTTATTTGTGGTCAAAGCTCTTCGTGTGGGAACCTATGATAAGAGGAATTATTAACAAGCCTCTTCAATCCTCCGTTAGAAAAAAATTAAAATAAATTTGAGCTGAGTTAAATCTTTCCCTTCTTAAACTCTTCTAAACCACTCATGCCCCCTGACAGTTCACGACCCTTATCTTCATTATTTATCTTCTCAAATTTTGAATGGAGACTCAGGACACAATTTAACTCGTAAATAACATTTATTTTTCAACCAAAACCCCCTGGATCATCAAAGTTTTAGATTCGAGAATGTAAAGATAATTGGATGGAAAAGCGGAAGCGATTTTGAAAGAAGATGGTCAAAAAACCTCGATTGTGAGACGGGGGAGTCAATCAGTGGGAGGTTTTAAGAAACAATGAGAGAAAGATTAACTAGATTATGGTATATTCAATGAATTAACAAAATAATTCAAATTAGAGGGGGAGGATTCACATTGTAAAAGATAGAAGAATGAAACAAAACAAAATATTAAGCTATACATTCGAGGTCCGTGGCGAAGCGTCTGTCGAAGGAGGAATCCAAAGTCTGAGTGACAAGATTGCGGAAAAGCTCACCTGTTGATCGAAGAATTAGCTCTGAGGAACAGACTGGCAGAATTGAACCAGACCAGTAAAGTCTCGACATGCTCTCTAGATGAAAATGTGTCGATTCGCACCGGTCAGGTACATTTTCATTGAAGATTATTTTCGCTAAAATTGTTCTAATGAAAGCTTTTTAGTGGAATTTTCTAGACTTCAATGGAAAGAAAAATAAAATATACTGAAGCGCTAATAAAATGCTGATCATGGACAAGTTCGCTTCTTGCACCTTGATCCTCAATTTGCCTTAAGATATGTAAATTTTCATCAAACATTATTTTCGCTAAAATTGTTCTGATGAAAGCTTTTTAGTGGAATTTTCTAGACTTCAATGGAAAGAAAAATAAAATATACTGAAGCGCTAATAAAATGTTTGTTTTGGAGAAGTTCGCTTCGCGCACCTTGATCCTCAATTTGCCTCAAGATATGTAAATTTTCATCGAAGATTATTGTTGCTAAAATTGTTCTAATGAAAGCTTTTTAGTGGAATTTTCTAGACTTTAATGGAAAGAAAAAGAAAATATACGGGAGCGCTAATAAAATGTTTGTTTTGGAGAAGTTCGCTTCTCGCACCTTGGTCCTCAATTTGCCGTAAGATATGTAATTAACAAGTTCATGTTTTAACCAACTGAAGTCATTTTCCACCATAGAGGCATTTCATTTATAATGTCACGGTCCCTTTTGTTTTTCCAGGGTTCTCATTTTCTCCCAGATGACAAAAATGTTGGATCTTCTCGAAGATTTTCTTGAAGGCGAAGGTTACAAGTATGAGAGGATTGATGGTGCCATCACTGGTACCTTGCGACAAGAAGCAATTGATCGGTTCAATGCACCTGGCGCTCAACAATTTGTTTTCTTACTTTCAACCAGGTGAGGCCACTTCGGGCATTGTAATCCTGAGATGTATTTTCTGTTTATGTATTTTTCAACAGCGAGTAATCAACTATCTACTTGTTGAACAGCTTAGTTTCTGTTTACATATGTTCTAATTGCAAGTAATCAACTGAATATTTTTGCAGACAAGGGAATCTGCCAAAGATTGGCATCCCTGTACATCAGTCTGTGAGATCAGGGCTGCTGAAACGTGTGTTTAATTGTATCCTCAACGTATAATTTGATTTGAGAAAACGTATCTTTTTGCATATCTTTTAAAATTTGGCGTACAATTTTTTTCTTCCCTATGTTAAATCCTCGTAGTTGCAGGATACGATTACACGCGTATCTTTTGACATTGGTTCTTGGCAGCCTTGGGTGAGATAGCTCAAGACGCACATGACCCCAGTGAGAAGAAGGCAAACCGCCCGATTTTAGATTATCTCTGGGGTCCCGATCTTTGTAGCTTTTTCTAATCTAAATAATATATGGTGAAAGTCCAGAGGCGAGCATAGGAATGCAAAACCTAGACTGTTATACACACTAAAGACATCCTGTTTTAACGTCCTTCTTGTACCAAGGTCATTGATTGTTATCGCTAATTCTTTTATTTTCTTTTTCAGAGCTGGAGGTCTCGGTATCAATTTAGCCACTGCCGATACTGTCATCATCTACGATTCAGATTGGAATCCTCACAACGACATCCAAGCTTTTTCCCGTGCCCATCGTATCGGACAGGCCAACAAAGTCATGATCTACCGATTTGTAACCCGTAACTCTGTTGAAGAAAGAGTTACTCAAGTAGCGAAGAGGAAAATGATGTTAACTCATTTAGTTGTACGACCCGGAATGGGCGGTAAGCAAGCAAACTTCACGAAGCAAGAATTGGATGATATTTTAAGGTAATTAATCACTGAAATTAATAAGAAAAATTTACCCTCTTTTGTTTTAGTTATGTATCTATTCTTGTAATCTTTGGCTAAAGATCATATAAAGCTTCAATTGACAAAAACGAACTGTTTGGTGTGTAATAAGTGTCTGCGGACGCCACCTTCTTGCTCAGGAGTTTTGGACTTGGCCTGGTGGCCACCGCCACTTATGATTTATTTAAGTCTATTACATAGTCGAATATCTCTCTAAAAAGAAATAAGGAAAGTCATAGTATTTTGATAGTTCACCAGAAAGCAGACAGTATCAACTTCAATTTTAATGTAAATATTTATAACAATTACAAACTACAGTAAACTCTCGATTTACCGGATTTCGGGGGACCGGCTGAAAAGTCCGATAAATCGCGAAATCCGGTAAACCGAAAGCTCGCATTTTTCGCGGCGAAATCGCAGAATTTTTCGGTAGTTCCCCCCCCCCAGTTTCACTGTTTTCAACGAACCTGAGGGTTATATTTGCAAAAGCACAAAAAACGCGTGGGGGATTAGAACACGATAATTTGGCACTAACCGTTCCTTTGTTGAGTGTTTTCATTTCTCTCAGCTAAAAATCTCTTTGGAAAAAATCAGCTGACTTTTTCCAAAGAGGTTCAGCCGATCTCGCTGTCAGCCAGCGTTGCCAATGTTGGCAAGTTCTTGAAGTGCCAAAGCCATAAACTGAGAGTTCGGAGAGTCACTCATGGTGATCCTTTGAGATCGCGGCATCATGTCATGGGAAAAACTGCTATATCTGAGCAAAGTCCGATGAATTGAGAAGAAATTTCCTCTTGAGGCCGAGAAAAAATCCGGTAAATCGAAAGTTTACTGTAAATGGCCAAAAACATAGTACAAGTCAAAGATTAATTTGGGAAGGAGGCCAACATGAACAAAAACCTCCGAGACGTTTCGGTGTGCTCACAGCACCGTTTTCAATTGGATTTTTACGCATGGACTAAAGTTGCAGCGTCGAGTCTACCACTTTTTCACTCGGATCAATTTCAGTGTTGACAATTTTGTATTTAAATTTTCAGGTTTGGTACAGAAGAGCTGTTCAAAGAAGAAGAAGGCAAGACGGATGAAGCCATCCATTATGATGATAAAGCTATATCAGATTTATTAGATCGTTCAAAAATGGGTATCGAGCAGAAAGAAAATTGGTCCAACGAATATTTGTCCTCCTTCAAAGTCGCTAGTTATGTCACAAAAGAAGAGGAAGAAGAAGTGAGTAATCAGTCTGATTTTGTCATTCTCATCATCAATTTTATACTGACAAGGGGACGGTATGACATGTCCGCGGCCGATCCAAAAAATTTTTACGGGAAAATGTGATCTAGGTGATACCATTTGACGGCCCATAGTCTGGTTTTGCGAATGGGCCCTTTTTAAAGTCGCAAATTAGCGCACGCGTATATACTCGTAATTTTGACATTTTTTAATTAGTAGCGCTGGTAGCTCAAGTGGCTACGGCGCCTGGTTGGAAACCCATACTTTCCGAGTTCGATTCACCGTCACGTTGCTTACTTTTCGCACTCGGATATCTCACAGTTACTGCGTCTGCATGCTTCTCCCTGTAATATTATGTACTTACATATCACAGTTAATTATATGTTTTTACACGTAAAATTTTACGAAATGCATGCAAATGTTAACAAAATGCACTGACATTTTGAAAAAAATTAATAATAAATAAAATAAAATGAAATAAAATAAAATAAATAAATAAATTAAAAACATAAAAACCCCACATTAAAGGAACACTCGAGGCTCAAAACAAAGTGTACGATTTGACAGCATGTAAAACAATCGATTCAAATGGAAAAGAATTCCATCCTTCTTCTGTTTTTTTTTTTTTTTTTTTTTTCTTCCTTTTTTTTGAATCATCTCCTTATATTTGATGTAATCTCTTCCTTATTCTTTTTACGTACACCTATCGGTGCATTTTGTTAACATTTGCATGCATTTTGTAAAATTTTACGGGTAAAAACTTATAATTTACCGTGATATGGACATAATATTACAGGGAGAAGCATGCAGACGCAGTAACCGTGAAATATCCGAGTGCAAAAAATAAGCAACGTGACCACGAATCGAACTCGGATAGTATGAGTTTCCAACCTGGCGCCGTAGCCGCTTTAGCTACCGGCGCTACTTATTAAACAATGTCGAAATTACGAGTATACACGCGTGCGCTAATTTGCGACTTTTAAAAGGGCCCATTCGCAAGAACGGACTATGGGCCGTCAAGTGGTATCACCTAGGCCACAATTTCCCGTAAAAATGTTTTGGATTGGCCGTGGACATGTCGTACCGTCCCCTTGTGAGGCTTATAATTAGGGTTGGGGTTTGTCATTCAGTGCTGCCAGATTGGGGCAAAAAAAGAAAGAATTTTCCTTATGATTTAATGTAATTTCTGTATCTTTTTTGCCAAATTTGGCAGCACTGTTTTCTTTTTTAGCAATGGGGTTGTTGCACACTTTTGCTGTAAGGGATGTTAGGATCGATACCGGACCTAATTTTAGGATTGATTCAGATGTAGGAACCTGGAAAAATAACAATGGTAGCCCTAAAAACTTACAAAATCTACTCCTTAATTCACAAAATGCTTTTTAACCCTTTGAGACACGCATTATGAAAAAGTAGTCACATCAATCTTGGATCCATGTCATTGAACTAGTTGAACTTTTCTCATCTAAGTGTATCCCTTTTTTTTTCAAAATCCCATAAGACTCGATGTTAAATCCTGTACACATATGTGTACACTGTGTCGGAAAGGGTTAATGCGAGAGCGTAATGGCGGCTTCGGGCTGTAATGATGGGAGATTCCTATCTCAATTCCGTCACTCCCTCTATGTTGACATGGAAGATTCACAGAGTAAGTAGGCACCAGAATGATCCACATCTGAATAATGGTACCATGACTCTAGTGTGTCAAAGAAAAGTCGTCTCTGATTGGTCACTTCCTGATAAAGTTGCAGTATTATTAGATGGGAGTCTCCCATTATTAGTGCCTTATGCCACTATAACGCTCTCCCTTCTGAAAGCATTTTATGAGTTTAGGAGTGGATTTTGTGTTTTTAGTGCCAGTATCGTTATTTTTGCAGGGTTTTACATCTGAATCAATCCTAAAATCGCTTACAGCATAAGTGTGCAATAGCTTTATTCAGAGTTTCTAGCTTCAGGGAAAACGCGGAATTGTCAGGGACTTTAGATTGTGAGATACTTTCATTGGGGAATTTGAGTCGTAAACTAGAGAAATGGATTAGTGTCTTAAGTTTTCTTCTTATTACCCCTGCTTGGTGTTGTTGGCATCTTGGAACATGTACATACTGTTAGAGCGAGGTTATCTCATCATGGAAAAAATCTAAAACTGTTAAAAATCAGGAAATTTGAAAAATGCAAATGGCTAGACACACTTTTCATCTAGAAATTTTAATTTTTCCAACTCACTCAAGGACCCTCATTACTATCCAAAAACTGCCTCTAGTTTATGCTGTATTGCCTGCATTTCTCCTCCATATTAATCCCTAAAATTTAATGGCTCATTCTAGGAAGAGGAAGTTGGAACGGAAGTTATTAAACAAGAAGCTGAGAATACAGATCCGGCGTATTGGGTTAAACTTTTGCGTCATCACTACGAACAACAGCAAGAAGACATCTCTCGAACCTTGGGCAAGGGTAAACGTGTTCGCAAACAAGTCAATTACAATGATGGAGGTGTTGCTGACACTCGTGAAGATAACACCTGGCAAGAAAATCTCTCTGACTACAACTCGGACTTCTCTGCGCCATCAGGTGAGATTTGAACTCTTTTGTCTTTAGGCTGATGGAAACACAAGGAAACACTTTAGTTTTTTTACAGCGGTCATCGCGGTTAGGCTGTTCCATGGGAAAAAAACGGAACACTCAGACAAGTCTGTCCACCGATCGTGGTTCCTTGTTAACCAATGAGATATAATCTTAAATCCTGCGCAGCAGCCCAGCTTCTTAGTAAATTTTTTCAAGTTTGCTAATTTTACTCATGATAATCCTAAGTACAGTAGGCGCTTTATTTTTAGGAAAGAAATTACTTTTGAAAATAGTTGCATCAAGGAGTCATTGTTGCTGAGACCCCAGTATTTGTTCTTATCCCTTTTGACTATCTTGCTTGTAGACTCAACAGTAACCCTTTAAAACCAACTTTTTTTCAATGAAGTATGTAACTTTCATTTATACTGAATTCAGCAATTGTGAGAGTTATATGACCTATTTGTAATTGTATCTTGATCGTAATTGTAGACTTGAAATTTTATCTCGATTTTTTTCCCTCTTCCAGATGAAGACAGAGATGATGATGATTTCGATGAAAAGACTGATGGTAAGTACATTTTGCCTTATTTCTCACTTCTGCATTTTTACTTTTCACTAACTCTGTAGAGATGGAAAATGTGCCTGATCCAGCGGTCCTCTAATCACGTTATAGTGAAAAAATTTTTGGGACTTTGAAGAAATTTGTCCAATTTTGTTGTTAATGAATGGCACTATAATTTTCCTGGAAAATGGCCTAAAAATTTCTGTATGAGTCATTTTGTGTACAGACTGCAACATATGTTGAACTAAGCATTTAAAAAAAATTGTCATCACTTTTGAAATTTTTGTGAGGAAATTTTTGGAAAATTCTGTGAGGAAAAAGTCCCAGATCGCGTGAAACTTCCGATGTTTTGGAATGTGTTGCACCCCTGTAACTAGGTAATGAAATTTTTGAATTTTTAATCCATTTCAGGATGCAATCATATTTTATTTTGGTTGTATGTTTGAGGTTATTTTTGATAAAACTCTTTACCTTTGAATTTTTGCTGACCTACCCAAAATATTTTTTCTTGAAACCACGTAATCTTAATTTTATTTAAGATTTTGTGTTCAAAATTTGGGTTATATTAAATGGTCCGTTTTTTGCAGCTTTAAATTCTCTGTTCAATCTAAGTACTCAAATCCTTTGAAGATTTGGAGGTAGCAGAGAAATGGCTGTTTAAAAACTTTCCAGCCAAGTGTAATGAATAACTCCATTCTAGGCTTTGTGGTGTTATTAAAGGCCCTTTGGAACAATCAAATTGGCGTTATGACCTCCGGTCTTGCCTCAAAAGTACTTTTCTACTGATCTTGAGAGCGTGCCAGGGTTATTTTTGCTATTTAATCTTTGCTGGGAGTACTTCCTAGCTTCTTTGTGTTTTCCTGCCGCTAGAGGAAGTAATGAGCAAAACTACCTCTGTGGTTAACCTGTTAAAAAGCCTGAAATGTTGAGTGATTCGCAAAAGTTTTCGAAAAGATAGATGTCGCCAAAAAATGTGCGATTTTGCTTTTGAAGTTTTGAAGTTGATTTTTGACTTGAAGCTAAGTGAGGAGTAGATGTTTTGTCAAAATGAGACCAAACTTTATCCTTCGTCTTACAATTTTAAGCATTCATCTTTAAAAATAAGAAAACCCAAGTATTGAGCCATGAAAGGAGCTGAAAAAATATTCCAAACGTTTGAAAATAAGCCAAAAACAAGTTTACCACTCAAGTTAATTTGCATGCTTGTATTTAAATTAGGGAAACTGAGTTTAAAATCAGAGTTGTAGAGCTGGGGAAAGAAAAGAATGGACAAGTGTCAAAACAGGCCGAGTCGCACCGGCAACCGTCAACATTCAACAAAGTTGTACTACCCTCGTTGAACACATGACACACTTAGAGCGGCTTGTCTGTTTGCTGCAAAATTGTGTCGAATGTTATTGATTGGAAAAGTAAGAATGTTTGGAACTCGGTGTATTTGTTGATTGTTTACGGTTACCACATACTGCTGCTGAGGTGCTAAAGTGCTGTTAACAATTGCCAATAGTCAAGCTTAGCTCGACACACAAGTGCAACCTGTTGAACCTGATTTTGTCGAGTAGGACTTGACACATTAGTAGTAAGGATTAAGCTTTTCATATGTTGTGATTCATACACTAGAAATATCATGCCTGGGAACCGCTAATACAATTTTGTGTTTAATTGAACTAGGTGCAGAAGGTGGCAGAAGAGCGAAACGTCGTCTGGATCAAAAATCTGAAAAGGACAGGCCTCTTCCTCCATTATTGGCTCGTGTTACTGGCAACATTGAGGTAAGCCCTGCTGCATTCTATCATATGCTCTGGTGTGAGATAACTTTGCTGCTTAAACAACCCCCATCTTGTAATTTTTCTATCCACGTTTCACTCGATAAATTTATTTTGCTTTCATCGTTTGAAAATTCAAGTTAATGTCATATCTGCGGGCTTTTTCTTCAAATGTTTTTGGAATTTCTGCCTGAAAGTAAAATCCTTGTTTACAGAGAGATGAGTTGTATCTATTGATACTGCGATTGCTTTGTATTGAACTGAAGGTTGGATCCACAATGCACTGGTGCTCCCTGACAAAATTAGAATGTTCTTGAAAACATTAAAACATAGCAATTTCCTCTAGAGGTGGTTTCAGAAGTGTAGGCGCACCCAGACCGATAACACTGTGCAACAAAATTTGGGTTTTGCTCTGTCCCCCTGACGAAACCTATTTTTCTCGATCCCATGGGTGTTAAAACGAAGGAAAATCTCCGTCAGAACCCCACATCTTGGGCGGGAGGGCTAAAAACCCGCCATTTTTGAATTTTCGCCAATTTTGCATACCTTTGATCGATTTTTCCAATTTTTCGGTACAAAAACCAATCGAACAAAAAAATCTAATTAATGCATCTGAAAGAGCATTAAATTTGCTACAAATCCGTGTAATCAGATTCATTTTACTATATTTTTTTCTTTGGAATAATTACGCATATTCCGAAAAATTACCCTCAAAAATTGCCCAAAAAAATCGACTTTTCCTCAGTTTTTCCCTTATATATTCAGATCCAGAAATTCAATGTCAAATCCGTTTTCATAGTCTTAAAGCGCATAAAATTTGCTACAAAACCACTGCAATAATCATCGTTTATTCAATTATTTGGCGTCGTCAGGTGCCATACAATGAGTGCTCAAAAACGTCAATTTTTGCGATTTTTCTCCTCATATAGACTACCATTCAAACCCAAATCACTCCAGGTCAACCCTATGAGAAGAATGCACCACTTTTTTTTTGAAAATTGAAAATATGGCTGATGGGAAACAATAATTGAACACCTTGGAGCCCTCTGCTTTCCGAAAAACTCCAGATTTTGAGAGAAAATCATCTTTTTACATACTTCGAAAGAGCTGTAAATTTTCGCCTATTTTCTCTCGTTTTTCAATGCGGTGTTACCTACTACGCCCGAATGAGCAAAGTTTCGCAATGATTGTGCAGAGCTAGACTTCGAATTTTTTGCTCTCCTCAGTGAAATACCGTATCTTAATGGTTTAAATTTGAAGGTTTAGCCGGCCTCGGTGGCTTGGTGGTCAGGACACCTGACTGCCAATCCATAGGTCCCGGGTTCGAATCCCGGTAGTGGCAGCAGATTTTTCACTCGTCTTGTCGCTCGGTCTCCTTAAAAGTGGGTCCACGGCAAAGATTACAGTGAAAATCTGAGTGCTTTGAGCATGGATGTTTCAAGTCCCCTGTTGTCTTCTGACATTAAACAAACATTCACACACTGACATTAGTCTATAGTTGGCTGTAGGCTCCTTGACTGGAGTATAAGCCATAAAACAAGCAAAAAAAAAAAAAAAAAAAAAATTGAAGGTTAAAGAAGGCATTTCGTGTATTGGGTAATCGGGAGTTGTGTTAGGCTCAAGATTAGGTGGCCCTGAAAAGGGCTGTTTTGAAGGGGAAAAGAGATGGGTTGTTTCATCTCCCACAAGGAATGGGCTGAGAATAAACAATTTTCGTTTTTTCAGGGATGATAGAGCGATGCGTAGGGAGTTTGAAAATGCTCATTTTTTGTTTTAGCCCCCCCCCCCCCCCCCCCAAGAACTGGGGGGGTTGGGGGTCAATGGAAAAACAATGTTTGGCCATAACTTTTAAAAGCTTACAGATAACAAAATATTTTTTTTTTTTGCAAAGAAAGAATCATTGAAATACCTGTCTGTTGATGTATAACATGGGTAAAAAGTTGTAAAGCCTCCAATTTTTATCAAGATATTGCCTTTTCGAAATTTAGAAACTTTGAAAAATCAGATTTTTTACAATTCTCAATTTGGATTGCACGCAGGAAAACCAAATTCGCCCAAAAGAAATCTCTTGTCTTCCCAGTTAAAACGAGTCCACGAGATTGATTTCGGAAAACCGTTCGTCTTCGAGTTATGAAGTTTTAAAGTCAACCTCTATCTGCTAGGCAGCCATGGTTTAAACATTTTTTCAAACCTGATAATGGAATTTAATTCTGCGACCAAAAAAGCCCGCCATTTTCAATTGTCATCGAATTTGGTCGACTCCATGCGGAGGAATTATTTTTTTCGACTTCGTCGTTACGGTAACGGATAACAACGTTATCCCTGAAAACGCAAGAATAGCAATTTCTGACACTTTGAAACTTTTTAACTGCCAAAGATGGCTGCCTAGCAGATAGAGGTTGACTTTAAAACTTCATAACTCGAAGACGAACGGTTTTCCGAAATCAATCTTGTGGACTCGTTTTAACTGGGAAGACAAGAGATTTCTTTTGGGCGAATTTGGTTTTCCTGCGTGCAATCCAAATTGAGAATTGTAAAAAATCTGATTTTTCAAATTTTCTAAATTTTGAAAAGGCAATATCTTGATAAAAATTGGAGGCTTTACAACTTTTTACCCATGTTATACATCAACAGACAGGTATTTCAATGATTCTTTCTTTGCAAAAAAAAAAATATTTTGTTATCTGTAAGCTTTTAAAAGTTATGGCCAAACATTGTTTTTCCATTGACCCCCAACCCCCCCGGTTCTTGGGGGGGGGGGGGGGGGCTAAAACAAAAAATAAGCATTTTCAAACTCCCTACGCATCGCTCTATCATCCCTGAAAAAATGAAAATTGTTTATTCTCAGCCCATTCCTTGTGGGAGATGAAACAACCCATCTCTTTTCCCCTTCAAAACAGCCCTTTTCAGGGCCACCTAATCTTGAGCCTAACACAACTCCCCATTACCCAATACACGAAATGCCTTCTTTAACCTTCAAATTTAAACCATTAAGATACGGTATTTCACTGAGGAGAGCAAAAAATTCGAAGTCTAGCTCTGCACAATCATTGCGAAACTTTGCTCATTCGGGCGTAGTAGGTAACACCGCATTGAAAAACGAGAGAAAATAGGCGAAAATTTACAGCTCTTTCGAAGTATGTAAAAAGATGATTTTCTCTCAAAATCTGGAGTTTTTCGGAAAGCAGAGGGCTCCAAGGTGTTCAATTATTGTTTCCCATCAGCCATATTTTCAATTTTCAAAAAAAAAGTGGTGCATTCTTCTCATAGGGTTGACCTGGAGTGATTTGGGTTTGAATGGTAGTCTATATGAGGAGAAAAATCGCAAAAATTGACGTTTTTGAGCACTCATTGTATGGCACCTGACGACGCCAAATAATTGAATAAACGATGATTATTGCAGTGGTTTTGTAGCAAATTTTATGCGCTTTAAGACTATGAAAACGGATTTGACATTGAATTTCTGGATCTGAATATATAAGGGAAAAACTGAGGAAAAGTCGATTTTTTTGGGCAATTTTTGAGGGTAATTTTTCGGAATATGCGTAATTATTCCAAAGAAAAAAATATAGTAAAATGAATCTGATTACACGGATTTGTAGCAAATTTAATGCTCTTTCAGATGCATTAATTAGATTTTTTTGTTCGATTGGTTTTTGTACCGAAAAATTGGAAAAATCGATTAAAGGTATGCAGAATTGGCGAAAATTCAAAAATGGCGGGTTTTTAGCCCTCCCGCCCAAGATGTGGGGTTCTGACGGCGATTTTCCTTCGTTTTAACAACCATGGGATTGAGAAAAATGGGTTTCGTCAGGGGGACAGACAGGCTGTTGCACAGTGATAATCTTTGGAATTTTTCAATGTTATTTCTCTTGAAAATGAATTTGAGCGTTGGTTTTTCATCGAGGAATGCTTTAAAATCACAAGTGCAAAGTCAGAGGCAAGTTGAAGGAATGAAAATTGAAAATTGAAAATTAGCCAAAGATTATGATCTAAGTGCGCCTACACTTCTGAAACGAGCTCTAGCTTTTTTATTATTTCCTCTTAAGGTGAATCCTCAGCGACCTGTAGTGAGATTCAAATCCGCTTGACATGCTACTGTCACGCGCTCTCTGAAATTCCAAGGTTTGCCGGCTTTGACCATCATTTACGGGAGCTAAAGTCAAGTCTTCAAAAATGCTTGAACGTTGCATTCAAGATCATATCCTAAAAAAAATTTTAATACCATTTTTTTTTACCAAGGAAAATTTTAATACCATTCTGAGCTTTCTACGACCAATTTTTTCGGTTGAAAGTATTGACAAGAAATTGCGAGTTGGAAGTGTTAATTGAATTTAAACGGAACCTTCAAACTCGCAATTTCTCGCCAATACTTTCGACCAGAAAAATTGGTCGTAGAAAGCTCAGAATGGTGTCAAAATTTTCCAGAGGATATGATCTTGAACGCAATGTTCAAATTTGTTTGAAAACTTGACTTTGGCTCCTGCAAACCTTGGAATTTCAGAGAGCATGTGATAGTAGCGTGTTCTAGCGGATTTGAATCTCACTGCAAGTCGTTGAGGATTCACCTTAATAACTGGTAGTGTAAGAGAAGTCCTGAACCTCGTTGTGCAGATTTTTGATGAACCAAAGGATTGGAAGGCAACAACGAACTCATTTAAAGTAGCGAAGAGTGCAAGTTGACCAGTCCTCTTAATCTGAAATAAGCTCTGCCAATTTTTGTTTCGAATAAATTTCTCTTCTCAATTTGCTTTGTATAAGATTTATCCTATCCATGATCACAGTAATGTAAAGTCTATTTTCTCATTGCTGATTGTTGTAAAAAAAAAAAAAAAAAAAAAAAGTTTTTGCATGCTTATCCCTCAGTAAAATTGGATTTTACTTTTTAGCCGATATTTTTGGATCGGTATTCTGTGGTAAAAGGTTATTTGCCCGGCTTCATTAACCCTTCACCGTGGAAATTTCCACCAATCTGCCGGTGAAATTAAGCTCACCATCATAGCAAGTACAAGTTAAATTAACTCATTGAATTGTATTTCATCATTTTCAAAAGTCTGTAAAAAGGCCGAAAACTCTGTTACTAATTCTAACTTTTAATAGCCTTTTGGTTTTTTGTCACCTTTTTTCCCCAACTTCAGAGTTTTGGATTGGTGTCATGTCTAGGCATTTTTTTAGAATTATTTTCCTTCAAATCTTAATACCTTGATAGCATATTAGCATATCATTATTCCCGTATTAATTTTCCTAAAAGCAGATCTGTCCCCCTTCAAGAATAACCTGGTCGTATCGTGCGTGTCATGGCTCAAATCTGTAAATTCTTCAATTCATTCGGATAAGATGGAATGATATGGATCTTTGTATACTCTTTATTGATAGTCTACGTTCTGGTATATTCTTCCTTTCTTTCGTAAACCTTTTATTTCTGTTTGAAAGACCATCGCAGTTGGAGATAATCTTTTCTCTTTTCTCCTCGTTTTTTATTGTTCTGGTTCAAACAATGGAGACAAAATTTAATTTAAAATTGATTTTTCTAGTTGGTCTAAATAGTGTGAAGAAAGTTGGCAAATGAAAGTTACCTGCTCCGATAAAAAGTGATGAGCCAAAGCTTTTACTTGCAAAGACATTTGAGTAGAGAAGGCCATCCCTTGAAATCCCTTCATCTGCGGAGTAAAAAAAATTATTCTAATCCTGTTAAAAATTGCATTCTCATCAGTTTTTTTTTCTTCATCTTATTTTCACCTGTTTCATTATTTTATTTATCTAGTGGAAATTTGGCAGGTCAATCTAAAAACCTCTGAAACCCTTGATTGATAGAGGTTGTAGCCTCGTGCCCATCCCTGTCCCAGCCCCCGTAGCAAAACTACCAGGTTATTGATAATCTGATGGTTAAAAGTAGGAACAAATGTTATGACTCCCCCTGTTTCTGTGTTTTTGATCCAAAATAATTGATCAACTGCAAACGTTCGCAGTGATTCCGCAGTTAGGTCAGATAATGTGTGTCTTGCATGAATATTTCTTGTCGCTCCGATTTTGTGTCCACTGTAAATAACACATGGAGGGAAGACAGTGTTTTCAAAAGGATGTAATAACTGTCCTTGAATTGAACATATTTAAAACCTAATTAATTCTGATGCCATCAGACTGACAGCAATTGAACATTTTGTTAATTCTGATACCATCAGACTGACAGTAACGGTAGTTCAATCCCTTGATTGTCAACCAAACTTCGTTTTCAAGTTTGCTGTGGCAGTGACTTAGCATTGAGATTATGACATGAACAAACGCTGAACTCAGGTCTCAGGTCCACGAGTAGATTATATTCGGCGATACAGTAGAGTGGAGACATAAATCTGATGCCATCAGAAATGAGGGAGTTTTGATTGACGGACAGTTGTTAATTTTGGCACGAAAAGAGTTGGAAGAAAATAACACTTTGTCATTCCTTCTTTTTTTTAGGATTGTGAAAGATCTGTATTGTCAAGTACTGACATTAATTGTAATTTTGTAAAGAATGCTAAGTTGTCCTTGAAGGGAGAAAACAGTTCAACAGATGATGAATATGTACCGTCGGAGTCGTGTAGCGAGGACAGTGCATCGGACTCAAGCACCTCAGAAGATTCCGATCTTGAAACAACTCCTACTGAAAACAAAGATCCAGTGTGTGTGAAAGAGCGTAAAAACGATGGAGATCCTTGGAAAGCACTCATCGGAAGAAAGACTATAAAGAAGAAGAAGAAGAAGAGACGTGGAGACTTGGATTTAGTTTTGCTTTATCCAACTGAAGAGCAGCTAAAGAAAAAAAAGAAGAAAAAGAATAAGAAGTCCAACAGCCACAATAATGCCACGGAAGAAAGGGTTGGCGGGTATCGTTTGCCTGAATCCTTGACTGATGTAAAAAAACGCTCCGAAACCGCTGGCTGTACTTGTATTCTATGTGAAAGCAAATCTGCTCTCGAGACCAAGAAACAAAACAAAGATAATGAACAGAGTCAACACTCCAAAACTGCAAATCTTATGATGGATACTGACACCTCTGTGACTGCAAAGAAAGGTTGGAAGTTAACAGAGTCTAAATCCGGTTGCACTTGTATTATGTGCGGAAACAAATCTCCTGTAAAGATCAAGCAGAAAGACAAAGATCACGAGTTGAGTCAACATGACCCCTCTGTGACTGCAAAGAAAGATTGGGAGTTTACAGAGTCTAAAACCGGTTGCACTTGTGTTATGTGCGGAAATGAATCTCCTGAAAAGATCAAGGAGAAAGACAAAGATCACGAATTGAGTCAACAATCTAAAATTGAGAATAATATGATGAATGCTGACTCGACTTTGAAAAAAGATCTGAAGTTTAATGAGTCTTCCAAAACTGAGAAGAGTAGAGATGCAGGAGATTCGAGGAGTTCAGACAAAGAACGGCTTCTACAAATAGCTTCAATACTAGCGGAAAAGAATCAAAAGAATTTCAAGACATTAAACAAAGAACAAGCAAAGCATTTGGGTCTATCCCAAGAATCTGATGTGAATGGAGCATGTAAGTTGTGCGTTTTAGACGAAGTCTCGTCAAGCAGTGGCAGCTGGGCTGTCTCATCCTTGACGCCTGATTCTTCTCTAATCGCTTCTCCAAGAAGCGCTGGTAAAAGTGGATGGACAGT
The DNA here is from genome assembly GCA_011764245.1 of Trialeurodes vaporariorum. Taxonomy (NCBI): domain Eukaryota; kingdom Metazoa; phylum Arthropoda; class Insecta; order Hemiptera; family Aleyrodidae; genus Trialeurodes; species Trialeurodes vaporariorum. Next base: position 53,791,884 of record VMOF01000220.1, read on the forward strand.
ATATAACGCATCTCCAATTGCATCGCCCAAAAGAAGTGAAAGCAACTGGAGTGTCTCACCGGGTAAAGCTTGTCGAAAGTTGTGGCAGCCAGAGTCGTCACCGTTAGCATCACCTTTAAAAAAAAGAAGTTGGTCGGTCACATCCGAAAGTATTTGTAGTGGATCTTCTAAATGGAGCACGTCTCCTTCTAAAATTTATCGCAAAAATGATAAGTCCAGTTCGACCATTGCTAGTGAATCCTCATTAACTTCGTCAATCAATGATGATGACAGTGACATGACAATCACACCTGAGAGCGTTTATAGTGGCTCCTCCAAATGGCTCACATCTCCTACTAAAGCTTATCGCAAGAATGATAAGTCCAGTTCAACCATCGCTAGTGAATCCTCATTAACATCGTCAATCAATGATGATGACAGTGACATGACAATCACATCTGAGAGCGTCTATAGTGGCTCCTCCAAATGGCCCACATATGTTACTGAAGCTTTTCGCAAGAATGATCAGTCCTATATTACCGCTGCTCGTAAATCCTCATGTTCGTCAGTTGATGATGGTAGTAGTGATGTCACATTGAAAGGTGATAGTAAAGTCACGAACAAGAAGTCTGTCCGGGATCATTCTAAAGCAAATTCTTTGTCAGATTATGGTAATTCCACCAGTAGTTTTACGAGTGATGATGGCAAATCTGTATTCGATTCCAACTCTGCTAACTTCCATGAAAACTCGAAACCAGCGGTACTATCAGGCGTTGAAAATTTTGCCCATAAACCATTAAATGTTGGTAAAATTAAAGTGAAGAGTTTAGAGTCATTGCAAGAAAATGTTCCCAGAAGCAAAGTCAGCAGTTTGAAACTGCAGTCTCCCAAAAAGAAACCTCACAGTAGTTCTGCTAGTCAATCCTTAAATACTTCTTTTGATTCAGATATCGAAGAAAAAGCTGTTACCTTATTTAAATCTCTGAAGAGCTCAGGCAAATTAAGTAAGAAAGAGATGGATTTAGAAATACAGGTTTTTAAGAAACATTTGAAAGATCAGAAGCTCCAAAGGCAAAAAAAAATCAATGAGTATTTTTCACCAAAAGGCAAGCCCAGAATGTTATAGTCTTCTCTAATCTACCTGTCCCCAATATCTACCTATCATTATATGTGTTATTTTTTTATATGTGGTTCTATTGTCATTATTCCTTTGTAATCTTTAGGTTTGCCAGTAATTTTTATGATTTAAGGTAATTCTTCAGCTTTTAGTGCCGATTTCTACCTCCACAGCACTACTGTTCGATTAATGTAAAATCACAGGCCGAAAGTAATTTATATTTAAGAAAACGAAGTGCCAGTTACTAATCATCTGATGTACGTCACTGCATTTTATCTTATCAATAATTTCAAAAATAAGGCTTGAAAGCACCAAAGAATGGAATATCGCAGATCGATTCTTGTATTGAAATGCGATATTACAGTTTTTAGTTCTTTCAGCCTTATTTTTGAAGTTATTGACGAGATATTTTGCAGAGACGTTCTTCAGATGATTATCTAATAATTGACGCTACGTTTTCTTAAATATAAATTACTTTCGGCCTGTAATTTGACATCAATCGAACAGTAGCGCTCTGGTGGCAGAAATCTGCACTAAACGCAGAAGAATCACCTTCATGTAACCAAAAACTGTTTCCTTATATTTCCATATTCTTCTTTCAATTAAAGAAAGACAACTTTTTTTCATACATCTTTAACCTTCTACTAGTTCTAATTAAATTAGCTTCACAATTTTTTTGTTTTATTGAAACTGTTATTGTTAACAATGATTGACAAACTCTTATTTTAAATCCTAAATACTTGTCTACTTGAGGTATTAAGTTATTTATCTATTCGTTCTGTAAGTTATATTAATTCTCTAGGATTTTGCTGCACTGTTGTTTTAAAAATGTGTACTTAAATAACAGAAGCACTCTTTTTGAACTGTTCTCCCTATTTTTTCTTCTGCTTTTTTTATTTTTTTGTCTTCATTTATCCTTACAAGTGTTTCGTACTGGCTCATTTCATAAATTACTTCAATTTCTAGCTAACTGCTTTCTCAGTTTTCTTTTTCATTTTTTGCCCATCTTTTTTTTCTTTTCCCATTTTCATTTTCAAAGGGTTTTTGGCCTTCAAATGTCAATGCATGAATTTATTTTTGTGAGTAGTGTTGCTTTGTCGGTAATCTTTTTGTGGAAGTAAACATCTCAGGTGACTGAATTTTGGAGCAAAATTATTAATTTTTTGGGCAAGCAGTCGAACCCTTTTGACGCATTTCATAGAAATTGTTTAAAACTAATGTGTGACGGAAGAATAAATTTAGCACCATCCTCTTAGAGAATTCTGATTTTCTCCGTTTTTTGCTGATGTCCTTCGATTATCGTATGAATTTATGATCTAAACAGGGACTCGAAGGTGTGTGGGCACAGAGTCTCTAATTCGAAACTGTTCCCATCATTAATTGCTGTGTGGAAAATGGTTCGATTGCTTCTCTTTCATTTTCATGAAGAAGTAAAATATTTTGGTTCCAGACCTTGTAGACTGTGTCTGGTATTAAGTAATTTTGTTTTTGTTTTTTTATTTTTTTTTTTTAATTTAAATTCTTTGCTTGGTTATGGATGGAAAGCAGCACTCTTGGATAATTTTTTTTTTTTTTTTTTTTTGCCTATCCTAACGCCATCCAGTATTTTACTGTAGAAACATGGCTAAAAACGTTCCAGAAGATGTGAAAGTTATTTCTGTCTTGCCAATGTTTCTTCAGTTGATTCTTTTCAAATCCATGCTATCCTCTTTGTTGGTCTTAATCAGGGTAGAAAATTTAAAGAAAAACATTTTACAAAGTTTTTATCACTTGCATTTGTGGCCATTCATTGGGGAAAATATAGAGATAAATAGAAAAATATGTCACACAAATCATCAAAAAGAGAAAATTATCTGCATCTTATTAACATTATGTCCAGAGGAAAAAATAACACTGTTTACTCCTACTATTAATTTAACCCTTTCATGCAAGCATTTTGGGATTTGACTTTTTGAGATTTTTTTAGACCGTTCAAAAGCGGACAATTTTCTAAGAATTTTGATGGATCACACACTTTTTTGCAAAATGTCTATTTAAATTAAATCCCCCGGTCGATGAAATGGTACACATTTGTACAGTCAGGGACAAAAAGAATGTCAGACGTCTCCTTGAAGTAGGCCACCCGCAGTACTTATCTCAATGAATTTAAGCGTTGCAAGTGGCCTACCTCAAGGAGCCATCTGACACTCTTTTTGTCCCCGACTGTACCTCTGCCCTTGAAAGGGTTAACTTGAAGTAATTTTTTTTTATGATATCAACTGGATACCGAGTCTGAAGATTTTTTGCAGGACGGTTTAGTAGCTTTGGTGAAATATATAATGGCTTTAAGCACCCAAGGACTAGTACATTCTTGATGGGTAAATCAGATATTGGTTACTTTCAACTCTCTGATCTAAAAACCACTCCTCACAAAGTTTCCTAACTTGCAAGTTTCTTTCATTCATGGAAACATGTTTTATCATGCTTTGTATCACAATAGCTAGAGATATTCTCAGGTTCCCTTTTAGGTTCCCTGTAGTTAATTATTTAACCTTTACCGCTTGAATTATAGTTTACGAAATTGTGAATTTAGGCATGCATTAATGTAGATCAACTGCCACTAAGGTACGAAAGTGCTGTATGCATTTGTTTTATGTGGCCCGATCATAAAATACATAAATGTGAAAAGAATTTTCTGAGCACAGTTCACTATTCAAGCTCATTCCTGGAAAACGGTTTTGTTGAATAGGACTCGACCAGAGGCAAATAGAGAGCCAGCACACCGTATGCTTCCCGTGTTAGAAAAGTGAGGCAAGTTCATTGTGCTCTGTTTTGTTCGGGAGTCACTGGCTGCAACGATAAACATTAGCTTACTGTTGAGCGGTGAGCTCAATAAAAGGTCGTGATTGGGCCGGACCGGAAACAAGTTTAGCTTGGCGAATACAAACCATTGATACTCTCAATCAACAGTAAGGTAATGTTAGCTGTTGCCTGTTGTTTTGATGAGTTCCGACTAAAATTGAGCCGAAAAAGTTGACACCTGTCGCAAGCTTTATGCCAGGTCTCTATTTGTCTCTGGACTTGACACATGAGCGGTAAGGGTTCAGCTTTTCTCGGATCCCTCTTTGCAAAACACTGTCATAATTTCATGTGCCGTGAAAGAAGCCGTTATATTTAAAAGCAAAGCATATTCGGTTGATTTCAATTTGTTAGTCTCCCTTTCATGTCGTAACTATTTCAATCACAAATTATGAAGGAGCAGTTTCGCCTCTGTAAGACCTCTACTGGTAAATCAAGTAACTTTTCAATTATAATTTAATTTCTGGGTCAATTTTTTTTAAAATTTCACAAGACTGCGTAGTAAACATGTCTCCTAGTAGGCAGCGGTGACCAAAAGGGTTAAGGGTAGTGTTTGGAAGAATCGTTCATTAAAGGAATCAATTCATATGACGCTTGACTCCAGGACTTTCCATCAAGATGAATTGTGCATTTGATTCATTTCGCCTAATAAAACTTTTATTTTGGAACGACTCACTTGATCAGGATTAAGTTCCAAGAGAACAAGAGTTTCGAGAGCAAAAGTCGTTTGAAGAATCGGAAAATAGATGATTCTTCGGAGCACTAGTTAAGGGAAAGAGGAAGGTTAAGTTTTATTGCATCCAAGAGAATTAAATTATGGAAGCTATGATTAATTGTAAAATTAAAGCAATAATTTAAGTATCCGGGAGAGATAAATGATAGAAGCTATGACTAATCGTAAAATTAAGAAAAATACTTCATTTTTAACCTCTGGTGTATTTTTGGTAGGGGTGTGCGAATCCAGTTTTTTCATTCCGAATCCGAATCTTAAAATCAAATTTTCCCGAATCCGAACCGAATCCGAATCCTCGCCGTAAAAGTTCAAAAAAAATTGTTTTAAAGTGCGGCGCTTTTATTTTCCTTACGATGTAATGAAAAATGAGAAGAAAATATTTGTTTTCTGATTTATCTTTACTATTCTATTTCGCTGGTCGCGCGCACTTTTGGTGTTGATCGATTACCGCCCGTTATCCCCGTTTAGGTTCATCGATATTCGGAAGACGCGCCGGCGCCGCATTCGTACCGAATCGTGATCATAGTAGTTGCCGTCGTTTTAGCAGGCGCTAATGTATAGATGGGAAGAGGAAGAAAAAATATATGGAAGGAAAAGAAAAGTTAGAAAAACGAAAAAATTATAAATTTATAAGAAAAAAAAAAAAAAAAAAAAAAAATCAAAAATTTCGAATCCGAAAAAAATTTTCGAATCCCGAATCCGAATCCCGCGGGATTCGGATTCGGATTCGAAATACGCGGATTCGCACACCCCTAATTTTTGGTGCAAAACTGTAGATTTATTAAGTCTGGGGTAACTCAGTAGAAACTTCTATGCAATATCATATCATTTTCATGTACCTTAATTTTTAACAATTTGCTTTGAGTTGCACCTGCGTAGCTGTTTTTGATGTTTCTTGTTGTGTGTTGTGTCTCACTTATTTGCCCATCGCACTCTAAGAAGATCCTAGTTACCATCAAGTTTTGATTTGTAGTTAGTTTGTCTTTGCTTCCCCGTCAGCCTGCTTGTTTTTGAATGTAATAGTGATTTTTAATGTGCAAAGCATCTCTAATTGAGCCACAGTCACTACGCTATTGCTTCAGGTAAAATATCCTAGATTTCTTCTCTCATCTTCATCAAAAATAAATATTAAAGAAATTAACTGATCAATAAATAATTACGTGCATGTTTTATTAGTTTTTTTTTTTTTTCTTTTTTTTTTCTTCTTTTTTTGTGTAATTTATTGCCTTCTCTTCATGGTGCTGCCTTTATTAATATCCAAGTTCTTCACAGAAATCATTACCCTTGTGTCCCGAAAGAAACAAAATTTATCAGCAGCTCTCTAAGTTTGACCTGTCAAATTTCTTCATGTTATCCTTATATCTGTAAATATTAGTTTTAGAAATGATTCCTAGCCTATTTATCTTTCTTACAAGTTTGTATTTCATTCAAATTATTACATCGATTTATCCTTGAAATAACCAGGAATTTTGTTTTCAGGTCCTTGGATTCAATGCGCGACAACGGAAAGCATTCCTTAATGCTATTATGAGATTTGGCATGCCCCCTCAAGATGCATTCAACTCACAATGGTGAGACTTGTTTTTTTTTCTCTCTTCTTCATTCATGTCAATATTAAAAAAATTACCAACTAAATGGCCAAAAAATATTTTGTCTATTCATGTCAATTAGGCCTGTCAAAAATGCCTAGTTATGATGCCGTAAAAAGTGTACATTTTTTTTTTTTTTCTTTTCCTGTGGGAAAGAAATCTGGGCTTTTTTTTTTTTTTCGCTGAAGACATGCTGAAATTCTGGATGTACCGAATGTTTCAGAAGTCCTGGCCACCCCCCTGTATCTTGAGAACGGTTCGGAATTTTTGAATTCGTTCGGTTTTTCGGGGGTGAACTTTCAAGTGCAAGAACTCCCTCAAGGAAAAATGGACCCATCCATTTTCCTCTAAACCCCCTAAAAAAATTTAGGGGGGTCTTCGGCTCTCAACTCAAAATTTTCAAGTCGTGACCCCTACCTTCTTGTGATACATCTTAGGAATGGGTATAAAAAACTGAGCATTTTGGCTTGAACCAAAAGTCAACACTGCTTTTGTTTTTGAGATATCTAAGGTGAAAGTTCGATATGAACCTATTTTCAAAATATCATTACTTCATGGGTATTAATAATTTTCCAATTTTCTTCGGCTTTTTAAAGTGATAAAATAGATTTAAATACTCAGCGTTCTTTTAAACTTTATACGGAGTGCCTTCTGATGATTTTCTGTGTTCAGAACTCTGCAATGGGTGCCTATGGAGTTCAGAAAAAAACGTTATATATATTGGGTTGCTCAAGACTGTTTATGTAACTTTTTTAATTGAAGCCTTAATGATTTGTTTCTTATTATTTTGTTTCTTCTGTATGCAATTTTTTGTTTCCTGTATTTAGTGGTGAATGGAAATTTATCTGGAATAAATAAATACTCTAACTTTCAATGTTTCAGGCTTGTCAGAGACTTGCGAGGAAAATCTGAGAAGAATTTCAAAGCATATGTCTCGTTGTTCATGCGCCATCTATGTGAACCTGGTGCAGATAATGCTGAAAACTTTGCTGATGGTGTCCCTCGTGAAGGCTTGAGCAGACAGCATGTCCTAACAAGGATAGGAGTAATGTCTTTGATTCGCAAAAAGGTGACTTTCGTAATTTATCATTATTATCACTCTCACTCAATAAGCTTGGCGAAATGAATTTCATAATTTTCTATAATTATAAACCAACTATGCTAGTTTTAGGCTAAAAACATCCTCATGTGCTGACGTTATTGGCTTTTGCGTTGTTTCTTTGGTTTTAATTTAAAATGCCAAACATACGACTTCTCCCCAAAGCCTGGAATTAACTTAAATAGCAAAATAGATACTGTTCAACGCTATAGCTAAGGTCCCTTTCATTGTGTAGTAGCAGCTGTTTCATCGAGGATCCAACTTTTTTTGTTGCCAATCAGGGGTGCAAAATGTTCCAAAACTTTGGAAGTTTCTCGCGATCCATGACTTATTTCCTCACAGGATTTTAAAAAATTTCCTCACAAAAATTTGAAAACGATGAATAATTTTTGGTTATTCTAACATTTCAACTCCGTATGTTCGCTAAATGACCGATATTTTCCTATTTTTTACTTTTCTATTTTCCTGGAAAATCCTTATTGCCATTATTTAAAAAAAAAAAAAAAAAAAAAAAAAAAAAAAAAATGGACAAATTTCCTCACTTTCACGCGATCCGCGGATCGCTAGATCGGGCATATTTTGCACACCTGCAAGAAATCTCGACTGCGCAAAATTGTTAGTGATAGAAAATGTTTAATGTAATTATTCTTCTGCCCCAGGTACAAGAGTTTGAGCACATCAACGGTTACTACAGTATTCCAGAATTAGTGCGTAAACCAACTGAAGCAGCAAAGATTGAAGCAGCCAAAGCAGAAGCGGCCAAAGTAGAAGCAGCCAAAGCTGACGCAGCTAAAGCAGAGAATGAAAAAAATACTGCAGCGAAAGCAGCGGAAAGTTCTACAGATGATAAAGAAAAGGAATTGAAAGTAATTATCTTTTGCATCAATTTTTCTTGTGACTCATGTTGAAATTTTCTTTCATTTTGAATGGTCTTTGAAAGTCATCTTAAATTTCGATCACCAGGAACTTATAGTCGTTAGAGAATGGGGCTGTTGTACACTCTTGTTATTAGCGATTTAATCGTCGATTCTGGTGTAAAGACCTCCAAAAATAACAATGTTACTTGTGAGAGATTCCTCCGATACTATTTTTCTAAGATTCTTTGACTCTAGAAGAATAATGAAAAAAATATTCTTTAGTTTTTGCACTTGTATTTTCCTCTGAAAAATTTAAACGTGAAAGATAATCTTGAAGCATGGATTCCAACTTGTGCCTTTGTCAAATGGCCGACGATATGTCATGCTGTCATGCAGAAGATTTATGCTTCCAGAAAGTAGGTGTCTCACCTAAACCTCAAGAAAAAAAGATTGAAATTAATGAAAATTCTAAGTTTGTATGTCTCGCCTAAACCTCAAGAAAAAAAGATTGAAACTAATGAAAATTCTAACCTGTATCTACGTAAAATTTGTAAAAACCAAATCTCATGAATTCCAAAACTAAAACCAGAGACAATTTGTATTAGAGACCACGCACTATCTTTCTTGCCCATGTTTGCGCGGTGGCAACTTTTTTTTTGGAGTCTCAACAGAACACCGAAAAACATGGCCATACATTGACTGATGAGAAACGTCGTTGAGATTTTTGCCTAGTGAATCCGAAGCACCGAAATTGCATCAGTCAACGTATGGTCCATGTTGGATGGTGCTCCTTCATGCTCCCTGTGTTAATTTCTGTTGAGCCCCGAAAAAAAAGTCAGCCACTGCGTGCAAGGCTAGTGCGTGGTCTCTATTATATATTGTCTCTGACTAAAACTCAATCTTCATTCTTGAATGTTGAATACATTTTGGAGACCGCCTGTCTCCTTCAATAGTGTCTAGAAGTCTTTTAACCTTATGTATCCTGGCGGTACAAATTCGTACCTCCAAATTAATATCGTTTTAAATTTATTTTTAAAAAATCACCATACACATCAAAGTAAATTAGAAAAGTTCATAATATTTATTGAGATTGATAAAAAATTTGTGAGAAGGGTTTTTAATAGTGTCCGATTAATAGGGTCAAGAATGCGACGAGAGGGTGTTTTGGATGCATTTTTTGTTTGAGAAATGTTGCAGGTGTGAACGGCATTTCAATTCTTTTGATTCTATCTCTATATGTAGTTAAAAGTTTTAATCAAACCTCTCCCTCCTTTTTTTTTTTTACATATTTTCAAGCAATATTGCAGTTTTTATTTTGGTACTTGTTGATCTCTGTTGGTTTCTTGCGATTGCAAGAAATTCCTGTCAAGACTTGATCTTATTAATTTCCTTCTTAAATTGCAGGATGAGAAGGAAAATGATGCAAAGAAGAAGGATGAAGAAGAAGTGAGCAAAGAGGTAACCACTGAAGAAATCAAGAAGGAAGCACCCGAAGATCTTGTCGTCGTTCAGAAATCTGAGACTGAAGAGGTACATGTCTTTTTATTCAGAAGGATGAAAAACTTACCTCTTGGATTTACCTCGTAAATGTTTCAGTTGAGGGCAGAAAGCTATTTAAAAAAATATTGAATCCTTTAGGTTTTTGTTTCATCTACTTCAGTTTAAAACTCTGTCTTTGAGATTTTGACTGTTTTAGTATAGCAATGTATTGTATAGATTGCTATCTGAGAACCTCTGGTTCCAAACAAACTCTGATTCAATGTATTTTACACCATTTTACATTTTATGCATTTTTGGATGGAAATTTAGGCTATTAAATCAAGTAATTAATTCGACCTTATGAGTTTATGAATTCCACACCTTCAAAAATTCCACTTCCAAAGCTGCCAAAATCGACGAGATATTTCAGATGAAGCGACGCATTAAGCGGTTGAATCACTGAAATGTTACTTTTGTGATTGTTGAATGGGCAAGAATTCTGGTGATGCCCACCTCCCAATGCATTGTTCAATCTGTAATATCTTGTGGTTTCGGCAGTTTTAGTCAGAAAATTCTCTAGTCAAAGCCATCTCCAGGAGGTTTTCTCATTGCGACTATATTGCACCAGCAAGGTCTATGTTTTATTCTTTGTATTGTAATTATGGTTCTCATTTTTTTTAATCACCTATTGTTATCCAAAACAAAACGTGACCACGACTCTGTAAATATTTGAAGTACTATGACCTCTAAAAGAAAGTCCTCTTATCAAAATTGTCCTTGAATTTTTTTTTTCAATATTTCTCAAACAGTTTCATATTTTTTAAGGCATACCTTTAAGTGCCAATTCAAATGAACTCCAAAAACCCTGAAAACTGCAAAATTCTTTAAAATTGTTCGAGCAATGGAAAATTTCCACCAAAGTACTTTCTTTTGAAAGTCATAGTACAATAAAGAACAAAGTAAAGCCACAGTTTGATCACCAAATAAAATTTATTTTTATGTCTTAATGAAGCAAAATAGAGAAAAATAGAGAGTTGAGAAATATTTTGTTTGAGAGAAAAAAAAAAAGAAAAAAATATATATATATTTAGAGCACTTTACCTCCTTGAGTGCTCTAGGTATTTCCTTCCCAAACTTGAGAGTCCCTGGCAGGTCGCCGTTACTCTCCTCTTTCCTATCCTTTGTTTTGAGAATACTTTGATTGTCTTTCCTACCCCTTCTTTTTTATGCAGTCCAGTCGTTCGCTGTGAAATATCAGCATAACGAGCCACGTGTTTGGGCGGCTGGACTTTACTACTACTACTACTTTTCTTTATCTGTTGTTTCTTTTTTTCTCACTTTCTAGGTCAAAGAAGAGAAGAGCGAAGTGAAAGAAACGATTGAAACAACGGTGACAACTGTAACAGTTGAGGAGACCACCACCGAGAAAGCTGTGGAAGACTTGACGACAGAAGTAAAAAAAGAAGAGGTTGAGGTCAAAGAAGAAAAGATGGAAGTTGACGAAGTAGAAAAGAAGGATGACAAACCGGAAGCAGAGAAAAAAGTAGACGTTGAAGGAGAAGAAGAAAAGCCTGTTGAAGAAGAGAAAGAGAAAGAAAAGGAAAAGGAGAAGGAGAAAGAAACAGAAAAAGAACAAGAGGAAGAAAAAGAAAAGGAGAAATCTCCTGAAAAATCTGATGACAAAGAAATGGCTGAAGTGAAAGGAACAAAAGAAACAAAAGATGAGGAGCCAAGCAAAGAAAATGAGGAAAAGAAACCTGAAGAAGCTGCTTCGGATGAAGCAAAAACGGAAACGAAAGAACCTGCCCCTTCAACTCCATCCACCGCAACTGCTCCAGAAGTTAAAATGATTGAGGTAATTTATCCTTTTGTCTGTTCCTTTGAACACAGCCCTTGTGATAACTTTTTCTTTCTTAAGGTGATTCTTCAGTGTTTTGTATGTATTTCTGCCACCAGAGCGCTATCATTCGATTGATGTCAAATTACAGGCCGAAAGTAATTTATATCTAAGAAAACGGAATGTCAGTTACTAGATAATTATCTGAAGAACGTCTCTGCCAAATATCTCGTCAATAACTTCAGTAATAACGCTGAAAGTACCAAAAAATGGAATATCGCATTTCGATTCAAGAATCATTTGGCGTTATTCCAATTTTCGGTACTTTCAGCCTTATTTTTGCAGTTATTGACGAGATATTAGGCAGATACATTCATCAGATAATTATCTAGTAACTGACATTCCGTTTTCTTAAATATAAATTACTTTCGGCCTGTAGTTTGACATTAATGAAACAGTTACACTCTGGCAGCAGGAATCGGCACAAAACGCCGAAGAAGTACCTTAAGGATCTGAAGTTGAAGTATCAGGGTGTCTACTGGTCCGTAAAAAGTCCGGATTTTTGAAAGGCGGTCCGTAAGTTCGGTAAAAGTACGGAATTTCGTTGTTCGGTCCGTTTTTTTTTTTTTTTTTTTTTTTTTTTTGAGGGAGGTTATTTTTGTTCCTGGAAATTTCAGGAATTTCGTTTTTGTAAATTTTTCATCCTCGAAATTATTGCGTACCAAGTGCTCACTTGCAGCAAGAAGTTGTGCAAGTGCAATCTCGTCATCACATTGCGTGTTTTTTTTTTTTTTTGTTATTCGAATGTGAATCGCATTGTCCAAGTTCACGCCACCGCACCGTGAAGACTAGACCGACTGCACATCGGAAAATCGGTGCGCTTTGGCGCCAAAGTTGTTTGGCGCGCGGCAACAGTAAACATAACCTCAATTCAGTCACACAGCTTCATTGATTTAATTTTCCATTTTTTCAATTCCATGTCAATTATTACAGATTTTGATGCAGCCTTTAACTTCTATTGGCTTTAGAGTTGTACTTTTGCTGCAAGTTTATTAGCTATCGGGTTGGTTTATTTTAGCTACTGAGGCTGAGTGTGTTGTTGTTATTTTTCTACCCACTGCTGTATTACATTATTAAATGAGGGAAGTCAGTGCATACGAATGTTGAGGGAATATATTAAGAAAACTAGCTCATGCCAATAGTTGAGTTCATAGCACCACATTGTCAGATACCTACAAAAATATTCCATTTTATATAACAGAAATTATAGTAAGTACATAGACCACTGTGAATATGACTCCTAAGTATTCACATAAATTTTGCTTGACTCCTATACGTGTCCACAAAACTTGAACGGAAGAAAATTTAAAATTATTTTACGTCAGCGTAAAAAAAAAACCCAATGAACTTGGTGGCGCACTGTTATTTTTTCGGTCGATAAAATTGCGTGCCACATTTCCTCATATTAAAGGAGTTTGTTACGTTTTCTTTTGGTACAAAAGGTCCTGCATTTTTCTTCTTGGTTAGGAAAAAGTCAGGATTCTTTTTTTTGGAAATCCAGTAGACACCCTGAAGTATGCTTTTTATTCAAGGTCTTCCTGTCGGTGAAAAGATTCCGGCATTTGATCGCTTTTCCGTATAGACAACAGAGATCTCATGCTTGTTAAAATTACGTGGCGGTTTTCGGTTTCTTTTTTTGGGGATGCCTCCAAAAACGTCTAACTGCTGAAACGTCTAAGCGCAAAGTTACGGAGTGGGTCTGTCAATAATTTACTCTTGCTTGAAACTCAGATCGAAGTTTTACCAATGCTCAAGGCAAAATTTTCAGACGTCTCAAAATGATGTATAATTTGGGCACCGATAAATTTATTTAGATGATTATGTGCTGGATAGTATCTGATATGAGACTTCTTTTTTTAAAAATTTTGATTCATTTTTTCAAGTTATTCTAATTGTCATGTGAAGTCTTATCAAGTGATGTATAATATGGGCACTGATAATTTTTTTTAGATGACTCTTTGCTGAAAGGTTATCTGATGTGAGACTTCTTTTTTTAAAAATGTTGGTTCATTTTTCAAGTTAGATCAATAATCTTGTGAAATCTCATCAAATTATGCATATTTTAGGCACAGGTACATAAGTGTATTCATATGACCATGTGCCGGATAATATCCATTATGATTCTTCTTCACGGGCGCTACTAGAAATTTTTCTAATGGGGACAATACCTTAAAACCAAATTCTTGCGCATGGATGGTCCATGGATGAAGGGGCTTTGAAGGCTTCACCTTCCCCCCCCTCCCCCTACTTTCATACGGAAAAGTGTTTGAGAATTGTGAAAAGCAAAACAAAAAAAACCATGACATTTTTCCAAGGCCCCCCCCCCCCACTTTTGAGCCTCTTCATGAGGTTAGATTAATCATAATGTGTCTCTTGTCAAATGATGTATATTTTGGGCACAGATATATTTATTTATATGACCATGTGCTGGGTAGTATCTGATGTGAGACTCTTTTTCGAACCGTTAGATGCTTTTCATGAAGTTGGTATACCTAGTTAGATTATGAAATCTTGTCAAGTGATGTATAATTTGGGCACAGATAAATTTATTTATATGACCATGTGCTGGATAGTATCTGATGTGAGACTCTTTTTCGAACTGTTTGATGCTTTTCATGAAGTTGGTATACCTAGTTAGATTATGAAATCTTGTCAAGTGATGTATAATTTGGGCACAGATAAATTTATTTATATGACCATGTGCTGGATAGTATCTGATGTGAGACTCTTTTTCGAACCGTTTGATGCTTTTCATGAAGTTGGTATACCTAGTTAGATTATGAAATCTTGTCAAGTGATGTATAATTTGGGCACAGATAAATTTATTTATATGACTATGTGCTGGATAGTATCTGATACAAGACTTTTTTTATAGTGAACTTACCAGTATTTGAAAGGAAATTATGTTCCTTAGGTATCAAATATTACTTTTCTGAACTATTTCTATGACAATCCATAATCTTACCACCCTAAAAGAATATTCTATAAATTATTAAAAACTGTGTTCAATCAAATAATTTTTTCTAATGTAGCAGAGGTGTCAGAGCTATATTATATGTTAGGATTGCTTTTCTTTATCCATATTAATACGAACGAGGCAATAAATCAACTGTTCCAAAGTTTTCAGTGCGGTAAAATAGCGAAAAGGGAAAGGTATTGAGACTAGAGAGGTAAAAATTATTGAAAGACTATGATGAAGATGAGAAAGACTCATGAGTCACTCATAAAAAAAGAAAATGGACAAAAAATGAATAAATAATCTGAGAGTGTACCAGTCCTTGTGTGCTCTTGAGATATCTCCTTTCCGCAGGGTGTGCTTGGTGCGATATCCCTTTTGTCCTCTTTCCTCACAGTGAGGTACCTTGGTAGGTATCTTTCTTCCTTCGTATTCCCTTTTTGTTTTCTCAGTCCAGTCAGCATAACGAACACAAGGTTTTGGCGGCTGGACTTCACTACTTACTACTACTAAAAGTGAACGCTTGCTTTGATTCAAAGGAAAAAGACTCGTAGAAAAATGTAACCTTTGAATTTTGAATGTTGCAGGACAAGAAGCTTCAGAAAGACTCTCTTCCTCCTCTAACAGAAGAAGAAACGAAGAGAAGGTTAGCTGAAAGTGAGAAAGCGATGGCTGCTGCCGGTATCGGCCTTGACGAAGAATTGGATCGCACGAAACGTCGATTCATGTTCAATATTGCTGATGGCGGCTTCACAGAATTACACACACTATGGCTCAATGAAGAAAAAGCGGCGGTTCCTGGGCGAGAATATGAAATTTGGCATCGCAGGTACAGATCTGATCCTTTGCTCTCAATGTCTCTTATTACTTTCTAAGAACTAACAAAATTAGAAATTGAGAAAGTATTACGATGGCGCAGATGTATGTCTGTCTGTAATCCCAACATAACTTTTGAACCAATTGTCCTTTTGCATCAAAACTTTGCCGAGAAGTTGCTTTCACCATTCCCCAAGTGGGACTTTTCTTTGTTCCTTTAAAACTTTAAATGGGTCTGTTGCAAACTTTTGCTACAACGATTAAGAGAGATAAATCTAATGTAAAATCGCCTGAAAAGTCCATTGGTGGCATCAGAAAGTCATAAAATGCATTAATAAACTCACAAGAGGCGTTTAATGAGATCCAAGATGGCGGAGAAATATTGAGCAATTTGTATGCATGCACCACGAGCATCAAAGGATAGCCAACCTCACAATATCGATCACAACCAATCACAATGTATACAAACACATAACCTCTACCTCCAGTGAAGCTGTCAAAGTTGGCCATCCTTGGATGTTCGTGGTGCATGCATACAAATTGCTTGATATTTCTCCGCCATCTTGGATTTCATTAAACGCCTCTTGTGAGTTTATTATTGCATTTTATGACTTTCTGATGCCACCAATGGACTTTCCAGGCAATTTTACATCAGATTTAACACTCTTAATCGTTGTTGTAAAAGTTTGCAACAGACCCATTGTTGGTATGTTTTGGAATGAAAGGTTTTCATTAAAATCAAAGGGAAAATGGGTAAAGAGGGTGAATGTAGAGAAAACTTGGAGTGTTTCAAATATAGCTGTCTGAATTTTGATGAAAATTTGCAAAACCATTCTGCAATCAGCCAAAGTAAAATTAACCCCTTAAGAGGGGGGATCTGAGGGTCTCCCTCAGAATATGCAATTATTGCATTCATTTGGACCCAATTTTGCATAGGTAACTCCATGAGAGTGAGCAAGATAGAACATTTGTTTCGATCCAATTTTGACTGTCACATCATCACTTAACCAGTGTATAGGCTTATTTACTCGATTAAAGTTTATCTATCTATCTATTGAATGGGCAAGGAGAGAGTAAAACATCCTTATCTTCTAAATGCCTAAGAATAGAGTTGAGTGTTTCAACTTCGTAATTGATGGTTCTCTTGTTTATCTGTCAGGGTGAACTTTGATCTCGCTCTCCATTATTTGTTTATTTTTTTCCATCGTTCTGGTCATTCCTGACCTATCTTTTGTTTGTTTTTGAAAGACGGTTTGTTTAGAACCTTGCCGTGTTTACTTTTCTCCTCTGTTTCTCTATTTATCGGCTTTAAATATTTCCGCGGAATTATCCCAGCTTTAGATACCTGAAAAGTTGACGTTACCTTCTGTGCAGGTATTATTGATTGAATGGGGCTCTTGAAAACT
Organism: Trialeurodes vaporariorum; assembly: GCA_011764245.1. Lineage (NCBI taxonomy): Eukaryota > Metazoa > Arthropoda > Insecta > Hemiptera > Aleyrodidae > Trialeurodes > Trialeurodes vaporariorum. Next base: position 53,808,650 of record VMOF01000220.1, read on the forward strand.
TTTGCTGTGTGCAAATAAATAGTCAAATCTGATTTCAGACGAAAGTATAAAAATCAATCTGGATTAGAGTTGAAACTGTAAAAAAAAAGTTTCACATAAATTTTTTATAAAAATGTTATCCTCATTTGCTTTGCAGGCACGATTATTGGCTTCTTGCTGGGATTGTAACCCATGGTTATGGCCGTTGGCAGGACATACAAAATGATATTCGCTTTGCAATCATCAACGAACCCTTTAAAATGGACGTAGGAAAAGGAAACTTCCTGGAAATAAAAAATAAATTTTTAGCCAGAAGATTCAAAGTGAGTTTGTTTCTTCTTTATTACTTTGAAAACTTTCATTTCACCAAAGACCTGATTATAACCTAATCTGCTCAGAAAATAGTGAAATGGTGAATGTGATTCCAGGCTGTGTTGCAAGATCCTGCGGCTGTTTCTATGTGCTCCTATGGGAAAAGCCGCAAGATTTGGCAACACTGATACCAGGCGAAACGATTTCAATCCAATGGATTTCGCCTCAAGTCACTTTTGGGTTGTGAAAAGTTGTGTTTTTGGCATTTTTGAAATGAAAACAAAGTAAAAACACCTAATCCGAGAGTGTTGGCACCCACATAGTTTTTTTATAGGGATTTTAAAGCCGAAAACAAGCAAATTTGGTTGAGAATAACAGCCTTAATTTAAGTTAATGCGAGTTATACCATGTGTATCTGCCTCACTTGCACTCATTGAGGCTTGTCCTAGTATTTCCTAAATTCTGGCTTTATTTTTAAGTGTTCTTGCCAGAAACTTTCAGGGTATCTTCCTGAAGTATGCTGGCAGGCGCTGACATTCCTCAAATTTGTATTTTACGCTTAAATTCAACCATTTTAAGCCGAAAACTTTGTAAGCAGTGTGACATGGTGTCGATGGTTCGAACTAATCTGTCCTGGAATCTTCCTCGAGTGGGGTACCTCAGCACTGTATTGTGAGATTTTAATCTGTTGAGTATTGTCTTTTTTTTTTTAAAGATAAACTCTTTTTTGTTTGTTTTTACTAAATTGTTGACGCAAAGATAAACTCTTTTTCATCAGCATTGTCTTTCTCATTTGTGTTTTACCAAGTTGTTTACGCACCGTTCCGTTACGGTTGTAATTTACTCTGTTGCTCACCAAGATAGTTATCCTGTGTTTTGTCGAAAGGGCTCATCACAAGAATTTATGAAGTAGGTTTTAATTTTTTTTGTTTTTGTCTTTTCAGTTACTGGAACAAGCTCTCGTCATAGAAGAACAGCTTCGTAGAGCTGCTTACCTTAATCTCACGCAAGATCCGAATCATCCAGCCATGTCCCTCAATGCAAGATTTGCCGAGGTAGAGTGCCTTGCTGAATCGCATCAACACCTCTCCAAGGAAAGTCTAGCTGGTAACAAACCGGCCAACGCTGTATTGCACAAGGTGATTGTTTTTTTTTTTTCCTCTCTTCAATTTTAATTAAAATTTGTTGATTTTTCTAATGCAAGAGTCAATATTTTTGGAAGGTTTTTGGCGTCTTGAAACTCTCTTGGTCTTGTCAACAACCTATTTGGAAGATACTTATGATACTCTGTACGTAATTTTGAAAAAAAAAAAAAAAAAAAAAAAAAAAAAAAAAAATTGGGGGAAAATGTTGAAAAAAATGACATTCATGTCAAATAATAGGAAAAATTTGCTCTTAAAAATAAAATAAATTGTTTAATTTTTTAAAAAATTATATGCTTATTAATAATGGAAAAAGTTTACCCCTTTCACCATTGGCGTCATTTCAGGTCTTTTGTGGGAGGAGGGGGGGGGCAAAATCTTATGGTTTTTTTTTTTTTCTTTGTCTTATACATTCGGTTCTTGGATCTCTAACCCGCGTGGTCCTTGATAACTGACTGAAATGTCCATTTTCACTAACAATTTGGGCAAGTTTTGATAATCTTTTTTTTTCTCTTTTTCATTTCCTTCTCAAATTTTCCGTGTGAGCCGAAGGTTTTAGACAATGATCCAAATCAGGGGGGGGGGGGGGTCCTCCCCTCTCAAATGATGCTACTGCCTTTCACATGTTGAAGTCAGTTTTTGAGCAAAGTTTTGCTAATTTGTGAGCAAAAGGGTTCTGTAATTTATTGGAGATGAAAATTTTGCGGTAAATGTTTCAGACACCACGCCTAAAACTACTTTTTCGTTCGATTTTCTTGTTTTGCAATATTCAATCCCGCAAAATATTTTCTAAAGGGTGTTGATGTATGCCAGAATTTTACACTCAAAGTCCTCTTCTGTTTTCCCTTATCATACAGGTTTTGAACCAGTTGGAAGAATTGCTGTCTGATATGAAATCAGATGTCAGCAGGCTTCCTGCTACTTTAGCAAGAATCCCTCCTGTGGCCCAGCGCCTTCAAATGTCTGAGCGATCAATTTTGTCTCGCTTGGCTGCCACGACGTCATCTTCCACCCCAACAACTCCAACAAGTTCACAACCGGGTTAGTTTTTATCTTGCATTTATATCTCTTCCTCTTGGTAAAGTTCAGATCGTTTAGTCTTTTTCTTTTAACTGGATCGAGTGAAAAAAGTTTTTATTTCCTTTTGAGTTCATGCAACATGTCCTATACTGTTCATTTTTTTTCTATATGGTTCAGGCGGCTAAACTTTACTTCTGCCACCACTATTACTAAGACTAAATCTGACAACGCTGAAGAACGGTGAAGTTGAGATTCCGTTTATTGATTCTTTTCTCCATTTTATTCCAACTCATTTATTTATTTATTTATTCCTACCCCTTCTTTTTTTATGCAGTCCTATCGTTCGCTGTGAAATATCAGCATAACGAACCACGTGTTTGGGCGGCTGGACTTTACTATTACTACTACTACTACTTATTGCAGTCCAGTCGTTTGCTATGAAATATCAGCATAACGAACCACGTGTTTGGGCGGCTGGACTTTACTATTACTACTACTACTACTTATTGCAGTCCAGTCGTTTGCTATGAAATATCAGCATAACAAACCACGTGTTTGGGCGGCTGGACTTTACTACCATATACTACTACTACTTCTAAATTTACAGGCATTAGTAATACAAAGAATGTTAAGCAGTTACAAACAACAAAGTAAACAAAACAAAGAACAAGAATAATTCACAAAATATCAGAAGTAACTGAAATGTATACTAAAAATAAATTGTAATAACTAAAATCAATAAAATTACAAACAAAGTTGGAATAATAATAACTAAACGAAGCGAAAACATTAAGAAACAAAAGAAACTAATAACCAAAAAGAAATGAAAATCTCAATGAGTTTTTGAAAAACCCTTTATTATCGAAGCCTTGGAGGTCAGGGAGAGAAGGAGTCCCAACTTCTCTAGCTCCTTTAAAAAAAAATAAATAAAAAAAGTAACAAAAAATTAAAAGAATTAAATTGCTACCAATAATTTGCACTTAATTTATTGATATCAGTCAGGTGGCTGATTTCAGAACCAAGCGCTAGTTTTGAAAAATTATTGAAACAGCCGAATTCACCTGATCATGTGAGCGTTTGAGGATGCCCGTTTTTGAACTGAATGTTTGAACGTTTCTGAATGTTTTTGATTCCAGGTGGAGTGGGAAGTCAATTCCCAACCGGTTTCAATGCAGCTCAACTACCAGGAGCTTACGCCAATGCTAATTTCAGTCATTTCCGGCCTCAGTATAGTGTACCTGGTCAAACTACATCCTCCTCTTCTCAAAATGTAAGTGGTCCTTACTGATCCTCACACCCGGCTGGTACAGTCGGCTCTTTAGATTTTGGCTGAGTTTGGCCTCTTGCAATGGGTCTGTTGCAAACTTTTGCCATAACGATTAAAAGAGTTTCATAGAATGTAAAATCGGCTGAAAAGTTCATTGGTGGCATCAGAAAGTCATAAAATGTAATAATAAACTCACAAGAGGCGTTTAATGAAATCCAAGATGGCGGAGAAATATTGAGCAATTTGTACGTATGCACCACGAACATCCAAGGATAGCCAACCTCACAATATCGATCACAACCAATCACAACGTAAACAAACACATAACCTCTACCTCCAGTGAGGTTGTTAAAGTTGGCCATCCTTGGATGTTCGTGGAGCATGCATACGAATTGCTCGATATTTCTCCGCCATCTTGGATTTCATTAAACGCTTCTTGTGAGTTTATTATTGCATTTTATAACTTTCTGATGCCACGAATAGACTTTTCAGGTGATTTTACATTAGATTAAAAACTCTTAATCGTTGTAGCAAAAGTTTGCAACAGACCCATTATATCTTGATGAATTTAAGCATTGCAGGTGACCTACAACCTAATGTGGTGAACTCAACATCTAAGGAGCCTGTCAAGTACTAGAGTCCCTATATACTATGAGAGTTTGCGCCGTGTCAGAATCCATTTCTGATTGGCTCTCAGATTTAGGCTGTCAAGAAAGCCCCAAGAGGCAAATGCAAATGGCGGAGGGTTTGTTTATTTATCGCGTACTCGCTTTCATTACACATTTGAAGTAATAGTGACTGCGGTAATTATTGTTAATTCTTCTTCTGCTTGAATATTATTCTGAAGAATATTATCTCTTTCATTAACGACCGTTATTGCCGAGAATCGGAACCAAACCTATAAGAGATAGTGAAATAGCGGCAACAGCACAGAGGCAAATGGCCATCTACCATTTGCAATTTGCCTCTTGGGGGCTTCATTGATCCGCTTCTTCTTCTTCATTTTGAATGACATGGCGCAACTCTAATAGTATGAAGGGAAGTAGTAGTCCAGCCTATTTCATCATATGTTTTTAAAATAATCTCTTTATAGCAACCTCTTTGTGGAGTTCATCAATCTGTCGTGCTTGGTAAATTTTGCAGCCGCAAAATAACTCTAAATCTGGCGGTTTCAGAGTTTTTAGCGAAATCTGCGAAATAACAGTGAATTCCGCTGAAATTGCCGCAAAATCAAGGATTCGCCAACATTTGGCGTGTCATCGCAAAAAAATCGCATCTTGCCTTAAGGTGAATCGTGCCCCTTCTTTTATTCATTTTGGGGGGGGGGAGAGGTTAGTCTGACTTGAACTGCGTAATCCTCTGAAACATGCCTTAAAATAAAAAAAAGATACAAAAATTGTACGTCAATGTTTTTCTTGAAAAACACCAAAAGTTTATAACATCGGAATCAGCCTAAAGTAGCCTCAAAATCAGCAAAAAAATAACATCAAAATTCTCTAAGCTCTATCAATCTGTCCAAATCAGCCTAACCTGTAATTGATACATAACGGGTATAGATCGGTTTGATTGTCACAAAAATTGTGTTTACATAAGTGTACGTTGGTGCTTAGCTTCCATCTCTTAGCTCTCTCACACTCATGTGACCACACCAGAGACAATATATAATAGAGACCACGCACTATCTATCTTGCCCATGTTTGCGCGCGGTGGCAACTTTTTTTTTTCAGGGTCTCAACAGAACACTGCAAACATGATCCATACGTTGACTGATGAGAAACGCCGTTGAGATTTTTGCCTAGTGAAACGGAAGCACCGAAATTGCATCAGTCAATGTATGGACCTAGGTGGATGGTACACCCTCATGCTCCCTGTGTTAATTCCTGTTGAGTCCCGAAAAATAAGTCAGCCACCGCGCGCAAGGCTAGTGCGTGGTCTCTATTATACAGGGTGTCCCAAAATTGATAGTATATATTTTTACCACGTATTTTTGGGGCCAAAATAAGACTTTTTTTTCTTATGAACACGTGTCCGAAAATGCCCCCCCTCGGAGCTACAGCCCCCCAAAGTTTTAAAAAAAAATCGGGTTTTCTTTGATTCTAGCAACGGATCTCCGTATAAATGGATGAAAATTGGTTTCCGAGGGTAACTTTAGGCGTTCTTTCCGATTCCGGGGTCGAAAATTTCCGAAAAGGTCAAGAAGGGGGGGTTTGAGGGGGGTCCAAATTTTAAATTGAATAATTTTTTAGTGCTCCGTAAGAAAATGAGAAAAGTAACAAAAGAATCTGATAAAACAAAACAAAAGAAATACTTTTGATCTCTTGTGTTTTTTTCATAAGACACACGGAAAACGAGTAAAATCGATTTTTTGCCGGGAGCGCACAGCCGGATAGCGCTGTTTCAGTGCCGCGTTGCGTCGAGTCGATCGTTGAGTCAGTTGACTGCACGGAGCAGCGCTATCGGGCTGTGCGCTCCCGGCAAAAAATCGATTTTTCTCGTTTTCCGTGTGTCTTAAAAAAAAAACACAAGAGATCAAAAGTATTTCTTTTGTTTTGTTTCATCAGATTCTTTTGTTACTTTTCTCATTTTCTGACGGAGCACTAAAAAATTATTCAATTTAAAATTTGGACCCCCCTCAAACCCCCCCTTCTTGACCCTTTCGAAAATTGTTGACCCCGGAATCGGAAAGAACGCCTAAAGTTACCTTCGGAAACCAATTTTCATCCATTTTTACGGAGATCCGTTGCTAGAATCGAAGAAAACCTGTTTTTTTTAAAACTTTGGGGGGCTGTAGCTCCAAGGGGGGGCATTTTCGGACACGTGTTCATAGGAAAAAAAAAGTCTTATTTTGGCCCCAAAAATACGTGGTAAAAATATTTACTATCAATTTTGGGACACCCTGTATATTGTCTCTGGACCACACCATATGTCTCTTTAAGTCTCCAGCTCGAAAATTATACTTTTTTTTTTTTTTTTTTGTCAGGAATGAATGCTGCAGGTGTGTTGAAGGTTGAGAAAATTGGGAAGAACCTGCAATTAACGGTCTTAAACCAGGGATATAATTTTTCAGAGAGGCAGTGCTATCAAGGGGTCCTGTGAAAGTGAGAGGGATAGAAGTTGGCGTACATACACCAAACAATTAAAAAACGATTTTCATGAAAATATCCTGTAAACTTCGTTCTGTGTCTTGGTCGCTAAACTGATCTATTTGATACCTTTCAAATATTTGAATATGTATTTGAAATTTAATCATTATCTTCAAGCTGATCAGGAAGTTCGTAGCTAAACAAATCGATAAAATCAAATACAAGTGATGCTATTGGGTGAGAGACCGATTAAGGGCGGAAGTCTCCGAAAACCGTTGTTCAGTCGCTTGTTATGTAAAGGTGTCTTCAGAGCAACTGAACAATGGTTTTCAAACGGTCTCTCACCGAAGAGTGCCAACTGTTTTTGATTTTATCGTTCCGTTTAACTGTGAAGGTCCCGATCAGCTCGCTGATTTTCATTATTCATTTGATGTGTTTATAACATTTGTTTTTTTCTTTACATTTCAGTGAAATGGAAATCCTCTTACAAGTAACAGCTTTCAACCGTTTATTCGTTAGTGAGATCCAGTTGTTAATCTTGTCTCAGTATCATCTCCAATTCAAAGTGTTTAAAAGAATACCTTTTGTCTCTCTTTCTCTTGTCTCCGAAGATAGTGATCCGTGTTTTAAAATTCTTTTATTGAAGTCATGTTATTTTGTCTTTTCATTTTAAATGGAGATTATTTTAGCAAATGTTGTATAGATTTTTCTCTTTTTTTGTTTCCTGTAAAACTAAATAGTGAACTTAATTGGCTTTAGTGTAAATACTTTTAAATCTAGACTAAAATTAAAGTTTAAAATAGTTTAGATATTTATTTCCTATCAATTAAGTTTGGTCTGATGGTGAACTTAACTTTATTCTCAAACCTCTGACTTAGTTTTGTCAGAATTCCATTTGTAATAAATCATGTTGTGATGCTCCTTGTCCATTTTTCTGGCCTGTCCAACAAATAATTTCGATAAACTTGTGCTTCGGTTTTGTGTAAAAATGGCTTTGTTTTTATCGGCAGTTGATCCAAGCAAAGCGCACGTTCAAACCATAATGTTTTGAGACTTCAAATATTCCAAAAAAAAAAAAAAAGAGGATTTAACATCCTGGGTATGTTTCCAATGAAGCATTCCACTCCTGTAAACAATGTTGAAGCAAACAAATGAAGAATCTCTAATTGGAGGTATCATTCATGTGTCTTTTGTAGTTCTGTCGAAGTGTAACTGAACGTAATTTTCAATCGTGAATTAATTTTAAGGTTTCAAACTTGTGTTTGTCTATGCTCTTTTCCTTGATTTTTTCCCTTGGTTGTTTTATTGTTGAATCTTTCTCCTCCTTTTGTATTGTAATGCGACCTTAGTTTTTGGAGCTGTTTACTTTCCTTGAAGTGAAATCTGCCTTGAGCGTTACATACGTGCAAAAGAGCAGCTGGATGAATGCTGTACAGACTTTTTTGTTCCTTTTTTTTTTTCTTTCTTTTTTTTACTGACTATTTCTTCTTTTTATCTGTGTGTAATTATTTTATCAAATTACAATTTTTCTCATCAAGAAAACTGTTTTTGTCTCATTTCTCTCTCAAAATCTTTGGGGTGGTAGAGTTAGGGTGGGTCAGAAAAATTTAAATTTTGAGATGAATTGGCGCGTTATAAAAAAAAGATATGAGCGTGACTAATGATGATTCCTTAAAAATTAAAAATTCCTCCAACTACCCTTGACCCTTATGTTGGGGTACAGTAGTTTCTCATTTATTATGACAAAAGTGAAATTACAAACGGGTTAGAAGTAATTCAAAATAGCCTTGCCCACTTGTAAAGCACAACTTATTACTCAATGTGGGCAAAAATCTCAGTTAGTTTTGATGTATCTGTATTCTGTCACTCTCCAACCAGCAATTTTGAATGATATCAATCCATTTTCCTTGCATTTGCCAAAAAAATTGTTAAAATTCAATGAAATTGCTGACTTGAGGGTAAATATCTTCAGGTATGTCCACAATTACCAACATTTTTCCGGCTTGGCATCTGAGGTTGCAATTTTTGAGTAAATGAGGCTGTTCCTCTATTTATTTAAACAATCCATGTATCTATCCATGTATCCATGGAAACAGTAGTCCAGTTTCCAGTTGTCCTCTCTAGTTTATTAATACAAGCCAAGTTACGTATTACAAGCAGATATTATTCCTAAAAAGTTGGTTTTATTATTTAATTAGTTTTTATATTAAGGTTGTTGATTAATAGATCAACAGAGGCTATTTTGAACTGCTTCCAACCACTTGAAAGTTCTAATTTTTTGAAAAAAAAAGAAAAAGAAAAAATTGCAGCCTGTCGCTTAAGTTACGACTTTTGGAGTGTGCAATCCTGGTCTTATTTTGTCATTAGTATATTATTTTGTATACTAATTTGAATGAATAAAATAAAACAAAGTAAATAGATGCGTATGCTATCACCATAAAAAGACCCCCTTAAAATTATATCTGGCTTGCTTTCTTTAGATTTGGGGGGGGAGGGGGGTCCAAATTAGTATTTTTCAGTTTTGTTGGCCTGCCAATCTAATCAGAAACGTTTCCTCCCACACCTTCTGAGAATGCTGCAGAACAGCAGTACGATTTTGTCTATTATTGGACCACCAAAAACACGGTATTGGTGAAAAGAAAGAAAAAATTTCATTCTCCTGAGTCCCGATAGCCAAGTGAAAGACTCAACAGACTCATTGAATGGAGTTCTCTGGTCTTTACAGCTATCACGTTTCAGCACAACACGGCCCCAGATATGCTGGGTCTAAGTTAGGTAAATAAATGAACTAGCACCCCCACACTTGCACCTTGCACCTTGCAGCTTGCAGCACAGATCCCCAAATATTGTAAGAAATCGTTGTCTACTGCGATTCAATCAGAACAAACCCAAAAACTTTTCCTGATAAAAGGTGACGAAATTGCATTTTTTTTTTTGATAACTTAGACAATAAAGAAAAACAATCTGATTTACCAATGACTTATTATGATCCCATTTGAAAGCACTCACTCCATCTCGATTTTTTCGTGACAATGTCGATGTGTTTTTTTTTTCTTATCACGACACGCTTTTTGCATAATCTCCCATTTGAAGGCACTCAATTCATTTTCGATTTTGTCGAATTTCCCCAAATCTAGCCCCATGCAGCAAAGTCAAAATCAATTTTATTTTATTTTTTTTTTATTAATATTAATGCTTTTTATTTTTTCACCTACTCTACAGGGAATTTATTTCTCATTGCCTCAATATTTTCCACTTCCTCCATAGCTCTAAAGTTGCGTCTTAGTTGTAGGGGTGAAAATCCAACAATTTGGTGGAAAAACCCTCCATCGACTGGGGGTGCCCCCAACCCTCCATTCAAATCTATCATTAATGCGGGCCTCCAACAAGTTCCAGCACTTCGGACTTTTTGTTTCCATACAGCCTTGTGCTCAATTCCTGAGAATGAGGAAGAAAGCAGAAAAAACTTAATATTTGAGGAAGTCGAGATGAAAAGCCTGAAGTACCTATGGAAGAAAGCCTGGCATTTAGAAACGAAAAATCCTAATTACTGATGTTAGATCCTTAAATGTAAAATCAGTAGAGTTGGGAAAGCGATGAAATTAATTGATGAGCGCCCATGATAGAAGAATCCCTAAAACTACAGATTTACTCAGATTGAGATTATTGCTCGACACAGTCGTTTTAGTCGACTTTACTGGTCGGTACACCCAACGGTGTTCAAAATCGTCGGTTTCCGACGATTTTGAAAAATACGAAAAAATTCTGGAAGAGCCTGAGAATTCTGAGCAAGAATGATCTTGAAACACCTGCGGGAAAAGCCACCCGCAGAGTGGGGGGGGGGGGGGGGGAGCTCTACGCTCCAGTGCATTTCGTACCTCTTGCTGACATGAGTGTACTTATCAGCAGGTCGATTTACTTTTAAACTCGATAGGTAAGTATCTATGTTGGCTTAGGTGAGGGAACTGCGCTTATTTATCGAAATTACGTCTATGGAAAATTATTAGTAATCAACGTCTCCTCAAATGTAAACTAATGAGTTGCAGGAAAACAAGGAAACTGTAGGCTGTACTGTTATAAGTAATTGGACAATGACCCGCGGTGGACGCGCGCGGGGTAGAAGTTGTTTGATCGAAAGATGTAGAGTGGAATGGGCAGAGGGGGAGAGGGCTGAGGGGTACGGTATTTTAACGCGCACAGCGGTGACGTGTTTTTCAAAATATATATCGTGTTTTTATATATATTTTAGCTTATTAGCACAAGTTCGGCTTGCCGCTTTTATCGACGCTTAACTTGATATGCAGCCAAACGTGCAAGAGGGATCCGAGAAACGAAGTACGAAAAATTGAAGTTCAAGCTTCTCATTTACTCGCAGTCTTTCTCAGTCTCGCTCCGAGCCTCATAGAAAGCAGTCGAACAGCACGGTTAGTCTAACGGGCTTTTGCCGAACTGTCGAGGCATTTATGATTCGCGAGCTTCTCTTTTTAACTTTTGAGTGACGTTTTTAGTAACCTGTTTATTCAATTCCAGTATTAATTTCTTGCGTCAGTGCACCGCGATCAGTTTTTGTTTTTTTTTTTTCTTCCAAAAAGCAAATCGTTTGCTTTCGCGCCTTCGCGGGAACGCACCATCTCGAGTCCGAAATCATCGCCGCACACAAGTGAGCTTTGCAACGAAAGTCTGGTGCAAGTTGTACGGACCCTACCGTTCGCGTTCCTCCAAGCTCAAGTTGAGTCATCTTTCAAGTATCAAGTCTCAAATCTCGCGAAGTTGATATCTCGTTCGCGGTGGTTTTGCGGAATCGACTTGCTTTTGCTTCTCCAGCAACTCAACTCCCCAATCCAATCACATCACGACTCGTCCAGTCCAAGTCCAGACTTGTCTTGATTCTTGATTAAGTGCTCGCTTATTTCGTTTTTCTCGGCGCGTTCGCGTACTTATTATTTATTGCAAGTTGATCAAGTACGTCTCGCGTCTCTCTCTCTTCTTCCCCCCTTGATTTATGAATTATGGTGCGTAGTTACGTTTGACTCCACTAGTTTGATTATTGTGTTATGGCATTATACAGTTCGCTACAACATGTGTGTGATTATAATAACATAGGTAGTGTGGGATTATGCAATAAAGAGGATTATGCTATGTCGCCAGAGACCAAAAGACATATCCCTCCAACTTCCGATACCATCCAAACGAAACCTTTTCCGATCAGAGGTAAGTTCGCACAATCTCACTCCTTTGTCACTCCAATCATGTCTCAAAAAGCTCCATCGTAGCTGTGTTTTATGAAATTTTGAGGTTATGTTTGTCTGGAACGCAGAATTTGCACCTCCGAAAAGTGATTATTGCGAAATTTTAGCGCCGATGTCTGCCTTTGATTTTCGCTGAAGTAGTTATTTATTTCCTCTGCATTTAAGTTCGGTAGCAGCAAGTCTTCATCGAATATCTATGCTTGTCAACTCTCGTGAGTCTATATCTTTGAATTTTTAGAGAGCATCTTTATCATATTTCTGTTCCGTGATAAATTCATTTTATCATTACTTATTCCATAATTTCTTTTCAGTTTTTTCCCCCATTTCACATGAAATTTAAAGTCACTTTTCTTGCCACGGAGAGTCCATGTTTCCAAGATGTGTTTATTACTCCTGTTCTGATTGCACATTATGATACTGCTTGCTAGCTGATAACACAATAAGCCATCAAAGCTCCGAAGTACTTAATAAGATTTATGATTACGATTCTTACTTTTTTTCTTTTTTTGTTGTGGAAAGTTTTGGAGATTGAAACAATTCTTACTGAGAGGCAGTTGCAACAAGCTCGCGTTGAAATAACATTGTTTCATTGTACGGAAGGTCATTAGCTTTCTGCTTCTTCTTGAATTTCAAATGCCTTGTTTGTATAATAGTCAACACTGATAAAGAGGAGCAATATCGTTTTTTATCTTATTCTGTTGACCTCAATTTAAAGGCATTTAGTTCAGTCATCCATCCGTTTTGGCCAACTGATTAAATCTCAAAACGGTCACACTAGCGCATCAGGGCTCATGCCATGCAATAAATGCCCCAAATTGCTCATCAGCAAGTAGCAGCAACTAAATTAAATCATTACTCCATCTTGGAGTAGAATTTATCAGAAAGTTCTGCTCTATCTAGATTTTGGAGCCAGACAATTCAATTGGACGAGACTTTCCTCTTGCATGATTTACTAGCTTTCTATGAAGCAATATTTCAACTGAGGCCATTTCCGGGAAAAGGGCTTCAGAGCAATAGGTGTTTTCTGCTCAATCAGCATTGTGCTTGCATAGACACTTATGTCTGAAAAGCGTACTTTTTGTTAACAGGCCTTTTTCCTGTAAATTGCCTCAACTGTTCTGAATCATGCCCTGCTTGTAATTTTTAACCCTTTGCACTCCACTGTCGAGCTTTAGTCGACAAAATCGATTTATGGGCTCCGCACCATTGTCGAGCTGTGGTCAACAAAATTTTGTAACACGAAATTGACGCTATCAACGGGACAAAATATAGGTGTCTGAGAAGTGCTGTGCTCTGACAGGCTTCTTCTGAACTTACCAGTGAAGCTCTAGTTCACAGAGTTCTAGTGGAGTACAAGAAGGTTCAGCTCATAAAATGGTGGAGTGGAAAGGGTTAAGAACTTTTGATCTGTCCTACGGCTTGTTTCAGCTGAGGCGACATCTGATAATTACTGCTTGATTAGCACTGGAATAACATCTGACATTAGAGATCCATCCAATTGTGTCAGACGCCAACTTATCTGAGACCATCCCTAAGTGAGATCAGATCTATGAGAGCTAAATTTTATAAGTTACTTACTTCCTGAATACAAAGTAATCAAAAGTCAAAGGGTGCGCAGAACTAAGAGAAGAGTAGATTGATGCAGTGGCGGATCTAGGGGGGCACAGGGGCACGTGCCTCCCCCCCGACACCTCAAATTTTGCCTTTTTTCAATAGAAAATAGCCCAAAATTGCTTCCACCGACGCTTCCAATTGAAAAATTTCACAGGCGAGACCCCCCTCCCCCCCCTCTCCCTAGAAAAAAATTTGGATCCGCCACTGGCGTGACGCGTTCATTAAACCATTTTTTAGGCTTCAAATTTTCATTTTCTTCTTCATCCTTTAACAAATGGGCCAGCATATACACTCATGTTTGGGATTTACTCGAGAAAGTTAAGAAAAGAAACCGTGTAAACTCATGGACAGACTTTGCAGGTTTGCATAGGAGCAAACGTTGCTCATAGCAGGTTTTAGCCAGATTTGCCAGAGCTTATTTCAAAGGTCTTTTGTTATGAAAAACTCAACCTTGAACTTATACTTCTTTAGAATACCTGGGTTACAATTATTTCAACATCCCCCCCCCCTTCACTAGAGCTCAGTTAAATTTTTTTTCTGCCTGAAATCGTTTTGAAAATTCTAGGTATCTTAAAGCATTCGACTTTGACAGCCTGTATATTATTTGACCCATCATTTGGCTTGCATTGTGCTTATTATTATTGCTCTCTATGAATTGCAAGTACGGTGATTCCCTATCATAATTGCAGAATCACCTTCCACACAGAAAAAATGGGAAAACCACTTTGGTAGCGCTGATGAAAGCTTTGTAGGAAAATGACTCAGCAAAAGACTTTGTAGAGCTAACTGAAGGTTTTGGACTCCTACCTAACTGAAGAGATTTTGCTGTGTGAACCGAAGATTTGGTTGGCTGCCTTTTGCTGGGTCATTTAGCTACTAAAGGTTTTTGTCAGCGCTACCAAAGTGGTTTTCTCTATTTTTTCAGTGTACTCCATAAATGTACCCATGTGCAGGGTGGCCCTGAAGTAACTGAAAAACGGCTATAACTTTAGACCGGTTAAATGTACAAAGTTGCAGTTTTCACCATTCCATAATGCTTTGAAGGCATGGGCGCTAGCGGACAATTTTTCAAGTGGGGCAAAATCAAATTCAAGGAGAGTGCAAACCTTTGATTTTCATTGAATTGTGTTTATTTTTAGCTCATTTTAGGGAAAATTTGCATCAAAATCGGTAAATTTCTGCTTCAGGGGGAGGGGGAGGAGGGGAGGCTCTATCTTATTAATTGCATCCCCTGCCAGCGCCCATATGGCATTTTCATAGTTTTTGGCTCTTCTGAGTTCCGACGGTCCTTAGGAGGGTCAGCTTCAAAATTTCTTACGGCAACCTCTATCAATACTTCGTTGGAAATGTCATTAAGGGAGGAAGGGGGGGGGGGGGTGCCGTGACTAGAGGTCGTCATCGATTCCCGTTTCTAAATGGCGACCGATCAAAGTTCTTAAAAAATAACTTTCAATCGGCTACCCTCCTTACAGCGGCGAAGCGTGCAATCTGGCAACATTGCACTTAAACCATTTAAATCAGGGCTGCCGTTTAGCGTATAATCAATGCTATTTTTCTATTCACCGATGATTCCACCGGTTGAGAAAAGATTACACAGCTCAGTTCAGTGCATGACTGTAATGCACGAAAATACTCTGATCTGTAATCTTTCCTTAATCGTTGGAGACTCCGTTGAATAATTAAAATAGCCGCAAGTTTTTTAGAGTCATCGACGACTCTCCCGGTTGAGAAAAGATTACAGATGCGAGTATTTTAGTTGATTACAGACATGCACTGAACTGATCTGTGTAATCTTTTCTCAATCGGTGGAATCATCGGTGAATTGAAAAATAGCATTGATTATACGCTAAACGGCAGCCCTGATTTAAACACACGAAAACTATCGAAATAAAAGGAATCGGCGACGACCACTGAATTCGACCGTTTGTATGCGTTCAAGTGGAGAAAATGCTACGTTGCCAGATAGCACGCTTCGCCACTGCCTCATTATTTGAGGTAGTTGGATGAAAAGACTCTCAAATTTATATCAAAACGTTGCTTTTTTTCAAGTGCTTTCAAACGAGTTATTGGTCACGAAGTTAATTTTAAAAATTGAAATTTTGAAATCCTGCTTCCTCCGGGAGCACAGAGGTTATGCAAATGCCCCCGACGAATCAGCTCCTCAAAATAATGAAGAATGACGCCTATCGCTACTAATTCTTATCTTTTTCCATTCTTAAATTATAGCCATTTTTATTTACGATAAAGCCACCCTGCATGCAAATTCAAATTACGCGTGTGAAAACAATTAAAGTGACGAATATTGGATAGAACCCAGGTAGACAGTTCCATTTTTTCGTCATCCGGTCCAAGTTTTTGACGCTTTAACACTTTTAAATAGAACAAACTTTTCTTTTGTGTTTCTCAAACAGAAAACATTATTACCTCGTCATTATGACCTGCACCGATGAGACTATGGAGGTGTTGCTTTTGGGACGGTAAAGATAGGAAGAGGGAGGGGCAGGGGTATAAAAAAAATTCTGAACTCGTGAAGATCCACGGATTGCCTTGATGCAACGTAAATGTCAGTAGGGAAATTGGGACTTCGCTGAAGAGGTATTATTTCTACTAAATCCATGGATTAAAAACTAATGCGATCTCGTTTCAATTTTTTTTTTTTTTTTTCGGAATTTGAAATGAGAAATCAAATCGAACGGATTGGTGCTTGTTCCTCCCTTTTGTCTTAAGTACTTATGAATCTAGGACATACATTTCCGCGGAAAGTGGCACGTAGATTATTTTCGATGCAAAATTCATTAAGTCCTCGAAAGAATCATAAAATTAGTCTGAGCATTTTTTGCACTTTTGGTGAACTCTTTGCGCTTGGTAGGGCGATGCAATTTTCGACACGACCGTAACGTTAACGATCATACTATACTTGCAATGGCGAAGCGTGCAATCTGGCAACGTTGCATTTGGATCATTAAAACCCATGAAAAATATCGAACTATCTAGGAATCGCCGATGATCATCGGATTCGACCTTTCCTATGGGTTCAAATGGACAAAATGTCATGTTGCCAAATATCACGCTTCGCCACTGTATACTTAGGAAAGAAATAGCAAAACGTAAGTAATATACTCAAAGAGTAATCAAGACCAATCAGTCCAAACGAAATGATGGAAAAATATGTGGCAGCAATCAAGGAGCGATATTGGAAAGTAGGCCTCTGATAGCCAATCAGTGATTGGCTTGCACAAGCCTGGGCGCAGCGAAATCGCTCTTATGGAGATTTAACATGGGACTATCGATTTTGCCTTATTTAAAGTTAAATTCCAAGAAAGTTATTGCTCCTACTCTCATCAGGAAATTCGAAACCAATCTATTTTTTTTTAGAATGTGACGAAGATATCGATGGGCCACACATATCACTGCATTGAAGAAATGCCTCTTGAGAAATGTGATTAAGGGGGCGGTGACCCCCGTATCCGTTCATCTGTGGGAGGGGGGATTCGACAACCCCCCGAAAAGATGTCCCTCACAAAATAATGGAACCCGTGTCTCAGCGTTTTTCGAAATTTGAACCCAAACTCGAGTTATTCGGAACTGCTCCTTTTTTTCTTTACACCCTGTATCCACTGTTAACCCTCTAAGGACCTGGGGGGTGATCACGGAGGATCGTTTCGTTTTGGTATCGTTATCGTTATCGTTTGCATGAACTCAAATGGGCTTGCTTCTGCGCAACTCGATCGCGCAGGTGATCCCCTCCTCACCTCTTCCTACCTCAAACGATCGAGATTACGACAGCCTCCGACTCATCGCTTCCTTTCGTCCGTTTCTATCGTTACGAGAGGCTCAAAACGATTCGATCAGTTGAGCCACTCATAAGGTTACATGTAAACGATAACGATAACGATACCAAAACGAAACGATCCTCCGTGATCACCCCCCAGGTTAGTTCAAAAGAACGCCAAACTCTTTCGTTTATATGGGGAAGGTAGTTAACTATTCGTACTCGGGGGATTTGGAATTGCCTATCTGACGAATTGAAGGCGCACTAAACCTTAAATTGTAGATGCTTTAATCGACAATCGCGTTATTTATTTCCAATGAAGACTGATACAATGTGAAATAGACCATAGGAGAAAAACGAGTATACCCGGGCTTGACCCACAAGGGATTAAAAATCGGCCAAAAAATCTGGAGTCCAAATCGGGGTGAATATTAAAATGAGGGTACATTTTACTCTCATGTGTACGTACGCCTCTTTGGTGGAGTGTCATCATTTTTTATCTCCGGAGAAGTGCAAATTATATTTATCTCTTTCTTCCTTTTCGCACCATTTTCTACTACTTCGATAACTATTTATCGGGAGAATTCGTGGCTTTTGTGTAACCGGAGTGGGAGTGAACATTTTTAACAGTGTACTCTAGCCCTATAACCTTAAAATCCTCCACGTCGGTTAAAATTTGCGCTTACGCTGATTAATATCATAAAGATTGCCGCTCTACATAACTAGCTCATTTATATCGGTAAACTCTCCTAGACAAAGGTCAAAGACCATATACGGATTTTCTCACTTTGACGCGAGTTTTGATTGCATCGAATGCGAGGTGACGATGATAGTAATCAACTTTAAGGACATCACTGTCATCGCCAGACCTTTTCAACCGTAAGCACAAATAGTATTGCTATAGCGGAGCAATGACGTGCCTGTTCGACAATCGTAAACTTCCCGTTTTGATTGTTTGGATGTTCCAATCGAACCTGGATTGTCAACCTTGACCCTTCAAGGGTGAAAGTTCCCAAACCAAGGGAAATTCTACTAATTCTAGGATTGAGATAACATATCGGTAGCATTCTAGAATCCATCCCTTCACTGTCTCGATGCAGAAAAGATTATGAATAGCAGCATTTTTCAACATACATAGATATACTACATCACAGAATAATGTAATCTTTTTTGCACGGATGCAGTAAATGGTTGAATTCTAGAACGCTGTACCATATCGGAGTCTGCGGCGTGCAGAGCTGCTGTTTTGTGTGTATCTATACTCTGTTCGGGATAACAGCTTCTTGAAATCACTCAATCAGGAATGCCAAAATCTTTGAAAAATTACTCATTGAACCGCCGTTGGGGTATCATTTTTCCGTGCACGTTGAGCAGAATTTAAGTTTAAAGTCAGTTATTCAAAATTCGCGAATGCCGCAAAAGTTTAATTTTCGAGTGGGCGTTCAAAGGACTATATAAATCGGTCAGTTCACGGTATTGTCTTTTTCAATAAAAGGGTCTGAAAGGCAGGCAGGTCCTCCTAAACGCACGTAGCGGGGAAGAATCGACAGCCGAGAAACCGCTACGTTGCAATGTAGTGCGTTTTTACCTGACGTCCCATCGGACTTCTTATCCCGAACAGAGTATAATGACATTTTTCAGTTCACCGATGAATCCACCGGTTAACTAAACGATTATACAGTTCAGTTTGGTGTAGGACAGTAATGCACGGAAATACTACTTGGCCCAAATTATGTTGCGGCTTGACGGTCCTCCCAAAGACCTTAGTCGTACATAAGGGGAGGTTGTAAGCCCTATCCTCACCATGTTAGAGGTAGTTTCAGAAGTGTAGGCGTACCTAGACCGATAATCTTTGGAATTCGTTAACATTATTTCTGATATTACTCGATGAAAATTAATGAAAATTAAATTGAGTGTTCACTTTTCAACGAGGAACACTTTAAACACAAAAGAATAAAGTCAGGGGCAAATTCGGTATTGATTTGAAGTAATAAAAGTTGAAAAAGCGCCAAAGATTATGGTTTTGGTGCGCCTACACTTCTGAAACTACTTCTAAACGATGTTAAACTTTCGGTACACATATCTCAAGACCATTTGCACCTAAAAAGCTCACTTTAAAAAAAACGTACATCTTGACAAGGTGATTAATGTTTACCAACCTTCCCCCCCCCCATTAAAATTTCGAAACTAATTATATTTTTTAAAAAATGGTCTCTTATTGGTCACTTTTTGATAGAGTGACAGTATTATAAAAGATAGGAATCTCCCATTATTAGTGCCATACGCCACCATCATGCTCGAGAATCCTTAGCAACATGTAGTGAAATTCAAATCCGCTATAGCGCGCTACTGTCGCGCACTCTCTGAAATCAAAGGTTTTGCCGGCTTTGCCCGTCATTCGCAGGAGCTGAATTTAAATTTTCGAAAATGTTTGAACGTTGCTTTCAAGATCAAATCCTGCGGAACATTTTGATACCATTCCGAGCTTTCTACGACTAATTTTTTGGGTCGAAAGTTTGGTCAAAAAATTGTGAGTTTGAAGGAGTTGGTTGAAGTCGCACGAAACCTCCAAACTTGACTGATTGTGAGGATTCGTCCTAAAGGGGTCTCTCCACCTGCGAATTTAAAAGCGCGAATTCGGACTCGACCTATCGACTTCAAGGCAGCTCATTGGCTCAATCAGCTTATTCGCGCTTTTAAAATCGCAGGTGGAGAGACATCTTCAGGGTGTATTTTGTGAGTTCTTAGTGCGAACATCGTTATTTCCGCAGGTTTTTGAATCTGAATCAACCGTTGACCGTTTACAGACCAGGGACCGAATAATGTTAGGTCCCGAGCATTGAATTGCGTGCATCTTGCGTGCGGTTTAGACCAATCAGAGAGCTTACGCACGGTCATGTGACCGTGCGTAAGTTACGCTCGGGATCTAACAATATTTGGTCCCTGGTTTGATCAAAAGAACGCCACTCTTCCGTTAATATAGGGAGGGTAGTTAACTGTTCGTACTCTGGGGAGTTGGAATTGCCTGTACGATGAAATGAAGGCGCCCGAACAAAACCTTATTTTGTGTCTACATCCAGAACCGCGTTTATTCTGAATCATGATACTGAAGTAATGTGAAATACACTAGAGGAGAAAGATGAGTAAACTCGGGCTTGGCCCATAAGAGGTTAAGGGGTGTCTCCACCTGCGAATTTAAAAGCGCGAATAAACTGATTGAGCCAATGAGCTTCTTTGTTGTCGATACATCGGACTCGACTTATCGACTTCAAGGCAGCTCATTGGCTCAATCAGTTTATTCGCGCTTTTAAATTCGCAGGTGGAGGCACCCCTTTAAATCGCTTCCAGCAAAAGTGCAACAACCCCATTCGGAAGTATGCACTGCTATTTGTCAGAACCCGATACTGAAAATTCTTCTACTCTAAATCGTAAATTAATGTTGAAAGTGCAACGCGGCTGTTGCAGGGCTGCCGTTTTGCGTATAATCAATACTATTTTTCAATCCACCGATGATTCCACCGGTTGAGAAAAGATTACACAGTTCAGTTCAGAGCATGACTGTAATGCACGAAAATACTCTGATCTGTAATCTTTTCTTAATCGGTGGAAACTCCGTTACTTAATTAAAATATCCGCAAGTTTTTTAAAGTCATCGACGACTCAACCGGTTGAGAAAAGATTACAGATGCGAGTATTTTAGTTCATTACAGTAATACATTGAACTGAATGGGGCAGTTGCAAGGGTCTGAAATGTTGTGTTTTTTATCAAGGAAATGAAAGTACTTGATGAGCTGAGGACAAAGATGCCTTTGGTTTCTGATTAAGTCCCATTGCTCCAAAGATGAGATTTTGGCCCAAAATACATTGTTTTAAAAGGGGATTCCGCGTAGTGACGTCACTACACCCACGATTTTTTAATACTTCACACGTGTGTATCTACAAAACCGGGACACTTGGAAAAAACCAAAGTCACCATTGTTCTCAGCTCATCAAAAACTACAATTTTCTTTATAAAAAACACAACATTTCAGACCCTTGCAACTGCCCCATTATGTAATCTTTTCTCAACCGGTGAAATCATCGGTGAGTAGAAAAATAGCATTGATTATACGCAAAACGGCAGTCCTGGGCTGTTGTGTTGATGCATGTATCCGAATCCCCTCCACCCCTCCTCTTCCACACAATTTCCCTCTGATCTGAGTGGTATGATTTGTTGTCGCGTATAGCGTGCGCGTGCGTATAAACTCGCGTGAACTAGAATTCGTAACTTGTAAGTTGTTGCTCCTGTTTTTCTTCGACTGAAGAATGCGAGCGCCAATCACTGCGTACTACACTGGTTAAATAATCGGGCCTTGAACTTAACACTCGTAATAGTCGTAATTATCACTATTTTCATGCATTAGCCAGCTTATACTGAGGTCGGATGGATGGATGGATGGATGGACAGTCAGGCGGGCCGGTCGGGTGAGCGTAAAGTAAGAGATGCTCATTGCTCATGCACTCCGTCACAGCTAGCACCCCCTCCCCTTCCCCTCCCATGATAGGGGGGGGGGGGAAGCAAGGAGTTTAATTTGTATATACATGTATGCTCTTCTTGGTGTTGTGACTGTTGTGACTACTCTGCTCCGTCATTTTTCGAATGTTATTTATAATCCGGCGGGCTTTGGACAGCGAGCCCATCAAGTGTTGCCGTCTTGACACTAAAAATATAACGAAAATTTCAGGCCGAGTTTCAATTCTCTGAGTTAGAGGTTGGTTCAGAAGTGTTGGCGCACCTAGACCTATAATCTTTGGAATTTTTCAACATTAGTTCTCATGTTACAAATTAAAAATTTATAAAAATGAATTTTGAGCGTTGGCCTTTTATCGCAGAACCTTTCAAAATCAAAAGTTCCAAGTCAGAGGCCAATTTCCTTTTTAATTTTTTTTAAGCAGTTTAAGTGTCCGTCATACGCCATTAAGGCCCCATGGACCAAGATGGGAGAGAGAAGAAGAAGGAATGATGAAAGAGAGAAGAATCCCCTCCATGCTCTTTTGAGGTGTCAAGATCTGAGTCCATCAAACTTGTCGCCCCGGCCGGGCGGCCGGGATTCGAACCCGGGACCTCTGGATTAGTGGTCAGTTGCGCTAACCGCCAGACCATCGTTTTGATTTGAAGGAATGCAAACTGTAAAATTCACCAAAGATTATGATCTATGTGCTTTATGTTACACTTCTGGAACGAGCTCTATCAAACGTTCGAAACTTTTGGGACCAAATATTGATGCGGCTTGACGGTCCCCTCCGTTGATGGTTCATGAGCACTTGCGGGAGGTTACAACCAACATCAGGTAACACAGAAAAAAAACCATAAGGGATGTGTAGCTATGTATTATTTATTTATTTTTATCGTGTTTTGTCCAAGATACTTATATTTAACAGGTATGCTCGACTCGCTTCCCGCGTCATCTTCAGTGGCGCGCAGTTCAAAAAGCTTTCCAAGATGGCCGACAAAAGAATAAAGCATTGTATACTCTTTCCAGTAAACATTGGGCTTCCCTCTCCAGAAAAGCAGAAAATAGCCCGATGTTTTCTGGAAAGAGTATACAATGTTTTCTTCTTTTGTCGGCCATCTTGGAATGCTTTTTAAACTGCGCGCCACTTAAGATGACGCGGGAAGCGAGTCGAGCATACCTGTTAAGTATATAAGTACCTTGTGTTTTGTCAACATTGTATGAGATCGAGTTTTGCGAGAGATTGTCGCGTCGATCGGGAGTGGTGGAGGGGAGGGGAGGGGACGCAAGATGCCCCTTGCGCATCGGACCTTGATACGAGTTAACTGTTTGAGAGGAATCCAAATTTCGCGCGCAAGTCGGTGTGAGAGAGGGAGGGGAATTACACTGATTAACTAGTTGGCCGACTGCCCTGATTGATCCAGGGATCGAGCCGTGTACAATCAGGGTTGTCAGATTTTCTGTAGATTACATCAAACGGCAGATTAGTTTTCAGGGAAACGTGGGAAAATCCCTTCTCCGCATCCCAAAAAGGAAAAGGGGAAAAGAGGGGGGAATAAATAAAAAATAATGGTAAATAAATAAACGATGATCGCATCGCGTCTGTAAATCACGTTTAGTTCACAATGTTACTATAGAGCCGTATAGCTAAGAATCCGTCTTTCTCCCTCTTTTCCCATTCAAACACCTATCATAGTTGAGGATGGAGGGGGGAGTGGGCTTTAAAGTATCGCAAAGAGTTTGTGATGACGAGCATATGCCCTCTCATTAAAACGTCGGAAAACGTTTGATGGAAAGGATAATATGTAAAAAATATATATTTATTAAATTCATGTTACTTTTTGACATAAATTAAATTAAGCAATTGGCAACTACGTTGTCAACTGTGTTAATTTATTTAAATTAATAGACAAAATAATACTGTCAAATTTTCGCTTCTTTTGCTAATAGGTGCTGGGTTGAGTGAGTGCAATGCACACACAAATAAATAAATGAATAAATAAATTTAAAAAAAAAAATGTCCTCTGTTTTATTGGGCTTCGCGGAAGGGAGGGAAGGAGGAGTAGTTTTTCTCTCGAAATCTGAAAGCAGAAAAGGAGAAAAATAATAGAGGAATAGATAAATTAATAAAAAAGGAAAAGTAATGAATAGAAAAATAAATTATAAGGGAAAGGAATTGAATCAGGATACACATGTGAAGGCGAAAAATTAAGAAAGAATATATCAAATAAGGAAAATAAAGAAAGTAGAAAGTATATATAGTAGATCAGTAGGTGCAGTCAAAATATTTGAAAATGAACAAGAAGAAGAAAAATGGAAAGGTTTATTAGCAAGAAAAGTAAAAAAAGAAAATAAGTTGAGCTAAGTAATAAGACTTTATAAAAGAGTGACGCCAGCAGTAGGTATCCTGCAGCGCTCTCCAACAAGCAGCACTTTTTTGTATACTTGAGGAGTTCTCTGGAAGAGGGGCGTGATCGCGAAAATCGAGTTTTGAGATAATCAGCTTTGAATATTTCAAACTGTTGCCAACCAGTTAATATAAAACTTACAGTTTGGAAACTCTCATCAATGATGGAGCATATCCATAATTTTGTGTTGGCACTATTGTTTTTATCAGAAAACATATTTAAAGTAGAGAAATAAAGATTTCCTGAAGCTCTACTCACGCCCTTCTTCCAGAGAACTCAATTTTTTTTTAATACTAAGCTATTAAAGGTCGTGTAGAGAGTAAATAAACCCAGTTAAACTGAAAAAAATGTTTTATTGTCATTTAAGGACATATTTTGGGTCATTACAATGAGTTTGTGAATTGTTTAGTCCCAATTTTGGCGTTTCGTTGATCAAAGAATTCTCGGATTCCTCACATTCACTGGTGACATTATATTCACTATCTGCACTGTCACTATCGCTCATTTTGATGAAAAAATCTTTAAATAAACAATATTTACTTTAACTTCTTACAAAATAACTTCAAAAAACGGCCGAACGCGGAGCGAAACCGTGTAATCAAAGCACTGATAACAGCTAACCTTAAAAATTACTGTTATTGTTTTCCTCAAAAAGTGCTACCAACCGAGATTTAAAATGCTATATTTCCCTCAATTTTTGAGATATCGGTATGAAATTTGGTACGCATGTAAACTAGGATACGTAGAATCGATTTAGCCGTTCTCCCGAAAAAGGGCGTGAGTGCACTCACGCCCCTCTTCTTCCGACCTTCTCACTTATTGTCAGTTTGCGGCGTTTGCACTGATAAAGGGTTTTCCCGACTTAAGTAAAAAGGTTCCGAAGTGATGAAAGATTTCGGATCAGGGGTTTGGTAGGGTTTGTCCGATTTTTTCCACTTGGACCACTGCATCATGCGCGGTTTTGCGGTCTTCACTATCATTCTATACAAGCTCCTTTTGGAGGGCGAGGCAAGGAAGCCCTCTCTCCTCTCATCCTCGGCCGATCTAGCCTTTTTCATGTCGATCGGAAAATACTATTTCCGGTTCCAACCGGTGTGATCCACCCTGCAATCCTGCATGCGGTGCCCAGAGCTTTTTGAACGATTTTATTTCAATCTGTCTGATGATGAATTTTTGCGGCGTTGAGAGACACAGTTTATCAATTTACACGCTCTCTTTTCATTTACTTACTTATAAATACCGTGCCCAGTGCTTGGATATAGTTTGTATATGTTTTTTGAGAAAAACGTGTACAACGATGTGCATATTATATTTTCATTTTTTCCATGGGGTTGCGCCAACGAGGTACCTATAGCGATAGGAGGGGGCACGTGTTATAAGTCCTATCTCAAAGTGTCACAGCGTTGGGCCGTGGGCCCCGATCTGAATCTGGTTGGTATGCCTCCCTTTTTTTTAACCTTTTAAATCAAAAGTTGTAATTAATCCAGTGGAAATCGGTTTTAAACGGAAGTGCAAGTGTTTAAGTGTTTAATCAGTGGCGTCGGGTGCAATTTGGCAACAATGTATTCTATCCCTTTAAACTCATGTTAAAGATCGAATTCAGGGGGTGCACAGTGCACAAGGAAAATTCGATATATTTAATGAGTTTAAATGGAGCAGTTGCATTGTTGCCAGATGGCACGCGACGCCACTGTGTTTAATACAACCATCCAGGTGAGAAAATTTTGTTTATATCTGTCATTTGTCAATTTATGTGTCGTGCAAATCTTTCCAGAAGAAACAGTTATATCGATTTCTGTGTCCAGATAACCATATCCATAACATTTTCACTTTCGTTTACAACCAATTTCAAATGTATTTGTCTTAATTTTTTTTTAAAAATTTAAAGGTTAACAAAAGTTAGGCAAACAGTACCGAGCCCGTGTAAAAAGCGGCCATACGAGTTTTTCATCATATGGCTACCTTCGTGAAATTTCAATAGCACGCCCCACAAATCCTCTCTATCGCGAGAGCTCGTCGGCTTTCTTTTTCATAACTCTGCAGTCTGCACATTGCAAGTATTGCCAACTTGGGCGGGAAATTCAAAAAGAAATAAAATTGCATTGAGTTTATAAATGGGAAAATGCGCTTGATTATACGCATAACGGCAGCCCTGACCCATTGTCGATAGATTGTCGCCATGGAATTTACGACGCTATTTTCACATCTGTTCCTCGCGAAAGGAAACTCCCGCATTCTTTGCCGTTTGAAAATTTCAAGTTCGTGTCGGAAAGAAAATGACGAAAAGGAAGAAGAGAAGGTCTTCCGTTCCACATACCACGCTCACGGTTACCTATTGATGTCGCACGTGACGCCATTGAAATGGATTCCAATAAATTTTATTTGCGATTTGGCAACGCCGCCGTTTCGCCTCCTCCATCACCGTCTGATTCCGTTCGCGCGCCGCCAATTGTCCGTGAGTACATTTTTTTTTCTAAGCGACGCGACAGCGGAGCTGCCGTTTTGCGTAGAATCAATAATGGTATTTTTCAATGGAGCTGTTGCAAACTTTTGCTACAGGCTTATTAATAGTTTATTACGGGATAATACCCTGTAAAAATAACGATTAGCGCACTAAAAAATCACGAAATCCACTCCTAAACTCACAAAATGCTTTTAAATGCGAGACCGTAATGGCGGCCGAGGCCGCGGTTTTCTTATGGCAATTGTATGCTTCTTCTTCTTCTTCTTGTGTGGTGTTGCGAGAACACCTCGTGTAGATGGCGCTGATTGAAGATAGGGAACCCCAATGAAAACCGCGGCCCCGGCCGCCATTACGGTCTCGCGTTCAAAAGCATTTTGTGAGTTTAGGAGTGGATTTCGTGATTTTTTAGTGCGCTAATCGTTATTTTTACTGTGTATTACCCCATCATCAACTATTAATAAGCCTGTAGCAAAAGTTTGCAACAGCTCCATTCACCGATGATTCCACAAGTTGAAAAAAGATTACACCGTTCAGTTCAGTGAATAACAACTGTGAACGAGCTATAGCGGCAGACAGCATTTTTGGGACGTGATATTGAAACCTCACGGAGGTAGCTATGATGGAAATCTCTTCTCTTATGGACATCTTCACATAGGCTCGGTTTGTTTGCCTCACTTGTTTAACCTTTGAATTTAAAAAAAAAAAAAAAAAATGTGACAAATACATTTGAAATTGGTTATTAACGAAAGTGCAAGTGTTTTGGAGTGGCTATCTGGGCACAGAAAGCGATATATCTGTTTCTTGCAGAATTTGCACCATAAAGAAACTGGCGCATGACAGAAAAATCAAAATTTTCTCACCTGGAAAGTTGTATTAGAATTCTGTGTTTAGATAGCCACACTAAAACTTTCGTCTCAAACATATTTCCACTGGATTTATTACAATTTTGGATTTAAGGTCGAAAAAAGTGAGGCAAACAAACAAGCAGGCCGATCATTTACTTCATCGTTAAAGCGATCGTTAAGACTGTATACGAGTGATGCTATTGGTCGAAAATTATAAAACTTGGCTGTTGCTATGCAGCCATTCTCATCTGAGCGTAACGTCCGTGATACCTTTTAAAGTTAAAAAAAGTGGATGAAAACCAACCTTCAAAATTAATGAAAATATGCGTTAGATTAAAAGCAATGGAAAGTTTCATCACTGAAAATATAAAGTATTGAACTCAACTAATAAAGAAGCCACAAGGAAATAAAAGGCGTCACGGACGTTACGCTCAAATGAGAATGGCTGTATGGTAACCATCGTTAAGAGTCTCGTTTTATAAAGGCTATTCATGAGTATAGCCTTTAAAAAACGGAAACTATAACGATTGATACCATAGCAACGGCGAAGTTTTACAACATTCGACCAATAGCATCACTCCTATAGTCTTAACGATCGCTTTAACGATGAAGTAAATGATCGGCCCGCAGATTCAGATCGCTCATGCTGTCATACTTTGAGATAGGACTGATATCAGGCACGGCTTCCTCTTTCTCTCTAGAGGGTTTTAGTAATGGCGACTGCCGGTGATGAGCGTTCCAAACAAAGCCAGTTTGTCTCTCTCGCGCTCACGTGACCCCCATGTACTGCCATATCATTCTAATTTCAAAAATCTTATATAGAGACTTACGAGTCGTATTTTGTGAAATTTTATGGCAGAAATGGATTCCTCGAGGTATTTTAATGCGATTTTGATAATAATAAGTCGTAAAACAAGGCCCTGCATACGAATTTCGAAACTAGAAAGAGATATGGATTTACATGGAGGTCACGGGAGAGTGAGTGAGATAGTTTGGAACGCTACGCGAGTTTTATCACAACCGATTGCGACCGATGAGTGCATTGTTGTGGTTGTTTGGCTAACCGTTGACTTCGCACTAAAACCGTTATATAGCTCGTTGATACCTGTACTGCACGAAAATACTCTGATCTATAATCTTTTCTCAATCGGTACAATCGCTGTTTACGTAATTACGTAATTACGTAATTATATTAAAATATCCGCAAGTTTTTTAAAGTCATCGAAGACTCCACCGGTTGAGAAAAGATTAAAGATTAGTGTTTTTTCGTGCAGTGCAGTAGTCATGCACTGAACTGGAATGCGTAATCTTTTCTCAATCGGCGGAATCATCGGTGAATTGAAAAATGGCATTAATCATACGCAAAACGGCAGCACTGGACGGCAGCTTCCTCTTATTATTGACGGCTGCAAACGTCTTCGTGTCGTCTCGTGTCGTTCACCTGACAATGAGAATTGCACCTTGATCTCTTGAAGGTTCGGTCAGATCGGATCTCGGTGGACCGCGGGTCGATCACATTCCAGACGGCGGCGCGGCGTACTGTAGTCTGCATTCGAAGTAAAGTGGCCAAAAATTAGTGAAAAGAAGTTGTTTAGAATCATCATTTTTGACCTCAAAGCGTATTTCCAGTGACATTTCCAGGTCTGAATCACTTCTTTAAGTGTTTTTTGCGATTGAAATTGGTCTTGAAATGTGCATAAATGATGAACTGATAAGAAGTTTACTTTTTGATTTTTGGCCAATTTTTGACGATCTTATACCACAGTGCGACCTCAAAGCGTAATTTTAAAAATTCCAGAGGCATTTCCAGGTCTGAATTACTTCTTACAAGTGTTTTTTGTGATTGAAATTGGTCTTGAAATGTGCGTATAAATGATGAACTGATTAGAAGTTTACTTTTTGATCTTTGGCCAATTTTTGACGATCTTAAACCACAGTGCGGCGCACTATGGTCTGAGATTGTGAAAAATAGGCCAAAAATCAGAAAACAAATTCGGCATCAATTTATCATCAACTCTCAAGGCCAATTATTGTATTAACAGAGAACATTTTTTCCACATAATTGAAACCTTGAAATGTCTCTGAAAAGTTTTTTATCAAGCTTGAACGATGGAAAACGATGATTTTCGGTCCCTTTTTTCCTCTGATTTTTGGCCACTTTCTTTCGATCGCAGACCATAGTGCGGCGGCCGGTGCTTCAGTGTTAATAGGGTTTTTTTTTTTTTTTTTTTTTTTTATCTAAAGTGGAGCATATACAATGCATGGAGCTTTTGGAAGATTTGCAGTTCTTGGAGGAAAATGCGTGGCCACTAAAAAATGTCGGAGACCAAAAATGTCCAAATAAAAATGCCCAAAGAATTGATGTAGTCCAGCTACGAAAATGTATAAATGTTAAAAAGTTATGTGCTACACTTTTTATCCAATGTAAAAGAAAGTCCTCTAAAATTTTCGTTTAATTTTATTTAAAGCCCGACAACTCACATAATAGTCTGTTGAATGGTCACGGTGCATTGTGTATTGCATACCTTGTTCAGATGTTTTCGACCCCGCTAGCAAAAGCAATCGCATTAGTCGCAACAGTGAATGAGTTGCAAACTTTTGCTGTAAGGAAATGAATAGTCCAATCTGATGTAAAACCCAGTGAAAGTCATGAAAATCAAAATGAAAAAGTATGAAATTCAGTATATTAAACTCATAAAACTGCTCTAACGGCATGATCGTAATGGCGCTTCAAAGCCGGTATCATAGGAGATTCCTGATGTCTAATTTGTCACTTTCTCTACGAAAACACAGAGATATGTCTCAAATTAGATAGGAATCTCCCATGAGACCTGCGTTGAGCCGCCATTATGCCCGATTCTGAGAGTGAATTTCGTGAATTTTCAGTGTGCGCATCGTCATTTTTACAGATTTTTATGCAAGAACCAACTCTTCAATCCCCTATGTAGCAAAAGTTTGCAAGAGCCTCATTTGGTGGTTTGTTCTTTTAGATTTCGTCGCGAGTTGAACACGGCCGCGGTGCCAACAAAAAAGTTCTAAGTTGCGTGGTAAGCATTAAAAAGTGCACTGAATGCAAGGTGCTGCAGATGACGTCATGTTCCACGACACCTGACGGTAATGACGTCGCATGTTCATCTGACCTTGCGGTTTATAATGACGTCGCATCATCAGCAGTTTGACTTCAGTTTTGTTTTTCTTGCTCATCACGCAACTTGAAACTTTTTTTTTGTTGGTGTCGCCGGGTTTTCCTCGCGACAAAACCTATGAAAATCAACTTGCATTTTTACCAACGAGCTATAGCGATAGAGTGGATTCGTGGGACTCATGGGCGGATACAGGGAATTGTCTTTCTCTCTCTCCCTCCATTTGAACTTATGTGTTAGAAAAGGATAGCAGAGGGGGCCATCACGTGACTTTGGCCCCCTCTTCTGTCCTTTTCTAACGCACGTTTTCAAATGGGAGGAGAGAGAGGAAGACTATTCCCTGTATCCGCCCATGGTGGGACTTGATATTGAAACTTCAAGGAGGCAGCCATGATTGAAGTCAGTTATGGACATTTTCACTCTGGCTCGGTTTGTTAAGTATAGGCCTCTTTAGCGACATAACTGTCCGCGACAAGCACCGCGCGAACATCAGTGTTCTTTTTTACTAAATTTTATTGTATTTTCAATGAATTTTCCAGTTAATTACATAAAAATTGTTCTACTTTACAGTATATGAGACGCTGATGTCCAAAATTATATCATTTTCTACGTAACTCGTCCTGATTTTACCCATTTTCTACTTTTAACCATTTTTCGCGACAAAGTATAAATTGTGGAAAATCTAGATAATTTCGACCAAAACTAAGGCCAAATTCGAACTTGGCAGGTCAATTTACGTCGGCAGACATGCTTTTTTCGCAATAAGAGGTCTAATAATAAGAAAAAACTTCCTGTTTGTGTCTATGGACCCTTGTTTTGTGTTCATAGGGGGGCGGACATCTATGTCGTTAAAGCGTAAAAGTCCGGTTTGTTCGACTTACTTACTTTTTTTAACCTTTAAAATTGTGACAAATACATTTGAAATTGGTTAGAAATGAAGATGAAAGTGTTTTGGAGTGGCTATCCGGACACAGTAATCGATATAACTGTTTCATCTGGAAGGATTTGCACAGCAAAGAAATTGACGTATGACAGAAACAAGCATCATTTTCTCACCTGCGGATAGTTGTATTAAAATTCTGTGTCCAGATAGCCACTCTTAAACACTTGCACTTTCGTTTGAACTCGATTTCCACTGGAATAATGACAATAACTTTTG
This sequence comes from Trialeurodes vaporariorum, assembly GCA_011764245.1. Classification (NCBI taxonomy): domain Eukaryota; kingdom Metazoa; phylum Arthropoda; class Insecta; order Hemiptera; family Aleyrodidae; genus Trialeurodes; species Trialeurodes vaporariorum. Next base: position 53,840,600 of record VMOF01000220.1, read on the forward strand.
ATTTTAAAGGTTAAAAATGTGAGGCAAACAAACCAGATTCAGATCGCCCATGCTGTCACACGTTGAGAATTGAGATGGAACTTATAACATGTATGGACCCTTTTATCAGTGGCGAGGCGTGCGATTTGGCAACGTTCCTCTTCCCCCATTTAAACACATTAGAAAGGTCGAAATGCCCGGTCATCGCCGATGACTGGAGCGTTCGACTTTTTTGGTGAGTTTAAATGGAGAAAATACATGGTTGCCAGATTTCACGCCTCGCCACTGCCCTCTATTGCTATAGCTCGTTGGCAACGAGCTATACATTTATCTAGAGTGGCGGTTTAATAGGTAACCTGCGTAACCACCATGGGAGATTTTTAGGTTAGGTTTAAGCGAGTAATGTGTCCATTTGTTTCCGTGTATTTTGATGCGGCGCCACCGCACAGTGGATCGGAACATGCTTTGATCCATTGTGCGGTGATGCCGCATCAAAATACACGGAAACAAATGGACAAATTACTCGCTTAAACCTAACCTAAAAATCCCCCATGGTGGTTACGCAGGTTACCTATTAAACCGCCGCTCTAGATAAATGTATAACTCTTTGCTCGTTGGTATTAATTGTTTAAAAACCTCATGCGTCTGTTTTATTCTTGTAAGGCGGAGGTTTTGCGCTTTTGTCTGGGTTGTGAAGTGAAACGCACGTAAAGTGCATTTGTCGCAGGCAATTTACGTATACTCGGGCATTTTACATGTGGCATGTAAAATGCCCGTAAGGCACAAGTAGCCTGCCGCTCGTTTTAATGTCACAAGAGATAGACCGAGATGAGAAGCGTTTTAAGACCCATGTTTAAAGGAAAAATAGTATTATTTTGACTTGAAAAATCGGCTTCAGATTTTTTTCAGAATTGCCTGACATAAGACCTGAAACTCACTGTACTCATATACAGTCACCTTGAACCGTCTCAAACTTAATTTGTCTAAATCCTAACGAGTTTTTCACCTCGTGCATACTTAGTGAAGCGTGTTGCACTAAGTTTTCTTCACTTTCACATATGACTTACCGCGCTCCAACCTGACATTCAACTTGGCGATCCGACGATAGTTTCTCGGTGATGCAACGGGGGAAGTGCGAGAAGAAAAACGTGTGAAACGAGTTAGTCCTCGTTGGAAAAGCAATTACCATTGTAGGGTTAGTGCATAACATCGAATCAATTTACGCATTGAAATAGAAACTCTAGTTATTTAACAGTCTTGTTTTTTGCAATTGCATACTTCTCTTTCCCTCTCTCCTTCCCCTTGTTCTTTCTTTACTTTACTTTCTTCATCCCTCCCCATCAGTCTCTCTATCTCTCCCTCTCTCCCTCACTCTCTCCCTCTCTCCCTTCCTCTCTCTCTCTCTCTCTCACTCACTCTCTCTCCCTCACTCACTCTCTCTCCCCCTCCCTCACTCTCTCTCCCCCTCCCTCACTCCCTTACTCACTCACTCACTCACTCACTCCCTCCCTCTCTCTCCCTCCCTCTCTCTCCCTCTCTCTCCCTCTCTCACTCTCTCTCTCCCTCTCTCTCTCCCTCTCCCTCTCTCTCCCTCACTCCCTTACTCGCCCTCTCTCCCTCACTCCCTAACTCCCTCACTCTCCCTCTCTCCCTCTCTCTCTCTCCTTCTCCCTCCATCTCTCTCACCCTCTCTCTCTCTTTTTCATACACACTCGCACACTGTCTTTCCCTCTCTCTCTCTCTCTTCATCCCTTCCCTATCTCTCTCTCTCTCTCTCTCTCTCTCTCTCTCTCTCTCTCTCTCTCTCTCTCTCTCTCTCTCTCTCTCTCTCTCTCTCTCCCTCCCTCCCTCCCTCCCTCCCTCCCTCCCTCCCTCCCTCCCTCCCTCCCTCGCTCTCTTTCTCTTTTCTTTTCAACTGTAAGTGTTACGACATCAGACCGTCCAGTTTTATTTGTTTGTTTATTTTCCATCGTTTCGCTTGAATTATTATACCATCGTAAGACGTCCCATTTTTTTTCAATAATTACTTCTTTTTGTCCTTTTACATTCGCTTGTTTCTATGCTGTCTTTTTGTTGTTTTTCTACTTATCGCTGCTTGTCGATTTTTTCCATTCGTTTTTCTTTTGCTTGGCCTCTGATCGTATCAAGTATCAAGACTGTCCTTATAATCTTATAGTCGGTCGTTACTTGCTGTGAACGGAAAAATTTTCTGGGTCGGGGAACATTCTCAAGAAAACTCTAGGCGAAGAAAATCTCTAATTTGCACTGTCGAGAATTCACTGTAAAAGTGGTTTTTACTTGCGCTGTGCTGAATTTCTAACTATTTACATCCTGTTTCAATTTTTACGAAATGTTTCAAAATTTCTTTACCGTTCGTGTATTAACTTGGGATTTTCGCCCCCCGGTTCTCCCCTTTTTCTTTTTTCTCCCCTTCGGCCTTCATTCCCCTCTTTCCCCATTTTTTCGGCCGAACGGGGGGGGGGGGGGATCGCCCCTTCGAACCCCCCCCCCCCCCCCCCCCCCCCCCAGTATCCGCCAATGAAACTTTTTAGTTGACCGATGACTTGAGTCCACCGATTGACCAAAAGATCACTTTTTTTTTTTTTTTTTTTTTTTTTTTTAAAGACAAGTCTAGCAACCATGCTCAGTTTTCCACGTGTCAGCTTTCAATAGTCAATACTGTATGACAAAGTGACATGGGCGAGTATTGATCCTTCAGCCGGTTCCCTTCGCTTACTCGTACCATACTTTGGCAAGGACGGACGGATGGCCCGTTGAAGTACACGTATAGATGAATATATTCGGACTCACAATCATCATTCACCTGCTTTAACTGCAGTGAATCTGATCTTGAACGGAACCCTGTATCGTGGGACGCAGTAAAGATACGGAAAATTAAATATAGAAACCACCATATAGCCCTTGTCGTTGACATAATATTTTCGTGCATTACAGCAATTACGTCTTATTGTTAGTGTAATGATATACCAGGTTGATCTTTTAAGGTTAAGGTTAAGGTCACCGTGGTATGAACAGATGCAAACAGAGACCCAGAACAAAACTTGTGACAGGTGTCCAATTTTCCAACCGTTGTTCTAAAAGTGTGATCTTAAACGGTACTCAAATTACAGTCAACTGAACTGAAATATGTACTATTTTGGTTAGCTGGTGGAGATCATATGTGAATTGAAAAATGTCTGTAAATGTTCATAAAGTCGCCAATCGGCCTTCTTGGTCTGGTGGTCAGCGCAACTGGCCACTAACGTAGAGGTCCTTGTATCGATCCCGACCGTGGTGATAAGATTTTACGGTCTCGGATTTAGTCATATTTCTCTTATTCACTCTTCTGTTTTGTCTGTCGGGCCTTAGTTGGAGGAAAAAGCACTTAAGATAATTCCAGGGTTGATTTAGTTCAAACCGTGGACACCACGTCGCGTCGCGCTGCTCAAAAAGTTATAACTGTTTTTGGCTAAAATTGACAAACTTACTCTGAAAGCACGAATTTGAGGAACGTCAGCACCTGCGTCCTGCGAGCATACTTCAGGAAGATACCCTGAAAGTTTCAAGCTGAAGCACTCACAAATAATGGGAAATTATGAAATACGAAAATTCCCATAAGCCTCAATGAGTGCGAGTGAGGCAGATAGACATACTTTCACTCGCACTCACTAAGCTTATGGCGAAACAAATTTCATAGTGTATGGTTTTAATTCTCAACCAATTTTGCTCGTTTTGGGCTTAAAATATCCATAAAAAAATTTCGCAGGTGCTGGCGTTATTAGATTTTGCGTAATTTTAAATGCGAAAAACAAGACTTTTCCCTAGAGCGACTAGTGGCGCTGGCCATCGGATTGAAATTTGAAAAAACTGTGTGACAGTGATGACAAACGGAGCGCGCGGTCTTTCTCGAACGCAGTTTCGTCTTATCTTTTGAACTACCATGTTTTTGTCAGTTTAAATATTCATCCATTTAAAATTCTTATCAATTCACGTGCCAATTCTTTGAACAAAAAGAGAAAAAAAAACAAAAACAAAAAATAAAATAAAACAAAACAAAAACAAACAAAAAAACAAACAAAAAACTAACATTAATATAATGTTTACGACTGTAGAAGCTAAATTAAGAAGAGAAAAGAGTGAAGAATGATGATAATAATTAGGTGAGAGACAGAAAGTTAAATAAATAAACAGAAGATTGTTCAATCTTTCCGCGATTCGATATTCACGATGATAATCAGAGATTATTCATGCGTGACTCTCAAATGCTAAAAATATCCAAAGATTTTGCGTGTGCCATTTTTGTTGTCATCCACGCGGGCGGCCGCTCGCTCCCGTTCGCATAATCGCATCGCAAGCAAGCGAAAGCACGTGCATCGAGCGATAGTAAAATTTATGTTGCGTAACTATGAGTGTTTAAAACTCTCATTGTCAGTCTTTGCCAAAAACGTGCCAAGAATATTCTATTATTTTTGCTACATTCTGGTAGTATTGTCTTACCTGGAGTGGGAAATACTTCAATTTTTGCGATCGGAAAATTGCGTATCTACCAATTGTGTGCAGTCGACATAAAATTTAGAAAGACAATTCGTATTGTGAAGAGTATTCAAATACTCCTTTTAAACAAATTGAACACTCACGACTCTCGTTCCGTATTTCCCAAGTACAGAATTTAGTCGAATCACAGAGAAATTGTTAAAAATTAATAGGAGTTTATGAGGTATGGTTTTGAATGAGTCTAAAAAATTTAAGACAGGCATAGTGTGCAGTGGCGGCTCGTGCAATCTGGCAACCGTGCACTTTTGCCATTTAAACGTATGCAAAAAGATCGATACTAGGTGAGGCGCTGCGCCTCACCAAGTAATCGATTATTTTACACAGTTTTAAATGGAGGAAATCCATTGTTGCCACATTGCACGAGCCGCCGCTGATAGTGTGGAGCTGCCGTTTTACTCGTAATTGATGGCATTTTTCAATTCACCGATGGTTCCACCGATTGAGAAAATATTTCAGATCAGAGTATTTTCGTGCACTACGTAGTTAAATACACTATAAACTGAACTGTGTAATCTTTTCTCAACCGGTGGAATCATCGGTGAATTGACAAATGTCATTCATATTACGCAAAACGGCAGCTCTGACTTAGTGCTTACGGGTATCGCACGTGACCAGTGATTGTAACTCATATGCGCCATTCGCGCCTAAGAATTAGTTGATGGCGCCTAAGAAATTGAGTTGACGGTCAAGATCGGCGCCTTAAAAAATTTTCGCCGAAAAATGGTTTTTTCCTCCCGTCGATTAAAGTCCACGCTCCTGCACGTTTGGTTTTTTGCTAATATGTTGATCGCGCGCAAAAAATATGACTAGTTTCTTATGCGCGCTTTGTCCAAAAAAAAAAAAAAAAAAAAAAAAAGGCCCCTAAAAATACTTGATGGCTCCTAAAAAATGACATGGCTTGCCAAAATGGCTCCTAAGACTTAGACCTGAGTTACAATTTTGCGCACGTCAATGATATGTGTATGTGTATACTGGGGAGGTACACCCATGGTATAGTATACCCATTACCCATATTGTATACAGATAGAGGTATACAAGAGTTTCGGAAGGGGATCAGTGGATGTATCGTTTTACAGAGATCAATATTTAACTAAAATCATCCTTGATCAATACTAATTCTAAGTTGAAACTAATTTTAAGTCATACAACAATAGTTGCATGTCTGCCTGAGCAACTAACGACCGATTTAGTTGCTTGCAAGTCAGCATTTGGACACTTGTTTCAGGATAAAAAGTCTTACTTTTACCTAAAGATTACGCTCTGAATATTAATGTGTACAAATAGTTTTGTTACACCTTGTATTCGTACCTTTGACGTAACAATCAAGTCTATACATGCGCTTTTGATAAGTTTGATAACAGTGTGATACTAGAAACTGCTCCGGTTTTAAAGTGTTTCGAGGTCTTAGCGCAGTGATTAAATATTATTACAAGTTGCGTCGTACATGTTTCACGAAACCAAAAATGACATATTTTTTTTAATGTTCGAACCAAATGACCCTCGTTACCAGCTTCTGAAACTAACAAAAGCTGTTTTATTACATTTCACAGCTTTACATGATTTCCATACAATAAATTATATTTTTAAATAGAAATCTTCCGCCGTCTTTCTGTCGTATAAGCGGCTCTGTACGGGGTGTTCCACGCAGCCTTCTCACTGAACGGTTTCCCTAAGCGGGCAAGCATGGAAAAATTGGGGAAAATTCGTTGAAAATCAAAACATCGATTGGGTCGATTGTATCAAAAAATTGGAGGGCTCAAGAAATCTAAAAGAATTGGCTTTTGCTCTTTCCCTAACAGTAGAACAATAATCGTGCACAGATTTATTATGTCTGTGCAAGCATGCACTCGTATGAGAGTAAACGACGCCAACCATATAGCTTTTCAAGGTTCGGAGTTTATCTATCCGTCACATTGAAGGCGCTTCTCTATCATCTTCTCCAGCCGTATCGGCTGGTTTTCCAGCGTACTGCGTAGGGTATTCCAGCGTTAAAATCTCGGTTGAAAAAGGAGCTCATTCGCATTCACACGCAAAAGTTTTGGGAGTCAAGAATTAGAGATCGGGCAAATTCTCGTGTAAAATAACCAACCCTGAATTCTTGACGATGATCTAAACTGTCAAAACGTTTACGTTTGCTTATGTACTATATAGTACTGCTTCAGTGCATACCCACCCACATTAACTCATGTTCCATGAACTTTATGCACATATTTTGTATCACAAGGCTCATGAGTTATTAAACAACAGAATTACATAAATAGCCCGAAAATTTAAGAATATGAAAAAAAAAAAAAAAACAGGATCAAAGCTAAAACAGTTAAATTAAAATAAAATAACCGTGGGACGTTTCGAGACTCAAACGGCACTCTTCCTCAGCCACCCACCAGTTCCGTTTGAGCCTCGAAACATCCCACGGCTATTTTATTTTAATTTAATTGTTTTAGCTTTGATCCTGTTTTATTTTTATTTTTTCATATTCTTGAGTTATTAAACTTAACTTATTGACATAAACAAGCAGGATATTCACTTTTTCATGGGGTCCTACTTAATTTAACGTGATGTTTAATGGAATTTAAATGTTCATTTTTCGAAAAGTTGAGTGTCCCACCATACAGTTCTTAGAAATCTGTCCTTATTTGAACGGTTTCATGAAATCTCCAATAAAAACTCTGCAGTTCCCAAAATGCGGACAGGAAAGGTCGAAGCCCTCTAGTTGTCAGCAACGACTCGGAGCCGAAGCCATAGATAAAAGTGAATTTTGGGTCTATCCTGGCAGCTTACTCTCGTTTTTCGCCGTAAGAAAGTATTCGTCAAAGAACAGTGGCGGCTCGTGCGATTTGGCAACAGTGTTTTTATCCCATTTAAATACATGGAAAACAATCGAAACTCGAGGAGGCTACCAGCCTCCGCTTGAATCGATTTTTTACCTAAGTTTAAGTGGGAAAAATGCATGGTTGCCAAATCTCACGGGCCGCTACTGTCAAAGAACCCGTAGCGTAGGGGGTCAATTTATTTCCCTCCCCCCTTTTCAAATTGTCGTAACTCCGTCAATTTTTAACCAAATGTGCTCATGTTGAGCTAAATTGGAAGGTAATGAGTTGGTCATTCAACTAAAATTAAGACCAGAGCGTGCTTACTTTGAAGTTACAGTGTCAGTTTCAGGACTTTTGGAACACCCTCTAACGACCCTTCGTAGCACAGAAATCACAGAATAATACAATCAGAACGGAAACTCTATTGGATTTTGAAGCAAATTCATTTCGCGTCCGCCATGTTGGGATATAGGATGTTTACATCTGTATTAGCGCTCGAAAAAAGCAATATAGGACATGATCCGCGAAATTTTCATTCTGAAATGCCATTAGAATAAAAGTGAGGCCGGAAACTTAAGATTTCTTTCCAGAATTTATAGAAATAAATGAGTTTCAACACAATTCACACTCGTCCGCCATGTTGGGATATAGGACCACAGCGTTGCCTATTGGTGCCGTTAAATTCCAAACTTGCTTCCATTGGCTCTTATGGGAGTTTCCGTTCTGATTGCATTATTCTGTGTTCGTAGTTTCCTCGTTTCCCGCTTTTTTATTCTTATTTATTGGGTCAAATATTTATGTAATCGCTTCTTTCAGTTATTCGAACATATTTTTTTTCGGTAACGCATGAATTAAATTTTCTCGCTTAATGTTCCGTGCATTGTTTCAAGTAAGAAACTTCGGATTCTCGTCCATTAGTCATGAATAACTCGCGGAATACTAGACTACAATCGGAACATTGTGTTACGGTATACTTTTTTTTTCTCGCGTTGGTTGTTTCACGACCTGTTGGTAGGCACGCTGCCAAGTTTGACTTCCGAGGGGACTAAACCTAAAAATGTTGACCACCTGCCAGTGTTATGGTTTCATTAATGAAGATCTGTGCCCCGTTACTCCCATTCAAGTAGCTGCTTTAAAACGGGAGAGATGGCACCCTCCTATATAGATATCGTAAACCACATTGGGACTCTCGGAGGCGTAGTGAAGTGGCTATTCGAGATCAATTTTTGTCGGCTCCATCAAACGATCCAAACGGATTTTTTGTTGTGATTTGATAGTCTTTCAATTGATGAAAAAACGAAAGAACCCCTTTCTTAGCGATAGGTTCTTGAGAGATACATCCTGTACAGCAAAAAGAATATCAATCGTTTGGAATAGGAATTAGTCACCTTAAATAAGTGACGGATTTTTTTGTGATTTGACAGTCTTTCAATTGATGAAAAAATGAGAGAACCCCTTTCTTAGCGATAGGTTCTTGAGAGATACATCCTGTACAGCAAAAAGAATATCAATCGTTTGGAATTGGAATTAGTGACCTCAAATAAGTGACGGATTTTTTTGTGATTTGACAGTCTTTCAAGTGATGAAAAAATGAGGGAACCCCTTTCTTAGCGATAGGTTCTTGAGAGATACACTCTGTACAAAAAAAAGAATATCAATCGTTTGGAATAGGAATTAGTGACCTTAAATAAGTGACGGATTTTTTTGTGATTTGACTGTCTTTCAAGTGATGAAAAAATGAGAGAACCCCTATCTTAGCAATCGGTTCTTGAGAGATACATCCTGCACAGCAAAAAGAATATCAATCGTTTGGAATAGGAATTAGTGACCTTACATTCGCAGAGATATTTTCGCAACGGGAATCAACTCTCCTTTTATTTTTATATGACTGTGTGATAAAATTGCATGTACTGTATGACTTTTAAAAGAAAGTATCCTATTATAGAAATTTGCATTCTTCCATTCCTTGACTAGTTTTAAATTTTTGCATTCTTCCATTCCTTGACTAGTTTTAAATTTTGGTGCAGTTTTCAGGTATTCAGAGTCTAACAGCATTGTCACTTGAAAGTATGCCATAAAAAATCTAAAACTCTTTAAATAATAATGGACAACAAGGATCGTTTCGATGAGAGGACTTTCTTTTAAAGGTCATAGTACCATAGCAAACGAAAAAGTTTTGACTGTCAAAAATGCGCACGGAGCGCAAAAGGTTGTTTTGATTACCCGAGGATTCGTCCAGTGGCGTACCGTGCAATTTGACATTGTTGTATTGTGTTCATTAGAACCCACTTAAAAGGTCAAATACGAAGGTGTTCACCGAACACCCAACAGTTCGATATTTTCGGTGGGGGGGGGGGTCTCCCCCCCCTCCCCTAAAGAACACTCTTGAGCGTGTTTGAAAAGTTTTTGTGAGGGGTGTAGATGGCCCTTTGTCAATTTTTTAAAAATGTGCTAACAAAGAATGAATAAATATATAAATATGTGGAATATAAATAGGTATTGCGGGTGTGTACTGCCCTTGTCGAATAAATTGGAGAAAATTTAATATTGCAAGTTGTGAGCAATTCCTAGCGAAGAGAGTCTAAAGTTGTAAGATTTTCGAAGTCTTCACACAATTTTTCCAATCGCTGTGTCACTGCAGCATATTTTTTCTTTTGTTTCGATTCCTCCTTCTTCGAAATGAATCCCTCCAGTCTCACTCGGGTCAGTTTTTCTTCACTCTTGAACGCATTTATAACTTTCCGAATAGAGGGGTGGCTTGCCATGAGAAGAGAATTTTAGTTTACAGCTATCATCATTTTGAAGGAAAAGTTGAAAATATCATGATTTTAATGGAGAAAAAAAACGGTCTCCCCATAATCGATCCAAGTATACTAACTACGCTAGACGTTACTTAACTTTACCGCTTGAAAAGAAATCAAGCGCCGAGATTTCCGTGCGCCGAAATCTCCCCGCGCCGAGATTTCCGGCGCCGAAATTTTCGCGCCGAAACTTCCTAGATTCTCGCAAAAGCAGGACTTGCCTTACCTGTGTCACTATACTTGTTCTCAGTTTTGGTAACAAATGGTTACTAGCGTTCAAGCAATCCAGAATAACTTTCGATTCAATCTTTAAAATCCGACGCCTCACATATGCATGCATGCACCGACAGACAAAACCGATTTTATTAAGAGTTCTGGCGTGATTCCATACGTAGACGAGTAATAATCCTATTATTTGAAGCTCTATTTGCTTCGTTTATTCAGCAATCGTTTGACAAGACCGTTTTAACCCCCCGACCCCCCCACTCATCCCTTCGGGTGTTCTCCCCTCCCCTAGCGGCGCGGCAGCAGAAGCACGTGATCGTAACGATGGAGTAAAGATTACAGAGGCCAATTTTTGCAGTGTATATAGATATACTGAAACACTGAGTTCTATAATCTTTACTGCATCGGTGATTATACAAATGTACCCAGAGACCTCTAGAGCACACCCAGTCCCCCATTCCCTTCTCTTCCCCTTTCTTCAGTTTTTAATTGAGCTTTACAATCACTGTTGCCAAATTTTCCCTATAAATGACCAACTTTTAAGTTGAATAAAAATGGCAAAAATAGGATGGTTATCCAATGAATGGCAACACTGGTTACAATAGCGCGCGTTGAATTACTGTTAAAGTTGCTATTTTTCGGATAACTAACCGAAATTCCTATTTGACTTATTTTTAAAGGTGGTTGCATTTATTTATGAAAATCTGACAACACTGTTCTCGGCGCAGGCCTCCCCACTTTAAAATCGTTTTCTGCTACTGAAATCTAAATCTCGCCGAAAGATACGCCCGACTGCAATAACTTATTATTTTTTTCCTACAGATAAAATGTATAACTTGAGATAAAACAATTTAAGCTACCACTCGCTATTTAACGACTCGTGCGCTGTATGTATGGAATGCAGTCAGTGCCAAATTGTGCGGTGCTGCGCTCGTAAACTTGAACTTATTTTAGAGTTAAACATTAGGTGATGACTTTGGCAGGGAGTGCCAGATAAGCAGTAGTTTTCAAAGGTTTGAGAGAAAATTAAAGTGGTTTTTCCATCACTCTGTCGTGAAATTTTCATCCGCTAGATAGCCTCATTACTCACCTTTATAGACTGACATTGATGGCTCATAATTTATTTTGAGATCAAAAATTGAAAAAAATCGAGGCCATGTGACGCGGGCGATTTTTTGAGCTGGATTCCAACTAACTATGGTTGAAATCTGAGCAAGTTTCGGTGGGACAAAAATTCGGTTAAATTTTAGGCAATACTCTACTAAAACAGTCTATAGATGGCGCTAATAATGAAAATCTGTAAATTAAATGACGCTCTGAAAAAATCGGATTGAAATTGACCTTTACACTTCATAAATCTGACTCAACTTAAACACTCATGGAAACCGTGGTCATTGAGCCAGTATTTTAACATGTCTATGCTGATAAGACAGTGACACGTGTGTTAAGTCAGTGAAAATGATCTGAGAGCAATGTTACAGCGCCGCTTCATCACTGGCAACTCATCATGGCTATGCAACATGGGCAAAAATGTGATGTCGCCAAAACCCAGCTTGTGACCCCTCTATCGATTCAGCCAGGCAAATGGAGTCGATCGCTCTCAAGGGTTTTCATATCTTTTGAAACTGGAGCCGCTTCAACTGGCAACTCATGGCTATGCAACATGGGCAAAAAAGTGATGTCGCCAAACCCCAGCTTGTGACCCCTCTATCAATTCAGCCAGGCAAATGGAGTCGATCGCTCGCTCTCAAGGGTTCTCATATCTTTTGAAACTGGAGCCGCTTCAACTGGCAACTCATGGCTATGTAACATGGGCAAAAAAGTGATGTCGCCAAACCCCAGCTTGTGACCCCTCTATCGATTCAGCTCGGCAAATAGAGTCGATCGCTCTCAAGGGTTTTTATATCTTTTGAAACTGCGGTCGGCGCCACGCGAAAAAAGGAAAAAAGTTATCAGAGCGTTTAAAACTTTAAAGTACAATTCTCTTTAGAAGCGAAAAAAAATGCGAAATGAAAATTCGATTGATTCGAAGTTGGTGTCGCATGTCGCGTGTCAGGCTGAAAGGTGTTACGTTACGAAGAAGAACAGTCTCGCGACCTACACCATAGCAACGACTTCCACTCGTAGAAACGGACCTGAGAAAAGATTAAACATTGTTTTCTTTTCGATGATTATTTTTTGTTTCTTGTTTTTCTCATTCAGTCAATTTAGTTTCGGTGTTCGTTGCATTTTGTTTATACTAATTCGTCGACTATCTGTGTCTTATATTTACTGGTTCAACACCCTGGGATTTCGACGCGTGTATTTAGCCTCTATGACTCGTGATGGAATACCGCAGTTTGGTGGTGCACGTTTTTACCGAAATTGGCGCGTGCACGTTTACTCTGGCGGATCCAGGTATTTGTACTTCTCTCTCTTTCCTCATAAGAACGCGTGTGTTAGAAAAAGACAGATCAGGGGCATTCACGTGATTTTTCTCCCCCTCTTCTATCCTTTTCTAACGCATGCGTTCTAATGGAAAAAGAGATAGAAGGACAATTTCTTGGATCCGCTATAGTGCACGTATAGAATTTTCCGAATTTTCGAATTGCGTTTTTTCATCCGAGAGTAATAATTTTTGCAAGTCTTTATCAAGCTTATGTTTGATTGCGTGTATACAAATGAAGTGTTCTAGAATTCAACCATTTACTGCATCCGTGCAAAAAGGATTACATTATTCTGTGATGTAGTATATCTATGTATATTGAAAAGTGCTGCTATTCATAATCTTTTCTGCATCGAGACAACGAAGGGATGAAAGCTAGAACGCTACCAAGAAACGTTTTATCTAACGAGTAATGGTACCAAACCTTTGATTGGCTGACGGAGTTTGAATTCGTTTGTCACTTCCGCGCTTAAAAACGACATATTTTAAGGTGTTGAAACATGCTACAAGCCTCTGTTCACACAACCCATAAACAGTTTGCAAACTTCAAAATGTATGAATTTAGAGTGTACACAAGAGTAAGTCGAGCCATTTTGTACTTAAGTTTCTGTTCACTTTAAATTTTGATAACTTTTTCGGCCAAAAGCCGACTTTGTCGGCACTTCTTCTTTTAAACATTTCTGGGCACAAGTATAATGGTCCAAAGCTTATAGGGAAATAACGATTTAAGTCAGGAAATCCCATTAATTTTTCCGAAGTTACTTAGGGACGGAGAAAACGAGGCTTGAAGAGCATTGTTTCTTGTAATTAATAATCTTTGTATTTTCATACACTGAAAAAAAAAAAAGATTACCAGAAGCATGACAAAATGTGAACCTATGTATAAGCCATAAGGGATAGTAAAATTACCAGAATTCTCGTGTTTGTGTTTGTACCATAGTTCTTGAAAATGTTTAGGAAGTTCTAGTTTTATGACCATATTCGACTGGTGCTAACACGAGAATTGTCTAGTCAAAGTTCTAGACTCTCTGTCGTTCACGTAACGTTGTGCTTCTGGTAATATGACTAGAATCTGGTATTATGACTATTGCTTTTCTTTCAGTGTAGGGGGTAGTGGTGGGGGGGGGATTTAGTTTTTCAAATTTTCCTGGTGGGGGGGGATGAAATTTGAAGCGTCGTAGGTAGCAATTATGGGTTATTTTTTTTTTGAAAACAAGTAAAATGTGAGGCTTCGGGGGGGGGGGGGGGGGGGGGGCAGCACGTGCCGCCACCGGATCCGCCACTGTAGGTATTTATAGCAACTCTAGGGTAGCCTTTACCTCTAGAATTCCTCAAGACAGTATTTCTAATATCCCAGGTATCTAACTGTGAAAAAACAAAGTTTAAGTACAACCGTAGCAGCTTTTTAAAATAGCTTCGCAAATCAAAAGTTCTAGATCTACCGGAGAAAAATGCGGTTGTACCGAAGCACTTTACCTCGGTAGAGCAACAGCCTCTCTTCTTGCTTTTGCCTCTCTTCTTGCTTTTGAAGTAGTGCTTCGGTACAACCGCAACTTTCTCCGGTAGAGCTAGAACTTTTGCTTTGCGAAGCTATTTCGAAAAGCTGCTACTGTTGTACCGAAACTTGGTTCTTTCCGTGACCAGTGCTTGATCAGTGCTTTTTTTCATTCTCTGGCATCAGAGATGCGTAGGCGCACTGACCATACGGCGCACCCGCTCCTAGCAAACCACTTTGCACCGAGTGTCAGAGGCTTAAACATATTTTCCAAGAACCCGAACGTAGTCTCGATTCTCGATTCATCAAGCATGCGCAGAAAAGAGGCGCACGCGACACGCGAGGTCACAGTCTCACAGTCACCATATAGTGGCGTACTTATACTTTAACGTCGCGTCTTGTGTCGTCCGCGATATGTCTTGAATGTCTTGTCTCTTTGAAACTGATTTGACTGACGATGACGGACAGACAAGAGAATAATCCAATTTTTCTCAAAAAGTATCCTGCTCTGCGCGCATGCGTCGTGGGTATTTAGTATATTAGTATGTATCGCTGTACATATATCGGCACAGTAAACAGCACAGCATCGGCACTCAGTCTTTGTTGTTGTGCGTCTTCGGTGAACGGTGAATGATGGTGATTCGAGCGACATAACAAGCGTGATCGAAGAGCTCGTTAATCATGCGCATGATTCATGACTTTGTTCACCGTCGATTTGTTTACTTCGTTAAACGGCTGATTTAATGTCTCTGTCGCACAGTGTGCTCAAATGGAATGAAATTTCCCGGATATAATTTTACGAAAAAAAAAATAAAAATTGTGAATAGAGGATTTTAGCAATACCGCCTCTACTCATACCAATGAGCTATAACTTTAGAGTGGCAGCGGGCTGGTCCACCTTGTGCCACACAGGGTAGAAGGAATCCCGGGAAAAAGCGGAATTTGGACGGCAGATTCCAAGGTTTGAGGTTAAATTTTGTAGGTCGTTCGGAATTTGGCGGGAATTTGGACGGCAGATTCCAAGGTTTGAGGTTAAATTTTGTAGGTCGTTCGGAATTTGGCGGGAATTTGGACGGCAGATTCCATGGTTTGAGGTTAAATTTTGAAGGCCGTTTCCGGCGATGCCCCAGTTTGTTTACGAAACGACCGGAAACAACCTGCAAAACTTAACCTCAAAATCGATTTTTACGGCAAGATGGCGGCGCCCTAGGTGACAACAATGAACCAGCGGAACGTTCCTTGATGTGCCACTCTAAATTTATAGCTCATTGACTCATACCCGACTGCTTCTTTTGAAAAAGTGGGGTTAGGGTTCGTTTTGGTACATGTAAGCTTAGGATTTTACGTTCTGCAGACATTTTCGCTACCAAAGACTTTGTGCGCTGCTGTGAGTTGAACAAGATAAAAGGTCTCACAAGCTTCATTAACAGTGCGGAATCGCAACTGTACGCTCTGAAAAATGTCATGTAACCCCTCTAGAATCTATTTTCCATTCACTTTTCCTGTTGAGAAGTACATTTTTCCAAAAAAAAAATAGTATTTTGATGAATTTGAGGTTATGTTCTTGGAAAGCTAGATTCAAGAGGAATAAATAAAGATTCGCTCCGAAAGCTTTCAAATTCGATGTCAGCGTTCAAAATTGAGGCAATCTGACAAAATTTTCAAAGACTTTTGAGAGAAAATTTTTAAACTTTATGTTTGTTTTGGTAGCGCAAAAATGTCTGCAGAACCACTCACTTGTAAGCTTATGTAATGCTTATGGCGTTACTGAGAAGTAAACATCAAAAACGACATAATGTGTCCGCGACATTCACCATCCGTCAGTGTTAATTTTACCAATTTTTAGTGTTTTAGATTAATTCTACGCCTACAGTTTCACTTCATCATCGCTATCATATGTAATTTGAGACGCTGATTTCAAAAATGCTAGCAGTTTTCACTAAGCTGTCCTAAATTTTATGTAAATTCGAAATCACGCCTTTTTAGCAAAAAATTCGAAATTCTGGAAAAAGTATGAGTTTTGAGTAGAAACTAAGGCCGAATCTGATATCAGCAGGTCAAAATACATAGAAACTTTTGCGAGAGAGGTGGGAAAGTGATATCTTATGGTGAGAAAACCTAGTTTTACGTTCATAACAGCCGAACACACTATGTAGTTAAGGCGTGAAAATCCAGTGTGCGACAGGGGATTGGGGTCGCGTCTCCCTCCCTCCCCTTACTTCAATTATATCTGTGTCATTTCTTCCCCTTTCCTCTTCGCCCACTTCATTATAAATTTCCATCGATGCGGTGGGCCGATAGGCCGAGGGGTGAATTATTGGGCGTGAAATACGTTTTAAATCGGAAAACTCCTTCATATTTGCCTCGAAGAAGGCCGAAGTTGTTTATGTTGATGCGTCATGCGTCATGCCAGATGCCACCAGGAGAAGTTGAGACGGATTTTGGACGTTTTTAACTGCGATTGAAAGAGAAAAATGCGTGAAATAATGCAGGCGTAGAGTCGCAAGCGTCCAAGAAAACCTGGTCAGCCTGGAAAGTTCGGATAAGAAGTCACAGAAGCAGGCAAATGGTCGGCGATTATTTTTCTTTCTTTTTAAAGAACAAAAAGTACTTATACCATTTGCGCGACAAATTCAAGATGGCCGTCTTTAACTGTTTACGTGAACGAACATCGAGGTCGAGGAAGACACTTGTCGCTGAGACTAAACCGATATCTATCGGAATTTTCATCATATATTTTCATAGGATGACACTTTAAAATAGTAATTAACGCTGATTGATCAACGAATCGCACTTCATCGAAACAATTATCGTGATTGTTTGTGTGATCTTCTGAGACGATCATCTTGACTTTGCCGCAGAACTGCCGTTTTGCGGGTCGTGAGTGGACATTTTAAATTCACCGATGATTCCAAAGATTGATAAAAAGAGTACCCAGTCGGCATGTCCTGTTCCGCATAGTGTGACTATAATCCCCGAAAATATTCTCATATACTTATTTAATCTTTTTTTTTTTTATTTTCGCCCACCGATTGAAACACCGTTAACTTTTAAATTCGTTTTTTTTTTTTTTTTTTTTTTTTTTTTTTTTTTTTTTTTTTTTTAACTGTAATACCACCAGCGCAACTAGAAATTCTCTATCTCTCTCACTCACTCACCCCTTCTCTCTTCCCTCCTTTATTATAAAGTCTCTGAATGGGCCTGTTCAGTAGCGCAACGAGAGTTTCTTCATCTCTCTCTTTTCTCTATGAAGAAACGTTTTTTTTTTTTTTTTTTTTTTTTTTTTTTTTTTTTTTTTTAACTGTAATACCACCAGCGCAACTAGAAATTCTCTATCTCTCTCACTCACTCACCCCTTCTCTCTTCCCTCCTTTATTATAAAGTCTCTGAATGGGCCTGTTCAGTAGCGCAACGAGAGTTTCTTCATCTCTCTCTTTTCTCTATGAAGAAACGTATGTTAGACAAGGATGGACAAGGGGATAAAACCCCCTCTTTCTGTCCTCTTTCTACGTATACATTCAAATGGGAAATGAGAGAGATGGAAGAGATCCTGGTTGCGCCAGTAGGCCTGTTGCAAACTTTTGCTGCAGCGTTATGGCGCACAGTGGAGCGAGTCATTGGGAAATGCCGGACATCTTTAGAGTTCCATGAAGTTGGCTTGGTCATGAAAAGCACTAATTATGGGACTAATACCAATAATTAGTGCTCAATTAGTGCTTTTTAGTGCTTTTTTCCGAAAGTTCGCCGGCCCTGAACTTTCCGCGTAATCGGTGAAAAACCGAATACCAAGCTAACTTCAGGCTGGCTGTGTGAACTTTTTTAATTACATTTCAGAGCTATTGGCAATAGTCTAGGCGTTTTGGGCTCAATTAGTGCCTCCTAATTATGTTTCGAAATGTAAAAAATACCCAAAACTTTTGAAGATACAGCCGGATAACCAAAATGGCAGGCAAACTTAAAGCTGGCTGTGCAACTTTCTTATTTATGAAGCAATACAACTGAAACTTTCCAAATATTTAGTGCTCAATTAGTGCTTTCATTTTCCTTTTGATGCCGACAAGACCCTACATCATCCATCATGGCTAATCGCGAAAAACAAAATGGCAAGCTAACTTCAGGCTGGCTGTGTAATTTTTTATTTTTATTGCCAAAGTTCTGAAACTTCACAGATATTTAGTGCTTAATTAGTGCTTCCGAAGTCTCCTTTGCACATATCCGTTCCGACATTTCGTTTTTTAGCTATTCATGAAAAACAAAATGGCAAGCTATAAGATCAATCATAGAGATTCAGAAGCTTAATCAGGCAATTCAGAGAAACCAGCCCCGACTTTCTCATAAGACGACGAAATTTATCTCAATAGATGCGTCTCAATTTGCACCCTCTAATCCTCACAATCCATAATTGATTGAACCCCCCTCCCTTAAAAAAGCGTCAAAGATATGGGGTTCGACGAATATTTGAGAATATTCTGATGATTTGAATTGTGTCTTGTGTTTTCAAGAGGCGATGCCGCACGACCGCACTTTGTTTTGCCTCCTTCAATTCATTATACGTTTTGGGGTGCAATAAAATGTCAAGATGCATTTAAACGGGTCGGACCGGAGGGGTTTGGGCGTGCCTGTTGTCTTCAATAGGAAACGTTTCTCCATCTTTTTTTTTTTTTTTTTTTTTTTTTACTATCCCACCCTTTCCTGGTCCCCACCCGCCACCGTCCCTTTCTCATTTATTCCTTCTCAACTATCTCCTTATACCCTTTCCCCGTCATTCTGCAGTCTCTCAAGGATATCACAAATCTACAATCGTTGTTGACCCTTTCATAGCTCGTTTTTTGTAAGACACTTACTTACGAAAAATCGACTTATCAATTATGGAAAGTGCAATCAAAGTGGGGTTTTTTTAATCGATAGTGCAAGAAAAGTGAAGACGATGCTACTTCAATTTATCTCCGAATCTTATTTTTGGCTAAATCTAAGAATTTAGATTGTGAAAAATAGTTCAATACTTTATATTAAGCCTCTGAACGTCTTATCTGACCCCCAAAAATTTCTCCAAAAAGGCGAAAAACTTGAAAATATAGCTAATGCATCACTGTTTGATCCCTTCAGGGGCAGTGGCTACATTGCTAGCCACCTTATTCATATCATAATCAGTAATCATATTAAAAAATCAGCAAATTTTATTCGCACTAATACTTCAAAATGTTCAAAATACTTTCAGGATTCATAATCTGCCTCAAAAATTTGCCTAAACCTTCAAAAAAAAAAAAAAAAAAAAAAAAAAAAAAAAAAAATATATGACTATATTAGCGGAAGCCGGTCTGCGTTAGAGGGAAAATCTCAAAATGTCAACCCGCACTTGGTCTAAAAATAATGTTTACCGCTGTCCACTGTGCTACCACGGGGAAAATATTTTTTCCCCATTTTAAAACATCTTACCAACCGAATAAGGTGGCTAGTTACAATAGCCACTGTCACATTAGCTCAGGGAAAAAAAAAAAAAAAAAAAAAAAGTTGGCTACCGACGCGACGCTTCAAATTTTCAAATGTCACAGGCTTACTCCCCCCCACCCCCCCCACCTTCTGAATCCACCACTGCTGCCACCCTACAAACCCTAGAGCGTTTCGGAAGTTTTTCCTCTCTTTTCCTCTCTTTTCCTTCCTTTTCTTTTTTCGATTTAATTTATATTTCATCGATTTGCCTCGATTAAATCCCCCCCCCCCCCCGGAGCTGTTTCTTCGCTACTCTCTTGCTACGCCAGTGTTGTCAGAGGTTTTCATCGAGTCTTAAGGGGTGTCTCCACCAGCGAATGTAAAAGCGCGAATAAACTGATTGAGCCAATGAGCTTCTTTGTTGTCGATACATCGAACTCGAACTATCGACTTCAAGGCAGCTCATTGGCTCAATCAGTTTATTCGCGCTTTTACATTCGCTGGTGGAGACACCCCTTTATGACGCGTCACTTTTCGGACTTAATGATAGGTCAGGACGAAAGATATTAAGATCAGGCTCCTGTTTTTCTTAGTCATAGAGATTAAGAAGGGAAAAAAAGGAGCAGAGTGCGGAAACATAATTGCGAAGCAAGGAAGAGACTCTCGTCACTCATACATTCTGCAACAGTTAAACGAGAGTACGAAGAAATAGACTGCGCGATGACTCGCGACTGATGTGCGAGGAAATGTCCCTCGCAGCGCGCCTGTTCAAAACTCCCGCGCGAGAAATAGGGCTAGCTCATACGAGCTGACTCCCTCTGTAGACTCATCTCGCCGCGCCCGCACCAGCCGCTATCCGGAGTCAACGTAAGGTTTGCCCTTTATGATCTAACATTTTGTTCGAATTTGATCTCTCTGTGTCTCTTGGACGCAACAATGCTTTCTAAGTCTCTATACTTCTCCTTTCTATAACTCCTTCTTTTCAAATCAAAAAATAAAAATGGTAAAAGAAGCTTTCTTCGTGAGACTGAGATATTGTCGCTATAAGTCAAGGCGTAATGTATTCCCACCTGAGCCGTTATCATTACCTTAACGGAATGGAAAATCAACAAATACCCATGCGCATTCGCATGGGCTCACTTTGTAAATTTAAGTCACTAAGGAAGGAAGGAAGTGAACTCAGTTTTTTCGTGTATCCCTCCTTTTGCGGGTGCACTTTATTATTCACCACAGGGAAGTATAGTACTGGGTGTCCCAGACCTACCGTACCAGGCCTTTTTCTCGGCCGCAATTCGACATAGAAAGCTGAAAAATAGTAAACGAATGTATTTTGACGAGACAAATTCAAATTTTGGGGGTTTGGGTTTTAAAGCCTTCCGACTATTTTTCAAAGGGGGTTTTTGTGGGATCGACCTCTTTTTGCAACTGGGGGTCCCCGCTTTTAAAAATGAAATAAAAAGTTCAAATGTTGAGTCAGATTGCTACTTCTAATCCTGTATTACAAGATGACATTGGTTTGTCAACTGAAAATCATTTTTGGGCCCCCAACTCCCCCCCAAATTAGCCCCCAAGCATAAAAACCCAATTTGTGCAAAACTGATCGTAAAATCGCCGGAAAATTTTTAGAACAGGGGTATTTTGGGTCAGAAAGCTCAAATTTGACGACTAGACGCTGCGGGGGGGGGGGGGGGGGGTCCTCGCAATTTGGGCCTCTGATAGACCAAGGTAAGACTTCATAAATTTGACGTAGCCGGCGAAAACGGATTATAGATCGGTAAGCATCTTAATTAGTCCCACCAGACGTCTAACTCGGTCTCCAGAGAGGTCGAGAGGAGATGTAGGGGGGGGGGGGGGCGGAAGTAGGCCCTGCTCCCTAGAAATATCGGATGAAGTAAAAACTGTCGTAAAAACGCGGAAAAAATTGCTAGATAGCGGTTTACGAGATCACAGCTCGAATATGTCATGGTCTCATGACTCTCAGATACCCTTCGTCACTCTTAAAGGAGGAGAATGGGGCCCCCGGGGGTACCACGAAAAAAATTTCTACAGCCCCATTTCTTGGTTTATCTTAAAATGCTTAGCATGACATTTTTTGCCTTGGCACCCCACCTTTTTGAGTGCGACGCAGCTTGGGTTCCAGTCCAGGGAGTCCCGGGTTCATTAAATTCGCGCTTACTGACCCCGCAAACCGCTATATTTTCGGCGTTTTTCCGCCAATTTTTTCTTCATATGATGTTTTTGGGGAGCAGGACCCACTTTGGGCAGCCCTCCGGCTTCCCTCCCACATCTCCTCCCCTCTCTTTGGAGGCCAAGTTAGACGTCTGGGGGACCAATGAAGATGCTTACTCAATATTTAATTCGTGTTCGCCGGCTAAGTCAAATCTATGAAGTCTTATCTATCAGAGGTCCAAATTGCGATGACACGTCTGTCGTCCCCCCCCCCCCCCCGACTCCGTTATCACTCTCAGAGTGGCCGGGGGCTCCTGTAATCACAGATTTTAGTTGTTTGACCTACAATACGCCGTTCTAGAATTTTCCTGGAGATTTTACGATCATTTTTTCACAAATTGGTTTTTTTTGCTTGGGGGCTATTATGAGGGGGAGTTGGGGGCCCAAAAAAAAAAAAAAAAAAAAAAAAAAAAGGGGTCGAACCAAATGATTTTGTGTTTTAAGATTAGGAGTAGACTTTAAATCAATTTTTTAACTTTTTTCGCTGCTGAAAGGGGGTAATTCAGTGCCTCCAGTAATCGTATGTGGATAACCACTCAGAGAACCTCCCTAATGTCAGCATAAAGAAAGTGAACAACTTGAAATGGTAATCTCCCATTTGTTAGTATCACACGCAGCCATCACTCTCGCGCAATTTATAAGCATTTAATGAGTCATGGGCTGAATTTCGTGAGCTTAGTGTTATCATCGTTATTTTCACCAGTTTTTGCCTGTAAATCGTTCATTAAATCGCTTACAGCAAAACTGTGCGACAGCTCAGGGGCGCGGGGACTCGTTCAATCTAGCAACCCTGCTCTTTTGTCATTTGAATCTATGCAAAATTATCGATACCAGGTGAAGCACAGCGCCTCACCAAAGAATCGAGTATTTTACACAGTTTTAAATGGATAAAATCCATTGTTGCCGCATGGCACGTGCCGCATCTGCAACAGCCTCAGTGCAGTGCATGGTCCGATGTAATTAAGCTTTTCAAGATCAACGAAATGTACTGGCGCAATAATCTCGGAGATAATACCGGTTCTTAAAGGGCGTAATTTATTTTCTACAAATTTCTTGCTTCTTTGTGGAAAACCACGTGAGAGCGGAGTTAGATGGAACTGTAGCTCGATTGAAATTTTCTAGTTAAGTCACCACAAAAACCGTGTAATACACGTCAAAACAACGTCTGTTGATAAGTGACGTCAACAACTAACTGAGAGACATCAACATCCCTGTAGATGTGAAAAAAAGAGAGAAAAAAAAGACGATCGTAAGTTTAGAGAGAGATGAGGGAGAGAAAACAAGGAAGAAAAGGAAGAGATGGTCAGAAGAGGTGGAGAGGGAGGAGGGAATTGAACCTTTCTTCGGAAGACACACTATGCCGACCCTTCTCATTGCGTCTGACAGTTTTATGGCACCCGAAAAAGGATGATGATCAGGAGGGAGTGAGAAATCGAGGTCTCACATACGGTACCGTTAAAATACAAGACAACTTCTCGCAGTATAATCTCATCAGTCGGCAGTTTTGTTAATCAATTTGGTTACCGATTATTGATTGTTGAGCAATATCGAAGTTGATATGAGCAAGAGCATATTTGGAAGTACTAACTCAGCACTAAATATCCACAATGTTTCAGAATGTTGGCACTAAAAATAAAAAAAAAAAGTTACTCAGCCAGCCATTAGCTTGCCATTTTGTTTTTCGCGAATAGCTAAAAAACGAAATGTCGGAACGGATATGTGCAAAGGAGACTTCGGAAGCACTAATTAAGCCCTAAATATCTGTGAAGTTTCAGAACTTTGGCAATAAAAATAAAAAATTACACAGCCAGCCTGAAGTTAGCTTGCCATTTTGTTTTTCGCGATTAGCCATGATGGATGATGTAGGGTCTTGTCGGCATCAAAAGGAAAATGAAAGCACTAATTGAGCACTAAATATTTGGAAAGTTTCAGTTGTATTGCTTCATAAATAAGAAAGTTGCACAGCCAGCTTTAAGTTTGCCTGCCATTTTGGTTATCCGGCTGTATCTTCAAAAGTTTTGGGTATTTTTTACATTTCGAAACATAATTAGGAGGCACTAATTGAGCCCAAAACGCCTAGACTATTGCCAATAGCTCTGAAATGTAATTAAAAAAGTTCACACAGCCAGCCTGAAGTTAGCTTGGTATTCGGTTTTTCACCGATTACGCGGAAAGTTCAGGGCCGGCGAACTTTCGGAAAAAAGCACTAAAAAGCACTAATTGAGCACTAATTATTGGTATTAGTCCCATAATTAGTGCTTTTCATGACCAAGCCAACTTCATGGAACTCATCTTTAGCATCGCAACTTTAAATGCGCGTATCTTTGATAATACGCGACGGAGAATTTTAAAAGTAGTTTCATCGGTTTTATTGTAATGTTTCCTACAAGAATCATCCTATATAATTTATTTTCTGACCGTAAAAACATTCAAATTTGCCTTTTAACCCTTTAAAGACCAGGCTAGTTCAAAAGAACGCCACTCCTCCGTTTATTTAGGGAAGGTAGTTAACTGTTCGTACTCAGAGGAGTTGGAATTGTCTATACAACGAATTGAAGGCGCCCAAAGAGAACTTATCTTGTACGAGTTTTCATCGATAATCATATTTATCCGGAATCATAAGACTGGCGAATTGTGAAGGAGAAAAAGAATCTACTCGGCTTGGCCCGTAAGGGGTTGAGTAATTTATTCCATGTCCGAAGCACCTCCATAAGCACCGGAAGATGGCTAACGATGGCAGTTTATAATGTTGGTTAAAATGTAAACAAACGTCTCACTTCCTCATATTACCAATATTTTATTGTGTCATTCTGTGTGTTTTTCCGGTAAATTTTACTCTGACGTTATTGTTTGTGATTATTTATGGTAAATATATCACGTTTTGAGTCGATTTTCGCAAATTATGAAAGAGAATTTTTCATAATTCGCGAAAATCGACTCAAAACGTAATATATTTACCATAAATAATCACAAACAATGACGTCAGAGTAAAATTAACCGAAAAAACACGCAGAATGACACATAATATTGGTACTGTGAGTAAGTGAAACGTTTGTTTACATTTTAACCGGCATTATAAACTGCTATCGTTGGCCATCTTTCGGTGCTTGTGGTGCATGCATGGAGGGTTGATTCGCCCATTCGGTGGCCATCTTAGACTTTCCTTTAAACGTTTTTTCGGATTTATAAGTGTATTTTGAGACATTTTGGTGCTCTCACTGTAATTTTTACACGATTTTACAAAAGAATCGACTCTCCATATCCCTGTAGCAAAATATTGCAAAAGACTCATATATTTGCACCCTAATTTTCCTTTGTCGTTGGATCCCCTCTGCATGCCAGTGGCGAGTCGTGATATTCGGCAACATGACATTCTGTCCATTTGAACCCATCGGAAAGGTCGAATCCGATGGTCATCGGCGATTCCTAGATAGTTCGATATTTTTCATGGGTTTCAATGAGCCAAATGCATCGTTGCTAGATTGAATGCTTTGCCACTGCCTTCTGCACAAAGCCGCCTAATGAATCAACAAAAAGGGTTTGCGGTGTGGATTTTATAATTTGACAGTTTTCTCGAACGGAAACAGGTGGTATGTGTATTGTGTTATGTGTATGACGTGTACATGATCAGCTTTAACTCGTATAATGTATGTAGTACAGGAAAAATAAAATCCCAGCAAGCACGGAAGTTTGCTGGTGTATCAACTCTTACGTGGTCATTGTATTTTTTTTTTATTTTTTCTTTTTTTTTCTCCGTGGATCATCTGTCTGTCGTCTTTCGCTTTTTTCACCGCTCCGCAGGTCGTCTTCTGCTTCGCTCTATATGTATGTCTGTCTCTCTCTTTCTCTCGCTGACTCCATCTGATCCCATTACCTAATGATATCTCTCTATCTCTCTTCCTATAGCTTGCTCTCGGTGACTTCAACAACCTTTAATTAGTCGTCTTTTCCCCTCTCGCGATAAAATAAAGTCACAGTCGTTGTTCGTTTGTCCAAGAAAAACGTTTCCAGTCGGTTCTATTTAATACAAGTTGTTCGACCTTAGCGATGTGATATTTGTTTTTTGCTTTAACGTATAAATAAATAAATAAATAAATAAATAAATAAATAAATGGATAAAAAGCTGTTTCTTGAAGTTGCGGAATAAATAAAAAGTTGTAACTTGAAGTCGCGATGCTTCCCAAAGCTTTTTAAGTGATTTCATGTTTGTTTTGATCTCTTAACCTTCAATCTTAAAATGGACTTTCAAAGGTTCTCAAAGCCAATGATTTCATCTTAATTTTTTCCCGCCGTGCCATCATCCCCGAACTTTTTGTTTACAAATTTTTCTAAGGCTAGCTCCGTAATAAGTGATTTCTTCTTAAATGTGTCCCGCTTGTCGTATACACGAATGCGATGTAAACAGTATCCAATGCTCCAAATAAGATATATGCCGTGTGTTTTTAACTTTTAACGTTTTTTAACTCATCACAAATTCGTGATTAGAAACTTTCAAATGCTCTAGCTAAAAAAACCATAATGATCTTTCGTTTATTTGTATCCATCAAACCTTCACTTCAAGTCTAAAAGCCTTCGAAGGCACTCAAATAAATGAGTGATTTAGTGTTTACTCCGACACATCACTTTTAACCGTGAAAGCTGAAACTGTTTCTGGCTCTTAATTGATCGATTTCGTGGTTATTTTCTATCGCCCTAAACTTTATTTTAAAGGCTTCCAAGGCTCTGACAACCAGTGATTTCATGTTCATTTTTTCCCATCGCCCCAAACTTTAAATTTTAAAGGCCTCCAAGGCTCTGACAACCAGTGATTGCATGTTTTCTTTTTTCTCATTGTCCCAAACTTTTTTTTGAAACGGAAACGTCAAGTCGAGCAAATGAACAAAATGGGGGGGGGGGGGGACGGAAGAGCAAATTTTACCCTTTAATGGCTCCGAAATAGTTTAGCAATGGGTCTGTTGCATACTTTTGCTACAGCATTGTGGAGGGTTGATTTCTGGTGTGAAGTCGCTTGAAAATCGCAATGAAAGCATCAATTAGTCTCAAAATCCACCCTTAAACACACAAATGGCGTTTTAAGAAAAGTCTCAGATGGCGGTCGAATGGGCTAATCAACGCTGCATGCATGCACTACGAGCAGCAAATATGGACATGGACAACGACGACTTTCGACATAGTAAAGTACTTGCCAGTGGCGTAGCGTGCGATTTGGCAACGTTGCAGTTAGTCCATTTAAACCCATGAAAAAGATCGAACGATTAGGTGTTCGTCGAACACCTTCGCATTCGACCTTTTACGTGAGTTTAAATGGACACAGCACAACGTTGCCAAATTGCACGCTACGCCACTGGTACTTGCCCAACGTTTTCTTTCCACAATTCGAGCAAATCGACACAGAACGTGAAATATTCACCATAGTAATCTCAAACAATAATGAGGAAGTAAAATTTATCTGAGAAAAACACACGAATGACCGAAATTGTAGATACTATGTGGAAGTGAGTCGTTTGTTTACATTTGAACCAACAATATAAATTGCCGTCGTCGGCCATGTTTTGGTGCTTATTGGTAGTGCATACATACAAGGTTGATTCACCCATTTGACAGCTATCTAAAGCTTTCCTTGAAACGCCTTTTGTGGGTTCGTGAGTGGGTTCTGAGACTCTTTGATGATTTCAATGTAATTCTCACGCGATTTTACGCCAGAACCAACCATCCATGTAACGCTGTTGCAAAAGTAGGTACACACAACAGACCCTTTTTGATGGTTAAAACTTTCATCGCGATGGTTTAGTAACACTGGAGTGTTCGGTATTATTTACAGGCATGCGGTTTTTTTTTTTTTTTTCATAGTCTTGCGTTTAATATTCACACGTTTAGGTGGTCATTTTTAACCATCCAAATCGCTACACACTATCGGAAGCATCCAATTGTAGATTTATCCTTCCGCACTTTTTCAGTGCGGATAACAGATTAGCAGGCTGATTATAGTGATTATGAACGATCGTGTCGTAATGATATCGAGTCGATGATAGAGTGCGTTTTATCTTATGGGTGGTGCCATTCTGATAGGTTTCATTCCGTTAGAAACCCTCTCAGCTCTGCGGAAATTCGCCGATGACTCCTGAGCTATCGGAGAATTTCCGCAGAGGTGCGGGAGGGTTTCTATCGGAATGAAACCTTTTGGAATGGCACCACCCATAAGATAACACGCACTCGATCATCGACTCGATAGCATTACGATACGATTGTTCATAATCAGCTTGAAGTCGAGAGTATGTGTAACAAGTATTCTTCGTCCGCAGTGTTCGATGATCTCCAAGCGTATCTTCATTAGAACCGCTAGCTCTTGAAGCTGAGTAAAAAAATAAAAACAAAAACAAAAAAAGAAACGTGCTTACGTCAATGTAGTAAAAATAAATGAAAAATATTCCACGCAACCCTCGAATTTGAATTAAAATAGATGCGTAAATGAACAGCCCAGACGAATAATAATTAAAACGATGTACGAACTTAATTATTTTAATAATTTAAGTTCATTTTATGAGTTGAGGAAAGTTTTTTTTTTTTTTTTTTTTTTTTTTTTTTTTTTTTTTTTGGTCTTCTCTGACTGACGCAACCGAATAACTCCCTTTTTTACAGACACAGTCAACGTTATGAATAGTATCCGCAGAGGAAAAGAGATAAAGTTACAGCGCTCTGCCCACTTGTTAAACCCCTCTTGTCATATTTTATTTGTATACATAAAATAAACGCAATAACACACACACACAGTTTTTGTTTATTCATAAAATAAACACGTAATAATATTAGATAGATCAGCCAAAAATTATATAAAAACAACTGATATTAGGGTAAATACTGGAACAAGTTATAGAATTTGGGACGTTTTTGGCCAATTTACAGACCCTTTTTCAACCAAATAAGAATAAAAACACAAAATAAATGAAGGTGAGCCGCCGCTGTAACTGCAAGGCAAAAACAAAAAATTACTTTTTTTTATAAAATAATATTTGTGTTGAAATGGAACTGTGAAAAACTTGAGGCAAAGTATTAAATTGAAATACTTAGATTTAAATGCACAACCCTGACAAATGATAATTAAAACGATGTGCAAACACTATTTAGTTTTTTTTTTGTTTTTTTTTTGTCTCTAACACGTCCGAATGACGCCCCGTAAACAGTCAAAGTCACCGTCATGAATAGTTTCCAGAGAAAATGAGATAAAGCTATAGCACTCTGCCCACATGTTAAACCCCTCTTATCATCTCCATCTTATTTATAAAGTAATATATTTTTGTAGAAATGGAACTGTCTACGAAAAAACTTGCGGCAAAGTATTGAATGTGCAAACACTATTTTTATAATAATTTAAGTTTTTTTTTGTTTGTCGTCTCCGATTAACACGCCCAAATAACGCCCCGTAAACAGGCATAGCCACCGTCAGAATATAGTTTCCAGAGAAAAGGAGATAAATCTATAATAGCACTCTGCCCACATACGTTAAACCCCGCTTATCATATTTTATGTATATTTATATTTGTATAGAAATGGAACTGTCTATGAAAAAACCTATTGCATTTATCATCAGCGAGTCGGCTAAAATTATATTTGCATATATAGTGTTGACGCACATCGAAGCTTCCGCATGAATTTGTGAATATTGGTGAATGAAATAAGGAACTTGGATTACACAATTGAAGTGTCCGTTTGTACAAAACGTTAAAGTTGCCTCATCAACTGAGAATTAAATACGTCAATTATGAAATTCGTTTCGCCATAAGCTTAGTCAGTGCGAGTGAGTGCGAGGGATAGTATGTCTATCTGCCTCACTCACACTCTAAATGACGCCCCTGAGAGGGAGTAGTGTGTTTCAATGAGAGAACCAGGCCTGCAGAATCTTCCGCAACCTCTGTAGGTATTCTTCTGCAATCCCAAACAATTTTTGCCGCACGAACTCTGTTTAGCCACACTTTTTGCAAAAAGGTTATTTTTACGCGGTCGATGACATTTTGCCTCAAAATCAGCGCGCTCGATGAAACTTTACCTCTATATTAGCGCTCGATATAATAACTTTGAGATTCTAAGCTCCGTGTAACTGAGCATTTTTTTTTGTTATATCTTTCAAGGCTACACACTTTATCCTATCAACTTGCCCTCTTCAAACGTAATGTTTGGACCAATGAGCGCAAATTTTTTACGGTCGAATGAAATTATAATCTTTTTAATACCACGCCCACGTATGTTCTTCAACAAAATGAACGCCTTAAATTCGTAGTACAAGTAAAACAAACACCGCAGAGTATAATTCCATATAATTAATGACATGTTTCAATCCACCGATGATTCCTCCAGTTGAGAAAAGATTACACACAATTCAGTACAGTGTATAACTGTAATGCACTAAAATACTCACATCTGTACTCTTCTCTCAACCGGTGGAGTCGTCGATTTTTAAAAAAAACTTGCGGATATTTTAATACTTTAACTGCGATTGCACCGATTGAGAAAAGATTACAGATCAGAGTATTTTCGTGCAGTAGTCATACACTGAACTGAAGCGTGTAATCTTTTCTCAACCGGTGAATTAAAAAAAAAAAATCCGTTGATTATACGCAAAACGGCAGCTCTGGATTAAAGCTCGTTGATTTCGATGTATTGATCGAAAAGACGTCCAGCAGCTGTAAAAATCACCCTACAATTCTCTCTAACAATAAGTCCTATTAATAATAAATTGCTTTGTATCATTGGTTGTCAATTTAATGAGCTGAAGTCTGGAAGCATTTTTCCCGCAACTCCTTCCTTTATTTATACAAAGTGGATGACGATCGTGTTTAAGGAATCAGCAAACTTGAAAGGGAAATAAAATACTCAAAAAACGTGTCTGTTTCAAACTGACACTATTTTGTAAGAACTACACGTCAATATTTTGAGGACATTTTTGAATCCTACCCTTGCTTCCCTGCCTTTGTTTTGCATCCCCGTAAATTGTGGAGATGGACTGCCACTATGATGGCAAGTGTCATAAATTATCAGGCTGGAAGCACCTAAACAAAGAAACTTGGGAAATAGGTATGTTTCATGGTGTGTTATCCACCCTTTTTTAAAGTTTTTGTAGAATTTGTTTCCATACTGAAAATATACGATTACAAAAAAAAAAAAAAAAAAAAAAAAAAAAAAAAAAAAAAAAAAAAAAAAAAAAAACCAGTCATAAAGCGAATTTTCGCGACGACTATATCCAACGAAATCATACAAAATCATTGCCAACCTACGCAAGATAACAGTGGATGATACGAAACTGGATCGTGTTTTTCAAACTTTTTCGGTGTTTTCAGGCATCGATGGCATCAATTCGATTTTGAATTCAAGTCCGGAGGTGAATTCGAAATCGAATTGTTGCCATCGATGCCCCGAAAACACATCTAAAAACACAATTGGGTTTCCTCGAATATGTAGTTAGGTTGGTATTGTTTATCATATTCGATCGCGAAAATTCGCTTATAGCGTTGACCGTTGACCGAGATACGTGGCCACTCCTCGTGTAGAGCTCATTTCAGAAGTTCAGGCGAACCTAGACCGTAATCTTTGGCGAATTTTCAATTTTTAATCCTTCAAATCATAACAAAACTTGCCTTCGACTTCAAACTTTTGATTTCAAAGTGTTCCTCAATGAAAAGCCAACTCTCAAACTCATCATTCATTTTTATTATGTAATATGAGAAATATTTTGGAAGATTCCAAAGATTATCGGTTTTGGTGCGCCTCCGCCTACACTTCTGAAACGATCTCTAATCAAAGCACCTGTCAGCGCGCCGCACAGAGGAGCAAATCAATGGGATAGGTCGGGCATGGATGAAATGACAGTAAATGCAAATTTGAATGTTTCTACCGTCAAAAAATAATTTCGAAGAGTGATTCATTTAGGATATTTTACAATATAACCAATGAAATAGCTTTCAAACGTACTAAACGTTGAGTATTAACAAAAATATGCGTATTGAAAATCGCCAGGCCATCAAGTCCCGGCCTCTCCCATTGACTTGCTCCACTGTGCGCAGTGGCAAGGCGTGCGATTTGGCAACGTTCCTTTTTCCAATTTAAACACATTAGAAAGGTCGAAATGCTTGGTCATCGCCGATGACTGAAGCATTCGACTTTTTTGGTGAATTTAAATGGAGAAAATACATTATTGCCAACTTTCACGCCTCGCCACTAACTGTGCGCCGTGTGCGCTCAAGTTCATTCGCGTATGCTAGTCTGTGCTAGTACGTACGAGAATGAGGACCTTTTTTTAGGAATCTCATTCTTTAAACTATTCCATCGACCCATAAAAAAATGTCAACACTCAACGCGAGAACCTCGACCACTAACTGGTATGAACGGAGATGATACCTACATTGCGCATACGAAGAAGTTCCTTCAATTTTTTGTGTATGCAAAAACGGTGCAGTCGAGTAGGAATATTTATCTACCTGTCTTTTTCCCCAAGAAATATGCATTAATAAAATTGAGGACTTTGCAAGGAGAAGAGCAAATAATTAAAACACTAGTTGTGTTCTTTTAGCGCCACGTGTCAAGTTTTGTATGCTTTAAGCACAGTAAATTGAAAAGGCAGCTTTTTCCGGACATAAAAATTGGCGTTGTTTTGTTTTAAAAACATGTTGTTGATTCTTCCACGTTAGAAAAAACCGTGTTGACTCGTTTTAAGCTCTTTCATGAATGATTTCACACATTTTTAGATACCTTACTGTTTATTTTTCATAATCTTAATTTTTATTCCCAAAATGGGACAAACTTTTGCTGTGAGCAAAAAAAAACGAAAATCACAAAAATCACACTTTGATGGAAGTCTATTTAGTAATGAACTCACATAACTGAAACGGCAAGATCTTAATGGAGGTTCAACGCAGGTTTCATGGGCGATTTCTTGTCTAATTTGTCACTTTCTCAAAGGAAACACTGAGATATATATGTCTCAATTTAGATAGGAATCTCACATATGATACCTGCGTTTCCTCTTCATTGACCCCATTCTTAGAGTAAATTTCGTGATTTTTTACCGTACGCGTCATTTTCACAGGTTTTAATCCCCTGTAGCAAAAGTTTGCTATAGCCCCGCCCCATATGTTCGGGAAAGTCTATGTTTAGCTCGACAGTGCGCAGACTTTTTTTTCAAAGTTGTCTTTATTCAGCTGTTCAGCTGTTGATATCTCTTTCAATTTTCCCACACACCTACCTCTATGTGATATTGTGATGTGTCCAATATTTATCTCGATTGATGATTCAACTTTCTGCATACCGTACACTCTTATCAGCAGTTACAAACACTTACGTAATTAATTTTACAGTTCAAGTACTTAGGTCAAGTATTATCTCTAGCGTCATTCGTCGTGGGTTGCCTTTAATCTCGTCACGTTTGGTCATCGGTGCAGCTCAATTTGTTTTAATTGTTGAGGCTTAAATTTGGTATCCGTAGTGTGTGTTTTTATGTAACGCCGCACGTTTTGAAAAATCACATGTAAGTCGGTTAGAGTGATTTCAGGCGAAAGTTTTCCAGATTTTAATCCGGTGGATAGTGTTTCTAGTCAGTGGCGGATCCAGAAAAATTGTCTGGGGGGCACTCCTGTGAAATTGAAAGCAATTTCGAGCTGTTTTTCGTGGAAGAAGGGCAAAATTTTAGGTTTCTGGGGGGGGGGGGGGAGGCCACCCTCTTATTTCTAGATCCGCCGCTACCTCAAGTTACTTACTTTTTGGGAATTTCGCGTCTATGGAATTTTAAATCGAAAAAAAAAAAACAAAAACAAAGAACAAAATAAAAAACAAAAAATCCAAGATAGTCGGCACTTATGTAGTTTTTTGTATGGATTTTTTCAGCCCAAAATGAACAATTGTGGTTCAGAATTAAAGCCGTAATATTGGAAGGAAAGTTCGCCTTAAGCTTACAATTAGTGAGTGCGAGTGAGACTTTATCCATCTGCCTCACTCGCACTCGTTGGGGCAGTGGTGTACGCAGAATTTTTCTTGGGAGGGGCTCGCACTGATAAGCTTGTTTGACAGATAAATGATTCCCCCCTTCTCCTCCATCCCCAAAAATCGGAGGTCTAGGGAGGGCTTTAGCCCCCCCCCCCCCCCCCCCGCCGACGCCACTGCTTTGGGGCTTATGAGAGGTTTCCTATCTCCAATATCCCGGATTCATTGTTTCAGCTCGGAAATGTTATGGAATCTTCTGGAATATGCTCGCGCATGAGTGCGAGTGAGACTTAATCCATCTGCCTCACTCGCACTCTTTGGGGATGTGGCGTACGCAGGATTCTTCTTGGGAGGGGCTTGCACTGATAAGCGTTTGACTAAAAATGATTCCCCCCATCCCCTCCACCCCCAAAAATCGGAGGTCTGGAGAGGGCTTTAGCCCCTTTAAACCCCCCCCGCCTATGCCACTGCTTTGGGGCTTATGAGAGGTTTCCTATCTCCAATATCCCGGATTCATTGTTTCAGCTCGGAAATGTTATGGAATCCTCTGGAATATGCTCGCGCAAGTGCCAACGGTCCTCAAATGCACGGAAAAAAAAGATTAGTGAAAATAACCATACGGATACCTGATTTTGGCACCTGCTAGATGTTATGGTAAACTTGACCAGAAGTATAGTACATTTACCGATACTTTGAGTAAATTTGACATGCAATCAGGTACCATCACCTAGTACCTAGTCAAAACATAGTATACTTGTGGTTAATATTACCATAACATCTAGCAGGTGCCAAAATCAGGAATCCGTATGGTTATTTTCACCGTAGTTTTTTTTTTTCCGTGTGTGTGCCTTTTGCGCACCTTCATAAATGTTGGCCTAAAACTGTTGACTTTTTGAGCAGCGCGTCTTGCGACGTGGTTCCAGTAAGTGGAACCATTCGACTGGGGAATCACCTTAAACGATTGAAAATGAGAAGAAACTAGGCTCTCGATTCTTTTTCGAAGCGGGGATGAGCGATTTTTACGTAGGGACCGACCTTCCTTAACGCTGTAGCAAAAGTTTGCAATTTACCCATGATACGCTAATGTAAAATTTTCGCATTTCCCGCCAAATTTGGCAACACCGGAAATGAAGGCGATTGGCGGCGGCGTGGAACGGAGGCAACATTTTCAAGTGGGCGCCCAAAAGATTCAAAATGAGTACCCGAGAGATAATAAAAAGAGCCGCTTGAGCCTCTTGTGTTAAATTAAGAGCTTCTTATTTCATCCCTCCCCCCCCCTTCATTTTTTAATCACTCAACTTACCGCCTCTTGAACGTGATTGATGAGGCAATGTAATGAGCAGTGCTAATAAATTGCCCATTGTAAAACAACTTGAAGTGAATCGATAAAAGAGATAGAAAGAAAAGAAAAAAATTACTGTTTGATGAAGCACATTCAATACATAATTAACTGCCGCTATAAGTTGTTGCGATATCTCCTCCTGACGTCCAAACGGAGAAATTCGGCGAATAACGTCATTCGGGTTTAGTATGATGAAGCTTAGAAGCTATCAAGTCTTTGCAGTGAGGGGAGTCTAAGTGTCGAAAATTGTCTAAAAACAGTTCTGAAAAGAAAAAAGAAAGATCATGTGATCTTTTTTTTTGGTATTGGTTACCAGAAGTCCAGAAGCACGATATGTCAATTCCTGGTATTGTTACCAGCAGTCTGATCTTTTTACCGCATAACTCTTAAAAATTTTGAAGAAGTTCTGTTAGTCTAATCAGATTCTGTGAGAAACACGAGAAACACCAACATTTTCTGGTGAAAGTAAACTTAGATTGTGAAAATTCTGTTGCTGGGCACGCCAAAACAATCTTCGTGGGTATGAATTAGGGGGAAAATTCGTGCAATAATAGCAGAAAGTATAAATGTGTTGCATTGCCTGATAACATTTTAAACCTTTGGTAATGAAAATAGTCAAACAAAATTTTGATACGATATCGAACCGAAAACCAAATCTACTTTTGACGTGACCATTACAGTTTTCGGTTCAATTTTTGGTTCAATTTCGGTTCAAGACGTCCTCTGACTTTCGGTTTTCGGTCCGATTAAAATCCCCGCATAAAGGCCGCTTTACGTTTCGCAGTTCTGTTTGAAAACTATTCCTATAGGAAAGAGGAAGGAGAGGGGAGGGTGGTCTGCTTTTTTTCTTGCTCATTCATCTTTAGGGAGCCCTTTCATTTTAAAGATGCTTGCTGTATTATTCTGTTTGAAGTTTGCTGGAAAGGAGAGCATGGTTATATTTCATAAACAAGTCGAAAAGAGAGGGCCATCTCTCCAATTGACCTTAATTACTATCCCTCTTGCAAGAATGGAAGCAGCCTTCCTTTCTCCTTGACAGCCCTGAAATGTCTTAAGTTTTCTGATTAATTAGTATAGTTTTAACTTGCTGTGCAATTTTTATTTCAAATTTCTTGAATCGTCTTCCTGAAAACTAATTAAAATGACCCTTTTTTTTGTTTTTTTGCAGGTGAAAGAGCAAACTATGTCAACAGTCCTCATGTTATCGCAATGGTTGGGTTGCCCGCTAGGGGTAAAACGTATATTTCCAAAAAGCTGTCCAGGTACTTAAATTGGATTGGAATCAACACTAAAGGTATGGAACCATGTTTTTTATTATTTTATTCCCCCCTCCCCTCACATCCTCTTGTGCATTGAGAAAGGGGCGCGAGCGCTCCCTCCAGCCCAATTTCCAAATGAGCTCTCTCACAGAGTATCGAACCTTTTTGCCCCTATTTTATTACAATTTTTGCACTCTCGAAAATTTGATGGCTCTCTTCTGAAAATTAATACCTATAGAAAGATCAGGTTACAAAACATTAAGTAAACAGGGGTGCTGGCAAGAGGGGGCAGTTTTGCCCAGTGGCGTACGCAGGATTTCTCTTGGGAGGGGCTCGCACTGATAAGCGCTTGACCAAAAATTATTTCCCCTTCCCCTCCACCCCCAAAAATTGGAGGTCTGGGAGAGGGCTTGCCCCCCCCCCCCCCCCTACGTACGCCATTGGTTGTGCCCCTCTCCCCTGAAGTTAGATGATATCGAAGTAAGCGGCCAATTTTCCCACAAATGAGCTGAAAAGAAGCAAAAATTGAGGGATTGAGGCCGCCGTTGGACAGTTTTCTTCTGGCACTCATGACAGTAAATGAAATCATCTTTCTCAAAACACAGTGATTTCGAGTACTGACTTTTTTGAAAATTGTGTGATGAATAAGTTGATAGTTTACTATCATTAATATTAATTCTTTCCTGGCAGTGTTCAATTTAGGTGAATATAGAAGGCACGCAACGTCTGCGTACAAAAGCCATGAATTCTTCCGGCAGGACAACAAAGAAGCTATGGCTATCCGTACTCAATGCGCCATTGATGCGCTCCACGATGTCTGTTCATGGCTTGACCGAGGTGGTGAAGTTGCAGTGAGTAATTTTTCATCTTCCATTAATTTTTTGTTTTTCGTTTAAATTGAACGGAGGCTCTTTTGTCAAATCAGGGCTGGTTGTAAGTACTTTTTCGTATTAATTTTCTTCGGAAAAGGCAATTTTAATTAGATTTGATCAGTTCATTTTTCAGGGAAAAAAAAAGATTTTATAAAACTATCTAGTCGTTTCAAGAATGGCAGAAGAACTGATTATTCAATTTACTTGTTCATTTGTATTTTAACAAGCGTGACGGTTTGAGGTTCAATTAATCCACATCAAATTCTAGTGATTGCCATAATTGTCTGAAAGATTTTAGCAGCCAATATTCATCTTCCATGTAACATTACATTAATTTATGTTTCACTCATCAAATCCCTCCACTTTTATATGGGAAGGGCTTTTTCAAAGCCCCTCCCCCACTTTTGAGCCCCCAGACCCCTCATATTTCAATGTGTTGTTCATGGTTTCAATACTTTATTTTGGAAGTAAAAGAACCAACGAGCCTTAGCAATGGAGGGAATTTGTTGGATGTGATATTGAAAGGTATTTGATACACAAAGATAGCCATGATGGAAATCTCTCATGGATGTTTTCAGTGGCGTCGCGTGCCATCTGGCAACAATGCAACTGCTCCATTTAAACTCATTAAATATATCGAATTTTCCTAGTGCACTGTACACCCCTTGAATTCGATCTTTTACATGAGTTTTAATGTATAGAATACATAGTTGCCAAATTGCACGCGACGTCACTGGATGTTTTTCACTCAGGCTTGGTTTGTTTGCCTCATATTTTTGAACCTTTAAATTTTTGAAAAAAAACTGTGACATACATTAGAAATTGTTTATAAAGGAAAGTGCAAGTATTGTAGAGTGACTATCTGGACATAGAAATCGATATCACTGTTTCTTTGGGAAGGATTTGCACGACAAAGAAACAGACATACATGACAGAAAAAAAGCAACATTTTCTCACCTGGATAGTTGTATTAGAATCCTGTGTCCAGCTAGCCACTCTAATTAAACGCTTGCTTTTTCGTTTAAAACCAATTTCCATTGGATTAATTACAATTTCTGATTTAAGGTTAAAAAAGTGAGGCAAACAAACCAGATTCAGATCGCCTATGCTGTCACACTATGAAATAGGACTTATAACATGCATCAGCCTCTCTATCGCTATAGCTCGTCGAAAAGAGTATTGAATATAGTGAAAGTGGATGATTCGAATGAGTGACTTTGTTGAGTGCCTTCAATTGATAATGTAGGCAAAATCATACACTGTAGAGTAGGAATATATTTATCTGCTTGCTTGATTTGAATGAGCGTGCGGTAAGGAGACTTGTAACTGAAAGTGTTCGATGGAGAGTCTTGTATGACAATTGCGTCTTTTCATTTCAGGTGTTCGATGCCACAAACTCAACCTTGGACAGGAGGAGGATGATCCATGAAATCGTAGTGGAGAAAATGGGATTTAAATTATTTTTTGTCGAGTCAGTTTGTGATGATCCCAAAATTGTTGAACAAAATATAATGGTAAAATAAATTAATAACTAATTTTTATTTCATTTATTCATATCTTTCATCAGCTCAGAATAATGCTGTCAGAGAGTGAACTCCTGTCAGAGTCAGCTGATGATACATCTCAATTTTCATGGTAGTGTATACATGCATACTACCTAGCAAAGCTGCCGTTTTGCATATAATTGATCGCGTTTTTCAATTCACCAATGATTTCACTGGTTGAGAAAAGATAACTCAGTTCAGTTCAGTTTCTGACCGTAATACATGAAAATCCTCGCATCTGTAATCTTTTGTAAACTGGTGGAGTCGTCGATGACTTTAAAAAACTCGCGGATATTTTAATAATAAAACAGCGATTCTACCGATTAAGCAAAGATTACAGATTTGAGTATTTTCATGCAGTACAGTCATATGCTGAACTGAACTATGTAATCTTTTCTTATCAGGTGGAATCATGGTTGAAAAGACTAATGCCATTAATTATACTCAAAACGGCAGCTCTGCTACCTAGGTGGTCCCTCTGAACTTGAGCTAAGTTTTCTCCGTAAGGAGTCAGCTTAAGACTTTTTTAAAAGTCCTACTGTCATTTTTAGTCCATTTGTCTTCTGCAAAACCTTGCAAGAGCTCTCTTAAATGAAAAATTAGCAAAAAAGCTTTTCTATAATTTCTTTTGAGTTGTACTATGACTTTCAAAAGAAAGGACCCTGGTCGAAATTCTTACTCCTTCAAATATCGGTAAGCTTTAGTAAATTTTTTTAAGGTAATTTTGACTTTCAAGTGTTCAAGGACTAAGCAGAATGCCCATTTTAGAGTACGTCTTGAAAAATCGTGAATATGATTAAAAACAACGAAAAAATTTAACAATGAGAATTTTGACCAGAATACTTTCTTTTGAAAGTCATAGTACGAATAGAAAAGTTGCAAAATAGTTCAACATGGCTAGTAACTTGTCATGTATTCTGCTTAGTGTTTGATTATTATTATTAGTTATTAACAAGATGAATCCGTTCCATCCTGTTCCAATTGTGTTTCATGCATGAAAAAATTAACCCTAGATGTTATTATTATTAACGAAACGAATATTCCTCTCTTGATTTTCAGGAAGTCAAAGTAAACAGTCCTGACTACAAAGAAATGAACACGGAAGCTGCGCTTAAAGACTTCTTACAAAGGATTGAGCATTATCAAGAAAAGTACGAAGCCCTGGATGAAGCTTTAGAATCTGATTTAAGTTTTATGAAAATTTATAACACTGGCGAAAAAGTTGTGGTTCATAAACATGAAGGACACATTCAAGCTCGGATTGTATACTATTTGATGAATATTCATATCGTCCCTCGTACAATTTATCTTAGCAGAGTAAGCTTAGTTTTTCAATTATTTATAGTTTTATCCAGAGACAAATAGAGACAGAGCACTAACTGGCTGCAGCAGAGGCATGCTGAATTCTCATTGATTTAACAAAACAACAGTCAACACCCTCTGATGTCGCAGGGTGTTGAATGGTGAGCACCCTCCTCTTCACTTCCCAGTCCATCCCCCTGGTGTTTTCCGAATGTCAACGTTCAACCTTTTGCGACATCAGAGGGGTTTTGACTCTTGTTTTGTTGAATCCGTGAGAATTCAGCGTGCCTCAAATCTGCCCTATGTATTTTAGCGGAAAGCTCTGTCTCTATTTGTCTTTTATTTTATCAATCAATTTCCATTAGTTTTAAACAATTGACTGTTTCTTGTAGTATGTTACCTGGAGAATTAATGGAGCAGGAGATGCATAATCAATGTGTCGTTTTTCAAAATCTGCCGTCTTCATGGATATCTTGAGCAGGGCAGGTATCTTAGGAGGGAATTTGGGTTTTCAAAATAGATTCCTTGTCAAAGTACAAAACATATGTCCCTAGTTACTTGATTCTATGACACTCTGAACTCTTTTGAGGGGAGTCGTCTTTCCCCATTCTTTCCATGTTAAACATGGTCATGTTGTAGTACACTTTTCTCAGGAATCATTGAAGATAATTAAAAAATATTTGTAGACAGTTTTAATCAGTTTGACGACAAGTTGTTATTCTAAGTTGTGCAAGATAAATTTACCGCAAATTTTTAAAATTTTGGTAAAAATGTTTTTAAACTTTATTTTTGTCAAAATTTTACAAATTCTCAAGCCATTTCTTTTGCAAAACTTTCATTTTCATGAAACCTCTCGTTTTGCTCCAATTAAATAGAAAAATCCAACCAAAAAGGTTTTTTGAATTGCTTTTATTTGTTCTTGAGAAAAGTGTACTTAAACATGATCGTGCTTTACAAGGTAAGGATTGAGACAGAAAACTCCCGTTGAATAGAAATTGCAAAATTGGTTTCTCTTGACCTTTCCGACTTTTTCAAAGACAACAGAGACCATGCACGATCCTTTTCGCCTTTAGTGTTGCTTAGTGGCAACTTTTTTTTCGGGGGTTGCAACAAAACAACGTCCAACGGCACCTATGTTGACTGTTGAGCGAAGTTGTTGGTGTCAGCAACCAATCAGAACGAAGCATCATTGTTTCGATCGTTGGTCAACGAGCAACTTAGGAGCTGTTGGATGGTGTTCTTCTTGTTATTTTGTTGAGTCCCCTAAAGTAAAGTCATCCACTGTGTGATCGGCTAGTGAGTTGTCTCCGTTGTCTCTGATTGATACCAGGTCACTGTACGTACTCCTCAATATTGATTCCATTCTCCAAATAGATTTCTTTTTAGTCAATTTTTTTTGTAATTCTTGGATGTTGTTTTTTTTTTTTTTTGTAGCACGGTGAAAGTGAACAAAATGTAACCGGCAGAATAGGAGGCGATTCCGAGCTGTCATGGCGAGGAAAACAA
Organism: Trialeurodes vaporariorum; assembly: GCA_011764245.1. NCBI lineage: Eukaryota > Metazoa > Arthropoda > Insecta > Hemiptera > Aleyrodidae > Trialeurodes > Trialeurodes vaporariorum. The sequence goes on from VMOF01000220.1 coordinate 53,882,343, forward strand.
TATGCCAATTCTTTAGCACAATATATTCAACAGCAAAGTATCTCTGGATTAAGGGTGTGGACTTCGTGGCTTCAGCGTACAATCCAGACTGTCGCTAATGTTGCAGCTCCGCAGGAAAGATGGAAAGCCTTGAATGAAATTGACGCTGTAAGTCGCCGTCTATAATCTCTTATATCTTATATCTTTGGGGGCTCAAGCAACCATTTTTTTGTAAAAGGGCTCAAAAAAAAAGGGAAAAATAATGGTTGGAACACCTGTATCCCCCCTTTTTTATCAGGGCTCAAGAAAAGTGAGGAGTAAAAAAATAAAAAAATAAATCATCACATTTTTTTAAGTCCACCCACTTTTGAACCCATGGACCGCTCATATTCAAGAGGTTAGAATAATCATAATGTGTAACTTGTCGAATTATGTACAATGGGGCTCTTGCAAACTTATGCTGTGAGCAAATAAATAGTACATTCTGATGTAAAAACCAGCAAAAATCACGAAAATCACACTGAGAAAGTTGAAAATTCAGCAATAAACCTACAATATGGCAAGATTGTAATGGCGGTTTGATGCGGGTATCATGGGAGATTCCTATCTAATATGCCACTTTCTCTTTGGAAACACAGAGGTATGTCTCAATTTAGATAGGAATCTTCCATGATACCTGCGTCGAACCGCCATTAAGCTCGATTCTGAGAGTGAATTTCATGATTTTTTGTGTACTCATCGTCATTTTGACAGGTTTTTATGCAAGAATAAACTCTTCAATCCCGTGTAGCAAAAGTTCGCAAGATCCCCATTTGGGCACCGATAAATTTATTTATTTGACCATGTGCTGATTAGTATCTGACGTGAAACTTTTTCAAACTGTTTAATGAATTTCATGAAGTTGAGATACCTAGGTAGATAATGAATTCTTGTTAAATGATGTATAATTTGGGCACAGATAAATTTATTTATATGACCATGTGCTGGATAGTATCTGATACAAGACTTCTTTTTTAGTGTGTTTTCCAGTATCTGATGGGAAATTATGTACTTTGGTTATCAAACCTTACTCTTCTGAACCATTTCTATGGTAATCCACAATCTTATTTCCCTGAAAAAATATTTCTGATCTTAAATAACCTAGAGAAAGCTGAGCCACAAGGAAAAAATGAGGAAACTGAGAAATTAAGAATAATATTAACTTAAAATATCAGACTTAGTTTATTTATATAAAAATTATTTAAGGTGATTCCAGGGTCAGATAGTTCCAATTGAGGACACCACGTCGCGCCGCTCAAAAAGTCAACAATTTTTTGATAAATGTGACGAATTCACGCTAAAAACACAAATTTGAGGAACGTCAGCACCTGCAAGCATACTTCAGGAAGATACCCTGAAAATATCAGGCCGAAACACTCAAAAATAAAGCTGGAAATTATGAAATTCGAAACTTCCCGTAAGCCGCAATGAGTGCGAGTGAGGCAGATAGACGTATCATCAGTCGCGCTCACTCTCACTGACTAAGCTGATGGCGAAACGAATTTCATAATTTACTGCTTTAATTTTAAACCAACTTTGCTCATTTTGGGCTCAAAAAATCCATAAAAAAAATTTGCAGGTGCTGACGTTGTTGGATTTTGCGTTTTTTCTATGGTTTCAGTTTAAAACGCCAAAAACACGACTTTTCCGAAAAGCGACTAGTGGCCGCTATCCATCGGATTGAAATCTAGAAAATTTTCGCCTGGAATCACCTTAATCAAATGGTTGCGCTCTGGTGGCAGAAATCTGCACTACGCTGAAGAAGGGGTCTTGAGGACCAGTTTTATTGTTTAAAGCTTACTTTCTTTTTCCTCATAGGGTATCTGTGAAGAAATGACTTATGAAGAAATTGCAGTCAAGTACCCTGAGGACTTTGCTGCTAGGGACCAAGCAAAATTTACCTACCGATATCCACGCGGAGAATCCTATGAGGATCTTGTTGCCAGGTTAGAGCCTGTAATAATGGAATTAGAACGTCAAGGAAATGTTCTAGTTGTTAGTCATCAGGCTGTCCTTCGATGCCTTCTTGCCTATTTCCTCGATAAATCTGCTGGTAAGCATGAATATCATGAAAACTTTTAACTTTTAATTATTGGAATTTTATCGGTATAGTCATAAGATGTGTCAGGCCTGCAAAATCTTCCACAATCTCTGTATTTTTCTGCAATCCCAAAATTTTTTTGCCACACGAACTCAGTTTTGCCACACTTTTTGCAAAAAGGTTACCACAAAACTTTTAATTTTTGTCATACTTTGCCACATTTTTAATTTTTGCCACAATTTGCCACAAAATTTCCTATTTCGCCACACTGATCACGCGATCCGAGATTGCCGGATAGGGAATATTCTGGAGGCCTGAGATGTGTTTAGTGGTAATCAGTATCAGGAGTGCATAATGTGCCCGATCTAGCGATCCGCGGATCGCGTGAAAGTGAGGAAATTTGTCCAATTTTTTTTTTTTTTTTTAAAATAATCGCATTATGGATTTCCCAGGAAAATTGTGTAAAAACTGGGAAAATATCGGTCATTTTGTGAACATACGGTGTTGAAATGTTAAAATAACCAAGAAAAAAGTCATCACTATCAAATTTTTATGAGGAAATTTTTTAAAATCCTGTGAGGAAATAAGTCATGGATCGCGTGAAACTTCCAAAGTTTTGGAACATTTTGCACCCCTGATTAGTATCTTGGTATCAGCCAATGGGTCTCACCAAACCCGGTACATAAAAATGTGTTTTTTATCAACTGAGAAAAAAAAGGGGAAAAAACCATTGTCTGAAATATACACAGAATAAAACTATTATAATATGTACTGTGTTTTAAGTTATGAAAGATGAAAGTAAAAGATCCAACATCCCAATGTGTTATTACAGTATATTAAATTAGTAAAGTACGATGAACGTTACACACATTGAAAAACATAAATCTCTGATCGGCTGAATTCAGACTGACCATTCGAGAATGGAAATTGACTATAAAGAAAATTCAGCAATGAAATAAGATCTATGCTCGTATTAATCGTAAGTATGAACAGGTGATACAATAACTAACAGGCGGGAGTTGACCTTTTATAAGATTCTTTAACCCTGTTTTCTTACGTCAATGAACCGGTCAGAATTTTACAGTATTTTTTTTCTTTTGTTCCAGATGAGCTGCCTTATCTCCATGTACCATTGCATACAATTATCAAATTAACCCCAGTTGCTTACGGATGCAAAATGGAACACGTTAAATTCCAGGTTGATGCAGTGGACACTCATCGGCCCAAACCGAAGGTAAGGTTTTCATCAATCTGGATTCCTCACTTATTTTAACCAATCATGCCATTTATTTCAGTCCTAATGAATCTGTTTTCAGGGTCAGGAATTTTCCAAGCTCATAGCCTACGAAACTCTAGCATAATGAACCAAGCTGTTTGGACGGCTGGACTTTACTATGACTACTAAAACCTTTCCCTCTGGGAATTATATATATAATATATTATAAGTCTGACCCTTACAACAACGCACAACTGTTTCAGCAAATACTTGTGTTATATCGTCTTACTCCGGAAAATAAAAATGTATGGGGAGGAATGTTTTAAGGTAGGAGAAAAGTGAACCTGAAATTCTTTCGCTAGTTCAAACTGGACAGGAATGGGTTGTACCAATATCCAATATCCATTGATTTCTTTTATCCTGAAAAACTGGCCTGAAATGATCTTAAACTCTTGAATTTAGTTGCCTGAATCTTATTGATAGTTTAGCATTCAGAGCTTTTCATCACTGCATGATTTTTTTCACAATGGAGATTAGTCGGACATTTATCAATTGTTCCCTGATGTCCCCCCAAATACTGCCTCAACCCCTCAAATACGGCCTCTGCTCATTTTCACCCCCTCCTACTGCTAGAAACTTAAATTACGCAGTGTCGATTGCGACAGAGCCTCGCTCAAAGCTGCAGGTATTCATGTTTTGAAAAATAAGGTGTCATGGAGAAGCAGAGCTGCGAATTGGAACTAAGAACTGGGAAAACTGTTATGTTTCACCGGGGTTGGAACTGGATCCAAAATTCTGATGTGAGCTGGATATGGAACCAGAACTGGAACCGAGCTGGAGTGACGTGGAACGGAAACAGCAACACGGTTCCAAATTGATTCCTCATCGCAGCTGACAAATATCGCAACTTTCGCTCTTCTCGAAATTGCTAACACCCCCCCCCCCCCCCCCCCCCCCCCGATTCAAACAGCCAGACAGAATTCTCTTGCTGAGAGTCCTTCGAAAATTGATGAATTCCATTCATTGGTCGCTGCTAAAATGTCTTCCTAAGCAAACCTTTAATTACGCACTCCGTTCAATACTCCAATCCGTTTTGCTTTCAAATTTATTCCCATTCACTGTTGTTACTTCTCATTTTTATTAAAATACAATCTAAAATAGAACCTGATCTGAACTGAATTTTTGGAATCAGCTGGAACTGGTATTGAATAGAAATCGAAGCCACAACCAGAATTGGAATCGATTCCAAAAATCAATTTCAGTTCGTTGCCCTGTGGAGAAGGAGTTTTTTGCTGATTATCGCCCTAGTTTCTCCTAGCTCTTGCTCTGAAAAGTGAAGCCAAGAATCTAATAAATGAGGAAGTGGAAGAATGTGGTCCAATTTTTCTCCTGATGAAAGTGGGACAGAGAACTGTGCACAAATCATGGATAGTCATTTTAGTCTCCAATTTTCCAATTTTATAAAATGGTTTTTTGATTGAAGTCGATGAACTTTTTTTTTTTTTACCCAAACACATTGATAGTCTTGGGAAGTAAATTAATTTAATTACCTGGATTTTGTCAGAAAATTATGCCTTCGTACACGCTCAAATGGATTTTATCAAACTGCAGAATTGCCAACCTGACATTTCTAAAATTCAAGCATAATCTTGACCAAAACTCCTCCACAAACGGGTTTATTGGTTTTGTTGACTGTTGATTGTTGAACAGATGACACACCATCCATCGTCTAATAACTCTGCTGTTTGACGGACCGTCAAATTTCACAGTTGTTTGACAAATGGATTGTCAAACAAACATGCAACGACTGACTCACATGTCGTTTTTGGTGGATTTTGGCTCACCGATGCCATTTTGACGATTCCTAGTTTGAGTATGTACGAAGGCATCTATAAAAATTACAACAGCAAAATCTCAAAACTTTTCCTTTAATTTAAGATGGTTCCGCTCCACTTTGTTGTGAGATTTTAATCTGCTAGATAGCGCCACCAGTCTCTATCACAGTCGCGTGTTTTAATTAGTGAAGCACACCCAGACTATGTAGGAAAAGTTTTATAAAAAATGTTAGCTTCACAGGTTCACTTGGAATAGGCTGTGATTATTGCATGCTAGGATGTAATGTGGTCTAAAACTTTAAAACTTCATCTTTTAACTTAATTTTTAATTTTTATCTATTCCTTGAAATTTCAATTTTTTTAAATTTAGATTTGTAACTTTCTTTATAAAAACTACCAGAAATATCCACCGAAAAATCTGCTTAGCGGATAAAACTTAAATTTCTGTGCAAAAGTGACTAATGAATTTTTAGAATTCCTCTCCCTCCCCTGGAAGTTCTAGCTAGAAAATTTGCTTTTAGTTAGACCAATTTTCATAGTGCAAAACTCTAAACATGCTCTTTTATCAATTTGAGTGGATGATTACAAGTTCACTAAACTTATTATATTTTTTATTTTATTAAGATTACTCTATATTTAAGGGGAAATTACACTGAAAAAATGATACGGTCTTGGACACCGTAAATTCGGACTATATACGTTTACCAAGGCACTCTGGTTGTGACGCCTGTATTTTTCGGCGGTGCTACCCGTAATTACGGACTCCGTCACAGAAAGCCGCGGGCTTCAAAACCGGGAGTACCGGCAAACCTATATAGACGGTAATGTTTTTTCAGTGTATTTTGGTTTCTGATATGCTATCTCTGTCTATACTCTCTACATGGTAGCTCGTACAATTTGGCATCAGTGTTTTTTTTTCCATTTAAATAATTGTGAAGCAATCGATTCTCCAGGAGACCATCAGCTTCTTCAAGAATCGATTGTTATTTGTTATACCCAATTTTTAAAGGACAAATTGCATGGTTGCTAAATAGGGCTGTAGCCTATTTTTGTTATAGGCAATGTAAGGGTCAGTTCAGGTGTAAAAACCTCAAAATAACGATGCTAGCATTATAAACACACAAAATGCATTCTTAATTACTCAAAATGCTTTTGAAAGCCTGATCGTAATGTTGTTGTTGAGCACACAATTGAAGATTTCCAGATTTTTATACTGTCGTTCCATCAAGAAGTGGCTAATAGTAGACGACCGTGATGGGCAAAAATCATTTTTTGAATAAGTATGAATAATTAACAAAAATTATTTGCATTTATTCTCATGTTATTCCTATTTGTAAATCAAAGTTCGGCACTACCAGCCTATTCATCTGTCATAAGATGAATGACTCTTAGTGTTAAAACTTTTATCTACCAAAAGGAATAACCTAAGAATAATGCGAATAATTTTAGTTAATTATTCGTGGTTATTAAAAAAATGATTTTTGCCCATCACTGGTAGACGACTTTCCTTTGACACCGGTGTCACCAGATGTCACGGTACGTTTCAGTGGCGTTGCGTGCAATTTGGCAACGTAGAATTGAGTCCATTTAAACACTTTTAAAATGTTGAATGCGAAGGTGTTCATGGAACACCCCATAGTTCGATCCTTTTCACGGGTTAAAATGGACAAACTGTAAAGTTGCCAAATTGCATGCTACGCCACTGGTACCATTAATCAGCTGTTAATTACTCCTCTTGTGACTAGTTACTCTGTGAATCTACCTTCCTAGTGTAGAAAGAGAGATGAAATTAAGATGAGAATCTCCCGTTATTAGTGCCCAACACTGACATTATGATCGCCCATTTAACCCTTTAAAACTGGCATTATCACTAACCCTCCTCACAAAATCTTCATCTATCTCAATAAATAGAATAAACTTTTCTCTTTTAGTTTAATGTGCATAGTGATTTTTTTAAAAATACATTTAAAACCATGTTAATTTGGTGATACAAGTTTGCACTTTCAGGACACAAAGGGTTGAAAGCATTTTATGAGTTTAAGAGTTGATTTCGTAAGTTTTTAGTACTATCATTGTTAATTTTGGAGGTTTTTACATCTGAATGGATTGCTTGTTGCAAAAGTGTGCAACAGCCCCACTGCACTAATTGCCACTGACTTTCTCTCTTTTTCAGTGGCGTCGCGTGCCATCTGGCAACAATTCAACTGCTCCATTTAAACTCATTAAAAATATCGAATTTTCCTTGTGCACTGTGCACCCCCTGAATTCGATATTTTACATGAGTTTAAATGGATAGAATACATTGCTGCCTAATTGCACGCGACGCCACTGCTCTTTTTACTATGGTTAGATTTGAAAATTCTGCTTCTGTGTAATCCCTTTCTTAGCTTCAGTGATATGAGCGTGCATCTGGCAATGTTGTATTTTGTTTTGAAAATGATCAAACTATTGGGTGTGCAATAAACTCTCTGGAATTTGGCCTTTTGCTTGGGTTTAAATTGACAAAGTAGGAACTAGCTGCATTGCATGTTTCGCCACTGCTCAGCATTTCTCGTATGTCTGCAACTATTCAATGAATAATCAATCCGATTCCAATCATTTATGTTGAGCGTAAACATTTTTAATGCAAATGAAGATCAAAACAGTGAAGATGTGTAACAAAGGGATTTAAGATGATTCCAGGGTTGATTAGTTTGAACTGTGGACCACTGGCGCAACCAGGATCTCTTCCATCTCTCTCATATCCCATTTGAATGTATAAGTAGGAAAAGGACAGAAAGAGGGGGTTTTATCCCCTTGTCCATCCTTGTCTAACATACGTTTCTTAATGGAGGAAAGAGAGAGATGAAGAAACTCTCGGTGCGCTACTGCTGTGGACACCACGTCGCGCTGCTCCTAAACTCAACAGTTTCGGGTAAAATTTACGAATACGCTAAAAGCGCAAATTTGAGGAATATCAGCACCTATGAACATACCTCAGGAAGGTACCCTGAAAGTTTCAAGCTAAAAAACTCAAAAATAAAGCCAAAAATTTTGTAATACAAAAATTCCCATAAGCCTCAATGATTACGAGTGAGGCTGATAGACATATTATCACTTGCACTCACTGTCACTCACTAAGCTTATGGCGAAATGAATTTAATAATTCACTGCTTTTTTTAGGACTCAAAAAATCCATAGCAAATTTTGCAGTTGCTGACGTTTTTGGATTTTGTGTTATTCTTTGATTTCAATTTTAAATGTCAAAAGTACAACTTTTCCCAAAAACAACTAGTGGCACCATCCATTGGATTGAAATCAGAAAAGTTTTGCCTGGAATCACCTTAATATTTAATTTGACAGTATTTAAAGAGTAGTGCTCACCTGTCACTTGCCAATCACTAAGCGCTGAAGATACACTGTATTGGGCCCTTATTTCTTAGACCGTCTCAAACTCATCGTCCTGTCATTTTTGCTGCTTAAAACTGACAAGAAAAAAAAAGATTACTTTTAGTGCATCAAGCATATAAAATTATTTGTAAAAGACTATCTACTGGCCCACTCCATCCATTGTTCCAGAGAGTGTAAAATAAATTCCAACGAAACATCTTTGAGTTAGTCAGAGTAGTAATGAAGCAGAGAAGGACTATAATAAATTTCCAGTGTAAATTTCAAAATTTCTCAGTAAAAGTAGAGCTTGCTCTCAACACATTCGTTACAGCTTTCAACCTTTCTTCATCAAGATTTTGAGTATCATCTCATGTTCTCTTCACATTGTCTATCAAGTTTCAAATATCATCAATTTCTCCCAGAGGCAATATATAATAAAAACCACGCACTATCAATTTTATTCATGTTTGCGCGCGGTGGCAACTTTTCTTTTTTTGGGGTCTCAACAGAATACCGCAAACACGGTCCATACGTCGACTAGTGAGCAAAGTTGTTGAGGTGTTTATTTGCCTAGTGAAACCCAAGCACCGAAATCGCATCAGTCAACGTATGGACCAAGTCAGATGGTGCACCCTTTATTAATTCCCGTTGATTTCCAAAAAATAAGTCAGCCACCGCGCGCATGGCTAGTGTGTGGTCTCAATTATATACTATCTCAGATCCACTCATCAATATCCAGGGTCTCTATTAAAGGTTCATTCTTTTTTTGCATTCTTGCAAGGTGTTATCTCACTTTTCAACAAAAAGCACGGCACGGCATAATCAAGCAAATCATCTACCGCTGGTACTTTCACAAATATTGGTGCAGGGTACATGAATTTTTCCTTGGGGTGTTTGTACACTATACCAATCCACCACCTTTCCTTCTTCCTTTGTTATCGTCGTCATTGTTACAGAAAAAGTTTTGCCCCTCAAAAGTTAAGAATAATATAAATGATTTACCTTGAATTATTCAAAGACACTCTCGATTTGAATAGCCAGCTGCGACCAAAGACGGGAAATTCTGCTAAGTTTTATGTGACAGTAAGGAAATGTTTTGTAAGAGGGCGTCAGACAGCAGCTAAAATCAATTCGGGTTCGGTTGGTGGTTCACAATTTTTGTAAAACTTTGACTGTCATTCGGTTTTGGGCTCACACGCTATTTATGTTCACTCCAAATCGGTTCACATTCTCAAGAACTGGTTAGGAGTTGTTTCAACATTTTTTAAAATGATTTAATCTTAAAATTTATTCTTTATGCGCGGGTAGTCGGCGAGGGTGTGATACACCAATTGTGTAAAATGAAAGTGCTGAAACTTTCAGTGCTTATTCCTTTTTACTCTCTGTCAAAACTGTATTTTTAGGTAAATGGTGTGCGATTCGATTCATCGTTCAGAAAATTGGGGGTTAGGAGCGGTTTGCGGTTCTATTTGGTGGGATGCCCATTTCTGTGTACATTGAGTTATGTAAATAGACAGCTACTCCGGTCAATTCAAAGTAAATTATCCAAACGTTATCCGTATTCATTTGCTGCTCAACGCAAATTTTGAGTGATACTTATATAAACTGATGGATCCCGAAGAAAAATAGCCTCATATTTTGTGGGTTTTGGTAGCGGCTCTGTACATCTTGTGTCTTGTACTTACGGACCCCTTTTCAACCAGGCATCAGTTAGTGTTGCTGATAACCACCCTGAAAAACGTGTTTTTTTTTTCTAGTGTTTTTCCTATCCTATCCCCTCTAAAACGTAAACAAATGATGAATTGAAAGCAACTAATGTTGAATTACATGGATTGAGAAACGGAGATGAATGCCGGGGCTACGGCCAAATAGTCCTAGGATTTTTGCGTTAAAGAACATGTCCTGTTGCTGCTTTTTCTTTTACTTTGCATCAAAGATGTCTTATTTTTTTTTGTATTTTTACCGATGCACGGACTATTGAAGAAAAGCTTGCGAACCACAGTTTGAGGACCACTGGGCTAGGCATACTGAAAATTGCTCTTTCATTTTTAGAGTAGAAAGACCGTTTTGACAGTTCAATCAAAATTTGGTTTCTAAAATTGATTGAACCAAATCGTAGAGTTCTGATTTAAAAGATTGTTAAACGTAGATATTTTTACTGCTGATGCCACCTCAAGTTAAATGAAGAGTTATAGCTTATCTACTTGTCTGCTCATTTTGAGGCTCAATTCAGTTTTATCCGTTGAAATAAATTGATTAAAAATTTTATAAATTTATTATATTTTATTAAAAGTGAATGTTGATCCTATCAAGCTTTTTTTCTCTTTTTAAATCAGTTGACTGCAGAATGGCGTGACCCATGTTCCTGCCAATTTACATTTAAAATTTACTCGAGATGAACACCCCAGTAACTGGCATCCCTAAAATTTGCGCTAGTACCCGGCACCCATTTTTTACAATGTGAAAAGTATTAGTTTGGTGGCAATACTGGTGTTTCGTGTGGTTTTTTTTTTCTGAGACCTCAAGTGTGAAACATTAAAAAAAAATAAGCAAACACCAAAATTGCCTCTAAACTAATAATTTTCACATCGTGAAAAATAGGTGCCGGGTGCAAGTTTTAGGGGTGCCGGCCTCTGGGGTGTTTACCTTACAGTTTTACATTCCGATTGACCGTCTCAAAGTGAGCAAACCTGTACATATAGTCTTTAAATCTTGAATTTGAATCGTCAGTTTTGAGCATGGGCGTAGCTGCAATTGGGCCAGAGGAAGGGGGAGGGGGTCATTGCCCCTCAAAAAATCCAATGTTTAAAAAAAAATACAGAAATAATTTAAAAAAAAAAAAAAAAACAAATGTAAAACAAATCAAATAAAAGACACAGTAAAAGCATTATTTCATTCTCTTCAATGTATTATTATTTGAATGTACTAAGACTTTCAAAAGAATCTTCCCTATCACGGCGAGAGGGGAAATTTTCTTACCCTCTCCAATGCGCAAGAAAGACGACAGAGGTGATGTGCGAACCAGTTTCAGTGATGGCCCGTCCTCTTTACAGGTCGGGCGTGCGTTCTTGGGTAACCTGCGCTCATTTTTGATACCTGGTTTTCCGGGTGCGAACTCACTTTGAGATAAGACAATTCATTCATGGTTTTTACTATTTACTACTACTACGATCTGTATTGGTCCTAAATGTGTCGCCGTTGGCCCGTTGGGAGATAAAGCAATCACTTCGTGCTAGTCCATTTGTTTGTATCCGATTCGGTGCTAGAGCTCCTTTAACGGCGGGCTTTTCAAAAGCTGAGAGTGCGCGGCAAGGAGTCTCTTTTGCGTTGAAGGTGGGGGCGGGGGCGGGCAGTCGCGCACTGAAGGATTTTGATGACCAGAAGACCTAAAAAGCCCCCCCCCCCCTTTTAACTACGCTTTTTTTCTACGCCCACTCATTTTCTTTTAATTTGCTTCTTTTATTACAAGAAAATTATGATAATAATAATAATAATAATAATAGAAACAATGAAATAATAATGAAAACTTGTGATACCTCTATGACATGATAAAAGCACGTCAACCGAAAACTAAACGCATAGTAGTAAAACGTTTTTTTAAAGAACGAAGCCCCCCCCCCCACAGTGGCTTTTAAAACTTCGAATATACGAGGGTCGTCTCTAAAGTAAGTATGAACGGTTTTTTTTTTTTTTTTTTTTTTTTTTTAACTATTGACGTTAGAGGAAATCTGAGAAAAGTGTTAGATGCGCGGATGCGCCGTATCGTCAGCTTTTGACCCCCCCCCCCCCTATTTTGGATTTTCAATATTTTTAAAATGAAACAAATGGCGGCGATTTTACAGTGACCACCTCCCATCGCAGAGGACCACAAATTTTACGCAATCAAAGGTATCGTTTTTCAGTAATGGGAAATGAATATTGTTTAAGAGAAAAAAGTGGAGGTTAAAAAAATGTCAGAAACTATTAAAATAGCATCTAACTTTACTTTTTGATGTAGTCTCCACTCCTGCTATCCTTATACATTTTTAATACCTTTTGCAACAGTTTCCTTATCCTATCAGAAAAAGGCTGTTTATCCTGATTAAGGATCCAAATATTGACGTTCTTTCTAATGAAATAAGAAAACTTTGCCAAAGGTATCAAAAATGTCAATACAAAGCGGGAAACTTTGTCGGAAAGTAAAGTTAGATGCCATTTTATTAGTTCTGACATTTTTTCACCTCCACTTTGTTCTCTTAAACAACATTCATTTTCCATGTCTGAAAAACGATACCTTTGATTGAGTAAAAATTTAAGCCCTTTGTGGTGGTCGCGGTAAAATGTTGTTCAATTTTAAGGGTACTAAAAATCCAAAAGATTCTTTTAAAGCTGCGGATCCGGCGCGTCTAACTTTTTTTTCAGATTTTCTCTAACGTCAATAGTTTTTTGTAAAAAAAAAAAAAAAAAAAAAAAAAAAAAATACTTAATTTTTGAGACGACCCTCGTATCAATGATTTGAAATGAAAGCTTGAGCCGCCACTATCTCGACATGTCAACTGGAAACTAAAAAATGAGTACCAAATAAGGTTTTTGAACCCCGAAGTCCGGGAGCAACCCGTCAATCTTTTTCGAGATTTTTTGGGGGGAAAAAAAAAACGATTTCTAAAGGGCGCGAGGTGAGGCCAGAGCTAGTATAACTTTACGCTGAGAAGGCTGATACGCGAGTTCCGAGTTCCGACCTCTTTTTTTCCTATATGCACCCTGAAAAATCACAGTGCCTATTTTTCGGATCCGATTATCACGCTAAAGGGGCCCCCAAGGAAAGTGGGACCGATAAAAGTCCTGTTTGAGGGGGCGCCCACGCCTCCTAACGCCGTAACTGACATAAAAACAGTCTGAACGATGGCCGTAAAAGGTCGTTTAACGAACTCGACTCATTCTAAAATGTTCACGGTCAGTAACCGTTAGCTTACGTTTCCGACTAATCTAAACCAAATTGCGATACATCGCTTCATTTTCAAGAGGCGCGATGTAGAGTCAGTCCGACTCTTTTTGACCGGTGCATATTCAGAAATCCGCAAAATTCGTCTCGTTAACAGTAGAATGTGGCAGCGCCTCATAAGGGCTATGCCTCCCAACATTTCCAGGAAGTCCGGGCTGGTAGATAAACATTTGTCTTCTTGTTCTTTGAACAAACTTTGAATTATAGATTTTGGTGAAAGAATTACGAATCTTATGCGGCAGAAAAATACCGTGGTATATATGCCCTTGTAAACACTGCAATAAACACTAAGAAATTAAAGGAGTCCTCAAATTGTCTAAAAGTGGATTTTAACAAGCATCGAACCAAAGTATCTTGTCCGGGGGGGGGGGACATTTTAGCGTAACTCTGACAAAAAATGTCCGACCGCGGCCACAAAAGGTTCCATAAGGTCTCTTAATTAACTCTCGAATGAATCCAAAATTTTTCGTGGTAAGCGCCAAAAAACTTACGCTTTTAACTAGTTTAAACTAAATTACGATCCATCAATTCATTTTCAACTCATCGATTTTTCAAAGACGCGATGTATGCAGGGTTGGGTCGAATCTTTATGACCGCTGATTACACAAAAATCCGCGAATTTCTTAGCTTTAATCCCTGTCATGTGCCCCATAAAATTGACTTAGCCCTTTTCCGAGTCCTCATCAAATCTCAAAAGGGCCCTAAGGAGCATCAAACCAAAACATTTTGTCCAATGATGGGGGGAGGGCAAGTGAGAGTGACCTCCTTTTCAGCATGCGTAAGTATGAGAAAAAATTAAAACTGCAGCGGGGAGAGGGCCCCGTTAGGTCTCATTATAAACTCAAATGAATCCAAAATTTCCCCGGAAAGCACTGGAAAGCTAACGCTTCTCACTAGTCCAACCCCTATTGCGAAACATTTACTCGTTTTCGAAGTATCTATGTTTCTATGGCGCGATGGGGGGTCAATTGAATCTATTTGACCGACATTATGCTAAAACCCTTAAAATTCGTCGCTTTCAGACCAGTCACGTGTCCTTTAAAATCGGGTGAGCACTTTTGTGAGTCATCATAATGCCTCCACTAGCGGATCCAAGAAATTGTGCTTCTCTCTCTTTCCCCATTTAGATGCATGAGTTAGAAAAGGACAAAAGAGGGGGCGAAAATCACGTAACTCCCCCTGATCTGTCCTTTTCTAACACACGCATTCTATAGGAAAAGAGAGAGAGAAGGATAGATTCCTGGAGCCCCCAATGAATATCTAAAAGGGGCCCTAAGGAGCCTCAAACCCAAAAAAAAAACTTGTTCCAGAAGGGAGAGCGCGACCACCATTCCATCGTAACTCTGACATTAAATGCCCGACTGCGGCCGCGAGAGGTTCCATATTCCATAAGGTCTCTTAATCAACTCGAATGAATCCGAAATTTTCGTGGCATGCCCCAAAAAACTTACATTTTTGAATAGTCCAAACTAAATTGCGATCCATCGATTCATTTTCGATGTATCGTTTTTCAAAGCCGTGATGAGGGGTCGGATCGAATCTTTTTGACAGCTTATTACACGAAAATCCGCGAATTTCTCATCTCTAAGACGAGTCATCTGCCCCATAAAATTGACTTACCCTTTTTTTCGAGTCCTCATAATGTCTTAAAAAGGCCCTAAGGAGCATAAAACCCAAAAATCTTGTTTATGAGAGGGGAAGGGAGGGAAGGTGACCCCCTTTTTCAGCGTGTAACTCAAAAAAAAAATTCAAACTCAGCGGGGAGATGTGGTCTTATTATGAACTCAAATGAATGCAAAAATTTTCCCAGTAAGCACCGAAAAGCTAACGCTTCTCACTAGTCGGACCCAAATTGCTCGTTTGCTAACCTCTTTTTCGAGTTATCGATGTTTCAAAGGCGAAATGAGAGGTCAGATTGAATCTTTTTGACCGCTGATTCTGAAAAAAACCCTTGGAATTCGTCGCTTTAAGACCAGTCATGACTATGTGTCCTTTAAAATCGAGCGAGCACTTTCGCGAGTCCTCATAATGTCTAAAAGGGGCCCTAAGGAGCATCGAAAAAAAAAATTGCTCCGGGGGGGGGGGCGATCACCATTCCATCGTAATTCTGACAATAAATGTCCGACTGCGGCCGCGAGAGGTTCTGTAAGGTCTCTATTAACAAACTCGAATGAACCCCTGATTTGGCAGAGAATACCAGAAAACTTCCGCTTTTGACTAGTCTGAACTAAATTGCGATCCATCAATTTATTTTCGATGTATCGATTTTTCAAAGCCGTGATGAGGGGTCGGATCGATTTTTTTGACCGCTGATTACACAAAAATCCGCGAATTGCTTAGCTTTAAGGCCAGTCATGTGCCTCATAAAATTGCCTGAGCTCTTTCCCGAGTCCTCATAATGACTCAAAAGGGCCCTAAGGAGCATCGAGTAAAAAAATCTTGTCTATGGGGGGGGGGGGGGCGTAATCCGATTCCCAGGTTAACTCTGAAAAAAAATGTCTAACTGCGCACCGCGAGATATGTCAAGTAAGGCCTCTTAAAAAACTCGAATAAACCCAAAGGGTTTTTTACGGCAAATGCCGCAAAACTTACACTTCCTCCTAGTTGAAACCAAATTGCGAAACATCCATTTATTTTCGAGCTATCGATTTCTCAATGGCGCGACGAGGGGTCATAATCGATTTTTTCGACCGCGGATTACACAAAAATCGGCGAATTTCCTAGTTTTAAGATCTGTCATGCCCCCCCAAAAAATTGACCAAGCACTTTTTAGAGTCCTCCTAATGTGTCTCAAAAAGGCTCAAATAAGCATTGAATCAAAGAATCTCGTCTGGGGGGGGGGGGGGGGGGGGGGGAATGACCACCATTCCATCGTATAACTCTGAAAATAAAGGTCCGATTGCGGCCCCCGTGAGGTTCCGTATAAGGTTTTTTTTAAAAAACTCGAATGAACCCCAGATTTCGACGGCAAGTCCCAGAAAGCTTCCGCTTTTGACTAGTCCAAACTTAATTGCCGTTCATCAATTCATCCCCGAGGTATCGATTTTTCAGAAGCGCGATGAGGGGTCATATTGAATATTTTTGATTACCGCTGATTACTCAAAAAACCCCTAATTTCTTAGCTTTAAGTCAAGTCATGTGCCCTAAAAATTGACTGAGCACTTTTTCGAGTCCTCATAGTGTCTTGAAAGGGGGCCCAAGGAACATTGAACCAAAAAAACGTATCCACGGAGAGGGGGGTCGCAACCCGATTTTCAGCTTAAATCTGATTCTCTGAAAACAATTTCCAACTGCGCAGCCCGAGATGGTCATAAAAAACTCAAATAAATCCAAGGTTTTTGCGGCAAGCCCCGAAAGTTGGCGGTTTTGATCGAAAGTAAATAATGATCCATCAACCATTTTGAGGTATTGATGTATCAAAGACGCGATGAGGAGGTCAGATCAAATATTTTTGACCGTGATTACTTGAAAATTCACGAATTTCTTAGCTTCAAGACCAGTCATATGTGCCCTAAAAAATTTACAGAGCCCTTTTTTTGAATCCTCGTTATATCTGAAAGGGGCTCTAAGGAGCATCAAACCAAAAAATCTAGTCACGGGGGGGGGGGAGGGGAGGCGACCCCTTTTCCAGCGTGGCCCAAGTTTCTATAACTGCTGCCGCGAGTGGCCTCATAAGATCTCTAATTCAATTCGAATTGATCCGAATTTCTCAAGGGGAGGACCAATAAAACTATGAGAGGGTTTTCAGTTACAATAATATGGCCTGAGTGAAAGGTAAACCATTTGATCGTTTCAAACGAACCAAGAAATGGATGATGGGATCATCAAATGGGACTGAATTTGTAATTACTTTTTATATAAACTCGTTCGCCATATTTTTACTCCGATTTTTTAAAAACTGTCCGAACTTTGTCAGTTTTGCACTCGATTACCTAAATGGGATTAACTTGGTCTCAAATAATAGCTAATAAATTGACCTTTGAAATGAAACCAAGACCCAGAGACCAACCGACTGCCAATGAAGACTGATGTGGCCATGGGCGTAGCTAGACAATTTTTTCTGGGGGGCCCAAATTTGGAAACCCCAGTGGGGTAGGGGTCAAATTTTGCCAAACTTTGGGCCCAAATTTTGCCGCCCTAAGAAGTGATTTCAAGCTATCTTCACCTCGCAAATAAAAGAAAATAAACAAGGGAGCAAAAAGTAATTGCATGTTACTTTGCATAAACCGATATAATTTGAAAAATCTAACCTTAGCATTTTTTTTTTTGGTACTCACGAATTCAAAAAATAATAACATCGTAAAAAACGAAAAAATAGGGGGGGGGGGGGGGGGGGGGGGGGGGAAAAAAAGAACCTTCTTTGAACGGATTACCCTCTTGATGTTTTCCGTTTAATGTAAAAATAATTCTGCCTGTTGACAGAGTTTTTTTTTTCACTTTACATTTTACAATTTTTTTTTCAACATCAGATTTTTTAGGGGGGCCTGTCCTTTCCCCCCGGGCCCATAGTAGCTACGCCCATGGATGTGGCCATTAAAGGCCGACTTTTGACTTCTTAGAAGTAAAACGAATAACAAAAGTCGAGACATAGATAATCTCAAATTTTGCGGATAAATTTACTCAAAAATTTGGAAAGGGAAACCCCCCCCCCCTCCTTGTAAAAAAAATTTTTCTTAACATCTATGGAGCAATTTAAAAATGGTTCTCGCGTTTTGCAGAAAGAGAAGCAGACATTAATTTTAAAAATTTGCGTATTTTTCAGAGTCAACCACTTTTTTCTTTTTTTTTTTTTGTGCTCACTTGGCATTTTTGGATACAGCCCCCCCCCCCCCCCCTGTAGCTATGCACCCTCTTCTGTTTTCACCCTTTATCCCGTTTTTTTCCCCTTTTTTTTCCCTTTTTTCCCTCCTTTTCTTCCCTTTCTTTCTCCCCCCTCCCCCACGTATCCGTCAAATTTTTCCCGAAAGAATACTTTCCCGAACACAGAGTGAAAGTGAAGAAATCTCAAGACAATAATTTTTTCTTTCTTGGATAATTTTAAACCAGATCGAAAAAAAAAAACGAAAAAAAATGAAACATGATCGACTCAGCTTCGCAGATCATGAAAATCTGCTCGAGACATTTGTGATTGTGTGTCAAACTGAGGAGAAACACTCACACACACACACAACATATCACCAACGTTGTTTTTGGGCAACGACGAGAGCCCCAGGGCTCGGCCCTTGACTCGTATGACGTATCGAGATAACGAAACAGGTATTGCTCGCAGCAAGCACATAGCTAACTCGCACATACTCGATGGCTCCGCCCGCCCCCCTCCCAATCATTCGGCAGTAGAGAGAGTGAGACAATGTCTTTCTCTCTCTCTCTCCTCGAGCGTTAGAGTGGGGGTAAGAAAATTTCCCCTCTCGCCGTGATAGGGAAGATTCTTTTGAAAGTCTTAGTACAAGTAGAAAAAATAAAATTGTAAGATAGGTTTTTTTCTAATTTGATCGGTTTTTCTTTTTTATGGCAAAGGAGCATAAAATCATGCTTAGCAAGGTGGAGATAACCTAAAATCATATCTGAGAGCGGCCAAATTTGCAAAATTTTCTGGGCGACCCCCTTCCCCAAGCTGGGGGAATTACCCTAGTGGGGTTTCCGAATTTGGTCCCCTCCAGATAAATTTTCTAGCTACGCCCATGGTTTTGAGGCTATCGTTTTGCTTGCAATGAAAGCAGCGAAATATATTTTGATGTCACTTGGAATGAATCTACCGTGAAATAACACCTATCTCCAGAAGGTTAAAAAGATCTTGAATAGATTGCTGTGTTGTGAAGACTTGTGGTTTTTTTCTCTTTTTTTTCCCTCTGTCTCTGTTTGATTCTTGAGCTTTGAAATGTCCTTTTTTTTTCTCTTTGTGTAGGAGCAGGAACCAACGCAACACAGCATTGAGATAACAGCTTGTGAAAACTGAAAATTTTATTCATAAGTCCTTTTTGGTTTCTATTTCTCTCAGTATAAACAGGAGGATGGAGCCAGGCCATAGAATTGGTCGTAGAATAAACTTTTGGATGGAGAATTAAATCGTAGAGAGTACTTTTGCTTTTACTGATTTCTTAATTATTTTGCTCTTATTTCTCCTTCGTTTAATTTTTTTCATTTATTTATCTTAATTTTGAAAAGACAGTTTTTTAAAAAACAAATTGCCCCCTAGCATACCTATCCTGTATCATTCTTTCGTATTTTCAAAGACTGCGCCTATGCATTAAGACTGACCTAAATTTAAGTGGTTAAGGTGTTCACTCTATGTTTAATGACTTCCTAACACAATCTCCCCTTAAAAGTGTCTTATAATATTCAGGGTTGCCAGCAATCAAAGCTCAGTAACCAATACCCTAATTTTGTATAGAACAGACGGTCCTCACCGATTGATGACTGTTGAGAATCTAGCATTGAAACTCTATGCTTAAGTCCTCAACATCCATCAGTAGAGAAGACTGTCAGTCCCGCACAAAATTTGGGCCCAGGGATTTAATATTTCAGAAAAGAGAATGCTCGTTTTCTGAGAAGGGAGCGGGAGCATAGCTGTGACAATTGTTTTGTAACTAACTTTGCTAAAAAATTTGAAAATGTGAGAAAAGCAAGATTCGAGTGAAGTTCCTCCCTTTGAGTCCATTTTTGAGTTCAGCAAAGCTGTCTGAAAAAATCAGGGAAAGTAAACTCAGGATTATTCGACGTATTTGAAAATGTCTTTCTTTTCTAAATTTCTGACGCATTTCTGGAAAAGGGCCCTAAACTTTACCTACTTCAAAATTGAGGCATTGGTAGTATAGCATCCAGATGATACTACTAGTCCTACTGTCAAATGAAACAAGAGAAGTTGCACTTTTTAGGAAAAACAAGGAAGAATGTAATTTTGAGAAATTGAAAGTTGTAGATTTTACAAAATTATGGTCAAATCTGTTTTTTACAAAATTATCATGTAATCTGATTTTAATGTTCCTCTTTATAAATGAGGTACTATTCTGAAAATGCCTTTTTACGCCATCTATGGAACAAAATTTGAGCTTAAGTTATTATCTTGTTAAAGTTGAGAACTACCAGATAGCGTTTTGCAACAAAAACTAGAAATTGGTGTTTTCAATGTATTCAGTCTTGCTCCCCCGAAAATTTTGTCCAGTAAAGTGAGAGCCCTTTTCACGAAATGAGTCATAATTTAAATGCTTACCTTGCTTATTTTTGAGACACAGAATCAAGTTTTTTTCTTCATTTTTTTAAAAATTTGAAATAACTCTGCATTGAAAAAATTTAAAAAGGAAACAAATTGTTGAGAAGAAGGAAAGTTGAAAGTTCTGAAAGTCTTAGGAACTGTGAGAGTGTTACAAGTTGCCAGCAATCCTGAATTCTGAACTCTTGAAAAGAAAAAAAACCTCTGAATCGCAAAACCTGCATGTCTTTACCTTAAATTAGACCAGTTCATTGCATCTAGTCTCTTCCATTCCTTATTTTCAAAGATCTTTAAAATTCAGACTTTTAAAATGTCAGTAGCTGGAGTTCTTTGATTTCCATGGAGTTTGCTGTAAAATAAGTGGATGTTAACATTCGGCTTTTTTGAAGCCATCAAGTCAGTACCCTCGAGAGAATGTAGTTGAAATTTCATGATGATTCATTGAAAATCAAGTGTGTTACTACTGAAAACCAGTAAATCAAGTTTTTAAGCACACTGATTGGATGGTAAATGATAGCTTAATTTTTTCCAACCCAGTTTTTCTAACAACTGCATGCATTTACCTTAAATTTGACCAGTGTGTCGCATCTAGTCTGTTCTATTCTCTGTTTTCAAAGATCTGTAAAATTCAGACGTTTAAAATGTCAGTTGCTGGAGTACTTTGATAACTGTGGAGTGCACTGTAAAATAAGTGGATGTTAACATTCAGCCTTTATGAAGCCATCAAGTCAGTACCCTCAATAGCATTACTCAGTTGAAAGTGTGTTATATTACTGAAAACCAGTTGATCAAGTTTTTAAGCACACTGATTGGATGGATGGTAAATGGTAGCTTAATTTTTTCCAAACCAGTTTTTCCGACAACTGCCTGTTTTACAGCGGGTTCCTCAATCCATCCCTCCTTTCAATAGCTCTCTAAAGTCCAGAATTTTATCTGTGATTTTCTGTATCAATTAAGTGCTCTAGAAGTTTTAGATCTTTAAAAATTAATTGAATTAAAAATATGATCTTACCCTCAGCCGAATTTGATGTTACTCTCCCAGCGAAGAAAGTCCTTTACACTTTGAGAGTTGCACCATCTCATGTTCTGCTTCTTCAAAATGAAGAAGAAGAAGAGGATCATGGAGCAGCCCTCAAGAGGCAAAATACAAATGGCGAATGGCACTATTTCAAATAGATTTGTTCCGAGTCAGAACAACAACGGTTGTTATTGTAAGAGACAATGAATGTTGAAATTTAAATGAAAGGTTGAATGTTGTTGTGAATGACATCTAAGCGGAAGGAAAATCAATTGTAAATACTGCGGTCCCGGTACTTTAAACAGGTACACGGAAAAAAAAGACTGGTAGAATTTATCATCTGCATAGCTGATTTTGGAGTCTGCTGTCGAATATGGTAAATTTGATCATCATATGGTAAATGCAATGTACCTTATGGTAAAATGTACCAACAGGTTATCTTAATTCACCAAAAGGTACGTTGCATTTACCATATGATGGTAAAAGCCACCATACTTGATAGCAGACTCCAAAATTAGCTATGCAGATGGTACATTCTACCGGTCTTTTTTTCTGTTTAAAATGAAGGAGTGCGTTAAGTAAACAGAACTTTCCGCCATTTGCTTGTTGCCTCTTGGGACTTCAATGTGAGCCTAAATCTGTGAGCCAATAGATTCCGAAATGGCGCCACTATTTTTTATAGGGACTCTAGGCTCTTCTAGAATTATGGAGAGCTTGGCAGAAAAATGCTTCAAGAAATTAAAATAAATTAACCTATGACTTCATAAGGTTTTATTTTCTGTGTGGTCAGTAACTTTTTATTTCCACCTCTTTTTGCTCTTTAGTCTTACTGTGTCCTTATTAGCATATTTTATCAGTCTATATTTGTGATGGAACTCAAGAAAAGGGACCTTTAAACTTTCCTGAAAATATTTTGAATTTACCGCTCTTTAGTGAGAAACTGTTGATTGGCAGTTTTGAATTTCTGTTATGATTCGATGCTGGGTGCACTGCCACACTTTTTTCGGTCAGTTTTAGTTAAAAAATTACTCTGGAGACAGCACTAGTGTTGGTTTAAAAAAATGCAGGAAAAAGGACCTATCTCAATCTTTTTTGCAGGTAAAATAAGGCTCCTCCTGGTTTCCATTAAATTAGCATTAGAAAGCATCTGAGATTAGCTTTTATGTAGGAGAAAGCTATGTGTGATCAGAATTATATTACAACCCGTAACAATGCAGCCACCATTTTTGTGACCATGCGTGCTACCACTCTTAAAGAATTTTTAGATGGCGAACACTGTTCAAGCTGAGACTGTAAAAAATTTCCAGCAAGAGTCTATGGTAGTTTGGCAGATCTCAGATGCTTTCCATCAACTATTGTTAATTATAGTAAAGCATACTATCGACGAATTAAAGATTGTCGCGAGCTACTCATAAGCTAAGTTTCGCCTTCAAGGTTCTGAAGCGGCCACTCTTCATACTCCTCACACCTTACACGCGAGAGGCCAGTACACGTGGGGCAGGAGAAGCTGTTGCAGATCAGTCCTACACTCACACCCATGATTAAAAATGTGTGGAAATCTCACGACAATCTTTAATTCGTCGATAGTACATTATGTCAACTTGTGAAGTGTGATGAAGTATAAAAAAGTTTTTAAAAAATATGAGTATAAATTGCTCTTTATATGAATCTTAATGGTGCTAAATCAGTCATAATAACTTATGATTGCGGAAGATAAGCTGTGATTTTTTTAACCTTTAAGGGTTATCTTTAAAATTATAGTCTGTTTTAGTTGAGCGATGCTCTCAGCATTGAATTCTTTTTATTTCTCTCTATTACACGCTCTAATAGCTTGATCAAACAGAGCAATTGTTGAGCCGAAATTTGCCACAAACAACAGGTGACAATTGTGCGTTGAAACCGAAATTATTCCATCGGGATTCCAAACAAAAGCTATTGTTCGACGATCTGTCAAGCAAACCTTCAAATGATTTCATCAACATCAATCCCATCATCAATAGTCCAAAAACATCGACTATCATCAAGTTCATTTTTGAATTCTGAACGTGTCATGTTGTCTTACCTGCCTGTTTGATCAAACTGTCTGAGCGTGTAATATGGCCTGCAAAAGAAAGTCCTCTCATCAAATTTGTTCTTGATCAATTTTGCCCATTATTTTCCAAAGAGTTTCTGATTTTTTTAGGTATACTTTCACGTGTATCCTGTTAAACTCTGAGATACCGGAAAACCGCAAAATTCTCTGAAATTAGTCGAGAGATTGTACGATGAAAATTTCTACGATGATACTTTCTTTCGCTGGTCATAGTACTAAGGTCTAATCTCTGTATTTTTGTAACTGAGCTATTACAGCGTATAAACTTCCAGGATGATTCTTTTCATCTCTGTTTTTCTGTTATGGTTATCGCCTAAAGATTGCGGAGAGATTGCTAGTAAAATAAAATAATCCACTGATCCTTTGTACCATTTAAAGGCAAATCCTAACTTTTAATGATGAAGGCAATTCTTGGCTTTTATTCATTCTCTACTTTTCTTCCTAACTAGAGAAATAATCATGCTTTTTTGCTGTTGAAAATTCAGCCCCCTCAAATAGAAAAAACTTTATTAGGTCAGATTTTCTCCCTCAGCCTTCAAAAAAAAAATATAACTAAGAAAATTTAAAAAAGAATTGATAATCGACTTAAAGCTTAACCGTCTTTCAGTGTAGTGCAGAATTTTTGTCATCTCTGAATCTGCCTTATCATTTTATTTTGCCTGTTAGAATTTACCATTTGAATTTTCTTAAGCTTTTAATTTTATCACAGCTCTTTTTTAACAAATTTGTTTTCCGTTCCACCATCTCCAAATGTCACTTTCAAAGATATACGTTTGTTGAAAAAATAACGGTGGTGCAAGTTTTATCAAGTATTGTCAGGTATTTATGAATTCAGGTATCGTAGTAAATTTATTTTCTCATTATTTATATACAGGACTTTACTATCAAAAAAATTATTTAAAGTCTGCACGACCAACCTGTTGATTTTTCTTTTTGTCCTTAACATTTTTTTGTGCTAAAAGACTGAATACTTTTTACATTTACTAAGCTTTCTGCATTTATCGATCTGTTTTTTTTTTTGTCAAAATAAGTACTTATTGAGAATTAGTACATACCTAGC
The DNA here is from genome assembly GCA_011764245.1 of Trialeurodes vaporariorum. NCBI lineage: Eukaryota > Metazoa > Arthropoda > Insecta > Hemiptera > Aleyrodidae > Trialeurodes > Trialeurodes vaporariorum. The sequence continues at coordinate 53,907,183 of VMOF01000220.1, forward strand.
TCTAGTCATTAGGCACAAATAAATGTTATTCAATGCTCACATTGAGCCGGAGGTGTGTATTTTCATTTGTAGTTTTTTTAATTTTATGATTCAGTCCGTCTGACCTGACAATCCCTTTACTACTTCGTGGTACCCTTGAGGCACATAATCTATTTCCGCTTTTTTGAACACTTGAAAGTTCAAATATCTTTTTTATCTATTATTTGTTTATTAGAGCTTTCAACAAAGTCGGAACGAGCACGGTTCCATGATGTTCAGATGGAGAAAACATATTTAACATTTTCACCTAGATTTTGCTTCCTATAATGGCCCATGTTAAATTCGGTATTTTGCAGGTCTCTCTGATGCAACAATTATTACCAGGAATTTTGTCACTATTTTTCCCTTTCTTGGTGAGGAATGAATAGGAGTTATTAAGAGAGTGAATTATCGACTGTACATTATAGAGAAAAGAGTTAAACACGTGTAAAGATATTTGAGGAAGAAGAATTGAGAAAAGAGTTGCACTTTTGGAAAGAGAATTGAGAGAGGAGAAAAAAAAAGAATAGTAGAGCTACGCAGATGTATAGAGAATGGGTCTGTTGCATATTTTTGCTACAGCGCTTTGAAGGTTTGATTCAGGGGGACAATCGCGTGAAAATCACTTTGAGAACATCAAAAAGTCTCAAAATACACTTCAGTAGATAGTTTGAGAGAAGTGAGTTGTTTGTTTACATTCTATCCAACAATATAAATTGCTGTCATCTGCCATCTTTTGGTGCTCGTGAAGCATGCATGCAGGGTTGATTCGCCCGTTTGTCCGCCATCTTAGGCTTTCCTTTAAATGTCTTTTGTGGGTTTTGAGTTGGTTTTGAGACTTTTTGATGCTCTCAAAGTGATTCTCATGCAATTTTACACCAATATCAACCCTTCATAATGCTGTAGCAAAAGTATGCAACAGACCCATTGAAGAACAGCTAGAGAGTGGAGTTATATCCTGATATTTTGTGAGATTTTACTTGAGGGAGTGAAAAAAAAAAAGACAAAAGACAAAAATCTAGAGCACTATACCTTCTTACATGCTCTTGGTGCTTCCTTCCCATTTTCGAGAGTGTCTAGCAGGTCGCCATATCTCCTTTCTTTCCTATCGTTTGTTTTGAGAATACTTTGACTGTCTTTTCTCCCTCTTTTTTATAACCGGTCCAGTTGTTTGCTTTGAAATACAAGCATAACTAATAAGGTTTGGGTGGCTAGACTTTCCTACTGCTACTTTTTACACAACATTTCTATTTTCTTTTAAGCGTTCCTTTAATTTCTATCAGGGTAAATATGTCCCCCTTCCCCCCAGTAGTGTTCTTATAATGAAACAAACATTTTAAGAGACCAAGTTCTAACAATCCCTTGGGGAAGACAATCCATTTTTCTGGACCCTAAGTTACAAATCCTTGCTCCTAAATAGTTGAGATTCCACCTAATGTTAAAGAACAAGGGACCTATAAATGTAAGGTACAGACGGTCCTGCCCCTAGATGATTGGTGAGCACCTGCGGTCATTTACAAGCACAGGTCAACGCTCACCATCCAACGTCTTTCGGGGACCGTCTGTACCGTACATTTATAGATCCAAGAACTGTCCGACCTAAACTTTTGTTGGGCACATTTAATCAAGTGCCTACATTTTTTAATAGCTTTTTAAGTCTTCAAGCGTTAAATTACATTCCTTGTACTTTGTTTCTGTAGACCAGAAAATAAGGGATTAAGTCGTGTCTTTGTGTTTCAACTTTTATCAGATCATATCCCATGGAATTTGATTTTTTTCACTTTGATTTGTAAATCGTTTTCTTGAAAATTTACGGAGGATCCTCAAATTGCACAAGAGATGTAAAATGTCAGGTTTGTAATTTAAAAAAAGAAAGAAAATATAGGTAAGAATCTTTAGAAGCCTTGTTTGATTAGGCTTCTTCTTTTAAAGGCACAAATGACTAATTTTTAGGCGCAATTTGAGCATGACTGTTGTCAAGTAAGAGTACTGTTTCAGCTTGTTATTTCAGTGAAAGCTAAACTAATTTACATTTTTGAACCTTTTTTTTGGGGCTAAAAAGTCAACATGTAACTAAGCACATCATAATTTGTCAGTACTCTCTCTGTTTGTTTTCCTTCTTTACAAAACATTAATCTTTGATGCCTCTTGTGTGAATTTTTTTTTTTTTATCAGAGTCTATATTAACAATTATACAATTATACATTTTTGAAATGGTCACTCCTAACATCTATTCAATTTTTTTTTTTTTTTTTTTTTTTTTTTTTTTTAGTAATTTGAAGCAAATGGTTTTATGGGTGCTAAAATCACAAATGAGATGCATTTAATTTTTTAATGTAATTTGCTGATCACAATTTTTTTTATAGATATATTTTCCTCCCTCTAATCTTAATGATGCAAGGGTTGAAAAATGTGATCTTTTCGCTGTTTCAAAATCATAAACGTTTATGATATTTTTATTTTTGTTTTGTTATTCTTATTGCTGTCTTTTGAGCTTATCCTATTTTTTTTCTGCCTTTTTTTATCTTCCTTTTTTTTATATTATTATGTATTTCAAATTTAATTTAATGTCCCCCTTGTGTCCAGGACACCATTAAAATTGGAAAAAGAACATAAAAATATTTAATTCTGCCCTACTCTCAAATGGAAACAGGAGGAAAAACCGCGGGCTTGTTTTTCACAAAAAGCTTGCGGCTATAAGTTGGGTTGTCAAATTTTTAATGAACTTTCCATCTAACAGAGTGTGTACTATAAGTCAATTACAGTATGAGACTAAAGTATATGTGCTCGGCCGCTTGCCGCGTGAGGGACCATATATTTTTGGCACATTCTTTCATTGACTGTTGGTACTTAAACCTCACAATGCCAATGCACTTTTCTGTAAATTGTCTTAAAATTCACATTTTTTTAGCCAATCTCTTTAGTTGAGTTGTTACGTTTTAGATTTTCTGTAATTGCTTTCCTAAGTGATTCAAGAAGTAAGTCTCAAGAACTGACCTGTGGATGAAAAAAAAAGTATTCACTTTGGTGTGGTCTGCAAAGTTTTCAGTAAAAGCTTATTTTACAGTGATGACTGTTTAAAACTGATTTTCTATTAGGTAAAATTTGTGGTGCTAAAGTGCCAAAACGCACGTGTAAATTGCGCACTTAGATGTATAAAATCAAGGAGAATTCTGTGTCAGAAACAGTTCCTAGCCTATCTCGTCTCCTTTGCATCTGAAATGTTTTTTTTTTTTTTTTTTTTTTTTTTTTAATCCATATTAATTTTCTGTACAGTGTATGATGCAATTTTTTTGTCCTCTTTTAAACCTCAATTTCTCAGGCATTTTCTTGAATTAGAGTAGGAGTTTTGGAAGCAGAAAAGTTACAAGTTAAGCATGTCAGTTTCCTAAGAAAAAATATCTGTACTTAAAGACCTTGTTTTTGTATTGAAGTTATCGAACCGAAAATTTCATGAATTTTTAAAAAAAATAAATCTAAACTTTGTTTTTTCTTTTGCTCTCTCAAACTTTATTTTCAACTGGTATTAGGTTACAATGTTCACTGAGTTAATCTTCAATCCTATTTTTGAAATATTTTTAGAGTTGCTATTATTATTGTAATCTCTTTCTTGCTCTTAAAGGAAAGAACAAACTACGTTCTTTTCGAGGAGTGTTCTAAAACTTGGTAGGTAGTTATAAGCTAGTTGTGTTTTTCTTTGCATTTTTCCTTTATTTCAAGTAGTGAAAAGGCATTTCTAGTTTCAGTATCTCTTTATATTTTCTATTTTTATTAATTACCACGAAGTGCTTTGATTTGTTTCATTGTTCATAGATCTTTTGTTTTTTCTATTTCAGAGCTGTTTAATCTTTGTTTTGCACTGTGAAAATTGATCTATTTTTCCCCTAAATAATTGAAAATTACAAATATTCAACAAATTTGACAAGTTTATTGATTTCTCTGGTTTTCTCTCGCCCTTACCAAGGAATCATCTACCTTAACCATATGTGTCGGTGCCGTAGCCTAATTTTTGTGTCACCAATGTACTTCCTTTCACTTAAATTTATCGTTTGCAGCAAACTCAAATGAAATAAAATCCATGATTAAAAAAAATCCTCTGCTATCCATGACACTTGTATTAAGTCAGTAACCGCTTTTTTCTAATTTTTATGAGTAGGAGTGGGAGAGTGGTGGGCACTTCAGTGGGGAATCTCAAGAGATTTTTCTCCCTCTAGGTTTTACTGGAGATGATTTTGTTGAAGCCTGGAACTCTTTCATGAATTTAAAACCATATTTAGAATGTTTCATTACCAATCATCTCTTGCTCATCCCACAATAAAAACAGGCAGATTCTTTTGATTTGTGAGGTCGCTTCCGCCTTTGATATTTCTTTGCTTTTGTTCATTTAGTGCGCCAATTTTGCATCATTATCAAGCCTGAGTCCATCTTTTTAAATAAGGACTAAATTAAATTATTTTAAGAAAATAATGATAGTGAAATCTTCTAATTTTTTTATTTTCATTTTAAGCGAGGCTAGCATGACAGTACCCAAGTAGCAGAGATTTTTAAAAATAGAGAATATTGCGCAAATATAGAAGAATACTATTTAGATATCCAGATTTAATTTAGTTTCTGAATGACATCGTCTTATTTTATTGTATTTTCTTCTTTTAACAAATATTTCTGGTACTTGGGTAATGCCAAAACTGTTTTCTAGATGCCTCATAGATTTAGTTCTGTTTTTTGAATGGCATTGTCATATTTTTTGCGATTTTCTTCTTTTCACAAATTTCTGGTACTTCGGTGATGCCAGAGCTGTTTTCTGGTTGTGATTTAGATTTAAATTAGTAATTTGAATGACACTGTCATATTTCATTGCAATTTTCTTTTTTTTACAAATATTTCTGGTATTTACTTGGGTAATGCGAGAACTGTTTGCCAGTGACAAGAAATCAGCTAAAAAGGTAACATAATGAAAATAATGCGACTTAAAAGATCAATTGAATCAGCCTGCTGATAGTGAATACAGAAGTTGAAGTGATCACAAATCATGATGTGTGTTCTAGGGAGGATCCAGTTTTTTGCATTCTCGATTATGTCGAAATTCTCAATACACTTCCGGTTTATCATTCGACAATGGTACATCTGTATGATTATAAGCATTAAATTTTACCCGTGAATCAGATTGATCTCTCCTTAAATTCCGATCCAAGCATCTTTTTGGTTTTACATAAAATGATCAGCATTTTTTTTTTTTTTTTTTTTTTTTTTTTGCTCGTGTTTCTTATAGGTATATTTTGAAATCATCGAAAACTTTAATCCTTCCGTAGTGGTCGTTAGAGTTGGCAGATGACAAATCGGCTTGTTTACTGGGCTGCGGGTGATTTTGTGTTTCTTTACACTGACATTGACGTGCAGAGACATAAACGAACCTGTTGAACAGAAAGCCGGGCGAGCTGTCATTGGCAATCTTTCATGAAACGAGCTTTACTGGATACCCTATCAAATGACATTTTCCTCTGAATGAAATCAATATTATGTTTGAAAAACTAATTAATTCCATTTCATGCAAGCAATTCATCGAAACTTATCTGAATCAACCATTTCCCATTTTCTCATTTTATCAAGTCAGTGAACGTTTGAAAGAATTGGTTAATTGTGTAATTATTTTGCTCCACTGATAAATTTTGTAAGTCCCAAGTTAGGTTGCATTTTTTTATTTTTTAGAATCTGCACCGATGCAATGACACGGAGCTGTATAAAACTGCACCAGAGTTCTATCACCTCACCTCAGGGTTCTATCTACCGCTACTAAAAAAACACCCAGGTGCTATTGATTGCAAATGAAAAAACACTTTGGTGAAATTCATTGTAAAAGCAAATAAATGAAAAAATGTTGCGGTACAGCTCCGGCTGCAGGAGTGCTTACACTTTCTTGGGGCTTTCCTACAACTCCTTTTTTTTTTAAATCATCAAGCAATTTTGTGTTTGTTTCGTTTTTGTTTTTGTTTTTTTTTTGTTTTTTGTTTTTTTTTTTTGAAGTGAGTTGTTTTCCAATTATCTTTTGCATTTGAGAGTTGAAAATCATTCATTTTGTTTTTTGATAATTTCTCCCCTCATATTTTTTTAGTCTTTCTTTCGTATAGTTCGTATTTTTTTTTTTAAATCATTGAAAGAGTTGAGATTTTGCTGTCTTTGTTTTTTTTTTTTTTGTGATTTTCAGAATAATGTAGCTTAGGTTGATGGTACAATGATTTTTGGGTTTTAAAAGCACTCCTTTTTGAGGTCTTAGTGAACATCTAAAGCAGCTATTCCCAAATTCAAACTTTTCCTCCCATTGACCCCTCATCACGGCCCCCGTGCAATAAAAATTTGAAAAAAAAGAGGAGTTGTCTCCTCTTTGGCCATTTCTTCACTATCATTGCTTTTCGCATCTTCTGTCTTTCTTTTACGGACATTAATCCACCGTATTATTTCGAAACTTATAATTTTAATTTACTTACACTGACATTTAATTTCTTACGGGGAAAAAAAATAAAAAATAATAATAATGAACGGCGAATTTTGGCCTCTTCAATTTTATGGATTTTTTTTTTTAGGAACGATTTTACGTCGTTTTTCCTTTGAGAAGAAGTCGTAGCAATGAACAACTGATGATTTAAGAAGTTTTGGCCGAACGTGTTTCCGAATTTGACATAGTTTACTTTTTGGGAATTTCCCCTACGAACCTTTCCAAACCCTACGCAAACGTTTCCAGGGACCTCCCTGGAGCTGCGGTCCACAGTTTGGGAACTGCTGATCTATAAGGTCTATTTCTTTGAATTTTAAGAAGTATTAGAGATTCCCGCTGCATTTTTTTTCTATACTTTCCCAACGATTTCTTCGGAGTTCACTCCTGGTGCTGCTCAACATTTTTGCCAGCTTTTCGTAAAAATCAAATAAAATTGAAAGGCTGCCTTTTTAGACTCATATGTTAGGAGCCACCACATGACCAAGTAGCGGAGAAATGTTTGTAAATAAAGAAAAATTGTTGTACAGTAGGGCATTATCATTCATAAACTGAATTAAATCTCGGTAAAGTTTGTCTCAGAAGTTTAGGGGTAGCTTATCAATAATCTTTGGCGAATAGTACATGGCTACTTTGGCTCCGAGTTACTGATGAAAATTATTGTAGGTCTAAAGGAAGGAATGGGGCTCTTGCAAACTTTTGCTGTAAGGGATGGAAGAGTTGATTCTTGCATAAAAACCTGTAAAAATGATGAGTACTCTACAAAAATCACAAAATTCACTCTCAGAATCGGGCTTAGTGGCGGAGAGACGCAGGTATCATGGGAGATTCCGATCTAAATTGAGACGTATCTTTGTGTTCCTATATAGGAAGTGACATGATAGACCGGTATCTCCCGTGATACCTGCGTTGAACTACCATTACGAACTTGCCGTCATAGCAGTTATGTGAGTTTAATACTGAAGTTTAGACTTTCTTTGTGTGATTTTCATAATTTTCACTGGTTTTTACAGCAGTACGGACTATTCATATACTCACAGCAAAAGTTTGCAAGAACTTTACTGTCAAAGAGAAAATCAAATGGTTTCAGAGCCTCTTAACTTCTTTTCAACATCTTGATCAAATTAATGGAAATTTTTTCATATCGAGAATGCTCTCAAATAAATTAATTTTCAGGCATTTTAATTTTCTCCTAAGCTATACAGTTTCCCTCTATCATCACTAACGGAGGCAGTGAAGTCTAAACTTCCTCTTGTTTGTAAAATTCACCATTTCCAATGTAAGTCTCACCAATCATCCGTTTGGTATTACTGGAGCTCACGCATTTTGCGCATTGGGTTGACGGGTTCTGACAAGCGGCGGTGCCTACTTCAGAAATACATGTAAATGGAATCAGTGAGCGGTTGTTTAAGATGATTCCAGGGTCGATTAGTTCAAACTGTGGACACCACATCGCACAGCTCAAAAAGTTAACAGTTTTTGGTTAAAATTGAAGAATTTAAGCTAAAAGTACACTCTTTAGAATTATCAGCTCCTGCGAGCATATTTACTTAAGGAAGATACCCAGAAAGTTTCAAGCTGAAACACTCAAAAATAAAGCTGGAAATGATGAAATACAAAAATTCCCATAAGCCTCAATGAGAGCGAGTGAGGCAGATAGACATAGTATCACTCACACTCACTCTTACTCACTAAGCTTATGGCGAAATGAATTTCATAATTTAAATCTTTAATTCTAAACCAATTTTGCTCGTTTTGGGCTCAAAAAATCCATAAAAAATTTTTGCAGGTACTGACATTCTTGGATTTCATGTTTTTTCTTTGTTTTCAATTTATGCAAAAACGAGACTTTTCCTAAAATCGACCAGTGGCGCTATCCATTGGATTGAAATCTGGAAAAGTTTTGCCTGGAATTACCTTAACAAAGAGTATTACGGCTCGTCTCTAACCTCCCGCTCAGCGATGCATTTCAGAAGCAAGCACCACTACTTGTCAGATTCTGTCAACCTGATACTCAGAATTTTCACCTCTTGCAGGCACAAAAATAACAGGTCAGAATATGCAATCTGCAGTAAATTTAGTACATGCATTGCATGATACTTTGCGCATTGCATATTGCATACCCTGCCGGTTATCTTTGCTCCTCTTCACTACTCTCCTGTACAATGCATATTGATTGGTTGATGGTTTCTAATTTTTTGTTTCCCATTCTTTTCTTAGATAGAAAGAAGCTTATCAATCAAAATTTCAAATGACTCTTGTATCATATTTAATTACCACTTTTGCTGGTTTAATTCTTTCGGCTTTAATTTGCTTTAATTTTTAATTTGCCGTATTGCTTGGAGATTTTTTTCTTTTATTTTTTCCTAATCAGCATATCTAGTAGTTATGGAAGTCAAAATGGATCAGTAAAAAACCATATTCCTTTTGCATTCCTTTTGAAATATCAATTGATTTGTATCCCACAGCAAGTAATTCAGTGACGAAATCCCCTAATTACTCTATTAAGTCAAAAGCCTGAATTCTAAGCCTGTTCATTATGATTTTGATTTTATTTCTAGTCTCCGAAAATATTGGCCAAAAAGAAACGGAGAAAAATAGACGGATGTCGGAAAAAATGTCCAAGTAAATACGTCCAAAGCCTCAAAGTTCAAGAAATTTAAGTCCAGCTATAAAAATTTCCTTGTGTTAAAAAAGTCCAGTACAGTCTGCGAATCAAATAATGTCAGTCGGTTCCTTAAATTTTAGCAAGGTAGGCCATCTGCAATGCTTCAATCCATTGTGGTAGGTATTGCAAGTTGCCTACCTTCACCAAAATCTAAGAAGTCAGCTAACATTATTTAATTTGTAGACAGTACACTTTTTGTCCAATGTATATGAAGGTCCACTCCAATTTTTGTTTAACATTAAATAAAGTCCAATAGAGTATTTTTCCATTGAAAAAAAAAGTCCATGACAGTTTTTTTTTCCGGAGTATGAAAAGGTTAAAGGTTAAGGTTGGTCTTGTCCAACTGTTCAAGTAATGTAATGCTGAAAACCCCTTATCAAAATAAATTATTAGTGATGTTGTTGAATTACATCATCTTTCAAAAATAGAACTGTGGGCATTGTATTCTTTAAACTAAAAACTGAATTGAAAATGATGTCATTTGGACCAAAAATTACGTTGAACATTACATTATTTGGATGTAAAATGACACTGGACATTTTTCTAACTGGACATAAATTTACATTGGACGTAAAATGTTATGGACGTCATTTCACTGTGGATGTTTTTTCGCAGTGTACATTTTTTTTTTCATTGAATTTTATTTCCTTCAACATTATTTCTGGTCATCAAATAGACTGTATTTTCTAGTAATCGCTAATGAAAAGGACACTGCACACATCTTATGGAAATGGGCTTTCGGTGAAATTGCCTGAAATTGAAATATGTTGTCTAACAGGTCATTCTAAGCAAGTTGTCTAACAGGTCATTCTTAGCAAAAGCTCTCATGGGCCCAAGAAATCTTAGGAGCCGTTTCAAGATATTGAAGGTTAAAGTTTTGGTGGGAAAATTGAACTTTCAAATATTCGACACTTATTTACAATACAAACTTAGCAAAAATTGGGTAACTAGGGTTTTTTTATGCGCCCTTCTCATTCCTAGTGTCAAAAAGAACCCTAAACCTCATCCAAGGGGGGTAGGGGGGTTTTAGGGTGTACGCCACCATCACGCTTGCGCATTTAAATTCATTTAATCAGTTTTGGAGTGAATTTTGTGACTTTTTAGTGCTACCATGGTTACTTTTGCAGGTCTTTGCATCAATCTTGACCCTCAAAGTGCTTACACCAAAAGTGTACAACAGCCCCATTCACTGCACAGTTTGAGCCAGTGTTGAAATTCGATGCCTGGTTTGAGATTGAAGCCGAAATCTATGCAAGAGAATCAATGATCTAATAATTTACGTTAAAGCTAAAAATACTGATCTTGGCTATGCCTGATAGATTCAATTTGCAAAATCACAAAAACAAAACGTTTTGCGTGTCTTTCCTGTTCACTTAAAAACATGTAGATTTAGGTTTCATTTCTCATGTAAATGTTTTTTGAATGTGCAGATTCCTGGGCTCCTGGAAGACAAATTCAAGAAAGAGCAATGGGAAGTTCATGCGAAGAGTGCACAACGATGACATTAGATCGAGTCGAGACAGTCTTCATCACGGACAATCTCTATTGACCAACGCTATTTTGTGCCAAACAAAAGTCTCATCCAATGACGTTAAATTTTTTTCTAACTCCATATATACATATATATTCCATAATACGTACTGTTTTATTTCTCTCCTTTTTGAGCTTCCTTCAGGTGTGGAAGCTGAAATGACAGTGTAATCTTTGGTGCCTTTTGGCAATTGGTTGGCCATCTAACGTATAGGCTTAAGTCGAATCTAACGTTTCAAAATTTCCAATTTCATTTTCATTTGTCAACCGCAATCAATCATTCAATTACTTTTGTTAATATTTTTCTGAGATTTTTCAACTCATGAAGAATAAAGGATGAAATATTCATGTTTATTCGCAATTGGATTTTCCTCAGAAAAATTAAAACGTGAAAGATGATCTTAAAACATTGAAATCGATTTACGCCTGTACGTCGGATGGGCAACGAACAGTTTTCTTTTAAACCGCAACGTAAGCAAATTTCATCACCAGGATGAAGTAAAAATTTGTCTTAATTACATAAAATTTACTGAACAATTTTGAATCAGAATCAGAATAAAGCGGTGAATTTTCAGGCTCAATGTTGGAATCTTTTTTTGCACCCTTCTCGATAGGTGGGTACAAAATTTGAGGATCCAAGACAAAACCAAAGGAACTTGACTTCCAACAGAAGTATTAGAGACAAAATCTTACTTGATCTCAATAATAAAATGAAGCGTTTTGTTTCAAAACCAGCTTTTTCCTTTTCAAGTTTTTCACAATTGAGACTGTAAACGGAAAAAGGGCTCATGAAACAATGGGTGCGCTCTATCCAAGAATTGTGCACTCTGAACAAATGGAGGTTTTTAGCTGATGAGCACACCTCTTGTTTCATGAGCCCCTCTTCCGGAGAAAGCTTCAATTGTGCAGTGTCTTATTTGTTCCATCAGAAGCCGAAGTATTTCTTGCAATTTTACGTATTATTCTGTCAGTAAAAAGAGCTTTGATTCTGCAATTTTCTTGTGAAGAAAGTCGTAAAATTATGCGCATCAGGCTTCTTGCTGGTTTTGAAATCAAATACTTCAAATATGCTTTTAAAATAATTTGCAAAAACATTTCTTGGAACCATGAAGCCTCGATGCTTATAATTTAAGATTCTGTGAATAATTTTGGCCATCCAAAGATATTACAGCAGTCTGCTCAGCCTTCCCATCTCGAAGCTTCTCTTTGTATCTTGTCACTGAACAAACAATTTTTAATTCGATTTAAATTTTCTTTATTTGCAAAAAATTGAAATTAAATCGGGTGCTATTAAACGTTAGGGAATTATATTTTATCTTTTACTTGATCAGTTCTATAGTTCTGCATTCCTATTTCTAAGCAATTTTTTTTTCTTTTTAATTGATTATTGATAAGTAGATCCCAAGTCGATAGATTAATACCAAATGAAACCCAGTTGTGTTGCGTGCAATTTGGCAATGTTGTACTTTCTCTATCTAAACTCATTAAAAATATCGAAATATTGGATGTCCAGTCAACACCCTCGAATTCGACCCTTTGAATGGGTTTCAATATACAGAATACAACGTTGCCAAATTGCACGCTACGCCACTGATGAAACCGCTCAAGGAGCTTGTAAATAGACCCTAACAAAACTTAGATGAATTCTTCAAAATAATTCTGGTTTGCAGAAAGAGGAAAGTTTTCGGGTGGAAGAAAATTTTAAAAATACTTTTTTCTCCGCGGATTTATTTTTGTTATATTTGCTAAAACTCAGTCAAACTATTAGTTCCTTAGAAATTACTTGCTTTGCAATTTTTTGAAAATTTTTGACTCAATGCAATGGGGTTCTTGCTAACTTTTGTTGTTAAAGATTTAATTGTTAATTCTTCAGTAATATCCAGCGAAAATTACGATGAGCTCATTAAAAAATTGTGAAATTTCCTCTTAGACTCACGGAATGAATTTAAAATTTAAGGCGTAATTTTGGAGCTAAGCAGGTACATTCAACGAATTACATAATGTCAGTTCACTCCTTAAATTTTGGTCCACGTAGGCAACTTGCAATACTTAGCACAATTAACCGAAGTCATTGCTGGTGGCCTAACTTGTCAAAATTTGAGGAGTCGACTGTCATTATCTAATTTGATTTGAGACTTTCCTCTAAAACTTTCCTAAAATCAGATAAAGTGAAATTAAATTGCACTTTATTTACATTAAAAATCATAGTTTCGGCAGTTAAACTCATGAAGCTAATTTCTAGGGAACCTTACTTTAGATCTCACATCTCGCAGAGAATCAAACAGATTCATATAAAATTAAATTTTTAGTTGTTTTTATTTTTTTCCCTTCTTAATACCTCACCCAAATCATCTTTTATTCTTTGTACTATGTCTCTCTAATTACCAAAGAGCCAAATATTCCACATTCAAACATCCCCTTATAGTGGCGTTTAGTCTACTTTGCCGTGAGGGATTAAATGTAGAACAAAAATATAAAGCTGCGTAGCAGCTTTGAGAGGCAAGAAATTGGTTTTACTAACCTTGACTTCTCTTCTGAGCCGATTTAGATGATTGGCTCGTAAAATCACACAAAAAATTAGCTATGCGTAATGGATACCTTTTTATCGTAATATGCCATCATTTGCACAATATACCTACCTAATTGAAAGCTGTCTCTAGGTTATTGACCTGTGACGCTCCATCTCTCACCCGGAATTCTCTGCCGGACTCGGCATGGATTCACCTCAACTGTCCCTTATTACCGAACGCAAGAATGGTGCAGTAGCAAGGGTCTGAAATGTGTTTTTTATAAAGGAAATGATCGTACTTGATGAGCTGAGAACAATGATGCCTTTGGTCTTTTCCTAAATGTCCTGGTCTTGGAGATAGACAGGTGTAAAGTTGTGAAAAACCTTTGGTTTTTTCCTAAATGTCCTGGTCTTGGAGATAGACAGGTGTAAAGTTGTGAAAAATCGCTTGCGTAGTGATGTCACTCTGCGGAATTCCCATTTAAAACGTTGTATTTTGGGCCAGTATCTCATCTCCAGAATAATGGGACTTAATTAGAAACCAAAGGCATCTTTGTTCTCAGCTCATCAAGTTCTTTTATTTTCTTTATAGAAAATACAACATTTCAGACCCTTCCAACTGCCACATCGTTTCTTCCCCTTGTGAAATTACTTTAATGATTTCACAGAAATATCTCCCGTAACCTAGTAAGACCCCTAACTTTGCCATGAATTGAAACAATTCTGGAAGAGGTCAGGAGGAGTTGAGGACCTTCATGAGCTCGCAATTTGGACTGTACCTTGCATGCAAATCTGTGGGTTTCTCGTCCAAGTCTTTGATTTCTTTATTCTATGCAGTCAATTGGAAGCATGTGACTGTATTGTTCTTTTTTAAACTGATAAAACCTGCCTGATCTATTTCATTATCTTAGTTTTACCATCACTCTCTAAATTCTGAAAGTTGTTTCTGTCGTACAAAAATGTGTCGTCCTCTGTAATCTCGGATGTTGATATTGTGTCACACTCACATTGCTTTCACAATATTCTTGTTTCTTTGAGTTTGTATCAATAAATTCTATACCTAATTTGTACTTGCAATGTGTTATCAGTTCTAGCTCAGCTAATGGACTGTTTTAGCAAGGTAGATGAAACCAGGTATGCGCAGTTTATTTTAGTGAGGGAGCGGGATTTTCAAACTCAGTTGATCAACATTGATCAGCTTACGTAGCCAGTTTTCTCCTATTAGATTAACATGGAGTTGACCAGTCTACGCCATCGCCTGCTAGCGATTAGAACTTATCTAGTAGTGATTATCGCACTTTGCACATATCTTGTTTTAACTACCTTGCTGTTTTAGTGACAAGTGAGAAATTTAAAATCCAGGATTCTGATTGGCTTTGATGTTTTTTATAAATTTTGAAATCAACATCCGATTGATCAATTTTGAATTTCTTGCTTCTCACTAAAATGGTCCATTTCAAGAAATTATAGTAGTGTGAAGTGAATCATGTGTTGAAAATTGTTAGATCCTCCTGGAAATCTGGCTAATCGTACAGAAAAAAAAACCAAAAACCATTGCCTCACTCGAAAAAACTTTGTAAAAAAACATGCAGTCGCATTAATACCTGATTTTCGACTCTATCAAAAAAAGGAATCTTCAGAGTAGCTAAAGATTGCACTTCTCTGGGTTGGAAACGATCCTGATTAGACGCTTTGAACTGTATTTTCTTGTTATAATCAATCAAAGGATCGGCGTCCTTTACCAAACTTGCCAGTTTTCTTCATCAAGCGAGCTGGACTTAGATAATTATTAGTATTCAATGCATTAAAAAAGTTGGTACGCAAGGATGGCTTGTAAATTTAAATAAAGAGAAAAAAAAAAACTAATTTGCTTCCCGGATAAGTGGGTGTTTATGAGACTCGTGATTTTACCTTAAAGCAGTTGAAGCGCTTGTCTTCTCTCCTCGGTTTTTATCCAGTAATAAAATTTAATCAGCAACGGTCCGTTTGTTTTCCTGTGAATGATTACCTACCACAGCTTTACTGCAGGCATCTGAAGCATCTTAAAATATTTAAGTTACTTTTTGGGATTTTAAAAATTCTAATAAGACCAAAAACTAATTTTAACTAAATATCTTTGGAGTCTTTTGACTCTCGAACTTAAAATAATGATGTTCATTTCCATTTTATCAGTTTTGTTTTGTTTTTTCAAACAATTTATCAGAGTTAAGATGATTCCAGTGTCGATTAGTTCCAACCGTAGACACCACATCGCGCTGTTCAAAAAGTCAACAGTTTTTGGCTAAAATTGACAAATTTACGCTGAAAGCACAAATTTGAGGAACGTCAGCACCTGCGAGCATACTTCAGGAAGATACCCTGAAAGTTTCAAGCCGAAACACTCAAAAAAGTAAAGCCGGAAATTATGAAATATGAAAATTTTTATAAGCCTCAATGAGTGCGAGTGAGGTAGATAGACGTATCATCACTCGCTCTCACTCTCACTCTCACTCACTAAGCTTATGGGGAAATGAATTTCATAATTTACATCTTTCATTCTCAATCAGTTTTGCTCATTTAGGGCTCAAAAAATTTATATAAAAATTTCGCAGGTGCTGACGTTAGTGGATTTTGCGTTTTATCTATGGTTTTAGTTTAAAAAGCCAAAAACACGACTTTTCCTTCAAGCGACTAGTGGCGCTATCCATCGGATTGAAATCTGGAAAAGTTTCGCCTGGAATTACCTTAATTTGAGAATTGGTAAAATCGTTCACTGCTAATCTAATAATATATAATGGATCTATAAATCCTTTTGTTACCTTATTTTATCGTGTTCATTTGCTCTTCTTGTTTATTCTTTTTGGTTTTGTTTTTTTTTTTTAATTTTTTTTGCTCATTCCTTTGCAATGTCCGTTCTAAAACTTATAAGCCCCCTTTTATAGTGATGTTCGCAAAGTTGCCTCTAGTTTCCTTTTCCTGAAGCTGAAGCCCCCCATGGCCATCATTTCCATCCCCTTACCTTTTTGATGGCCTTATTGTCAGTCATTTAAATTCTATTCCCTTTAATGGTTTTGATTTTACCAAATACATATTTGTATATAATTTTATAACTAACAGTTGAGCACAAAAATTCATTGTCTATTTCTTAGGGGTGTGCGAATCCGCGTATTTCGAATCCGAATCCGACGGGATTCAGATTCGGGATTCGAAATTTTCGAATCTTTTTTTTTTTTTTTTTTTTTTTCATATACATTTATAATTTTTTCGTTTTTTGAACTTTTCTTTTCCTTCCATATGTTTTTTCTTCCTCTTCCCCTCTATACATTAGCGCCTGCTAAAACGACGGAAACTGCTATCATCATGATTCGGTACGAATGCGGCGCCGGCGCGTCTTCCGAATATCGATGAACCCAAACGGGGATAACGGGCGGTAATCGATCAACACCAAAAGTGCGCGCGACCAGCGAAATAGAATAGTAAAGATAAATCAGAAAACAAATATTTTCTTCTCATTTTTCATTACATCGTAAGGAAAATAAAAGCGCTTCACTTTAAAACAATTTTTTTCGAACTTTTACGGCGCGGATTCGGATTCGGTTCGGATTCGGGAAAATTTAATTTTAAGATTCGGATTCGGAATGAAAAAACTGGATTCGCACACCCCTACTATTTCTTGATTTCTTGTTTGAGTTCTACTTCCAATTTTTTTTTTCTTCTTTTTAAGTGTCTCTTTAAAATTGCCTAAACGATTTTATTAACTGACCCTTTTTTTTAGTAGTCTTAGCTTTTTATCTTACATGCATCAGTTTTCATTGTTGGTGTTTGTACCTGATGCATAGAAGATTGATTCTTGCTGGACACTTTGTTTTGAGTGACTTTGAGGACACTTTTTTTTTTTTGTCAAAGAGGTTTAGTGTCATAGAGAGTAGCCCTAATTTGCTTTAAGTTTTCTTTTCTTTCACCTGCACCCTGATTTGGCTGTTCCGGTTACGAATGGATACTGACTGGGATCCTCTTATGGCTAGTATACTTAACATCTCAATTTCTACAGTGGTGACAGTTTTCTTTCCACTCCGTCAAAGTTATCATGAAGGTTTGGTCGGACCTTGCTTTATTTGCGCTAGGAATAATCTGCGAATCGCTGAAATGCAGAGAAACCATAAAAACTTGTCTGTGAATTTTGAAAATTTTTCAAAAGTATTTTATTTCCATTGCTTTGTTACGAAACTAAGAAAAACATTGTTTGTTTTTTATTCATGTTTAAGGATAATCATGTGGAATAAAAAACTCCAAGGCACCGTAAAAGTGAAACATTTTATGTGGTTTCAATTATCTATAGATGGTTCTCAAAACGGTAACTTCAGTTGAAAAGATTCTAATCAATTAATTCTTTTTAATCATTTAGGTCTTCAAAATCACTCAAGGCGATTGAAAAGTCGTTCCGTCATTTTTGAAGTTTCAAAATTTTTAAACACATTACCACCATACCTTTCCTTGTATCTCATTCTTCAATTTGCCTTCATTTAATTTTTCCCTCTTTGCAAGGTCTACTCAGAGTTTTTTGTATTTTCGTGCTCTTCTTTTACATGAATTTGTATTCACTCTCCGTAAGATTCCTATGCTTCAACTGTAAACTATTAGTAAACTTTAACTGTAAAACATTTGTCAAGTCTTATTTGCTCCATTTTAACTGATTATACTGTGGCTGTTGTGTAATTTTTTCAATGTTTTCGGTGTACTCTTCTTGTGCCTTAAATACTCTGATTATTCCTCAGAAAGTTCTTATCTTTTCTGGGGTAAATGATCATTTTTAATTTTTATCCCTTTGCTGAACCTGTTTTCCCTTATACCCTACTTTTTCCTCTCAGCAGTTCAGACCTATATTTTTTTCTGTAAACCCCCCCCCCCCCAACGAATGTTTAAAATTGTGCAGCTATTCATGAGAACACTTTAGTGCAAGTTGTCATTCAAATGAATCCTCCCCAAATGCTGGTTCCCAATGAGACGCAACTGACGCAAGGCATTGATTGCGTTGATGCCTAACAGCAGAGTTGAATTATGCTCAAGGGATGCAACCCTTCCCAATGCAACACTAGGGTTGCAAGGGCTCAGCGTCAGCACGTAATAATGCAACAGAGTTGAAAAATTGTCAACTTTTTGCGTCTTTTTGGACTGGAGAGAGCTGCAGTCAAGTCTCATTTTCCTCTCTACTTAGATGAGTGCGCATCTTTTGAAAACCTCGATGCTGATTGCTGATTGCAATGGCTCAGCGCCAGCATGCAATAACGCAACAGAGTTGAGAAATGTTCAACCTCTTAGGTCTCATTGCCCAGTAGAGAGCTGCAGTTAGGTCTCATTTTCCTCTCTACTTAGTTGTTTGGTTGTTCTTTCTACCCTTTGAAAACCTTGATGCTGATTGGTTGCTTCTGGCATTCACCAGTAATGATTTTAATGATTCTCCTTGGTTGATCTGCTCCAATGCTAGATACGTAAAGCCTTGAGTCTCATTGGAAACTAGTGTTAATAGTTTAAAACAAATGAGAATCCCTATTCAAACTAAGTACAGGTGCGTCTCTTTGCGAATCAATTCCTCAATTGATCCATCGATCGTAATTCGTCACTGATGAAGGTTGAAGAGCTTGCCTCCGTTTTTGATTCCTTATTGATAAACTGGACTTATTGTTATTCCTATATCAACTTCTGATGACAGAATGAATTATTTCACTTTTTCATGGAAATGGCTCCTTTTTACACGGAAAAAAAAAGATTACTAGAAGCATGACAATATGTGAACCTAAGTAAGGGATAATACAATTACCAGAATTCTAGTGTTTTTACCGTAGTTCTTGAAAATAGGGAATTCTAGTTCTATGACCATATGGTATTAACACTAGAATTTTATGGTCAAAGTACTAGACTCTCTGTGGCTCACATAGGGTTGTGCTTCTGGTAATATTCCTAGAATCTGGTATTATGACCATCGCTTTTTTTTTTTCAGTGTAATTGCTTTTGAACCTATGGAAATGGAGGATTCTATAATTTGTCAATCAGTAATCAATCAGAGGAAACCGCCTTCGGATGGATTGAGAGTCAATAGGTTTAAAAGAAGTGCATCTAAGGCTTTTAACTGCCTCAGTTTAAATTAGGATCGTAAAGAAGCAATCGACTCATATGTAAAATTGAATGATTATCTGAAATATTATCAATCCACCCCATGACTGTTCAATTGTTTTCAATGTTCACACGATTCAATTTGCACATCTTCAACGTTTTGTAAATTTTGAATCATTTTGTTTTATTTTTCTATCATTCATTTTATATTTATGTAAGGAAGTACTGTTATGTATCTTTTAAGGCCCCATTAGGATGATTAAAAATTACTGAACTTGATCGCTGAGTAAAACTTCCTTTTCGGATTTATTGAGCGAAGGCTAAATCTTTTATCGGAACTCGAAGGAACATTTCCTTTTTTCACTGTGGTTAGTCAGCTTAGTTTGAGTGTTCCATCAAAACTGACCTCACAACACTTTGACCTTCCGGTCCTTAGATTGCAGCTACTTGTTGCTCACTGAGGTATAACCTAAATTGCATCAATCTTGCTCAAATCCTGAGGTCCTTGACCTGTTTACTTTTTTATGGCGCAAGTTTCATCGTAGAAAACCAATGAAATGAAGTCACTTCACAAAAAATGGCACCGAAAACGTAATAGCGTAGTTCAAGAGAGTGAACTAAAACGGAATGCGAGAATTTGGATAAAACCCATTTTTTTTTTACTCGGAATACTAATCAAACCACAGTTAACCAAGAGTAGAGGTCGTTTCAGAAGTGCAGGTGCATCTAGACAGACTTATAATTTTTGGAATTTTTAACTGTTATCTCTCATTCTACGTAATAAAAATGAATGATAACGAATTGGGTTGGCTTTTCATGGAGGAACGCTTTAAAATCAAAGTTGCAGGCAAATTTTGTTTTGATTTTAAGGAATGGAAATTGAAAATTTGCCAAAGATTATGGGTGAGCTGCTCCTAGATTTCTGAAATGAACTCTAACCCGTTCCACTGTGTTCCATGCATAAAAAAAGTAGCCTCATCTAAGGTTGCTTCAAATGGCTTTGAATGTAAGCTAACAACGGGTCAACTTCTATGCAAGAAATCATATTTTAAAGTACAAAGTAAAGCATATATACATATATTTGTCATAATAAACTTGGAACTCTAATCAGCTCCTCTTCATTTTAATCTCCTCCTCAGAAACGGAAACTATCGAAGCAAAGTCTGCCCTTCAGCTCATATCTTTTTATACTTTTTATATCCTAGTGTGACTAATTGTTGGTGCATTAATTATTGGATCAATGATGTTTTGTTGATGGTTTATTATCATTCTTTGTCTTCTTATTTTTATTATTGCTTTTATTTTTAAGTCTTTTAAAATTTGTACATACGTGATTCAAAAAATAAACCATTATTGAAGCCTAACAAAGTGATTGAATGTCGTTTTGTATTTTTTAACTATTTCTTTGATTTCGCATAAAATGTTGTATTAAAGCTCTCTTGTTATTTTTAAACGTGTTCTTTTTCTCTGTGGTATCTTAATGGACTTAGGTGACGTGAGGGTGGGGGTTAACAGTAAAATTTTAGATCGTTTTGTAGGGCTTGACAAAGATGCTTGCAGCTTCATGACAGCAAATGTTCAAAAGTCAAAAAGCATTACTTCATTGTTATTTTTTTAATATCATCTTCTTTCTCCAAAAATTTTCAAAATATTTCTGAAACTTCCAACAATTTTCTTGAACAGGACCTTATTCAAAATCAGCGTTTTTCGCCCTGAGAGCGAAGCATGTGATATTTTCAGGATGGATTTGGGCCATGGGAGGCATCTAAATCAGGGTCTTGTTAAGACTTAGGCCCCAAGGAAAAGTGTTAGCAATTTTCAAAGTCAAAACCATTATCTGCTCATCACGTTTATATTACTTAGTCAATTTATTCATTATTTAGCTCAATTGATAGAAAATTAAAATACTAAGTTTAGTATTTTGGATAATTTTCTTGGTGGTTAGTGATTTTTATTTTCTTAAGAGGTCTAAAAAATGTGTTCTTGGGAAGGTTGGCAACTGCACAACGTTTGAACAAAAAACCATGGTTAAATAAAGTTTGTTTTATGATCTTCCTAATGGCCCAAACCACAAGCTGGGGAAACTGTTCGTTCAAAAGTTATAGCCACTCAAAGTTTTAAAAAGAGCTGAAAAAGGGGTTTTACCAACACCTCGTTTGAAGAGAACATCAACAACTCCATTAATAATGAATGTCTACGAATGATGGAATGATATTTAGATAAATAAAGAAATGAGCTTCTTTTACTGTACTTTTTTGTTCAAATTCTAACATTGCACAGTTGCCAAATTTTTCCTGAACACATTGTGTTAACCTCTAAATAAAGAGAAATCACTAAAACTGCCATCAAAAACTATCCATTACCCTAAATAAAGCACATCAAATGAGAGGTTCTTTTTATTTCCTATCAATTGAGCAAAAAAACAATTACCTAAATCGAATGTTTTAAAAGTTTTTGGACAAAGTATTTAAACACACGAATTATATAAAAGGCCGATGAAATTTTGGACGAAATCACTCTGGATGTAAAGCATTGGACAAACTGCAAGCTGATTATGAGCAAACGTACCGTAATGCTATTGAGTTGATGATGGAGTGGGTGTTATCTTATGGGTGGTAGGTGGTGCCATTCAAATAGGTTTCATTCCGATAGAAACCCTCCCATCTCTGCGGAAATTTGCCAATGACTCCTGAGCTATCGGAGAATTTCCGCAGAGATAGGAGGGTTTCTATCGGAATGAAACCTTTCGGAATGGCACCACCCATAAGATAACACGCACTCCATCATTGACTCAATAGCATTACGATACGATTGTTCATAATTAACCTGCTGTCCTGAAACCCTGAAATATTTTTGGTTAACTATGAGGCATTTAGAAACAAGAGTCAATTTAAATATTAAAATAAAATGATTTATTTCACAATTACACTATTAATCGACAATATAAAACAATCTTTCTTTGTATGTTCTCTTTACATTCAATGATTGGTAGATCTTATCTTCTCTCTTTTAATCATTCTAATTATTTACATGAGTTAAAAAAAAAGAATGTTTTCCTCAGTTTCTTCACTGACAGAATTATGAAAGTCATGAAAGCTATCTTGCAGCTGAAATTGAGGATCACACTGATATAAAAAAGAAATTAAAAATTCAGGAGTGATCCTTTGAGTTAAGGTCGGTCTAGAAACTTTCATAGAATGGCCTGGCAAAAAATTCTCAAAATTTGATTAAGAAGAAGCAATAGCTTCGTTGTCTGCACATAAAATCAAGTTCAAGGTTTTGAACAGTGAACAAGAATATTTCTTTTCTTTTTATAAGTAGAGTCAACAACTGTACAATTCTTCAAAAATTTCTAAGAACTTGATTTCACGAGCAAAAAAAACGATTGTATCAAACTTAGATTCGAGGCAAATTGGGAAGACAGGTGTTTGATACCAGAGGTTTTTAGCCGGAACCACAGTCTAAATTGAAATTTGCACTTCTCTAGAAAACAATGAATAATACGTTCAAATCTGAAATTTATCATTCAGTAACTAATTAAAGATGTCATAGCACTGACAGAAGTTACTTTCGACGATTATAGTTTGAGTTATTGCGATCGGAGCTCTGAGGCTGGAGCTGCTCCGGTACTTCTGTCTGCGCTATCTTGAATTATTGAATGGTAAATTTTAGGTCTGAAAGAATTAATCATTGTCTTCTCAAGGAGAGTTGAATTTCAATTTATTTCAATTTTGACGGAGGCTCCAGCTCCAAATTCCTGGTTGGTACTCAGAGTAGTAGGAGCTAAAAATAAGTGCTGAGCAGCAGGACTGAGAGAAATTACCATTTACAGACTTAAAATTAATTGGAAAGAATTATTGTTGACAGAGAATTAATGAACAATAGATAGTTACTTATTGAACAACATATTTGGCCAAGAAAAACTAAAAAAAAATTAAGAAAATACACATGAAAAAAAAAAAATAAATAAATAAATAAATAAACAATTAAAAAATAAAAACAGTTCGTATCACAGCTAAGTTACATTAAAATTTTCTTTGAGAAATGACAGCCTAAGTTTTTTGTACGTAGCATTCCTGCTTGGATAAAGATGTGAATGGCAGCATATTGGAGAAAGAATCAAACAGCTTTTAAATCATGAATGAAAGTTAAAAAGATGTAGTTGACAATATCCCGCTAGAATTGCAAATAAAGCTATATTTCCTTTTACTTTCAAGTTTCCTCAATAGTTTTCGGTGGTAAATTTGTCTATTATTATTTCAGGCGAAACACTCAAGACATTTCAATTTGGTAATTAAAAAGATCGATTGCTGTTGTAAAAGTCATATTTTTTGTTCAGAATCAAAGCAAAAACAATTGTTAAAACTAAATATCGAAAAGTCTGCATCTCTGTAATTTTGTATGGATTTTTTTCAAATCTGGTAGAGAATTAAAATTTATAGTGTTAGTGAGTGCAAGTAAGACAAGAGTGACACTTTCCTCACACTCATTAAACAGAGCGACACATATTTCCATGAAAAACTTAACTTCAGTTTTAATTTTCAATCAATTTTGATGGTCGATGGAACAAAAAAATCTATTAAAATTCATAGAGGAGCCAGCATGGAAATTAATATTCTCAATACTTGATACTTCATGCAAATTACCTACCTAAAAAATACAAAATTTAGATAATGGATTGAAATTGAAGAGTTTTGCTTGAATAACGTTAAGCATTGATTGATTACAAGGAAAATCACCTGCAATATAAAAAGTTCTGGTGAAAGGCTGCTCCCACTCTGACCAAACATTTCTAAGCGACAAAATTACAGGCACAGACAAAATAAAATAGAGACCACGCACTAGCCGTTCGCGCGGTGGCTGATTTTTTTGTAGGAGCTCAACAGGAATTAACAAAAGGAGCATGAGGGAACACCATCCAACATGGACCATGCGTAGACTGATGCACTTTCGGTGCTTCGGTCTCAATAGGCAAAAACCTCAACAACCTTTTGCATCAGTCAAAGTATGGTCCATGTTTACGGTGTTCTGTTGAGACCCCAAAAAAAAGTTGCCACCGCGCGCAAACATGGGCAAGATAGATAGTGAGTTGTCTCAATTAAATATTGTCTCTGATTACAGGTATCTTCTCTTGATTTATTTGATAGAAATGCAAATTCTGGTGGATAAATTCAAAACCAAAGATAGTATAAAGGTTTTTAAATGATTTTAAACTTGATGCAACAAATCAGTTTTAAAATAAAATTAACTAGTGATGTGGTGTGATGTAAGTAGTACAGATAATAGACACATTGAGCATTGAAGCATTGAGCCTCCAGCATTCATTAATAATTAAAAAAATACTACGCAGAGTAAGCAGATGGAAAAATAAGTTAATTCAAATCAAGTAGGGGAAAAATGCGGGAGACTGAAAATATTTTTCATCATAAAAAAAAAGCTTTAGAATCTGAACTCTCGACTCTCCAAGTCTGAAAATACATTTTAAAATGAATAAAAATCTTTGAGCTATGATCAATATATTAAACCCTTAGTTACCATGGATTGAACACGCACGCCTACATATAACTTAGGCATGTACCTCAACCGTTGTCATGATGTGATCCGAAGATGGAGATGAATCAGATTCCGCAGACGAGTTGCACGCACAGCTTTCATTGACAGGTAGGGCAGTTTTATCAGTGACTCTGTCTGCTTCGTAATTATCAGACCCTGAAAAAATTAAGCAAAAATTATTTTAGCGCACTTAAACAAAAAGAGTTTGGAATAAGAAGAGGCATGGCTGCAAGATTTGGAGGAAAATACATTACATTTTAACTATTGATTTAAATACAGGATGTGGCGTTGTATTGCCACCATCTGGCAAACACTGACCATGCCATACGTTTTTCAAGTTGCCAAGGGGCAATATTGCTGATATTGCACGTAAAATCATAAAACTCGTTCAAGTTTTAAATTTCGCCAAATCATAAATGTTGATACTTAAGTACGATCCGGACATAGTTATAATTTTTAGTAGCCTAATAACATATCTAAAGGAGAAAACCAAACTACGTCCGGCTCACATCTAATCTAAATATTTAATAATTTAAAAATAGGGCTTTTCCCGTGAAAATCACAAAACTGACCCACTATCAGGTGGTAAAATGGTACCATTAAAGTAAAATAATGCGTGAAAACCATCTAAACTTAAAAATGTAAGCTTTTAAGAGTAATTGGAGCCATTTTACACAAATTTTTAAACCATGTTAAATTTTTATCAAAACCGGCCTTATTGGCACTCTTCTTTCCTAATTTTAAAGATTTATCTGTAAATGAAAACATCAAAAGAAGGTCTTGCACAGTTTTTTTTTTTATTATTATTATTTTTTAATAATAAGAGGCTTGAATTTTATTTGGACATGCTACTTGGCTATAGCTTAAAACATTTTTTTTAAACAAAAAATATGACTGAATTAAACCAATTGATCAGCTTAATATATTGCATAGCACTGGTATAAACTCATTTTCTAGGAACTTTTCCTAAGATCAGCAAAAAAATTGTTTAAGACATAGCGATGTATTACTTCTAATAATTTTGAAAAATAATTGTGACTATGAAAACAATGGAGATTCATAATAATCTAAACAAACGGTTCCCACATAATCTTTCTGTCCTTGAAAGTTTCTTCAGATTTTGATAAGCTCCCAGAAAAGTGCACACTGCACAATGCAACCAAATATGTACGAATATTTAGAGAGCAAATAAGAGCCCAATATTACTGTAATGGATTGGAAAGTATTTGTTTTAAGCACAGCGTCAAAATGTCATGACAGTAGGCTCAAAGTCTCTTGAAGTTCGTCTCATCAATTTGTCTCCCCAATTTGTACACCGTACGGTGCACATTATTTTGTTCATTAATCTCATTTTGCACTCCACAACCCACATCAAATAGTAATGAGACAAAACATAGTAAAAAACAAGCAACAAAATAAATATACACGATGTTCATGCGAAAGAAAGAGAAACAGGAAAGAAGGCGAGACTCAACTCAAAGCTATGCCAGTAGTTTTTCGATACATTTTTGATTTTTTTTTTCTTTCTTTCTTTTACAATTATATGTTCATTTTGACAAGTACAATAGCTTTATACAGGGTGTAACAAAACTATACACAGTAATTTTCAGGGCGTGTTTTAGAGGTAAAAATAAGACTTTTTTTCCTATAAACATGGGTATGAAATTGTAGTCTTTTCGAGTTACAGTGCTGCAAAGTTTCCGAAAAACAAATCGAAAAATTGTCATAACTCCCTCGTGAATTTTTCTTAATGCTCATAAATAAGTGCTCTGCTGTAATTTTAGGCGCTCTTGCCGATTTTGGCCTTGAAAATGCTGTATGCACAAATTTGAGGGGGGTTTTAGGGGTTTTTCTTGATTTTTCTCACTTTTCTTGGCCAAAATATGTGAAAACATGCTTTTGGATTCATTAAATCCAAAAACGATTAGCATAACTCAAAAGTTCGTAAAAAAATATGCA
Organism: Trialeurodes vaporariorum; assembly: GCA_011764245.1. NCBI lineage: Eukaryota > Metazoa > Arthropoda > Insecta > Hemiptera > Aleyrodidae > Trialeurodes > Trialeurodes vaporariorum. The sequence continues at coordinate 53,933,997 of VMOF01000220.1, forward strand.
TTTTTGGTCTGTACAAGTTTTTCCAATTCGCAAACCATTTCCGAGAAAATCGTCCCTGAAGTTGCAGAGATCAGCCAAGAATTGACAAAATCAAAGACCTCTGCAACTTCAGGGACGGTTTTCTCGGAAATGGTTTGCGAATTGGAAAAACTTGTACGGATCAAAAATGCATATTTTATTACGAACTTTTGAGTAATGCTAATAGGTTTTGGGTTTAATGAATCCAAAAGCATGTTTTCACATAATTTGGCCAAAAAAAGTGAGAAAAATCAAGAAAAACCCCCAAAACCCCCCTCAAATTTGTGCATACAGCATTTTCATGGCCAAAATCGGCAAGAGCGCCTAAAATTACATCAGAACACTTATTTACGAGCATTAAGGAAAATTTAGGAGAGAGTTACGACAATTTTTCGATTGGTTTTTCGGAAACTTTGCAACACTGTAACTCGAAAAGACTACTATTTCGGACCCATGTTTATAGGAAAAAAAAGTCTTACCTCTAAAACACGCCCTGAAAATTACTATAAATAGTTTTGTTACACCCTGTATATTGGGCTCAAATGTATAAATAAATAAAATTATTACAATTGAGACGGTGGCAGGTGGCTGCAATAACAGCACATAAAACATGGGGTCTGCTTGTTCTGAGTAACTGACATTGTGAAAGTGTGTTGATTTCTTTGGAGGTGCTTATCTTTGGTTTTATGTATACGCAACAATTCCCTTTAATGAGTCTTGAGATTGAGAGAATGAGATTCTTGTAGAAGAAAACAGACATTTTACAAGGATGCAAAACGGACGCCAAGGAAGTTAAATCAAGAGGACAAAACTGACAGTTACAGTTCAGTTTCTTTGATCAAAATTGTGAAAGCTAAAAATACCTGCGAGACTAAAAGCATAGTTCATACTCCTGCGGCACGGTTTCAGCAGATAAAACTTACCGCAAGGTCGGTTCTTTCCATCGCACGGACCTTTTTGAAAAATACAGCGGATCATAGTTTTCTCCATCTCTGAGCTGAAGAGGAAATAACCCAAACCACAGCCGAGAATGATACTTATCGTGACGTAGCCGTTGAAAGTCATTACGCTCAACATAAGGAAGTAACTAAGAAGGCTTTGAGAAAGGAACCACAGGAATTGACTGACTGGATGTATATCTCTGGAAAATAAATATGAAATTGATTCGGTTACTTACAGGTATGTAACATTAGTAAAGAATGGAATTAAGTTGATTCCAGACAAAACTTTTCCAGATTTCAATCCAATGGATTGCGCCACTAGTCGCTTTTCAGAAAAGTCGTGTTTTTGACGTTTGAAAACTGAAACCAAAGAAAAAGCTCAAAATCCAATAACTTCAGCACCCGCAGATTTCTTTCATGGCTTTTTTGAGCCCTAAATGAGCAAATTTGGTTTAGAATTAAAGATGTAAATTACGATATTTATTTTGCCATAAGCTTAGTGAGTGGGAGTGAGTGGGAGTGATGATACATCTATCTGCCTCACTTGCACTCATTGAGGCTTGTGGGAATTTTTGTATTTCATAATTTCAGGCTTTATTTTTGAATATTTTAGCTTGAAACTTTCAAGATATCTTCCTTAAATATGCTCTCAGGTGCTGATGTTCCTGAAATGTGTACTTTTAGCTTAAATTCTTCAATTTTAACCAAAAACTGTTGACTTTTTGAGCAGCCTGATGTGGTGTCCACAGTTGGTACTAATCGACCCTGAAATCATCTTAAAGTGGCTGTAATAAAATTATAACAACCAAAACAACCTATTTGGCCAAAATTAAAAACACAGCGAGGGGAAAATTAAAATCAAAAAATTATAATGATCCAATCTTACACCTGTTTATTACAGTCCAAATAAACAATTGTAAGGTTGGATCACTACAATTTTTTTCTTTTAATTTTCTCCTTCCTGTTTTTAAATTGTAAATGTCTCTTTACAACCATAATTTGCTCAGAAAACCAATAATAATGACTATCGATTTTAAACGAGACACCTAGAAAATCTGGAAAGCAAGCTCTTCAATAATGCAAAAGAGGCTCTTATAGTCGATGTCACAAACCACCATTGACAGGAGGTCAAGACGGTCTGGTCTGATCTGGTACCCCAAGGCAACTTCATTGAGACCATCCAGCCCTCAGATATTTTGTTGGTGAGAAAAGGCTAATATAGAGTGTACACATTTCTCTATTCTCTGGGTTGTAGTAAGGATAAGGGAGGGGGAGGGGGGGATGCTTCAGGGCAATGGTCCTAATAAGAGATACCTGCCTTGCATTGCTCAAGGTTCAATAATAATTATAAATGCTAGATAACGAATCAATTGAAACATAGTCCCATGGTTGCTAGATTTACAGTTTCTAAATACAAATCAATGTAAAATGAAGACCTTTTTCTTTGAGATATGGCAACAATGCATAGTCCAAAAATTGGTGGAATGTTCTGATATTGACCATTCCCTACTTTCATATTAATACAAAGAGTCAAATAAGATAGACATTATTCTATGAAACATGATGGAAATTCTCAAGTGACACTGATAAGGTATTGTCGGTGATTTACTGAGGAGGTAATTGATAAACAAGGTGATAAGTACCCATAACAGTCGCTGATAAAAGATGAGGAAACTCACACAAAAGAGAGGCAAGTTAAGTCTTTAAAGTGAGTCAGGGTATGATACAACGCAGTGAAACAATACAAAATATGCACTGAAAACGGTGCTAAATAGTACCTACTTTACTTATGCAAGGAAATTCATTTCTTTCGACTACTTTCTTTAATATTTTTGTGATTACTTTGTAACCAGCACTTGGATTATTTTATACCATACTTCATTTTCATGTATTGGAGTGGGAGGGGGGAGGGAATTTTTAAATAAAAATAAGGTATCCTTCATTTTACTTTATTCCTTCACTGACTAGTTTTTACCATCTTTCATTTTTATGTATTGAAGGGGGGGGGATTTTTAAATACATATTAAATACTTCCAGGTGTCTCAAAACCTTCATTTTACTTCATTCCTTCCTTGATCACTTTTTACAATTTTTCATTTTTATGTATTGGAGGGGGGGGGTGATTTATAAATTTTCCTTTGTTCCTTCTCATAATCAGTCTTATAAGCAATGCATGGAACAACCTTTGTCACAAAAAGCTGGGAAAAGTTCAGACATACATAAAAATAAATTTAGGAGAGCAAAGAACTTTTGAGAGGACTAATAAAAGAAAACTTTTCTTCGTCTTCCTTCCTCCAGCTCCTTCAAATTTTCTGCCTAAATGACACATAAAATAGCCTCTAAAAGTCATGGCGATGTAAGTACTGATGGGAATTTTGATTGGCATTCATATAAATTGACAGAGGTCAAGAAGACAGATTTTTCTGTTGAGATGATTTCAGGGTCAATTAGTCCAAACCGTGGACACCACATCGCACTGCTCGAAAAGTCAACAGTTTTTGGCAAAAATTGACAAATTTACTCTGAAAGTAAAAATTTGAGGAATGTCAGCACCTGCAAGCAAACTTCAGGAAGATATCCTAGAAGTTTCAAGCTGAAACACTCAAAAATAAAGCCGTACATTATAAAATACAAAAATTCCTATAAGCCTCAATGCGAGGCAGATAGACATATCATCACTCGCACTCACTCTCACTCACTAAGCTTATGGCAAAATGAATTGCATAATTTGCGGCTTCAGTTTTTAATGGAATTTGCTCATTGAGCTCAAAAATCAGTAAAAAAATTTGCAGGTGCTGGCATTGTTGGATTTCGAGTTTTTTCTTTGGTTTTAATTTAAAATGCCAAAACCACGACTTTTCCCAAAATCGACTAGTGGCTAATCTATCTGAAATCTGGAAAAGTTTCGCCTGGAGTCACCTTAAATCTAGAAGATAGTGAGTAAGAAGATAAGTAATGCAATGAAATTTCAATGAAATAAAAACTTTCATACCTGGCTGAGGGTCTTGTGTAAACTTCCAAGGCATCTCGGGTGAGTAGAGATGACATTTCGGAGAAACAACTGAATAGCGACCGATGTGGAATTTTGCGATGATACTTCCGTAGCTCAAAGACAATTTTGACATTCTCGTGTAATATTGCAATAACAAAGAGGCCGATGCACAGTCCAATAAAACCTTTGGAAAAAACATTGGGATATGAAATATAAAATATAAAACATGAAATATGAAATATCATATGATTGCAAGATGAAACTAATTCGTGAGCTTCGCTGATAAAGACAAAAACATTGGCGTTGGAACATATCTGCTGAATCGATCTGGGCAATATTTTGACCAACAAATAAAGCGGATGCGAGCGGAAAAACGAAAGAACTGGGCCCAGGTAAACAACTTCCACCGCCTGTAGACATGTAAAGCTCATCATCTGTCCAGCACTGTTGGTAAAAAAAAGCTTCGTTATAAGCTATTGCAACCATCTTCAACTCAACCCTCATGGCATTAATTCCATGTGTGCGTGAAAGCGCAACCATTCAGGTAAAAAAAAGCAAATTTTGACAAATCGTAATCCGAGTCTTAAGAGAAAAATTGCTTATGGTGTTTCCTTTAAGTCTCCTGAGAAGCATTAATCCTTACCCACAACAAGGTTTATGAGAATGAAAGACAAAAATTAGATAAGATCAGTACCTGCCGCGGAGTTGATGTTAATTCCTGGAATCATAAAATTCTTCAAATCAGTTCCAAACCAGAAGTAGCTCTCCATTTTGAAGGTGCTATGTCAAAAAACTTGGGGTCCAATTTAAAAATTGTTCGGAATTAGTTCTGATAGTGGTTAAGAGAGATGGAAAGCGTTTTTGAAAATTTTGCAAAGATAAGTTTTGCTGGACAAAGAGGGTCATCCGCATAGTGGTGAAGATTACCTAAATAAGGCAACTAATGGGTGGGCCAATATCCATCCATAAAGACTTTCAAGTATATGGAGAATGTGTATAGAATTAAGATAGATAAAAGTATGAACACCGTCTAGACTTTGTCGCAAGTGATCATAATATCTCACTGTTCCATAGAAAGCAGCTATCCACAAAGGCACAAATGCAGCCATTCTACTTGATTGATATGAGAAGTTGGGAGACCAACAATTTTTAACTTGAACGGTGCTTGTAAAACGGGAACAAGAACAATATTGAAACACATGGTGAAGAATTTCAGTGCGTTGCGAAAATGATTATTTCCTTATTTTTTGATAACTTATCACATACGAAATCTAGTTCACTAACGAGTAATACGTTGATGATAATAATGATAACGATGGAACCGCAGATGGTAAATGGGTAATGCAGTGTTTATGAGATTTTTGTAAGGTTAGTTACATCGCGATCGCGGCGGTGAAATGAGGAACTAAAAAATGTTTTTCGAAAATGGCACATCAGCGAAATAGGAAAAAGAAAACACCACCGTCCCCATCGAATGTAAACAGCAACACGTGAGTTTTCACGGATTTCTCTAGTTTCCGGCTCGCTCGCGTCTTTCATGGTTCGATAAAGATCATCTCAAAGTAGTGAGTTTGAATTTTAATTGTTTCTTTGATGTTTAGATTTGCTCGTCATTTCCATCAATCTGGTTTTTACCTTCTCCAGCTGCTGTTTTTGGGGTGAATCGCCGCAACTACGTGGCCCCCGCTTGAGGTTAGGTAGAGTAAAATTCCATCCTCTGAATGTTCAGCCACCTGTTGTCAATAGTTTCATCCTAGCTCAACTGTCTCAATGCTATTTATTCATCAAAACTTTCCCTTGTATTGCTTCAATTATCTCTTAACCTCTAGATTTTGTTCCATCCAGGTAGACAATGAATTTCCCGAAGACCTTCTACGAGAGGACCTCTAAACATTGCAGGAACCAAGCCAATTCGCTGCAGTATGGCACTGCCGGATTCAGAACCAAGTATTTATTTCTGTTCCCTTAGTTTTATTCCTAATAATATTTAGATGCTTCATTATCATTAGCCAATTGAAGCCTCATTGAATATGCTGCAGTCAGGATGCAACATTGCGCAGTCAGAAAGAGGTCACAGTGGTACTACTTTGATGGGAGAGAAGCCTGCCAGCTAATAGGATGCATTCCGAAAGAAAGGATCTGCCTGACAGTCTTGGGCACTATGCCAACCTTAGCACTCCTAACTAATGTTTGAGATTGATGATTTCCGTGCTCTGGTTTGGGTTGTCCCAGAAAAGAATGGACTTGGCAGTTCTACGGCTTTCACGAAAACACCAGCTTTAAACCGCCAGTGAGCGGAACCTGATTGGTCAAGAGCAGAAAGAAGCTGATGTTTTCATTCATGATTCAAACAATTGTACCTACAGTTTTCACGCCCAATCATTCTTGGGACAGCCTTTAGCATCAGATACATCAGGCTGATGTAAACCCCCAATTCTATACATGAAGGCCTCCATAAACACTCAAATGGTTTGATTAAATGAAGCAATGACAAGCTAAAATTCATGATCAACAACACGTGACCAACTGATTTGCGCTGAAGCTGTAAATATTCCAGCTGTGTTTGTCAAACCAAAGCTGTTGTTCGATGGCCTGTCAAACAAAGCCTTCGAATAACTTCATGAAATGTCAGTTCCATCATCAACAGTCTGAAAACAGTGACTTTTGTCCTGTTCATTTTTGAATTCTGAAAGTGTCATGTAGCCTAACCTGCTTGTTTGATCTAACTCAACTAACACACGCAAAAGTTATGGCTGTATAGAATTTGAAGTATGCTGGCCAATTCTTGTGTAATCAAAGTAACTGTCAGAGCGCCGTGTATATTTTTGGTTGTCTAAACTTTTGCGTTTGCTGGCATTTCAGAAGTGTTGGCCGCTGACAGCTCTTTGTTTACATGCGCAGACGGACATATTTCCGTGCGCTGCGCCGACCGAAGTTCAGGCCTACAGTAATTTATATTGTTGAAAACAGAGCATCAGTTACTAGATAATCATCTGAAGATCGTCTCTGCTTAGTATCTCATCAATAACTTCAAAAATAAGGGTGAAAGTACCAAGAAATGAAGTATCAAATTTTGATGCAAGAATCGATTTGCGGTATTCCATTTTTAAGATATTTTGCAGAGTCATTCTTCAGATTATTATCTAGTAACTAACTTTCCATTTTCTTAAATTTGAATTACTTCCAGCGTGTAATTTGATATTCATCAAATGGTAGCACTCTGGTGGCAGAAATCGGTACTAAACGCTGAAGAATCACTTTAAGAATCCATGTCAACAGAGCGTCCTCCATATGGGACTGTGAAGCGAAAGGGTTTAATTCCATTTTTCACCAAATTTAGGGAAGGGGAGAATTTCCCCCTGTCACCCCCTTCTGGCGCCTATGCTTTTCATGCAACAGTTCTAGTTCGAAACCCGTCTCACTTGTTTTAGCAATTCCCCAAAGCTGAAAAATATCGTAATTTTCCAAGTACTGATATGTTTACCTGATATCCCTTACCTTCCAGTTTTTCTGTTTCTTCATTGGTTCTTGTTTTTATTTTTCATTGCAGAGCTGAAGACTTAAACCATGTTGCATATCGTATTGGTCTCTTGGCTGTGGTGCGATCCAGAGCGAAGGGCGGACAAGCAGTTGGTATCATGATAACTGCTTCGCACAATCCTGAAGAAGATAATGGCATAAAGATGATTGATCCCATGGGTGAAATGCTGGAAGAATCGTGGGAAAAATATGCAACTGACCTAGTTAATACATCAGATGATAATTTAGAGCTGCAGCTTCGAGGAATCGTTGACAAAGAGAGCATTAATATGAAATCCAAAAGTTATGTCTTTCTTGGATGGGATACGCGGTACGTTTAAAGATGTTTTTGCTGCTCATGAATGAGTTTTTTAAGAATTTTCTCTCATCTAAGAAAGATTATGATTTAATCACAAAGAAGACATTTTATTCCTGATTTTCAGCAAGAATCTATGTTGGTCTGAATTTAGAGCGTTTCTTATTACAGCGGAAATCAGTTATTTCAACATTGCTTAGTATGGCCAATTGGTTATACTTAACCCTTTCCACTCCGCTGTCGAGCTGTAGTTGACAAAATCGATTTATGGGTTCCACTCCATTGTCGAGCTGTGGTCGACAAAATTTCGTCGCTCGAAATTGACACTTTCAACGGGGCAAAATAGGTGTCTGAGAAGTGCTGCGCTCTGATGGGCTTCTTCTAGACTTACCACTGAAGCTCTAGTTCACGGAGTTCTAGTGGAGCACAGGAAGGTTCAGCTCGAAAAATGGTGGAGTGGAAAGGGTTAATAGATTTCTAACAAGGGGAACGTCCCAAGTGTCCGCCTCCGATTTTGATGAAATATAGCTCAAAATCTTCCTTGAGTGACGCTGATTAACACCCTGCATTTACTTTTTGTGAATGCGCCTTTAAAGTTAGAGAAAAAAAAGTTCGAAGTTCGCAGCTGAACTGCCCGAAATCGTCGGAGCGTGCTAAGGGTAGAGAAATCATTCATGGCTCTCATAGAGAGCCTGGAGTGTAGTGGCGAAGGCACTCGACTCGCAATTGAGCGGACCCTGGTTCAAATCTCGGCCGATCCTGCATATTTTTACACATACTTTCCTCCCATTATCGAGTGTTTCTCGCCGTAATATTTCTTTGATAATCTTCTCAACATTATTTTTACGTTATTTTCACGTATTCCCGTGAATAGAGAGTTCGTTTTAAGTACCTCGAAATCAAAAATTCGACGGCACTCGAGTGGGTGTTCGCGATAAATGTTACTCAAGAAAAACACTGAAAATACCCTCCAAAACTTACGAATAATTTTGGAACTTTGAATCGCAAATTAGGGAACATCTTCTCAAATAACTATGATTTGCAAGATATCATTTTTAAATTTTGTATTACTGTCTCCATTTTTTAAATTATTTTTGGAGGCTATTTCAAATGCATGTGAGTTTCAAAGGTGGTCCGAGAAAAACCTTTCTAAAATTATTCGTTTGTTAATTTTTCTTTCAGTAACATTTATCGCGAACACCCACTCGAGTGCCGTCGAATTTTTGATTTCGAGGTACTTAAAACGAACTTTCTATTCACGGGAATACGTGAAAATAACGTAAAAATAATGTTGAGAAGATTATCAAAGAAACATTACGGCGAGAAACACTCGATAATGGGAGGAAAGTATGTGTAAAAATATGCAGGATCGGCCGAGATTTGAACCAGGGTCCGCTCAATTGCGAGTCGAGTGCCTTCGCCACTACACTCCAGGCTCTCTATGAGAGCCATGAATGATTTCTCTACCCTTAGCACGCTCCGACGATTTCGGGCAGTTCAGCAGCGAACTTTGAACTTTTTTTTCTCCAACTTTAAAGGCGCATTCGCAAAAAGTAAATACAGGGTGTTAATCAGCGTCACTCAAGGAAGATTTTGAGCTATATTTCATCAAAATCGGAGGCGGACACTTGGGACGTTCCTCTTGTAAGACCCGTCCAAAATCCCCTTTGAGCCATTGTATTCATGAATTGCTTTGAGCAACGTATTGGTGTTTAGCTCTCATGGAACTTTGGATTTGGCAATTCGTTTTAACGTCTGAAATTCACGTTTTAACCCAGAACATTAAAGTGGTATGGCGATGCCGCGTCCATATTGCAACACCGCAAGTAGATATCTTGGCTCCTCGCAGAAGCTGTGCTTTGGACATTCGCGCTCATACATCATTGCGTCTTAAATTTTGGAAGGTCTGTTTGGGAAAATCACGTTGTGTGAGGTCAGGTGTTGCGGCTGCGATGAGTGTTCATGATCATCTGAAGTTTGAGAAATTAAATACAGGAAGTTTTCATTGCCTCGGGGCCTTTTTAGAGTGACACTGCGGTGTACAGGTCAGAAGTTGAGTGCTGCGGTGCTTTTGTGAGAAACATCGTGATTGTCAGTCAAAAGTAAAGCGCTGCGGTGCATTTGTGATTGCTAGTTATAAGTTGGAGATTTAGATTCACAAAAATGTATAGATTCATTAGTTAATCAAGAGTGCGTTAGAGGTCATCAATCAATCAAATCCCAAACATAAAACTCTAGGGGACATTACACAATATGGAGTTGGAGCCAAATATCCACCATTTTGCATTATTCAATTTTTCATTCTTTGAACTGGGAGTCCGCTATTTGCACCCCTTATTTATAGATCCCATCTCAATGCGATAAGTTTTAAAAAATTGACGGCCTCGATTTCTTGGTATCTCTATTTTATAATATTCTTAATTTAACCCTGTAATTACTAATTTAAAAAAAACTCTGGTGTCCCAATATAAGTATTTCTCTTCCTCTTTCAGACCCAGTAGTAGGAACTTATGTTTAGCAGCATCAGATGGTGTTCGGTCCCTAGAAGGAGAACTTATTTCTGTTGGTCTTACCTCAACGCCTATTGTCCATTTTCTGGTCGTATGTATGAATACGCAAGAAGAATATGGAAGAGCCAATGAAGCAGGTTATTACAGTAAAATTTCATCAGCCTTCAATCATTTGCACTCTGAGGTAAGGATCAGTTTAATTTTTTTTCCTAAGCTCCTGTACAATCCTTTTAAGAAACAGACCTCTTGGCACTGAAACGCATCATGAGAGCTAGAGGGGCTTTTGCAATTTCTATTTCCTCTTGAAGGATATTAGTTTTTAAAGACAAGCAGATTGATATTTTCATTATTTTCACTTTATTTCAAGGGAAGGTTGTAAGCCCTATCTTCACCATGTTAATTTACCAAACTTTCAGTACACTTATCTCAGAGACAAATAGAGACCCAGCACAAAGCTTGCGACAGGTGACAGGTTGTCATCGGAACAACAGCCAACTATTGCCTACTGTTCACTGATGAGCATGTGTTTTGCATTCGACAAGCAAAACCTGTTTCCGGGACGGCGAACCAATCACATCCTTTTGTTGAGCTTCACCTTTCAACAGTAGGCAATGTTCATCGTTGCAGCCGGTGACTCCCGAACAAAACTGTGACCGCTAAACTTGCTTCACTTTTCTAACACGGGAAGCATACGGTGTGCTGGGTCTCTATTTGTCTCTGACTTATCTCAAGACTATTTACACCTAGAGAGCTCACTTTTTTTTTCAAAATGTACATATTGACAAGCTGAACAATGTTAACTAACTTTTTTTATAGATTAAAATTTCAAAACCAATTATGTCTTTTTTTTAAAAAAATGTCTTAAAAAACTAGGGTTTTTTTGGGGCTTATTTTGTTTGAATTTTCATATTTCCCCGCATAATCATGCATTAAAAGTTAATTAACTTCATGTTTCTTTTAAAGACGAACAATATAAAACAAAAAAAAATGGGCTCTGAACAAAAAAAATGCACAAGAACTTGTGTTGTAAGTAACAAAAGTTGAAAAATTACAACTTTTCAGGAGAACAGTTGAAAGTGGGCAAATTTTTGATAAAATAATAATAATGTCTTTTATTTGTTTGATGCATTTAGCCATAGCAAATACGTCAAATATAATTTTAAGATAATAAGAAAATCAAGGAAAATCATACGAAACATGGAATGATTAATTTAAATTTAAATTCGACATTAGGTAATCCATGTTATGAGGGCTATAAGATTACAACTCAAAAATCATTGAGTTGTTTTTCCTTTTAATTCATCACCTTTGTGTTTGTTGTTCTGCAGGAGGAATCCAAAAAACAGTACGTCCCTGAAGTTTCTGTAGATTGTGCAAATGGAGTTGGTGCCATAGTATTGAAAAATATGGTAAATTGCACGAATGAGCTTCAAGACAGTTCAAGTAAAGGAAGTCTGAAAATTAATATATTTAATGATTTGGTCTTTGTTAAAGACGTGCTCAACAAAGAGGTATGAATTGTCTTTCTATCCACAAAGTTTCCACGTCATGAAAAGGAATAAAAAGAATAATAGATCCTTAAGTATTTTAGACTCTCTTTAGATGTAGACTAAATAGTTCTTTAGAGTCCCAAGACATCACTTTTTAACCGCTACCTTAATTTAACCTTAATTTAATTCCATGTCACGCGACCAAGGTGATCGATTAGTTGATCGATTAATGAATATCGGATTTTATGAATATCAAATAAGATCAATGGAGCCCCTAAGAGGCAAACTGCACTGTTGCCGCTACTTTGCTATTTCTAGTAGGTTAGGTTACGATTCTTGACAATAACAGTTGTTATTGAAAGAGATGAAGTTCTCCAAAATAACATTTAAACAGAGGAAAAATTAACAATAATTACCGCGGTCACCTTTACTGTAAATGTGTAATTACAGTGAGTCAGCGAAAAGTAATCAAACCCTCTGCCATTTGCATTTGCCTCCAGGGGCTTTCGTGACAGCCCGAATCTGAGAGCCAATCAGAAACGGATTCCAAGATGGTGCAACTCTCATAGCACATCAGGACTCTAGTTTTAACCCTCCTTCATCGATCATCTGCATTTGGGACCCTGAGGACATAATATTAATTGGTCTCAGCACTCTAACTTTTTCATTCTGTGTGAAAGTGCTAGGCATTTTAAATAATCTATTCGGTCAGAAAGCTTTATGTTGTACAAGTTTTCTAGTGGCAGGAGGAAGACCCTAATCTTAAGCCTTTTTTTTTCAGTGTGGTGCAGACTTTGTAAAAGTTCAGCAAAAAGTTCCCATCATGAAGAAAGAAAATGGTTCAGCTATTCATCTGGTGCCAAATGCTCGCTATGCAGCCCTAGATGGAGATGCTGACCGTTTAATATACTACTATGTCGATGAAACTGGGATTTTCCATATGTTGGATGGGGATCGAATTGCAATCCTTGGTTAGTTCTTGATTAATTTGTTATGATGAATATAACTACCAAATTTTTAATGTCATTGCTCCTTAACTTTTATCCTTTGACATCAGCACTTGAGCCTCAGCCGGCACCATGTGCCCAAGAAACCGCCATTGGCACCTAAAAAAACTAAAGCCCCAGCCAAAGCTGGCGTCTAAAGGAAGGATAAAAAAAAAGTTTGTTTTAACCCCTTCTCTAAAATAATGACAGATTATGAGTGGAGCTTTAATGGCCCCTAAAAAATACACCTGTTGGCCAAAATGGTTTATAAAAAATTTTTGTAAAGTTCAAGCCATGTTTGACACACACCAGTATTTTTTTTTTACATCAAGGTGATTCCAGACAAAACTTTTCCAGATTTCAATCCAATGGATAGAGTGTCACTCAAGACAAATAGAGATGGTGCATGAAGTCAAAATACATAGGGCAGATTTGAGGCTTGTCCAGGGCCGGACTGGCCGGGGTGCTGGGGGTGCGATTGCCCCCCGGGCCAAATTGCAGTTCGGAAAAAAATGAGAAAAAGTCCCCCCTTCTACCGCCCACTCAAGCACGTGGGCCATTTGGGGTATCAGCACCCCGGGCCAAATTTTCCCAGTCCGGCCCTGGGCTTGTCATATTCTTGCGGATTCAACAAAACAACTGTAAACACCCTTCTGATGTTCCAGAGTGTTGAACGGTTATATTCGGTAAACACAAGGGGGATAGGCTGGGAAATGAAGAGGAGGGTGCTCACCATGCGACGTCAGAAAGGTGATGACTGTTGTTTTGTTGAATCCGCGAGCATATAACATGCCTCTACTGCAGCGAGTTATTGCTCTGTCTCTATTCGTCTCTGGCGCTACTAGTCACTTACAGGGAAAGTCGCATTTTTGACATTTTCAATTGAAAACGAAGGAAAAACGCGAAATCGAAGAATGTCTCTTGTACTTTTTTTTTTCATAGATTTTTTGAGCCCAAAATGAGCAACATTGGTTAAGAATTAAGCTGATGTATTCATTTATTTTGCCATAAACGAGCGATATTATGTCTATCTGCCTCACTTGCACTCATTGAGGCCAGCAGCGCACTGAGAGTTTCTTCGTCTCTCTCTTTTCTCCATTAAGAAACGTATGTTAGACAAGAATGGACAAGGGGATAAAACCCCCTCCTTCTGTCCTTTTCCTACTCATACATTCAAATGGGAAATGAGAGAGATGGAAGATATCCTGGTTGCGCCAGTGATTGAGGCTTATGACAATTTTCTTTCTTCCAATATCCCTTTTCATTTTTGAATATTTCAGCTTGAAACTTTCTGGGAATCTACCTGAAGTATGCTCGAAAGTGCGGACGTTCCTTAAATTGGTGCTTTCTGCGTATCAATTTTAGCCAAAAACTGTTGACTTTTTAAGTAGCACGGCTAGGTGCCTACAGTTGAAACTACATAATGCACCCTGGAATCACCTTAAGGAATTTGATCTATCAATTAGATCTATTAGCTGCAAAAACTTTTACGCTAAAAACTGTTGACTTTTTAAGGAGCATGACTAGGTGCCTACGGTTGGAACTAATTGACCGTGGAATCACCTAAAGGAATTTGATCCATCAATTAGATCTATTTGCTGCAAAAACTTTTACTACAAAAACTTCTTACCTTTTGAGCTCAGTGAATTTCAAATTTGTTTTGTATCAAATTAATGGTCTCGTTTAAAAATAGCACATTCTCCTGCTTTGACTACTTACAATAGAGTGAATTTGTTATCATGCACTGCAAAATGCGTGATTATCAGTATTTCAAGTATCTATTAAAAACAAATAAATGTCTTCCCTAGTTCTCTATAGTTTATTTTTTTTTATTTGTGTTTTTCTTAAGCAATTTCTTGCTTTTAACTTATCGCAAGTGATACTTTTATTTATAAACTCTGTTATCAACTCAGAAAAAGCAAGTCACATTCATGCAAACTTGAGTAATTAACTGTGTATTTTTTTTTTCTCCCAATTTGTCTCTCAGTGGTTACCTATTTAAAAGAATTGATCCAGAAAACTGGTGTCAATGTGCTAGTCGGACTTGTACAAACAGCGTATGCCAACGGTAGTTCAACCAAATATGCAAAAGAAAAATTGGTAAGTAGCTCTCTTCTCTGTTCAACAAAAGTATATTAACCCTTACCGCTCGTATTAATTCACGCTTCACTCCACTCGTATTTAAATGGAGGCAACCGGGCTTAAAACCAGCGCTGTAGCGCGCATTTCACGCTCTACTGGCAAAAATGTAAACAAGGCATGCGTTAGTAGTTCAACGTATTGTCGCTAAGGTGCATAGGCACTAAAACATTTGCTCATTGTTACATAGTGCTCAATGGAAAGATACGGGAGTGTGAACGGAGTTAACGAGCTCAGCTCGACTCACGAGCGCAACCCGTAGAATGATTTTATCGGCAGAACTCGACACTAAAGCGGCAAGGGTTAGATAACTTTTGACTAGTTCTTTAGTGTTAATAAGTAGAGTAAAACACATTAAACAGCTCATGGAGGTATGCAGTGGCGTTGCATGCAATCTGACAACGTCGATCTTTATTCATTTCAACTTATAGAACCTATAGAATAGACGAACACACTCAACCAAGAGTAACCAAGTGTAACCTGTTCTGTTGTGCTCCATTTTATTTCATGCAAAAAAAATTCGCCATATCAGACCTAACCAACCTTTTCTAAGAACCAAAGAAAATGATGAGAGAATGTGAAAACCACAACCAATCCACCTGACCATATTCATTTTGTGTAAAAAAAAAGTTTTTCTACCACTACGTTTTGGCGGCTGGGCTTTCTGACTACTTTTTTTTAATTTCTTAACTACAGTTTTTAAAAAGCTCTTTAATTTTTTCAGAAAATTCCTGTAGCATGGACCCTTACAGGAGTGAAGCATTTACATCACAAAGCAAAAGACTTTGATATAGGAGTTTATTTTGAAGCTAACGGTCATGGCACTGTTTTGTTCAATTCAAAAACTGTTGAATACTTAACTAAACTCCTCGTTGATGATAGGTAAGTATCTCTTAATCTCACAGAGCTGCTGTTCTGTGTGTAATAAATGTTTTTTTTTCAGTTCATCAGTGATTCCACCGGCTGAGAAAAGATTACACAGTTCAGTTCAGTGTATGACTGGATTGCAAGAAAATACTCTGATTTGTAATCTTTTCTCAATCGGCCCAGTATCCATTTAATTATTAAAATAACTGCAAGTTTTTTAAAATCATTGGCAACTCCACCGGTTGAGAAAAGATTACAGATGCTCGTACTTTTGTGCAGTCCAGTCATACACTAAACTGAAATGTGTAATATTTTCTTAATCGGTGGAATCATCGGAGAATTAAAACATGGCATTAATTATACTCAAAACGGCGGCTCTGTAATCTCATCTAACTAGTCACTTTTCCTTGACTTTTTGTTGTCTATATTTCGGTAATTCCATGGCAACAGGAATTTTTACTGACGCTGATTTATTGCTGTAGAAATAGCATCATTTAAATGATTTTAGCTACCAAAGTATGAATGTTACTGTCAAAAGTGTTTCTTTTAAGAAAAAATTAACAAAAACAAATAGTAAAAGGTTTTTTTTTTCAAATTGGCAGTTTTTGCCCTCTGCCTGATGCCCTCAAAACTTTGGGTATCAATTAAGTTTGACATCAGTAATGGATCCCCAAAATTTTGCCGTCTAAAAATGATTTTTAGAAGCAAAGGGTGGGGGGTCAAAATTGAAACCTTCAAACTCAGATATCTTGCCAACAAATACAGCTCCTGAGATGTGGTTTGCATGGAAAAATGCTGAAAAAAATTCATTTTCACTAACTATTTAGGTACTTGTTAAACAAAATCATAACCAATAACTTGCAATTTGAGTTTTTTTTATTTTTAGGTGCAAAATTTTACACAAATTTTGAAATTTTGAAAAAACGCATCTTTCAATTTTGATTCGTATAGAGTATGTTTCTCTCCAGCAAATTTGCTCTAGTTTCATTAAAATGGCGGAAATCTTTTGTTTTTGAGCCAATAATTTTTGTAGAGTTAAAAATCGCTATTTTAGCATGCTCCGCGATAGTTATGAGACCACGCACTAGCCGATCGCTCGGTGGACGATTTTATTTTCAGGAACTCAACGAAATAACATGGGGAGCAACATCCAATGGCTCCTTTGTGGATTGTTGACCAACGACCAGAACATTGATGCTTCGTACTGACCTCGACATCTTTGCTCAACAGTCCACATAGGAGCCGTTGGACGTTGCTTTGTTGCAACCCCAAAAAAAAAAGCTGCCTCTATGAGCAAGATAGCTAGTGTGTGGTCTCTGTTATCTCTGGATGAGACAGGGATAAATCATTTCTATGCATGTAGTCGACAAAACTTGGTGAAAATTGTTATCTTAGCGTTTATTTTGGTTCCAAAAACCAATTCTGTCGTCTGTTTTAAAGAAGACGTAACATAACAAATTCCTGAATCTGCCTGATAGGGCAGATGGTGTAATTTATTTTCATGAAGTAACTTGTTATTTGCTTTCGTTTTTAAGTAGCAATGGTTTGTCCGAAGAACAGAAAACAAATCTGAAGAAATTGCTGGTGGTACGCGACGTCATTAATGAAACGGTGGGAGATGCCATCGCTGATCTTCTTCTGGTCGAAGCTATTTTGTATGATTACGACTGGAATACTCAGCAGTGGCTTGCGTTGTATGATGATCTTCCAAACAGGCAGCTTAAAGTCCATCTACAGGTATTTTTTTGTCAATCCTTTCCGCTTGGAATTATTTGGACTTGTCATTCCCCCCCCCCCCCCCATCCAGCTCGTAATGAATTTTAACTTTTTTTCACTGGAAAATTGTATTTTTTAACAATGGGTCTGTTGCGCAATTTTGCTTTAAGGTGATTCTTCAGCGTTTAGTGCCGATTTCTACCACCAGAGCGCTACCGTTCGATTAATGTCAAATTACAGGCTGAAAGTAATTTATATTTAAAAGAACGGAGTGTCAGTTTTACTAGATAATCATCTGAAGAATGTCTCCGTAAAATATCTTGTCAATAACTTCCAAAATAAGGCTGAAAGTACCAAAAAATGGAATATCGCAAATCGATTCTGTCATGGAATCATACTTGAAACTCCTGTGTGTTATTGTTTCATTTTGATCATTTTCGACAAAAATATCAGTTTTCGTACCTTTCACAACCTATTGTGAGGAATTGAGGATACTGAGACGTAAGAATTCAAACAGATGTCGTTAGTATTTACTGTTTATTTGTTTATGTTGTCAGCTGTGATGATTATTCAGCTGTCGGTCATGATTATTTGAATGTGTCGCGCAAATCCAGCAGAATATCGTGCGCGTCGTGGAAAGATACAAGGGTGAATAGTGTCTAGTGTTATTCACAATTTCTGAGTTTATTTATGAATTTTCGCTGTTTTCTGATGATGCCATTGTAATTTTTGCGGCTTTTTATGTAAGAATTGATATTCTAAAACGCTCTAGCCGAAGTGTGCAGCAGACCCATTGTTTTAAAAAGTTGCAGTTTGTCCATTTTAACTGATGACAAATATTGAACTTGTATACCTTTTACATGGGTTTAAACGGACATAATACAACGTTGCCAAATTGTACACTACTCCACTGCTCCAAAGTCATCAATTTATTGATCTTTTAATTTTTTTTACTGAAGAATCTTTTATAATTTGCTCATCCAGGATTGCTCAGTTGTCAAAACAGAAGGAGCAGAAGTCAAATGCATTGCTCCAGCTGCTCTTCAACCAAAAATTGATTCTCATATCAAAAACTATCCTTCAGGTCGAGCGTTTGTCAGGTAATTAATTAAATTAAATAATTGTTAAATTAAATTAAAACTATCCTTTAGGTTGAGCGTTTTTCAGATTATTAATTAAATTTCTCTTAACTTTTAATTCTGACGGCAATTTGTTTCACCTTCTCTTTCTCTGCATTTTTACCTGAGGCAAGCAAGTCCAAAGAGCAGGTAGAATTAAGATAATGAATCGGTTTGATGAAAACTTGTGCTACACCAATTATAGAAAACACTGGTGTAAAATCATTTGAAATTAATGTTGGGAGCCTCAAAAAGTTCCAAAATTGACTTACTAATTCGACTAAGATGACTCCAGGGTTGATTAATTCAAACCGTGGATACCACGTCACACTGCTCTATAAGTCAACAGTTTTTGGCTGAATTTGACGAATATACGCTGAAAGCACAGACTTGAGGAACATTACCACCTGCAAGCATACTTCAGGAAGATACCCTGAAAGTTTCAAGCTGAAACACTCAAAAATAAAGCTCGGAAATTATGAAATACAAAAATTCCCACAAGCCTCAATGAGTGTGAGTGAAGCAGATAGACTTATTATCACTTGCACTCACTCTCACTCACTAAGCTTATGGTGAAATGAATTCAATAATTTACGGCTTTAATTCTGAACCAATTTTGCTCGTTATGGGCTTAAAAAATCCATAGAAAAATTTTGCAGGTGCTTTCGTTCTTGGATTTTGTATTTTTTCTTTGTTTTCAATTTAAAATGCCAAAAACATGACTTTTCCCAAAAGTGACTTGTGGCGCTATCTATGGGATTGAAATCTGAAAAATAAAATTTGAATTTGAAATCTGGGGGGTGGGGGGGCCTCCCCCAGAATATTAAAGGGGGGTGTTGGGGCCTCCCCCAGAGTAATAAAGGGGGGTCTGGGGGGGGGGGGTTCTTCCCAGAATAATTTTAATGTGAGAAAGTGTTCGTGGGGTATTTCCCACAGTTTATTTTTCCTTAGCATAGCCACTCTCGGAGGTCTGGTGCACTCACGTCTTTGCGGGGCTGCTGAGACTCTAGTAGTGACACTGTTTAGTTTTCCCAGTACCCATTTAAAATTGACTCTCTTTCTTTCAGGCCATCTGGCACAGAAAACTTCGTCCGCGTCTATGCTGAAGCTGATACTCAAAAAAATGCTGATTCCTTAGCTGTTGAAGTTGCGCAAGCTGTTTATTCTCTTGCGGGTGGTATTGGAGATCCTCCAGATTATCTCAGCTAACTTCCTATTCTTAGAGGTTTTGGGTTACTTTTCTTTCCCTCGCACTTGCAAATGACGATTTTAAATTTTGTTGGAAGGGTATGTTAATTTATTTATTCTTTAAATCAGTAAAGCATGAAAAAAAACAAAAAAAACAACAAAAAATGATAGTAATTATCAAAAAACGGGAAGCATGTTTGGTAGTTTCTATGAAACGGATTTTTTTTATTTCTCTCTTGTTCTATACAGGGACTAATTGTTTCCTGAAAGCAATATTTATTTGAGTTTCCCTTTGAACGCCATTAATTAACTTAACATTATGTGACTTAAAGGCAACATCCAGGACCATAACTACACCTGTAGGGGCCCTGGGCCTGGGATAAGACTTTTGGCTTCTTACTCCTTATAGTTGCGGTAAGTTTGAACCAGGGCTTTGAACCAGCAACATTTTCGGTTTGGTTTGGTTCGAGTCAAGTTCGCGGAGACTATGGGTTCGGTTCGACTTTAAGAGGAAATTAATTTTTAGCAAAAATGCTTTCTCGTCTTTCACTTTTTTACCGTTTTCCTGCTCGTTTTGCGGAATATTTGTTTAGCTCATAGGAACTGAAAATTATCAACTTTGTATTACTTTTTCATCAATTGATGTTTCGATTTATAAAAAAATTATTGTTAAGAGTCTTTGGTCATAGTAGCTTAAACCGCTTTTGAGACTTTGGCAAACCGGTTTGGCTGGGGTGCCTAATTGAGGCATTTTCTGCATTTCTGTGATTCAAAAATTTTGTAGTTTGGAGTGGTTTGCGGTTCAGTTCGGGTCAAAGCCCAGGTTTGAACACAGAGTGTGAGAGACAACCCATAACAGGAAGAGGAAAGTCTGGAGGTCCTACCCAGAATATTTTAAAAATTTAAATTCTCAAGGATGTCATTTTTTTGTAATACTTTTGTTTGCTTTGTAACACAAGCGTAGCAAACAAATAGTTTTGGCGGTTAGATATATACTACTATAGTCAAACCCAAATCAACTGAAGCTCGACGCTCCTTTTCCCCTCGCTCGCCAGCACTCATTTTTACCCTCTCCACTATGAACCCTGCTGGACAATGCGTCGCACACCATCCCCGGTCATCATTCTACCTGAAGCTCCGCACGCAGGTACGGAGTTTTGAGTAGAGCGCCAAGAGATGATGAAAGAGGAGAAAGGCCCGACGCCGGCTACTGTTGGCTGGCGAGTTCGCTCGGGCCGTTGTGGTGGGGGGAGGCAGCCGAGGAGCGTCGAGCTTCAGTTGATTTGGGTTTGACTATACTGATACTACTCCAACCTCTCCATAATTTTGTGAGAGGCCGAGAGAGAGTTGCAGCTTCCACTTATTATTAGACCCCTTAAACTGAAAAACTGTAGATAAAAAAAAAATGAAATAGGTTTCAAAGCAATAGACTTGGAGAATAAAGCTCAGCGCTTTCCGAAGCAACCAGGATATGGACTTCCTATTCTTATGAGACTCCTTTCAGCCTTTTGAAAAAGAATATATTTTTGATCCTCAGATAGAAATATGTTTTTATTAGGGACCTCTCATTCATCTGGTTTAGAAACAAATGCCCACTGCTTTTTTTTTTCTTTTTTTCTGTTCCCGCCTACAATTTTAGATGTGTTTTTCAAAAGTCTTTTTTCACTTGATTGTGCGCTATTTAACTAATTGAATAAAAAAAGCTTTTAGGCCTCCAAACCATAGTGGCCTTGGGGCATTGCCCTACCTGCCAAAAATACTTCAGCCCTGGTAACTACGCTGAAATGAATAGCAAAAAATGATCACAACCAGCATCACTCAAGCAGTAACAATATTGTTGCTGTTATTGTTTCTACTGTGTTGTAGTATTTTTATTAAAGTAATTCTTCAGCGTTTAGTGCCGATTTCTAACACCAAAGTGATACCGTTCGATTAATGTCAAATTACAGGCTAAAAGTAATTTATATTTAAGAGAACGGAGTGTCAGTTCCTAGATAATCATCTGAAGAACGTCTCTGCAAAATATCTTGTCAATAACTTCAAAAATAAGGCTGAAAGTACCAAAAAATAAAATATCGCATTTAGATACAAGAATCGATTTGCGATATTTCATTTTTTGGCACTTTCAGCCTTATTTTTGAAGTTATTGACAAGATATTTTGCAGAGACGTTCTTCAAATGATTATCTAGTAACTGACTTTCTGTTTTCTTAAATATAAATTACTTTCGGCCTGTAATTTGACATTAATCAAACGGTAAGTCTCTGGTGGCAGAAATTGGCACAAAGCGCTGAAGAATCACACCTTAACTTATTAATTTTTCATTTGTACATGAACAAAACAGCACCTCCATGCCTTTTTTTCCTGGTTACCCACAACAGCATAGGTATTTAATTCCAGCTGTTTCTAGAAAGCGAACCTATGAAACAGAAGGTGCGCTCTGCGGAGGTAAGTCTCTATTCAATCACATTGTTGATTTTTCAGCAAGAGCACACCAATTGTTTTGCGGACCCTTTTTCTAGAAACGGCTTCAATTCCCGAAGCTTATAAGAATTTTTATTCAGAAAGCTTCGTTGCCTAAATGACAACTCTTTTGAAAGAAAGTTAATGCCAATCATTAAGCATGAAATTTCCCATTTTAAATATTCTCCTCATCCAAGAAATATTTTAAAAATCTACAATATTGTCAATATCTTTTCTCCATAGCTTGATAACAATTTATCATTTCGAAAAAAGAAAAAAAAGCCCCTCTGCGGATTATTAAAAGCAACTTCTCTGCAAAATTTGGATCCATATGTAACTTTAATTCAAAATTTATGCAGGGATACAGACAGACAGATATCTGCGCCATCGCAATACTTCCTCAATTTCTACAATCGTTAAAGTGAGAAAGTAAAAACTGTGGACAACCCTTTGTTTGTCTAGCTGCTCACAAAAGTTTTCAGCTGGTGGTCTGATTGCACCTAGATTGTGCGTAGAAATGTCTTTTAAATTTTTGTCAAAAAGCGGTCCACTTTTTATTTTATGATTTTTCTTTTGGTCTCCGTTTCAAAAATGATGCCCCCCCCCAAGCCCGGCCTGACATGGCCCAATCTCCCCCTCCAGCCCCTTGTTCCTATGCCACTGATTATTTCATCACCTTTTTATAATTTTAAAGTGTCCTGAAGGAAAACTATTTGCTTGATTTAGTTTTAGACTTCTTTCATTTTATTAGTATTTTAAAGTGAGTAATTGTAATATCCTAGTTTTATGCTTTACAGTTGTTGGACCAAAATGATCAAGTAATAAGTTAGATTTTTTTCTACTTTTTAATTCCTTTTTTAGTGGAAGTCTAATAAGTGAAATCAGTATTGTGGACACATTTGATCTTTGCTTGTGAGGCAAGTGCAAGTTTTGTTCTTTTACACTTTGCTTCCTATCTATGCAAAGTTTTCATCAGTTTTCTCTGCTTCCGAAAACATATCTGTCAAAAATCCTTTTTCAATTTCTCTCCACGTTTACTTGTCTTATTTAAACTTTGTGACATTCAGTTGTCTCGTTGGATGTTTTCAAACCCATGTCATGTTAAATATTTTATGGGCCCTAATTCCTGCTGCTAAGTCGAAACGGAAACTCTTCGTAGAGCAACACACGCAGACATGTTTTTCTAAATCGCGAGAATTACAAGGCATAATGTGATCGGCAGCTTGAAGCTTTCATTAAATTTTTTAACATAAAAAATTTCATCATTATATTTTTATGTTTAATATTTTTATATTTTGTTGCTTTTTATACAGTTTTGTAAATGAATGATCGGTCTTTTCATTATTTCTGACATTAAAAACATCTGTTCAAACTTTTATGACTTTCGTTGTGCTTTGCTGTTAATTATGCAGTATTTCAACCATAGTTGTCAGATGGTGGCAAAAAAATCGCTGCTTTTCCCATCTACCTCAAAATAAAGTAAAATAAATTAATAAAATAAATAAATGAATTTTCTTATGCAATCTGCAGGCTGATTATGAATGATCGTATCGTAATGCTATCGAGTCGATGATCAAGTGTGTTATCTTATGGGTGGAGCCATTCCGATAGAAACCCTCCCATCTCTACAAAAATTCTCCAATAGCTCAGAAGTCATCAGAGAATTTTCGCAGAGATGGGAGGATTTTTATCGGAATGACACCACCCATAAGAATAACATGTACTCGATCATCAATTCGATAGCATTACAGTACAATCATTCATAATCAGCCTACAGGCAAT
Organism: Trialeurodes vaporariorum; assembly: GCA_011764245.1. Lineage (NCBI taxonomy): Eukaryota > Metazoa > Arthropoda > Insecta > Hemiptera > Aleyrodidae > Trialeurodes > Trialeurodes vaporariorum. The sequence goes on from VMOF01000220.1 coordinate 53,958,041, forward strand.
TCAGAATGTTTACTTATTAGCCAAGAATCCACTATCTTCAGAAGGTTGCAGGAATTTCTCTGTCATGATGCAATTTGATACTTCGTGCTTTGGGTAAAACACATTTAATGTGGTTCAAACCAAGGTTTGTTCAAAATCAAAGCTGTCAATGGGGCTCTTTCAAACTTTTGCTGTGGGCAAATGAAGAGTCTAATCTTATGTAAAAACCAGCGAAAATCACGAAAATCGCTATAAAATCGCTAAAATTTAGTAATAAACTCACACAACTGCCAAAACATCAAATCTTCCATGATACCTGCGTCTTTCCGCCATTAAGCCCGATTCTGAGAGTGAATTTCGTGATTTTTTAGTGTACTCGTTGTCATTTTTACAGGTTTTTACATAAGAATCAACTCTTCAATTCCCTGTTGCAAAAGTTTGCAAGAGCCCCGTTGATCGATTTGACGAAAAATATAGTTTGAAACGTTTGACTCAGTGGGAAGAAACTGTAAGCGTTTCTCATTGAAGAGAGAGAAAAAACATCAAACATGATATAAAATTTCAAATTTTATTTTCTCAAACAGACTGAATTAAAGTAACATCAGTGAAAAATTGAGATTCTTTCAAAATTATTCCAGAGATTATTGCACAATTAAAGTTTAATTGAGCAAATGAGCTCTATAAATGTAGAAAATTTTGATTTCTCTGAAATAGCTAAAAATAACATTCAAACTGTAAAAAAGTTTAGCCTTAAGAATCAGTCATTCATAGGAGGTAATACTTAAAAATGATTGTACACATGAAAGCAGCAACTGAAAATGCAGGCAGGACTGAAAATACATGACAGTCGTACATCTAGCCTAGTTGGTTGTTATGGATACCAAACTTTTCAATTGCCTTAAACTTATAATTTGTTATCTATTCGTATCTGATTTTTCTTGACTTTAAAAATATACTCGCATCTTCACAGTCATACCTTAGGTTTCTTATCATGAATGCAGCAGATATATTCGTCTTGTTAAAGTGGTCTTTTTGGCGCCTGAAAATGAGGCAAACTTGGTATACATACCTACATACTTGGTATGGTTTTATGTATAAATTTTTAAATAAATAAATAAATAAATAAATGGTATCACTCACAATCAGTTGAAAAGGGTATCCAATGACCAATGACGCTGGGCTTCCTCTTTGGTCAAAGTCTTTTTAAACAAGTGATTGATCAAACCTCATGACCTATAAACTGCCCAATGGAAATACTTTTTTGGCAGTGATTTCCTATTCCTGTGAAGGCAGTGTACAATATCTGCTAGGAAGGAGATTGTGTTAGATTTTTTTCAATCGTAATTGAAAGTATCAGACATATTTACAAAATGGACAGGTTTTCTGTGTAAAAAGACTTCATTTTTATGAATTAAAGTAATGCATTTACTGACATTGACAAACATATATAAATGGATAATGATCCTAAAAAAGAAGACAATTTACAACTACCTACATAGAGTTGTATGCGGTATGGAAAAAGCGAAATACTTTAATGTATGAAAAAAGAGGGGGGAGAACACGGTCCATGTAAAAAGTAGGCTCATTGTTTACTTTTTTGTCAATCTGATAGTTAAGATGATTCCAGGGTCGATTAGTTCCAGCCGTGGACACCACGTCATGCTGCTCAAAAAGTCAAAAGTTTTTGGCTGAAATTGACGAAATTATGCTAAAAGCACAAATTTAAGGAACTTCAGCACCTGCAAGCATACTTCAGGAAGATACCCTATAAGTTTCAAGCTAAAACACTCAAAAATATAGCTGGAAATTATGTAATACGAAAATTCCCACAAGCCTCAAAGAGTGTGTGAGTGAGGTAGATTGACATACTATCACCTGCACTCACTCTCACTCACTAAGCTTATGGGGAAATGAATTTCATAATTAACGGCTTTGATTCTAAATCAATTTTGCTCATATTTGGGCTCAGTAAATCCTTAAAACAAATTTGCAGGTGCTGATGTTATTGGATTTTGCGTCTTTTCTTTGTTTTCAATTTAAAATGCCAAAAACACGACTTTTCCTTAAAGCGACTAGCGGTGCTATCCATCGGATTGAAATCTGGAAAATTTTTGCCTGAAATCACCTTAAGACAGTTGACGCTGTTGCTCTAGAAGTTTAAGACTTCACTATTGCTATGGTAACCATAGTTAAATTTCCTGTCAGCTATAGGTTTATAGAAGTCACCAGTGGGTAGCTGTTAAAAATGGGCAGTTTAACCACGGTTACCGCAGCAACAGTAAAGTCTCACAGTTCTAGACCAACAGCCGTACCTACTCACAGACTTTTATAGTTCATTTCAGAAGTTTAAGTGCACCTAGACCAATCATCTTTGGCAAATTTCCAATTTTCATGCCTTCAAATCAAATCAAAACTTGCCTTCGACTATGATTCTAAAGTGTCCCTCAGTGAAAAATCAACATTCTAATTAATTTTCATTCATTTTTACAATGTAATATGAGAAATAACGTCAGAAAATTCTAAAGATTATCAGTCTAGGTGCACCTACTCTTTTGAAAAGACTTCTATTTATCGTTTTAACATAATTATAGACGATCAGCCTGTTGGTCAGTCCGATAGCGCTGTTGTCTTTGTAACCAAATCCGGAAATTATGTTATTCACGAGAGGGTTGATTTCCCAATTTGGCAAGATCCCATTGCCGCTATAGGAACAGAACAAAAAATTACAGCGTTATTGGACTGACCTGTTTAAATCGACCTTGGGGAGAGAAGGGGGTTGAGAAAAAGAGAGAGAAAAACAGAATAACTTAGCTAGTTTTAAGATTCAATTTTAGCAGGAGCAGCCGGAATCCTGATCTTGATAGTCACCTGGTAGAGTAGGTTGCGTTTGGAGATCCACAGCTATCAAAAATAGTCAAGGTATACACATCCATGTCAAAAACGAGAAGAAAAAAATTGATTGATTAATGGAGCATAAATCCTCCTTGATTTATGCAATTCGATAAGCTGAAGTGCCTTTCGGTAAGAAGCTTTGTTGCCCATTCTTAAAGGTCTAGCGGTCCAGCTTCATGAGATGTTACTTTACAATTTCCTTTTCGCTCACTATCAACCTATCACTTTTTCTACTTTCTCACTCCCCATAGGTTAGAGAAAGTATTAAAACTTTTAAAATTGAGTTAGCTTCACTTTTTGGCTTTTCATGACCCTAGGAACCCAAAGAACCGTATCCCACAAAACGTCTGTTAGTCTGTTTGTCTGTCTGGTTTAAAAGAATTATCATTCGTTGTAACTCAATCCAACATTTTTTCATTTTCTTTTCTGAGGATTCTTGTCTCTTTACAAGGAGAAAAATTTTGGTTCATATGGAACACCAAGGGTGTTCGGTTCCAGTAACCGAAATTTTTGGTTGAATTTCGGTTGTGAGTACGGAATTTCAGTTAGTCTTCAGTAGGAATGAAATGTTTGTCATAGTATTGGTCAATCACCAAAATCTTCGGTACTCCCAACCAAAAACTTCGGTTACTGTGACCGAACACCTCGGTATTACATATGAGCCGAAGTTTAGTTCTCATAACCAATTTTTTTTCTCCACGTAGCAGCAAGCTGTATTTCAATTTTTCTCTCAAGAAGCTTTTAGTTTCTGTTAATGTCTACAGTTTTTTTTTTTTTTTTCAACTTCCTTCAGTTTCTTTTGTCTAATGAAAGGAGAGAATTCAGCGGCATCCGTACTCAAGAGTCCGATAGGAATTGTTTTTCATCAAAGACTAGTTATTACTCAGGATATATTCATGTACCAAAAGACAGTGACAATAATTAAGTGCTCGTACTTACCCACCTCATTACCTCAAGGGAAAGTCGTCACAAAATCAGAAATAACGCAACATACACACATGCAAGATAAACTCTTGAGCAAAAGGAAAATCATTCAGTTACAAAAAAAAAAAAAATTGTTTACCTGACAGTGAGTAGCAGAACTACTAAACTATGGTGGGATAGGCAATAGATCAAATCAGCTGAGACTTGCTGAATCAAATAACGCTGTCTCTTAACCCTGATTTGCATTATAGAACTCTAATATTCAGTCGCATCTCAAATATTTTCAGAATCAATCAGGAACAAGCGTTTCAAAAAAATGGGTGACTAATTTCGAACAATATTTTGCTCAGTAAGGTGATTCCGAGCTCTTTCTATCATGGTGCAATTGAGGCGGTCTCTAGGGAATGGGCTCATAATAAGATGGGTTCACTCATCTGAGAAAATTCTAATGAGATTGTAAGGCTTATTTTCTCAGAAGAGCGCATCTGCTGTTTTAAGGGCCCTTTTTCCGGAAAAAACTTCAACTACTGTATGCGCGGTTTCTCTGGCACCCTCTCCGTTGTTGCTAAAAAGCGATGGTTGCTGCTCTTTTCATACACCTGCTGTGGGCACTTGCGATGCTCAGCTAGATTCAGTTTTACGGTGCATCATGAATCAAAAACATCATCATCAAAATAGCGCTTATTAATCAAATTTCTTGGTGAATTGGCGATTAGTGTTCTGTTTTTTTCCGCAAAACCCAAGAGCAACCAATATTCTAACAGTTTGAGTTACTTCAACGATAAAAATCTGAACATTTTTTGCAGCAGTCAATCGCTAAACAATAATGCATCGTGGGTCTATGATGCTGCAGTGATGGATCTAGATTTTTCAGCGAAAGAAAGTTTTGAATTTCTATTTTTAAGATGATTCTAGGGTTGATTAGTTCAAACCTTGCCCGTCGCACTGCTCAAAAAGTCAACAGTTTTTGTCTAAAATTGATGAATTTACGCTGAAAGCACAAATTTACGAAACGCCAGCACCTGTGAGCATACTTCAGGAAGATACTCTGAAAGTTTCAATTAGAAACACTCAAAAATAGAGTCAGAAATGATGAAATACGAAAATTCTCATATGCCTCAATGAGTGCGACTGAGGCAGATAGACATATTGTCACTCGCACTCTCGCTCGCCAAGCTTATGGTGAAATGAATTTCATAATTTACAGTTTAAATTCCAAACCAATTTTGCTTGTTTTGGGCTGAAAAAATTCCTAAAAAAAATTTGCAGGTGCTGACATTAACGGCTTAGGCGTTTTATCTTTGTTCTCAATTTAAAATGCCAAAAACACGACTTTTCCCAAAAGCGACTGATGGCGCTATCTATCAAATTGAAATTTAGTTCAAACATATCAATCATTGACTATACAATCAGTATATCCAGTAAAATTTTTGAAATATTTATCCAATCGGTTCCCAAATTAATTAATTAATCAATCAATCAACTACCTCTCAACCAACTAATCAAAAAACCGATTAGTTCAAAAATATCTATCATTGACAAAACAACCAATTAATCCAGTAAAATTTTTGAAATATTTTGAGGAACCGACTAATCAGAAAACCGATTAGTTCAAAAATATCAATCATTGAAAAAACAATCGATTAATCCAGTAAAATTTTTGAAATATTTTGAGGTATTTTCACAAATATTTGATGGTTTTATTTGCTCTTAATGCATCATTATTTTCCAATTAACAATCGATTAAATCGATTAGTTGGTTTCAATTAATTGTTAAAATCGATTGTAAATTTTGAGAGTGAATCGAATCGATTAGTCAACTAATCGAACACCCTTACTAAAACCCAAAGATCAACAATGTCAGGCGGATTGCTCTACTACAGACCACCCTCTTTAAGAGAAATTCGCTTCTCCTCTTTGTGCATTTATTTTCAGCTCCTTGGTAGTAGCACCAAAACGTAAAGACGGATTGAGTGAGTATTTGTTTTTTTTTCCTTTCCAAATTTTAATTTTGAACATGGATTGTTTTCGATTGTTCATTGTAGCATAAAAAGCAATACAAAACAATCATAAAGCAAAATGCAACGCTAATTTTTACAGTCATACATAGCGCAGAATTCACATGCAAAAGTAAAAGCAATACAACAAAAATTAAAATTTTGAACTGGGAGACTCAATGGGTCAATCGTTGAAATCATTTACCTTGATAGTTAAAAACGTTTATACAGCTGAGGAAGGAGAAAAGAATTAGCTTGCTTATTTTGACAAAATCGAAGAATGTACTACCACTTAACCCTTGTATGCTGAAGGCAGAGTTGGGCGAATGGAGGTGGTAATCGATAACACGATTACCGAGTAATCATAATCGTCGTTTTTTTGAAAGGCGATTTTACGGTAATCAGGGCTGATTTTTTACAAGTCACTCAGCATATTAGTTGTAGAAAAATTGGAACTAATCGAAATGACCCTAAAGTTGACTATATATCAGTGAAGACTACTTTTAATTACCATCCAAAGGTTTGACGATTACCGATTACCCAGTAATCGGGAGATCAATTACATTCCTATTTGCCCAACTCTGACTGAAGGCATTTTACACCATCAGATAAATAAGCGAGGGGGGGTGAATTTCCACCCCAACTTAAGACCATTGCTGATGGCTCATTTTTTAATATTTTTCAAATCATTAAAAATCATCTTGCCCAATAGTCTCTGAGTAACCATATAGCAAGTTTGTTTTTTTCCCAAATAGTTTGATTTTTCAATGTTTGGCGAGGAAATTTCCAAAAAAGTAACAAGTTCAAATATTCCACGCAAAAAACTGTAAAACACGATCCTTTGAATTTTGAAATTTACACATGAAATGCAAGATTATTCCATGAAGAAGTTATGTATTCTGAAACTGCATAAAGTAAGCTTTGAGAGATCACTTGAAGATTTTTTTTTTTTTCTTTTCATCCAAAGTGGTTGAAAATAGGTTGATACCCAAGGGTGAATTTTCACCCCATCAACTTTCTTGCGGATAAATAAAGAAAAATTTGATGAAAATTTCCGATTTTTTGCGGAAAGCTTTGGAATACCTTCATCAAGGATAAAACGGAAGCTCGAAGCTATAAGACCCGAGTATTCTCAATTAATGCTTCTTATGAGAGAGCCAATTCTAACCAAAAATGCCGGCGATCAGCATATCAGGAATGTAAACATCAAGTAAGCAATCGCGTTGCTTCAGTTGTGTCATAATTGTTAGTAATTTGTTTGCTGTAAAATTAATAATAGGGATTGAATATTTATAGCGGCAAAAAATGTTAATCGACATATTTTGATAGCAGGGGACTCACCAAAGTGTGCCTCGTATTATTTGAACCACATGCCAAAAGCCTGTCTTTTAACGGCACAGTCCATTTTGCTAATCGAACATGGCGTTGTTAAGAATACTCGAGTCTTATAGTATACTTAAGTTGAAGCTATTTAGCTGAATTTGACCGATCAAAGTTTATTGATTTGAACTAACAAGTGTCACGCATCAGGTTAACTCTAAACTATAGAGTGTTCCTCGTTTCTTTCCTCGTGAACTAATTGTATCATATTTTCTTGTTCTCAAAATAGACAGCTACACAAAGTCACCAGGGTTTTAAGATAAAGCTTGAACATAGGACTATGCGATGTACAGTTCTGTGCATCGAAGTTTGATGTCCAAAAAACATCGAAATTCTATCAATGCATCAAAATAAATTTTAACAAGTCAAAAATGAGAAACCACTGAAAATCTTGATACTTTTTTATGCTTTTGAAATGGTTTTAGAAGAAAAAATGACACTTTGGTCTGTTATTAGTCAAAATATCAATACATAACGACTTTTGAACAATCCATTTGATAGCAAGAAAACATCAAAACTTTGATCGATGCATTGAGCATCGCACAGGCCTACTCTAACATAATACTAAGTGCTGCAGATTAAACTAAAAAAATTATATGGCGATGGGTTAGAGTTCTGTTCTCTTATCTCAAAAATTATTTGTTTTCACGGGATAAACTGCAGTATTTTCCAGAATAAAGGCCAATATAATGGACTATTTTAGCGACGAGCAGGAAATTTAAAATTGTAAGATTCTGAGTGGCTTAGGTGCTTTTTTTTAACGTGGAAATAACATCTGATCGGCCAATTTTGAATTTTCTACTTCTTAATAAAACAGCCTATAAAAAGTGCACACTTCCCAAAAGATCCTAATTTGAACCACAATAATAATTTCCACAGAAAAGAGCTCGCTTCGTGTGTTAAGGGCCTTTCTTCCGAAAACCACCTACGTCGATGTCAGGTGGCTAAAATGGAAAGACTAACTAACAAAGTTACACATTTAGTTTGGTTAGTTATATCAAGGCTTGTCTCAGAAGAGTTGACAAATGACTCAAGTATTCAATATCAGGATAGAGATCAAAGTTATACTGAAATAGTATAATTAAGCTAAACTTATAAGCAAATCCTCTACATGTGCAAATACCATTGTTGTTTAATCCTTTTTTTTGTTATTATTGACTTGTATTATAGTCCTTAATGGGCTAATGTACTAGAAATAAATAAATAAATAAATAAATAAAGTTTTTGATTCATGCTACTCAAGAAACAAAGAAGATAATTTGATACCTAGATATGTGTGGAATAATTTACAACTGCTATAACAGAACTCGAGTAACAGGTAGAGTTTTTAAGTTTCCCAGGGCTCCAAATCCAACAATACTCATGTTGAGAAGTCATGAAGTACACACATTAGTTTCTCTGTTCAAAGAATGTAGTCATTAAACAATGCAGCTGTTGCAGACTTTTGCTACAGGCTTAATTTTAGTTGATTAAGGGGTGAAACCCCATAAAAATCAGGAAATCCACTCTTGAAGTCATAACAAGCTTTCAAATGCGAGACCGTAATGACGATGATTACTGCCTTTTACATTTGGGTTTCCCTATCTCGATAAGCTCCATCCTCACGAGATGTTCTCGCAACACCACACAAGAAGAAGAAGATGAAGCATTTAATTGCCATAAAATTTAGGCGGCAACGGCGCCATTACAGTCTTGCGTTTGAAAGCATTTTATGAGTTTGAGAGTGGATTTCCTGATTTTTTAGTGCGGTTATCGTCATTTTTACAGGGTTTTACCCCATTTTCAATACTCCTGTAGCAAAAGTCTGCAACAACTCCATTGCAAAAAGCCAAGCAATAAAAATAAATTCAAAAATAAAACCGGTTGGTCATGTCTAATTTTAAGGTGCTTCTTTGGTTTAAAACCAGAGCAAAAAATCAAAGCAGAGGAATATGGTATCACGTTGAAATCAGTTATAAAGAGCATTAATACTTCAAAAAATCAGAACGTCATAATTTAGGAATGTAAAAAATGAATAATGTAAGACATATAAAGCTTATAAGTCATCATCCACCTCTCATGAAGCAAGCTTTGTTATGCATTGGAAAATAAATGGTAATTAGTATGGTACTATAGACATAAAAAGCAAAAAATACATAGTGAAAGCAAAAAAGATTCCCACCATTAAAGGTGTGGGAAAAAGCTTTGGTGGAGCTTCTGAGATGACCAAAGTAAGTAATAAACTCAGAAGAAAGATAAAATAGTTAAAATTTATTAAAGAATGAAAATAAATAAACAATAAATAGTTAAATTAAACAATTTTACAACTAATAAAAAATAATTCTAAATTGAAAACTAATTGCCCTAATTGAAATTAAATTTGGTGCTCAGTTCAGTTCAGTGGCTGTATTAATTTACAGGGAAAATGTCTTCATAATTTCAGGGAGGGGAAAGAGCTTTGAGCATAATACTGTATGATAAAACTTTCGAGGGGGGGAAAAATTAACAAAAGATTTTTTTTTTTCTTTTTTGATGAAAATCAGGATTTTTTACTCAACATGAAAACATAGAAAATTATTCACTAATAAAAATTAGAAGTCACAACCATTAGGGAAAAGTACAAAAAAAAAGATTAGCACTCTTTATCTTACATTAAAATTATCTAAAATTTATATACTCGTGTATCACAATGTAGATTGGTCGTCCAAATGATGATTTCTCAATCAAGTTACAAAGAACACCTTGTATTCAAGCCTGAGAATAGACTGATTTTGTGACATGATGTGCTGAGTTTCATGACATTGCTTTATTTTAAACGAGACATTGATCGTAATTGGGGGGTAGTTAAAAATTAATTTTAGTTTTCCTGATACACAAAAAGATTGTTAAAAAAGATTCACAGTTGTCACCAGCTTACTCAAATTAGTAGTTTTAAATAATTTTTAAAGGCAGCTGCTGATTGTGAGCAATTTTTAAAAAATTTCTAATTTGAGATAACATTTTTCATGATTTTATAGATTCATTACATCACACTAGCACTTCATCCATTATTTAATTCTTTCGTTGAAGGCAAGCAAAATGCATAGTTTTAGAATAAATACAAGTTTATACTCAATGGTGGTCCGTGGGTCAGAAAATTTGGGGAAGTTGGAAAGTCGTTGAAAATTGATTACTTTTTTTTACGCATATATATTTATTTGGGCTGTTTGAAGGAGTGATATTGTAGGAGAAGGAAACTTTTACGATTTCTTCGTTTCTAGTTTTGTCCTTCTTTCTCCAATTTCTTTTAACTTATTTTTCTTTCCTTTTTCTCTTACTTTTTTTCATAACTATTCTCCTTTCTTTTTTCTCACCTCTTTAAAGTCCATCTTCCAAAAAAGTGGAGAGGCTTGAGCTCTCAACACCCCCCCCCCCCACACAGACCACCACTGTTTACACTTTATCTATTGTATTTTATCTTTCCTAAATATTTTCTCAGTTTACGTGTATTGATTTCACGGCCACCTTAAATCGAAGAGCAACTATGAACTCTGCCCTAAAACTCTAAAAATATTTGCTGTCCTTATCACAAGGGTTCGAATTTGTTAAAATTCAAAGTACCTACCAACATATTTAAGAAGTTCCAAGAAGAATTTTCCACTTTTGATTGCGTTATCAACAGTTTTGTAAATGCATTTTGTTTAACTAAAAGACTAGAATGAAATTGATTCATAGGAGCGATTTTATCCTACATTTATCTTCAGAGAATGATTAAAACAGTGAACCACAGAGTGAGAAAGGGCAGACAGTAATCTACTACAGACAATGACAAAAACCAAGTAAATTAAAGCCGTTTCCGGACAAAGAGCCCATAAAACAGCAAGAGTGCTCTTCCAAGAAAAAAAGCCTTACAATTTCATTAGAATTTCCTCAAATGAGCGCACCCGTCATTTTATGAGCTCCTTTTCTGGAGACCGCCTGTATTGAAAAGCAAGAGGTTAAATAGATGCAAAGGAGTTTCAGCAATTTTGAGAAACAATATTTTTCATCCCAAGAACTTTTTAGACTATACCTATTTGAGCTGAAAGTTTCTTGCAAGTCATTGTTAAGGTTGTCAAAAACGAATGGGTACATATAACAGAAATAGTTTGAACAAATTACAATAATTTGTGGGAAATATAAAACTTTAAGAGTCGGGGCACTTTTGTTCAAACTTTAAAGGAGTAGAAAATCTGAGAAGCTTCTATTTAAAAGTTGAGTTTTTCTACGTTTTAATCCTTTAGATTATTGGTGATATTTTACTTTAAAAACTGTTGGACCTCAGCACACAGCCAAAGAAAAGTCAACAGCTCTAGGCACCTGTGAACATTATATTTTAGCTTGACCTGTTTGTTCTCTCACGGAACAAAGAAATTCACCGGTGAATATTGCTGAAAATTAACCGCCTAGAAAGGAAAGTATAGAGTCGCTTTGTAGAATCAAATAAATTATGAAGTAAAAATTTGATGAGAATCTATAAAAAAAGGTTAATTTTTTCTTGAAATTATGGCATTGGTTACATAATGGGCACCCGATGGAGGATCAAGGGGGCCCGTGACCTTGCAGTAGCCTCAAGTTTTACCCTTTTTTGACAAAAAAATAGCTCAAAATTGCTTTCTACAATGCTTAGAACTTCATTAGTCACCCTATATCTCAAAACTCATAATTCATCTTATTGTCATTCAGCCTTCCTGGTCATAAAGACAAGTAATCAACATTTTTTTTTTTTTAAAAAGAATAGGTACAACTTATGAATTAGGTTTTAGAGAGGGTTACGTAATCTAACGTACATTAATAAAGGCATTGTTAAATTCAGATTAAAATATTTTCCTTTCCTTGTTTCAGTTGACTCATTTTTGTTGTTCATAATACTAGTGTACGAAGACCAGCAAAAGAATCTTCCACATCACGGCGAGAGGGGAAATATTTTGACCCTCTCCAATGCAAGAAAGTTGGCAGAGGTGATATGCAAATCGGCCCTTAGCTCGTATCAAGATAACAACACCCGTAGCACTCGCTGCACACACACAGCTAATACCGACTCCATGTCTCCGCCCTCCTTCCAATCATTTGGCAGTGAACTGATATCTCTCACTACTCCAGCAGTAGAGTAGGGGTTAGAAAAGTTCCCTCTCACTGTGATGTGGAAGATTCTTTTGCCAACCTTAGTACAAGCAGAGCCATAAGTCCTGCGTCGACGATTCGACGCAACCCGCATTACATGCACAGTTAATGCTCTCTTATCTTTCTTTTCTATTGTTCTCTCAAGACAGAGCGAGGTTCGGGCTACACGTAGTGCAGGTTGCGTCCAATAGTCAACGCAGGACTAATGGCTCTGCTTGTACATCCTCATTAAAAAAAACTCCTTCATTTAAGTCAACTATCCTGAAATTTCTAACTGGAGAATTGACGGTAAAAATAAATGAAAAAGTAATACCAGTTTTTCAAACCCACCGAAGTTAATTTTACTTACTTTTATTGGTCAAGGTGTGTATAGTTTGATACCCTAAATAGTATTTTGGTTCTGTTTTTATTAAAATTTAATAACACAAATGATTAGGAGAACTCTAAAATAATAAAGATTAATAGGATGAAATAATTTCATAAGCAGACAGTGAATTGGTGTCTTCAGAACAATCTAATTTGTAATTTAGATGCCAGCCTATGAAGTTATCATTTTTCCCAGCCACAGTAATGGAGTAGAAAAAATGGTAAGAGCTACTTGAGACGTGCTACAAACAATGAAGACATGCTCATTGATAAATGATAACCTTAAAAGTACAACTGTACGTTTAAACTTGCTTACAGCGAGTTGCTTTTTTCTTGCTCTGTCTGAATGAGGCTATTACAAACTTTTACTACAGATGAGTGCGATGTTGACAAAAACAAAAAAAAAGTAAAAATAAATGGTAACACTAAAACCTTAAGAAACCCAGTAAATTGGTGGCCAGTGGCTACATAACGCAAGTTGGTACAAGCAGTTGCATCCACGGCAACAATTCTACAACCAGTATTACAAAGAGCCCAGAAACCAAACTTTGAGAAAACAACGGATAAAAAAGCGGGCATGGTTTTTGCATGTAATACAAGTTGCGTCAAATCCTCAACTGCTTGTACCACGAAGAGCACTATCTAATTTGTAACTATCCATACTGATAAAGTGATTTATGGAGAAACTAGCCACTAGAGTAGTGATTCATAACGGAGTCTCCTTTGCCAGAAAGGAGAGCGGGACAAGTTAGATATGATCATATTTCTTTCATTTTTTTTTAGCCACAGCCAAATACTACGTACTTAGAAATAAAAGTCAAGCAACTTTTAAACAAAAAAATTGTGCAACATCTTTATTTTTTGTTACTTTTTCATGAATACATTTTTAAAAAATTAAATTATTTGGCTGTAGCTTAGAAAAATTTGTTTAAAATTGTGTGGTACTATGACCTACAAAAGTAAGTCCTTTTATCAAAACAGTCCTCGATTTTACTGTCCAATTCTTTTCAAAGAGTTTTAAGATTTCTTCAAGTATACTTTCAAGTGGCAATTCTGTTCGACTCTGAAATACTTGAAAACTGAAAAAATGTTTAAAACTGGCCGAGGAATAGAAAAATGAAAATATCTACCAGGATACTTTCTTTTGATAGTCATAGTACAGTCAGGGACAAAAAGTACATCAGACAACTCCGTAAATTTTAGTGTAGGTAGGCCACCTGCAATGCTTAAATTCATGGAGATAAGTATAGCGGGTAGCCTATCTTTAGGATTCATCTTACATTCTTTTTGTCACGGATTGTACATGTGTTACATGGTCACTTCTCTTTCTGAAAGCCTTTATCGATATAAAAAGTGGGTTTCGGAGGTTTATAGTTTTACCGCCACTTTCATTTTTCTAGATGGGTTTCACACCAAAACCAAAAATCCATTCATCGGTAGCAAAAGTTAGCAATGGCAAAGAAAGATATTTAAAATTTTTACAAGATAAATTGTTAGATTTATATTTTTTTTTTCAAAAAGAGTGGACAGATAGATTATTTATTGTTCAGAAATGCAACAGTCCAATAAACGAAGAAAAAACTGTGTTACATATCTAACGGCTCAGGAAAATGGAAATGGTTTCAGTTATTTTTATAAAAAAAAAATAATAATTATTTTAAAAGATATTTTAATGAAGCATGCCTCCTGAACCAAATGGACTTTCAAAATTCTTGTTTACGCTGAGTAAACCTACCAAGGCTGCCAAAGTACTACTTTCACCAAAGTTTAAATACTAGGGTAAAGTAAGGGAGATAGTGGCACAATTAATAATAAAAATAACAAATTACTGAGACTAATTAATAAATTAATAATATAACAGAATTGATAATGAAGAAGGACTTCAATGAAAAACTACACTTCGGTTCTTTTAGTGATTAAAAGAGAGTGGACGGCAGTGGCGACGTGTGCAATCTAGCAACGTTGCATGTAGACCATTTAAAGTCATGTAAAATATCGAAATATTGGAAGTGCACAGTGCACTCCCTCAGATCGATATTTTACATGGGTTTGAATGGACAAAATTCAATGTTGCCAGATTGCACGCGTCGCCACTGGTGGACGGTAAGTTATTTAAGAGCAAGTAACCGGAAAAAGACAAGCAGAATAGACAAATTGTATTCAGTCCATGATGCCATTTTTTGGACCCTTCTAGCTCGAATTGTCTATATCACACATAGGAAAAAACTTATATGAAAATGCAGTTTTTAAAGTTAGACTTTGACATTCATCTGATGACTAAAAATTCTGTGAGCGCCCGATTTTCTAAGCAGATAAGTAAACTTGATGAGAAAGACGGACATTCAAAGTACAGGCTGTTTCACGTAACCTACTCCATGTGTTTTTCTCAAAGGGATGACCATAAAACAATCTGGAAAAATCGGTTTCTTAGTAACTTTGACCTGAACTTTTATTTGAAAATACTGTTGAAACCCAAAATTACCCTAAAATTGGTCATCCCTTCAAGAAAAATATAGTGAGCAGGTTGCGTGAAACACCCTGTATATGAGAAAATAGACGTGTATGATCGACTGAAACAACTATCGATCAAAATGAAATTTCTCCAAATTTTCAACTTTTGAATAATTCAATTTTCCGAAATTTAAAAACTTTGGTCGATTGAAACTTTATTAATTATCTCAAATTTGTTATCACATGTGATCAAAAATACAAAGAAAAAGTCAACATTTTTTGATTGATCGAAATTTATTGAAGTTTCGAGCGAACGATGGCACAAAACTTTGACAGTTTAAAGCCGTTTCTTTTCAATCATATGATCAACAACACTTCAATCGATGCACAGGCCTAAGAGCCCTGGAGACTGGAATTAGATGTGAAGGCTAGGTGAAATCTTTGGCACCCATTGAATGTATTTTTCCTTCATGACACGATAAAACTTCTGATGTAAAAGACTTTAGAAGAAGCAGTTGATAAGATATTTTTGAGCCGGTACTGTTTTATCAAGTTGCGTATAAAATAAATTAATTTTTCAGTCTCATCATAGATTACAAACCGAGCTGACCTCCACATCTAAAACGAACTTTACCAATGCATCCAGCTTTGAAATCAGCATAATTTTTAATTATAATTCGTTTTAACTATTTCTCTGTTTTTATTTATAATTATCAACCTAAAAAATCGGTCAAATTCTCATCACAAAAAATTTGAGGCCAAAATTACATTCCTGAGGATGCTGAGTTATTTCTTGAAAGTTAAGGCCCAGCCTTACAGTTGAGGGTTCAAAAAATGCCTAAAAAAAAGGTGCAGAGGGGCATAGAGAACTGAGCACCAGATTTCCTTGACCGCTGGCAAATTTAGATAAAAAGCCAACTTGAGTGTTTCTTGCAGAGTTAATTTTATTCCACGGACAAATTTCACTTCAACGCAAAAATTCAAAATTTTATCCAATCAAATTACAATCAGATGGTTCACAGTTCTCAATGCAGGTGATATTTGTTCAAAAGCAGCTTTGTTCTTTGGGATTCATGGTACAATGAGAAGGCTTCACATAAAAATTTCTAACGTTCACTCCTTGCTTTAAACATTGTTTAAACAAACGTTGACTGAACACATTATGATGCCAAATGCAGTTTCCTGAGGATGTAAAAAAAAATTGCAAAATTTGGATAAACTTCGGCTCACATTTTCCAACATTTTTGTTATTCCTCAACTAAAAAAAATCAACACGTCTGAAAAAGTCTTCAGAGACCATGTATTCTCACTGACAGAACCATATTAACAATTAAAAACTAAGTAGAGAAAAAAAAAGAAAAAAAAGAAGAAATTTCTAGCGGGCACATACAATGCATAAATTTTATTTACAATTTGTACATCACATGAATTTTTCCTATCCCCCCCACAAGAAAAATTGTCAAAAGATAACAAAGAAAATAACAACTCTAGCTTGTACATGTACACGGAGGAGAAAAAATGAAAAGGTTAATTAAGTCCTGGCATTATGTTATTCTTAAATATTTCATGGGATAATATGGAAGATTAATTTAAAAATTTAGCTTGGGGGGAAGGGGAGATTTTTCTTTCCTGAGATTCGAGAAAGATAAGTTAAATCCAAGTTGGCGGACAAGAATTTTTTAGAATTTACATTAGGGGTTTAGAAGAAGATTGAGGTGAACAAAAGAGCCCCATCTTGAATAACCTTCAAGTACTAAGCATAATTATCCAACTTCTAAGGAGACAAAACTAGAGTTTGGCTCAGCCACAAAACAAAATGTCAGCCAAAAACTGAATTAAGGAAATGTGATAGACTCTCGAGATTTTGAACAAAAAAGATTTAAATAACGATTTATTTCAATTCCTACACAGTTCAACAATTCATTTTTTAAATTTGTTAACTTAATTGCTGACGATGTAAAAGGAACAAGTTCAAAACACCATAGAAACTTTAAATCCAGAACTTATAACAATTTTTTAAAGAAGAGGGGGGAGGGGAGGACTACTTTTCCTGAGGAAATAAATGTATGGCATCTTGTATATTTCACCATGGTATCAGACCAAATTTGTATGCCTCCACAGAAGAGTTCTACATTTGAACTTATTTCCTTGTTACTGCTGCAAACGGATCAAGTATGACAGCGAAATAACTCATAAGGTTATTAAAATTCAGTAAAATATACAAATATTAACAAAACAGTACAATAGTATTGGGCGAATCAACAAGCGCAGCCACCATCAGGATTGTTTGGTTCGTTTGGAGTGTCTTTAAGAACCACTTCTTGCACTATGACGCAAAAGCGAGGTGAAATAAAATTAAGGAAAATAATAAAACAAATAAAAACACAAAAAAGGAAGCATTGGAAAAAGAAATTATACCCCTTGGTACCTTATAGATTGCAGAGACAAATAGAGACAGAGCACTAACTGGCTGCAGCAGAGGCACTCTGAATTCTCGCAGATTTAACAAAACAACAGTCAACGTCGCATGGTGTTGAATGGCGAGCACCCTCCTCTTTACTTCCGCCCATCCCCCCTGTGTTTCCCGAATGTCACCGTTCAACACCATGTGACATCAAAAGGTGTTGACTGTTGTTTTACATGTTATTTTGTTGAATCCCCGAAAATTCAGAGTGCCTCAAATCTTCTCTATGCATTTTAGCGTAGTGCTTCGTCTCTATTTGCCTCTGATAGATTGTCTGCAGATTCTGGAAATTTCAAAATGTATATTAGTCTATTAGATTTATCTCAAATTCAGCTGGCGTCCACTCCAACTCTATTACTCTAGTAGGCAAACCAAAAAAAAAACAACAATTTGTTTCGAAAGCTAATTTTGGTAAGCTCAAGAATGGGTCTGTTGCACACTTTTGCTACAGCGTTACGGAGGGTCAATTCCTAGGTATAATCGTGTGAAAATTGCATTGCAAGCATCGAATAGTCTCAATATCTACTCATGAACTCAATGATGCATTTAACAAAATTCGAAGGTAGCGGTGAAATGAGCCTGTCACTATGGGGGAGTCTTGTCTTAAGGTGATACTTCAGCGTTTAGTGCCAATTTCTGCCACCAGAGCGCTACCGTTCGAATAATATCAAATAACAGGCCGAAAGTAATGTATATTTAAGAGAACAGAATGTCAGTTACTAAATAATCATCTGAAGGACCTCTTTGCAAAGTATCTCATCAACATATTCAAAAATAAGACTGAAAGTACCAAAAAATGAAATTTCTCATTTCCATACAAGAATCGATTTGCAATATTCCCTTTTTGGTACTTTCAGCCTTATTTTTGAAGTTATTGACGAGATATTTTGCAGAGACCTTCTTCAGATGATGATCTAGTAACTGACACTCCGTTTTCTTAAATATAAATTATTTTCGGCCTGCAATTTAACCTTAATCAAACGGTAGCGCTCTGGTGGCAGAAACCGGCACTAAACACTAAAGAATCACCTTAATGCAGCTTCCTCTATGATGAGTCACTTTTCTCAGTGTAGAAAGTTGCAAGTCAATGGGACTCCCCTATTATGACCGCTCATTAGACCGCAGTATTTGAATTCCGTTCAACGCATTTACTTATTGAGTAAGTGAGTGAAATTTAAGACTTTTCATGCAATATAACATAAAAATTGACCATCCATAATGCTGTAGCAAAAGTTTGCAACAGACCCATTGATTCAAAATTTTTCTCCGCCCTCTATCGTTATTTTAAGCCCATATCTTTATCAGAAAATAATCCCAACAACGATTTTTGTAAACAGAACTTATGAAACGTAAGAAAAAAAAATAATAACACTTGAGCATTATGTCCTTTGATGTCCTATAAAATAATTATCCTCGCAGAGTTCAATGATATTCTTTACCATAAAACCATAAAATCACCCATGAAACAAACATCTGGCCTTTTTAATCTACAAGAGCAAATAAAATCAAGAGGCTGGTTGGTTAAAATTGTTTTGTAATACGTAATTACACAGACTGATTGTTGTAGATATTGTTACTTATGACACGGTAAGTAGACCTATATCCATCTGCGGTTTATCAAATTTAGAGTGTTTTTCAAAGTTTTTCCATGCTGTTTACACAAGTTTTTTTTAAAGCCTAAGAATTTCTGTTCATTACTTTATTAAAGTGAATCTTCAGCGTTTTGTACCGATTTCTGCCACCAGAGCGCTACCGTACGATTAATGTCAAATTTAAGACCAAAAGTAATTTATATTTAAGAAAACAGAGTGTCAGTTACTTGATGATCATCTAGAGAATGTCTTTGAAAAAGATTATCTAGTCACTGAAACTCTGTTTTCTTAAATATAAATTACGATTGGTCCGTAATTTGACATTAATCGAACGATAGCGCTCTGGTGGCAGAAAGCGGCACTAAATGCTGAAGAATCATTTTAACAGTAAAATCAATACGGACACCTGTAACTTTACTCGACAATTTTTTTTTTCTACTTATCATGTTTAAGTATTTACAAGAAGATCAGAAAAAAAAAATAGGGTTTTCCAGACAAAACGAATAGATGACAAAGACACAAAAAAGCAAACTGAACGTCAAGACATAAAGCTGCAAAGCAAACGGTACAAACAAACAGAGGCAGAAACAAAAGATGGTCCATGAAACTGCGCTGCGATCAAGTAGAGCGCTGTGGAACAAAGGGTAGCTTTCAGTCGCTAAAAATACGAATGAATATCAACATTTTTTTTTTCTCTTCTACAGACTAGTTGTTAGTTGACCAATGATTCAAATCTGTTACTTGTACGTACATTCAGGCACGAAAAGGCAACGCTTGCACTCAGTAATGAGATTTCTTACTTCTTTCTACCAAACCATCTAAACTTGGGGCTACACAAGGTGTACATTATTTTTACTCAGAGCATTGAGGAGCCTCAATGAAAAAAAAAAAATTAAAAAATGCGTACACTCAAATGCAATTAGGGGAAACTACAAAGCAAACTTACTCTGCAGACAGCTGTCATTACTGGACTAAAAACTACTATTCTCAGTGCTACAAGAAACACTTTGGGCCAAATTCCAGCAAACCGATCACTCTTTCTTCAGATTGAATGGAGTCCAAGTAGATTAAAAGGGCAATGAAGAAAGTTTGAGAAAAATGCATGGTAAAAATACAATGTCTTTATGGTTGATTTTCCATGATAGTTTGGCAACCCTAAAAGAATTTCTACAATCCCCCAAACTCCCTTGCCCGCCTTCAATCCCTCTTTTCAAACGAAAGAGGTTCCCAAATTTTGACGCAATCACAAGGACAAAAACTGCAGTTTACGTGTTTTTCCCACAATTTTCACATAAAATTACACACTAAAAGACAGGTTAATTTTAAATCTTCCAACATTCTTTCCAATGCACTCAGGTGCACAAATTAGCAGAAAACACTTTTGTTCCCCCTTAAGGTAGATTATACGTCAGCACTTATGCCACTTTACCATGCTTCTTCCTCAAACTTTCCTAGGGTCTCAAATTAATCAACCAGACCATCATCAGATTGACAAAAAATAAACAAATGACATTTAATCTGGGTCCTTCGTAGTGCTGTCGCATAGTAAAAGAAGACCAAGGTTCAATTATTAACAGGTCAGTCGAGAAGCGCTGGAATTTTTGAGCGCTTTCCAAGTTGGGAAGAAGCCCAACGTAAATCAAAAAGAGGGCTAGAATCATTGCTGCCTTTCGAGTATAATTAATGGCATTTTTTAATTAACCGATGATTCCGCAGGTTGAGAAAAAATTAAACAGTTCAGGTAAGTAGGTGACTGTAATGCACGAAAATACTCAGATCTGTAATATTTTCTCAACCGGTGCAATCGCTGTTAAATTATTAAAATATCCGCAAGTTTTTTAGAGTCATTGATGACTCCCAACAGTTGAGAAAAGATTACAGATGCAAGTATTATTGTGCATTGCAGTCATACACTGAACTGAACGGTGTAATCTTTTCTCAATCGTCCATGAATTGAAAAATGCGATCATACGTGTAAGTAGAGGCAAACGGCAGGTCAGGTTTAAATATACATGGAACAGAAGCTCTGGCTTGAACCAAATTGAGAAACGATTTGCCGCTTTTGCATAACCCTAAAGGAATTTAGCTCAGAGATTACAGCGCTACCGGACTGACCTGTTATCAATGAACCTTGGGCAAAAAGAGTAAACAATCAGCTGACCAGAATAGAACAAACAGGGTCGAGGAACCGTTTTGAAATAAATGGAAACGATAATGATAAAAGCAAATCATGCTAACTAATTCAAAGCTAAACACTCACCAAACAGATGGAATGCTTGAGGTTGGATGAGACAGTGGAATTCTTAACAACCTAGTTAACTCTGACTATACAACCACTTCCATTAAACTTCGCTTTGAGGTTAGTTTGACTACAATAACTCTAACTTATATCAGGGGAAAGAAATGGAAAGTTAATATTTTCAACAAAAGAAGTTCTAAATTAATTTGAGGAATAGAGGAATGAAGTATTAAATGTTCTGAAAGGAGTCAAAATAATTGCCAGCCGGCTGATTCTCAACTTTTGGATGACTTGAGACGAAACAACGGGAATTGATCATCCCATAGACTGTTTTAGTAGAGCTATATATCGTATCAATTGCCGTCCGGGGGCATCTGGTTTCAAACAAACTCTAGTTCAGAGTAATTTCTCCATACGTTGACTATTAAATCAAGAAATTAATGCAACTTTTTTGCTATTATGAATTCTACGTCCTTGTAAATGCTTCGTTACACTTGGTTCCTTGACTAGAGCTGCCGAAATCAGTAAGATATTACAGATTAAACATTGCATTTGGAGGTTAGAATCTCCCAAAATCCTGCCAATTCCACAACAATAACACTTGGGTGATTCCAGCCTCCAAATGCATCCTTTAATCTGTAATATCTTATTGACTTCGGCAGTTTTTGGCTCGGAACCAGACATGATTAAGCATTTTTGAGGATGAAGAATTTATAAACGAAAAAAGGTCGCATTAACTGACCGTAATACTGTTTGGTTATAAACAAAAGTGCAAGTGTTTTAAGTGTTTTAGACTGGCTATCTGGACATAGAAATTTATATAATTGTTTCTTCTGGAAGGATTTGTACGATAAAGAAATTGACAATTGACAGAAACAACCAAAATTTTCTCAACTGGGTGGTTGGATTAAAATTCTGTGTCCAGATAGCCACTCTTAAACTCTTGCACTTTTGTTTAACACCAATTTCCACTGGATTAAAAAACATGTATGACCCCCTCTATTGCTATAGCTGATTGTTTAAAAGCCAAGCTTTGAATCAAAAAGGCAATTCAAAGCATCCTACAACCCTTCTCTCCCCTCCCCCATCCCAAAGTCAAACATACCAGAAATGACACAGAAAAGGTGAATAATTCTCGGATGATGTTAAAGCAAAAAAATGGGTTGAAAATTACCAATGAGAGTTAAAGAATGAAGCTAAGTCCACACAAGTGTTAGTTTTTGTGCATGACAAAGAGACAAGGAAAAGTGAACTCGGAAAAACAAAATCTACGGTAACAAGAAGGTTTTAGAAGAAATCAGCCCTCAACTTTTTTGCCGTATTCACAATGACTCTCGCGCTTTTTTCCGTGAGGGTTTTGAGACGTTTTCAACTTTAATTTTGAAAATAGTAGCAAGCTAGATGATTTGAATGGAGATTTTAACAAATGTAAGATACTCATAAAGCACTACTCCTGTATTAAACTTTGGAATCTTGGGTCTTGCTGTCAAGATTTCAGATTTTACGATTATACGTCAGTCACAGTCATATCAGTGGCGGCTTGTGCAATTAGGCAAAAACGTTTTCTCTCTATTCAAATCTAGGACAGTAATTGATTGCTGGTGAAGCCCTGCTTGCTGTCAAATCGATTGTTTAACTTAGAATCAAATGGAGAAAAACATTGTTGCTGAATTGTAGAGCATTGTAATTCGGATCAAACGTAGTATTCATGTGTATTTTAACTGGATTTTAAAGTTTCTTTCTGCAACTTCTTTGATTGGAAGATGAATCTAAATGCGATGTTTGACCGACCCCCCCCCCCCCTTAGTTAAAATCTTAGCTATAAATTAACTGATTTTGAAAGGATCCCACACCAATTTTACAGGCCATGGTGCTCATAGATTTTTTATTGAATCGGTACCATTTGATTTGTCTTCTCATTCAGAGCAAAAGTTTTTGCTACACCAAAAAGTGTACAGTGCCATTGACCCATTTTAAACGGGAATTCCTCGTAGTGACGTCACTATGCACACGATTTTTTACAACTTTACACGTGCGTATCTCCAAAATCAGGACACTTGGGAAAAAACCAAAGGCATCACTGTCCTCAGCTCATCAAGTACTATAATTTCTTTAATGAAAAACACAACATTTCAGACCCATGCAAATGCCCCATTGTATGGTATCAATTGAATCAAAAATCCATCGGTAACCATGGCCCATGAAGTTTGAGCGAGATCCTTTGAAAATTGGAAGGTTAGAAAAATTGACGAGAATAAGCTGCCTAAAAGAGGTTTTCAGATAGACTGTCGATGACGCGCCCTCGAAATTGTGTCACACAATGTTTCTGAATGATATTTAGTGACATCATGAAACCATAGATTGCTTTGGCTTGAAAGAAAAGCGTTCGACCAAAATCAACAAGTTAAAGAGTATTATGAGAAAAAGGATACTGTCTTCAGGAGGTTTGTTTTCTGTTGAATCCATACCAGGTAAAGCTGCTGCTACTCGTCTAAAGAGCTAAAGAATGAAAACAAAAGACAAGACACAAGAATTAATTAAATAAGTTAGAACGCAGAACAAGTCACAGAAAAAGGAAGTTTGCAACAGGACTTAAGGGCATTCTATACCAAAGGGGCTCTTGCAAAATTTTGCTACATGGGACCGAAGAGTTCATTCTTGCATAAAAACCTGTAAAAATGATGATGAGTACACTCAAAAATCACGAAATTCACGCTCAGAATCAGGCTTAATGGTGGAGCAAAGAAGGTATTATGGGAGATTCCTATCTAAAATGAGACAAATTTCAGTGTTTCCATAGAGAGAAAGTGACAAATTAGACAGGAATATCCCATGATACCTGCTTTGAACCGCCATGACGATCTTGTCGTTATATCAGTTTTGTGAGTATATTATTGAATTTTAGACTTTTTTAGTATGATTTTTGTGATTTTTGTGATTTTCGCTGGTCTTTACATCAAATATGACTGTTTATTTACTTATAGCAAGAGTTTGCAAAAATTCTCACAGCCCAAAAAAATTTACCCAGCTGTTTTCGCATCAACATCAACCGCTGCACAGCGCAAAAAGGTCAGACAAAGGGTTGGAGTAGGTAGCAATGCTTGGGTGTGGCGTTCAATAGTTGTAACCTGACTCCACCCATTTTGGTCTGAGATTGAAAACAATTGGCCTAAAATCAGTGAAAAATAGTCATTAAAAATCATAGTTTTTGACCTTTAGAGATTAATTTAAGATTTTCCGGTGACATTTTTACAATTAAATTACTTGCTAACAGTGTTTTCTGTTATTAAACTTGGTCTTAAACGTTTATAAATGATAAAGTGATGAAAAATTCACTTTCTAATTTTTGGCCACTTTTTAACGAGCTCAGACCATGTGCGTCACTGACTGTTCATCTTTTAGCTGGGTCTGTGTCCTTACACCTGGACGGTACTCTTGCTTATAATACTCTGAAAAGGGGAGGCTCAGAAGTCGCCACCTCTGAGTTTGGTGATAATTGCGCGAAAATGTAGGTAAAAAAAACTATTAAATACGTGTTTCTCACTTTTTGCCACTAAGCCTTCCTAAGGCGTCAGGAATTTTTTGAAAATTAACAAAATTCCTTTCAAAAACTCAAGTGAACCAATCCGTAAATGAACGCTCATTTTCTCCCTTGGTGGTAAGAAGCGGCGCGGCCGAGTGGGCTGGGGTGCCGTCTGCCCCATAGAAGAGTGCAAGTTTGATACCGGAGCGCAAAGGCAAATTTTTAAGATGGTTTCCCCCCCCTTTTTCATCCCGTCGCTCTTATTTGACAAGTCTTAATCTACATTGAAATAATACTTCCTTTAAATTCGATGAATGAAACATACAAAAATAATTTCGGAAAAGTTTTGAATAAAGGAGGAATCTGAATTTCATGAACATTTAATTTTATGAAAAAAGGTCGGTTATGTGAAAAGCATATTTTTTTGGGAAGAGCTCATGATCAGTTCCTCGTCAGCTTTTGAAGGACTTTAATCTAGATTGGCACATTGACTCCCCAAAAAAAATATGTATATAGCAACTTAAGAAGTTGAAAAGTGCTATTTTTTGCATCCACAAAACTGACCATTGTAACAGAGTTATTGTTTCCTCTATCATTCAACTGTTCAGGGTCATCTGTAGAGTTCGTTTCAGAGGTGCAGGCGCACCTAGACCATAATCTTTGGCGAATTTTCATTTTTCATTCCTTCAAATCAAAACAAAACTTGCCTCTAACTTAAAACTTTTGATTTTAAAGCGTTCCTCAATGAAAAGCCAACGCTCAATTTCATTTTCATTTTGTAACAAGAGAAAATATGTTGCCGAATTCCAAAGATTATCAGTCTAGGTGCGTCTACACTTCTGAAACGACCTCTAACAAGCTCTACTTTTGATGATTTGCTGTCAATCATGCCGAAAAGCCAGCAGAGAAAACTTGAATATTAAAATCATATTGTCTAACATGAACATCATAAAGGATAAGAAGCACCAGTAGCGCAACGAGAGTTTCTTCATCTCTCTCTTTTCTCCACTAAGAAACATATGTTAGACAAGAATGGACAAGTGGATAAAACCCCCCTCTTCCTGTCCTTTTCCTACGTATACATTCAAATGGGAAGTGAGAGAGATGAAAGAGATCCTGGCTGCGCCAGTGAGGAGCACATACCTGTTTTACATTATAACCAGCTTTAGCACTAGTTTCAATAAACATAACGTTTAATTCTTTAGCTTTCCTTTCTCCGTCTTCACTAGTAACTTGCCTCTTGTCAGATAGATCAGTTTTGTTACCAACTAACATGATGATAACATCGCTACCACGTTCTGTTCTAACATCGTCGATCCATTTGGATGTTTGATGGAATGAATTCGCATCTGTAAAGATTAAAACAAAAGAAGAGTGAGATAAGATTTTCTTACAATAAGCAGTAAGAATGCAACGCAGGATACAATAATTTCTAAACTCCAGGGGAGGAGGGGGGGGGGGCAAGACAGTGTAAAAAGACAAAATAAATAGGGAGTTAAAACTATACGAGGAGTCAATTACCGCCGAGCTAAATTTTAGACAGTTAAACATAAAAAAAATGGCAAATTACCACTCAGACTCAACATTTTCAAACAGCAACCTCCTTCTTGTGAGATAGTACAGGACACCGATCTCAACTCAGAGTCGTTTTTGCTTTTTAAGATATTTAAGGGCAGTGATTTGAATCCATTTTTAAAAATGTATGATATTCACTTCAAAAAAGTCAATTTAAAGTAATGAGTGTTTCAAACATGTTGTGAAATAAATCCTTTACGGGCATCCAAAAGTCTCAAAGTTCTCATTCCTCAAATTTCAGCAGTGGGAAAAGGGTCAAACCTAGAATCTAGTGACTTCTTCTTTTCGATCTAGAATGGAGGTTTTGAGACTTCTTCGTACTTCATTTGACTGAGAGCACAGTGTTTTAATCTAACTTAGAAATTCAAACAGTTTTACTGGCAAACAGCAGATTTAAAATAATTTGGATACACCAAATCTTTTATCAAAATTGCAACTTTGTTTGTCAACCGATTTTGATGATTCATAGCTCAAATAATCCACAAAAAGTTGAATAGAAATCATCAGTTATCCCTTCAAGAGACCCGTGAGAGACACAATTTCGGAAAGTGACTAGCGGCACTACCTAGAGGATTGAATCTCGCCTGGAATCACTGTAAATGGGCAGTTGAGAGGTTTCGCATCACAATAAGGCTCTCGCTAACTTTTGTTACTAGCAAAATAAAAGCTTCTGTAGCTTCAGTTCTTGAGTAAAATCCAGGAAAAATTACAATGAGCACATGAAATAATTGCAGAATTCACTCTCCAACTCACAAAATGACTTCAAAGTTTAAGGCATAATGGCAGAGCTACACAGGTGTCATGGGAGATTCTTATCTAATTTGAGACTTTTCTCTGAGTGTTTCTATAGAAAGAGAGACAAATTAGACAGGAATCCCCCAAGACACCTTTGTAGCTCTGCCATTTAAGAGGAAAGATGGCAGATCCATGCAGGTATCACAGGAGATTCCCAAGGTACTTATATTTAACAGGTATGCTTGACTCGCTTTCCGCGTCATCTTCTGTGGCGCAAAAATCAACGGCAGAATCCAAGATGGCCAACAAAAGAAGAAAACACTGGACAATGGGGCAGTTGCGGGTCTGAAATGTTATGTTTTTTAGAAAGAAAATGAAAGTACTTGATAAGCTGAGAACAAAGATTCTTTTACTTTCCAATTAAGTCCCATTGTTCCGGAAATGAGATTTTGGCCAAAATTACATTGTTTTCAACAGGAATTCCGCATAGTGACATCACTACGCACACAATTTTTTTAACAAATGTACACGTGTGTATCTCCAAAACAGGGACACTTAAGAAAAAACCAAAGGCACCATTGTTCTCTGCTCATCAAGTTTTATCAATTTCGTTATACAAAATACAAGATTTCAGACCCTTGCAACTGCCTCATTATGTTGGTGTAAAAGATTCACAGAGAGATAATCAAATCAACTAAAATTGACGAAGCGAGAAAAAACACTAAATTGTGAGTCCCACTTCCATCCATCTTCATAACAAACCTACTCCTGATCACATCCCACGTCATGTCCAGTGTTTTCTTCTTTTGTGGGCCATCTTGGATTCAGCTTTTTTTTATTTTCGCGCCACTGAAGATGACGCGGAAGGCAAGTTGAGCATACCTGTTAAATATAAGTACCTTGGGCGATTCCAGTCTAATTTGTCTTTCTCTCTAGAGAAACACACAGATGAGAGCCTCAAATTGGATAGGAATCTCCCATGGTACCTGCGTTGCTCTCCCATTACACCTTAAACTTAAGAATCATTTTGTAAATCTATGAGTGAATTTTGTACTTTTTTCATGTGCTCACAGTAATTTTTGTAGGTTTTTCAGTTGAATGAACTATTAAATTACTAAAATCAAAAGTTAGCAAGAGCTCCATCCAGTGTTGCCAGATTGAGGGTAAAAAGCCATATCGTCCCCATTTAAATCAATGTAAAGTGTACGGCTTTTTCACCCCAATCTGGCAACACTGGCTCCATCTGGCAATCACAGTCCTCTCAGTATCAAAGTAACACATGCTTTCTCTTGAAAAAGGAAAGAATCGAAACCTACTAGTAATATCGTAGACGACAACTGCTACAGTTGAATCTCGAATATAAGACGGAATCAAACTTCTAAACCTTTCTTGTCCTGCTGTGTCCCATAACTGCAATCTCACCTGAAAAGAGAAGAGAATAAGCATGTGAAATAAAAAAATGAACAGTACAGTTACGCAAACTGTCTGAGGTCAAAAAGATTGAAGTGAATTTCAGCAGGGCAGAAATTTAAATCAAAAAACATTTGCGCACTCACAGATCCAATTTGGTTTTACTAAAATTATACCGTAGAAAGGCTTTTCATTATTACTGCAACAAAGATTGTACAAAAGCACTCTGCTGGCTAAAATTGGCACATAACGCAGTAGATTCACTGTTTGAGCTTAAAAGGACTGATATGCTCTCAGTATTTTTTTTTTTTTTTGCACAGCATGATCAAAAATTCAGATGAAAACACACAAGATCAAAGTCACGAATAAGATATGGAGCCAAATTAAAGAACGGGTTTGGACTTACTCAAGAGAAATAGTGTGACCAAACTCATCTTGACCAGACTGATGGTAAAATTTGGTTTCCCTTACACCACTATGTTCTAAACTGGTGATAAATTAGACCACTGAAGTCTCACGTGGCAGTTGTTTTATAAGCAATGAAACTGTAACCAAATCTAGAGTGCTCTCAAAACACAATTATGGTTGATTTGTGATGCTTGTTTTCAATTTGCAATAACTTCATCAGTTTAAAAAATATAAACCAAATGAAAAAGTGACACAGAAAAAAACAAAAAGTTGTAATTTCCATGGGGACAAAAGAAGTTATGACACACGCCTTTCTAGCTGGCCAACCTTCCACGGCTGATGTATGAGCTGTGACCACATTAACTGTCATTGAAATTATCGATCATGATGGTTACTAATCGCGCCGAACACTCGAGTATCGAGACGCCTGAAGAAAATTTTAATTTGTCACCAGGTTTGAAATCATGGTAACTTTCAGGAACGTATCACAAACAAGGTGATGTAAAATTCAAAATCTCCCTCCAGTTACTTACTCCTCCGGTCACGATTCTGATAACCCACCTTAGGTACGTTTCCAAATCGGAACCAAGTAGCGGTAATTTTTTGTTACGATTCCGTACTTACATGACCGTAAGTACAGTGTTCTATTCAGCGTGGCTCCGCCCACTTTTTACATAATCAGAGGAATAAAATTCAGTAACCATAGATTTTCAAAACCTGACTTTTTAAGTGACCAGGATACAAATAAATTTGCTTCTAGATTGCTGAAATCAAGTAAGCCAGATGGAATAAGAATTTTTTAAAGAAGGATAGGTGAAGAAGAAAGAATCTACTTGGAACAAGCATTTGTCCTACTTACCGTTCTATCTTCTAAATACATAGTTTTTGATAAAAAGTCTA
The DNA here is from genome assembly GCA_011764245.1 of Trialeurodes vaporariorum. Taxonomy (NCBI): domain Eukaryota; kingdom Metazoa; phylum Arthropoda; class Insecta; order Hemiptera; family Aleyrodidae; genus Trialeurodes; species Trialeurodes vaporariorum. Next base: position 53,987,997 of record VMOF01000220.1, read on the forward strand.
TTCCTATAGTTGCTTGATAAGTGTTATCAAAACTGTCATACATGAACCTTGTAATCAGCGATGTTTTGCCAACTGAAAAAAAGAAAACGTAGTTTTTTAAAAAAAGGTAAGTTTACATAAAGAGAAAGAACAAAACTCAGCACTCCATCAATTTTTTCAACTGAAGCCTTGCTAGCAACGCTTACATTTCAGGTATAGACAACTTTCCATTCAAAGGCCAGGGAACAAACACTTATCAGTTGCAAGAGCTGGAGGGTTTTTCTTGGATTGAAAGTTAATGGAAATAAATAAAGGCTGGTTCGTCAAATGGGATCCTGCGTGAAAATCTCAAAGTAATCACAAAAGATCTGATTAATATCAATAAAACCAAGCATTGATGGCGCGCCTAACCTATTAGCTTTTGGTGAATGTGAATGTCTAGCTTCAACAAACTAGAATATTTCATAGTTTCCAGTTACTTAATTCGAGTCATGACTGGCAAATATTTGTGTGAGTTCTCGGAGATAGAACAGTACTTCATTCTTGATTGCAATGTTGACAAAATCAGGGCGAGGATTGTAATTTACTGCCGACTTGATTCGGTTGCCTCCAGATGAAACGCAAAGTTCATAGAAAAAAAGGCGAAATATCTTTTCTATGGTGACACAGAGCGTCATATGTGACGATGAGCAGAAATAATGAGAACAGGTTGATTACACCCACAATTCTGCGCGTTAAAATTAGAGCATGATTCACCGATAAAACAAAAAAAAAGGCCCCTGGCTGTTGAGTGCTTGTAATCAAAATAAATGACAACAATCTGGAAAACTGATACTAGCTGCTGCAAATTTACGGCCATCTAGTCTCAATTGCAAGAGTAATAATATTGCAAATATAGACATGAACAAATAAGAACATATAAACATACCACTTTGCTCTCCTAAAAATACTAGCTTAAATTTCCTAAGAGGATTGATGAAATCTCCAGACGATGACATTTTCGTTTACAGCTGGACTTCCTTACGATGCAATATATGATCCCCGACTAATCATTTAAATAAGAAAAACAAATTCGTGATAAGCGAAAACTTCACAGAGGATTAGGACGTAGAATAGAATGGCGGCGCTACAAAAGTAATTACCCACATTCAGACCGCCACGTTTGAATATCCAGCTATTCTAGTGGGCTGATTTTCATTACACAGCGGCGGCGGAGCCACAACCCGAGACTTTTGGCGTAGAAATAATCTTGATCAGAGAGACTCTCCCAAAGCCCACTTTCGTGATAATTTTTACGTTCGGAGTTCAATCACCTCAACTATCAACAAAACGCAACAAAACAACCGACAGTGTCGATTTGAACCTAACCTCAAATATCTCACGACCGTAGACCGTACAGTTTTGCAAATTTTCCAGTTTTCTCCGAGAAAACAGACCTCCTTTATTCAATTCAAATATTCAGTAGACATTTTTAATTGCAGAATATAAAAAGTCACTGTGGGTAATGCTGCAGTATGAAAAATAGATTATAACCTATGGATATTAACAATGTAAGTAAAATTCTTCTTGCTACTATCTCGATGATTGTTCTATCCCTCTTGAATCACTTTTCTCATTTTCACTTTTCTTCGTCTGGGTTGACTGTGAGCTCGTTTCACGAAAGATTCTAGATGACAGCTCGGTTTTTTTTTTCTGCATAGAAATGCGATTGCACTTGCTGCGCAGGAGTCCGGACGAACTGTCAAGTGCCATCTTCTGTGGAACGAGCTCTAAAGGTCCAAGCCGTTACTGGAAATTTATTGAGTCTGTCACTTATCACTACTCATCAGTTGCTCTACAGTAGACCCCATGCTATGATTGCTGAGAATTTAGAAGCAATTTCTTGAGAGCTGTTGGATTACTGCAGGGCTGCAGAACATTCTCGAGCTAACAACTGATTGGTTGTATGAAAGTGCGGAAGCCGCCGGGCCCCAGCAAACTTGAACGATCGCGATCGGAAAATCAGTAAAGTGCGGAAGCTTCCTTGTAATCAGTAGATTGCATTCGAATTTTGGATTTGAAATCGAGGAAAAAATCTGTAAGCGCGCTAAAAAAATCCAAAGGTAAAAGTGTAAGCGCTTTAAAAAAATCTTAGGAAAAAATTTTTATCTCGCATGAAGAAAAAAAAAAGGTAATGAATTTTTGGAAGAAGTGTGGAAGCTGCAACCAACGGTTGTGTTAAAATGTGGAAGCTTTGAACATTCTGCAGCCCTGTATGACAGTTCCTTTTATCACACTACGTCACTACGTACAAATCAATGTCCCTTTGCCCGCAAGCTTATTGCTGATCTCTCTAGCTCTTTGTGTCACCTACCAGGCTTCTAACTCACTAAAAAAATGACACGTGAACTGAATACCAAATGCTCTTACAGTATCTCAAGCTATCCTGTACAAACAAGTACTTATTTTAAATAGTCCAGAACTAGAATGGAAAAACTGTAAGTTCCGACACTAGTGAACTGAGAGTGTGCATCTGACTGTTTGAAGAATCTCAAGTCAATTTAAACGCTTAAATGATGGAAAAGTGTATTCACACGAGAGATTGAGTGATACAACTCATTTACTGCTATTATGCCATCTCTCTTTTCTCGTAAACTGCCAGGGCCCGAAAAATGTCAGGATGAAATGGTCACTCTACTTACGTGGATGGTGAAGACTCAACGCGGGCGTATCAAGGGGGGGGGGGGGGTATGTGGGTACCCTTGCCCTGGGCAGCACTCTCCGGGGGCGGCTACATCAGGGTGAACAAGCAAGGAGAAAAAAAGGTTATCAAATTCAAAAGTAATCTCCGAAGACAGCAAAATCAGTGTTTATAAGCAAGGGGGAAAAAAATCATATTCTTAATTTTGAAGGGCGGCAAAATTGCGACTCGAGCATTCTATTAGGTAGCTTATGTCCTAACCATACTTCCAGGAGGAGCACCATTTTGTCCGAGGCATGAATGGGTTGTGAATTGGAGTTTAGGAGTGCCACCTGATTGATGCGTTTTTTTATTCTCCGGAATCCGCACCGGTGCAATAACCCGGAGTTTTCGGAGCTGCTCCGAAGCTATCTGGTGCAGCACCGGTCATGTGTTGAAGCTCCGGAGCTCCAGCTCCGGTGCATCGGTCTTCAACTCCGATACACTGGAGCTTGCACCGGAGCAGCTCCGGGCGCATCGCACCGCTAATAAAACAACACTTCGGTGCGCACCGGTGCTGGAGCCACGGAATAAAAAAAACGCTCCGGAGAATAAAAAAACGCATCAGATTTTATTGAAAACTTACTTGGATTAGTAGGCATGGTGAGCCTATGTTGCACCCTGCTTCGTCTTGTGGCTGATCATTGCTTTTTCTACTCTTCAAGAAAGAAGAAATCAAGATTTGATGATAATGGTAAAACTGAAATCCCCCCCCCCCCCCGGATAAGATTTCTGATTCGTCTCTTTTTTTTCTGTTTCCAGTTCAGAGAGTTCCTGAAGGTTTACAACAGAATGACCGAGGTTTGCTTTTCTCAATGTGTCAGCACTTTTGGAGACCGAAAATTGACAAGTTATGAGGTGAGGACCCAAAAAGCATCACTTCCTCTTTGCTCGGATGCACAGTCAACAAATTAAATAATGCCAGTCAACTCCTTAGATTTTGGTATAGGTAGGCAACCTGTGATACTAAACATAATGAAGTAACATCGCAGGTGGCCTACCTTACCAAAATTTAAGGAGTCAACTGACATTATTTAATTCGTTGACTGTAACACTGCACGGTTATAGAGATAGATGAGTAGAATGTTCCAATTGTTTTTTTACCATGTAAAGCAATTACTGCCCTAAGCCACCATTATGCTCGCGCAAATAAAAGCGTTTGTTGAATTTAGGAGAGGATTTCGGAAGTGTTTAGTGCTACCATTGTTATTTTTGGAGGTATTTACACTAGAATCGACAATGAAATCTCTTGCTGCGAAAGTGTGCAACAGCCTCATTATAAAATCAGGGTAGTAAAATTATGTCTGATTTGATAAATTGTTGAAAGATAAAGTTCAAAAAGCTGCTGCCCATGTGACGTTCCATATATTTCAGAAGCAATGATCACTTTAAGGTCCTGCTTTGATTGTGTCAATTCTAATCTTTTTCTAAATTCATCTCCAGATGCAACTGATCTTTTAAATGTTTTCAGGAAAACTGTGCAGAGTATTGTGCCAACAAAATGCTCTGCCTGAACAGAAGGGTCATGCAAGTATATTTAGAAGTGCAGCCGAAATACATCAAAAGAATGGAAGAGGCCATCGAACAACGAAATAGTCAAGCAGAACTTGCAGAAATTGGTGACTCAAATCGAACCCAGTAGCTCCGTCTTATCTGGCTGTTGAGACTTTTTTTCTGCATCTTCAGTCTTTCAAATACCTGGAATTTGATGGAGAATCCATGAAGTGGCCAGCAGAACCTAGTACATCCACTGTTAATCACATACTGGCAACGGAAATCATTCAAAAGTAGTCCGTCAAAGAATGGTTTATGTTTTCAAGATTAATTAAGTTCGTTTCAGAAGTGTAGGTGGACCTAGGCTGATAATCTTTGGAATTTTCCGACGTTATTTCTCGTATTGCATGATGGAAATGAATGCAAATAAATTTGAGCCTTGGACTTTTATTGAAGAAATTTTTAGAACATAAAAATGAAAATCTCTAGCAAGTTTTGTTTTAAATTGAAGGGAAAAAAATTGAAAATTTGACAAAGATTATAGGCCTGGATCCACCTACTTTTCTGCTCAGTATAGAAGGTGGAGTAAGAGGCTAAAATTGATTTCTGTATCAATGTAATTTAAGTTACTTAAAAATGTCTAGGTGCACAAAAAACTGCATCCACAAAGGCGTCAGTTTGGGCAGTACCTATTGTATTTTTGAGCCCCTCCATATTCACTTGTCAGCAGTGGAGCAGCGTTCAATTAGCGATATTGCATAGTTTTTAAAATCATGGTTCTGTGAAAGATTTACTCTGTTCCTCTGTTGCTAATAATTCTAATTTTTCTACTGTCATCTGTAGACAGTTTCATGATTTTATCAAACAGCTCTTGGGTAGATCCTTGTGTGATCATTGTGTTGGTTCTCTCAACTTTTACAAGGCTTGCAATCTACAATAAGGGGGTCAAGAAAGAAGATTCTCAAAAGCCTCTAGCCTGCTTTACTTAATTACTACCATAAAACTTTATGGTCAACTGACCGTAAAATAGAGTTTAACCAGATTACGCCAGGGTTATCTTGCCAATTGTTATTGGGGGGGGCTATTTTGTAAATATCTTTTTCATTCTGTTTTTTCCTAGTTTAAAAAAAAAATAGATTTTTCATGAACATTACAAATGTTTTTGCACAGAATTTGTACTGCTTGTATTTTTATCTTGTCAAATCCACAAATTACCCCTGGAATAATGAGTGTGAGAGAGAGAGAGAGACAGATAAAACGGAAGGGTTTCTTCCTCGCACCCGTTGTTTCTTATGGCGTCAAATTCATGAATTACCTTCATAAGGAATAATGAGTACGAAAGAGGGACCAATGAAGGAAAGGGTTTCCCTCCCACACTCTTGTTCCATTTAGCACCAAATCCATGAATAAACTCTATAAGGAATAATGAGTGTGAGAGAAGAGACCGATGAAGGAAAGAGTTTCTCTCTCACACTCATTGATCTTTACGGCTCCAAATTCACGAGTTACATACCTCCATAAGGAATAATAAATGTGAGAGAGAGAGAGGGACAGATGAGAGGGAAGGGTTTTTCTCTTGCTCTAATTGTTCTTTATAGCACCAAATTAATGAATTAACTTCATAAGGAATAATGAGTGCGAGAGAGACCAATGAAGGAAAAGGTTTCTCTCTCGCACTCATTGAACATCACGACTCCTAATCCATGAATTCCACAGTTCTGCTGTTTCAGTGGTTTGAAATGAATATTGTATGAGGCAGACAAAGAAGGAAATTTTGCTATTTACTTTTCTGTTGGAGTCGGAATAAAATGGAATTTTAGAACGGAATCAGCGTGAAAACACAACCTGAGAGTACTCAATTTTAAACATTTTAAGGAGAGGACCTTGGAACCTCTTTTTGCTGCCTGGGGAGACAGGGGCTCTCCAAATCTCTCATTCACCGGAGCCCCCAAAGTTCCTGAATACTCCTGCGCTTACGGCACCAAATCCAGGACTTCCGTCAGAAGGAACAATGGGTACGTGAGATAGGCCGTTTTACAAAAATGAGTTATCTCTTGCACTCATTACTCATTACGGCGCCAAATCCGGGACTCCCCCTTGTAAGGAGTGGTAAGTTCAAGAGAGGTTCTCTCTGTGTTAGGAACCTACCTTGTCTTTCCTGATTTGTGAAGAAGTTCCGAAAATTGGAGGGAGTTTCAGGAGCATCGGATATTGTGGTCTTTAAATCGATTGTAAACGACCCTCGCATAAAAGTGGTAATTTTTCACTTTTAGAATTACTTTGCATCACCTCCTCAGCAGAAAAGAAAGTCCTCTTTAACAAATAGACTCTGACTACTTTGAGAAATTAAGTCCTAAAGAAACAGAAATTCTTTTCCTCCTTAAGAACAGAGCGGTTTGGACGCTACGAGATTACTTAAAGAGTGGCGCTTTCCACTATCGGCTCGTGGAGATGAGGCAACGAAAATGAGGAGTGCACAGGATTTTTTTTTAAATGCTCTTCACCTAAACTTTTTTGAAAATTTTATGTTTCATTCACACTTTTTGAACTATTGAAACAAAGAAAGACGGAATAATAACCATTTCAACCTTTTTACATTATTTTAAAAAAAAATTTCTTTCTCCTCCATCAAAAATGTGAGGCGATGGCGCCCTGTCGCCTCACCTGCCTCACCTGGCGAGCTGCCACTGGCGCTTTCTAAGGTGGAGAGATGTCCTTGTTAGACAAGATGGTGACGGGAAATGAGAATAAAGATTTTTTGAAATAGCATTGAAAAATAACCTTTTTTATTCAATTATTTACAAAAATTTCACAGAAAGATAAATACATAAATACAATCAATTTTAAAATTCAAAATCTGTAACAGTTTCTCAAAGATCCTTTTTGACTACTCTTCTTCAACAAATCTGGGTGACACTTATTATAAGATGAAAAAAATGTCTTTCATATTCCAAACTTATTTTTTAACCTAAAGAAATGCTTAGAATGACATAAACTAGGTATCTTTAAGACAATAACATTCATCAATGAACTGAACAAAAAAGAGCCGTATTTTGCTTTGTCATCAAAAGCCATTTGATGGCCTTCGACAGGTATGTTAAATTTTGAGGATGATCGAGAAACTTTTAATTTGCGGAAATAAGTAATAAAACGAATTTTCAAATTGGAAAGACACCAATCATGCCAAGAGCCTAGTTTTATTCATGATTGGTGCCTTTCCAATTAAAAAATTCGTTTTATTATTTATTTCCGCAGATTAAAAGTTTCTCGACACTGCTCAAAATTTAACAGGTTATGTGCCCCAGCTTCTGAAAATGTCGAAAGTTTACAAACGCGGTGTCTAAAGTTTTTTCCGTGTGTTCGCGAAACACGTGTGCCTTGCGCGTGCCGAGATCGTGTTAACCGTGATCGTCGTTGAATTTCCATCTCTTCCGACTATTACTTTTCGCGATGGCCGATAATCAGCAGCCACAGAATATCGTAGTGAACACAACGGCACTACCCACAGTTGAGAAACTTGAAGGAAAGTCGAACTATGGACAATGGAGCTTCGCAATGAAACAGTACCTGATTTTGGATGGCACCCACAAATTGATTGACGGATCTGTGGAAGTTACCGATGCGAACCGGGACCTAGATGCCAGGACAAGAGCGAAAATATGTTTAAGTATTAAACCCAATTGTTTTGTTCATGTCAAAGCTGCCACTTCAGCGAAAGATGCATGGGACGGACTTCATTCAGCTTTCGAAGGTTCGAGCATGAGTCAGGCGTTCAACCTTCTCTGTAAACTGTTCAACGCAAAGCTGAGTCACTTTAGTTCGATGGATGGTTACATTAACAGTATGTTAGAAACTCATCAGCAATTGGAACAAATGCGTGAGAAAGTAGACGACAAATATCTTTCCTTTGCCCTCCTAAAAGGCGTTGATGATAGTTACGAAACTGTTGTGGTTATGTTACTTCGCAGAGTTGACTATAGAGCTCCTCCATCAGAAGATGTCAAAAATGCCCTTCTGGAAGAAGCATCGCGCAGAAGAATCAAAGATCAAGAAGACGAGTCAACTTCTGTCTTGCTGTCAAGAGCTCAAAAGAAGATCGCTCCGAGGAAGATCATTTGCTACAACTGTCAGGAAGAAGGACACCGACACCCTGATTGCCCTCGTTGAAGAAATGGAGTCGGGAATTCAAGTGCTGGCAAGAATGGGCACAGAAGAGGGCCCAAAAACTCTGGGACCAAATAGTGTTGCGTCCTCACGGTCCCGCACGCAGATGATCGGTGAGCACTTACGGGGGGTATAAACTACACGCAAATATACTTACGTGCGCACCATCCAACGTCTTTCGGAGGACCGTCAAGCCGTAACACTATTTGGTCCCTGGACAGAAGTCGAACTCTGCCCTGTTAGTTGCTGCTCAACCTGTCGCATCTGTGGTGAGTACAAACAAGAATTTTTGGTTGCTAGATTCAGGCGCGTCTAGTCATATGTCCCCTAAAGATGAATGGATGAGTGAATTCAATGATTTCAAAAGTGAAGTAGCTGTAGCCGACAACCACAAAATTATTTCTAAAGGAACTGGTGATGTCGTTGCAAAGTTTCATTGTTCCAACGATAGCGATAAGGAAACGACCAAAACAGTGAAGAATGTCATGCAGGTTCCATCGCTCTCAACTAACCTTTCGTCTGTATCTAAAATCACAGATAAAGGTTATATTGTGCTTTTTGACAAGAATAGCTGTGGTGTGTATGATCAAAAAGCGATATCTGTCCATGGTGAACCTGATGTCAGTGGTATCCGTAAGGAAGATCTGTACGTAGTTGGGAAATCTGAAGGACAAGTGAGAGTGGCAACAGCCAGTGTGAGTCAACATGCCCTGTTGGGATTGGCACACTTTTTTCTATGTTATCACTATCATGAATAAAACTAGGCTCTTGGCATGATTGGTGTCTTTCCAATTTGAAAATTCGTTTTATTATTTATTTCCGCAAATTAAAAGTTTCTCGACAATGCTCAAAATTTAACAAGGTATTGCTCGTATTTTGCTTCACCGACAGCTATCCAGAAGGGGCGAAGCCTAATTTAATTATTAATTTAATTTCACAGTGTGGTAGCTCTATAACATCGGGCGGTGGCCATCAACATTGACGAACTCTGGAGCTTGTCAACCGCTAGGCCATCGCGGATAACGGACCATTCGTTGCGTGCTTAGCAGCCATCTGCGTAAAGTTACTGAATTTTAGCGCTTTTTTGTGATTCGTCAGAGAAATATCATCGCGGATAACAAAGCAAAATATGGCTAAGAACCTTCTGAGAAGCGTATTAAGGTGATTCTTCAGCATTTAGTGCTGATTTCTGCCACCAGAGCGCTACTGATCGATTAATGTCAAATTAGGCCGATAATAGCTTATATTTAAGAAAACAGAGTGTCAGTTACTAGATAATCATCTGAAAAAGGTCTCTGCAAAATATCTCGTCAACATATTCAAAAATAACGCTGAAAGTACCAGAAAATTGAAAATCGCATTTCAACACAAAAACTGATTTGAGATATTCCATTTTCTGGTACTTTCAGCCTTATTTTTGAAGTTATTGACAAGATGTTTTGCAGAGACATTCTTCAGATGATTATCTAGTAACTGACACTCCAATTTCTTAGATATAAACTACTTTCGGCCTGTAATTTGACATTAATCGAACAGTAGCGCTCTGGTGGAAGAAAATCACCTTAAAATGATTTGATCAATTACCCTTTGACAACAGCAGCTTCAAATTGACTTATAAAACTGATATACATGAACCAGAAAAAAACCTTCCTGAAGAGAAAAACTCCAGGGGAATAATGAAGTTCTCCAATACATTTAATTGGAATCTGAACTTTATTCTCTAGTGCATAATACTTGAACACTTTCCTTTTTTTCACTTGATATTGCTCTAGAAGAGATGAGCTTTGGCCCATCAGAGTTGACAGCCCTTGTTTTTGGAGGAAAGAGGTGGACTAGTCCTCCATTTGTTGCAATAAATTTGAGAGTTCTTGGTACTGAAACAGAGAAAATGTTGAAAATTAGTGAGGAGGTGTAAGAAATCAAAAAATTTCTATGAGACAATAAATAACGTGACAATCCATTCCATTTTATTTGCACTGAGAAAAATTTCCTGTTGCTGTCATAAGACGTCTGTTTTATAACACCCTGACCGCAAATTTCGGTAGCTGTGACCCGAAGACTCGTAACCGTAACTAGAATTTTGGTTACAGTCACCGGTTACTTCAACATGGATTCTGGTTACTTTAACAAGAGTTCTGTTTCATACTGGACTAAATGGAAGTCCCGTTGAATTAACAGGAAAATTGTTCTCGGAGTGAAAAGCACAAATAAGATAAGAAAGTTTTTGAGAGGCATTCATACGAGACGTATTTATGTGGATTGTGGACTTGGTCAAAAAAGCTGTAAAGTGGGCAGTTTACTGTGTTCTGCGTATAATGAGGTGGTGGTAGCTTCACTCGCTTTGCTTTCTTTCTTTTGCTTTAACGCGATTGAAACGATCACGCGATCATATGAATTTTTTGCACCTCTAGTGTGCTCTTACACACCTTTTTCTTCACAACTTTCAACTTTCACTTTTCAACTTTTCATTTTTTCTTCAAAACTTCCTGTTTGGTTCTCTATTCCTTGAATTACTACTAGTACACCAAAAAAAAGCTGTAACTGATGAGGAAACAATAAAAGCTCACCTCCTGTTCTTTTTCCAACTGCTCACCAACTAGGTTGTCTAATATTTCTTGGAACCTTTGACGGAGAGCTTGATTTTCAATATGGGCAATTTCTAACTCTTGCTGCTGTCGCTTCGTTTTGAGATCTGCCAGGTCTTGCTCCAGCATGTTCAATCGACTTCGGATATTTTCTAAAAAAGGGTGAATATGAAAAAAGGTAAAAACAAGGTGCCATTATACAGTGATGCGGATCGAAGATAGTATTTAATCACACAACAATTTGTACAGAGTGTACTGATTAAACTTGCGTGTTTTTTTCTGTGCACCTTCCCCGCTCCCAGAAAAAGAATTGAGTCGCAGGCAAGCGTATGTAATGAAAAAGCAATAAGCCAACCTCTATCTGCTTGGTAGCCATCTTGTACTTCAAAATTTTTTTAATCTGACGGCAGAATTTAGCTCTGCAACCTAAAAAACCCCCACTTTCTAATTTTCATTGAATTTTGTTGACTACATGCAGAGAAATTATTTTTTTCGGCCTCATCGCTACTGCTAAGAACACCAAAATATCGATTTTCGACACTTTAAAAATTCATAACTCAAAGACGAATGACTTCCCGAAATCGATCATAAACTCGTTTTATCGGGAAAAGAAAGAGCTTTCTATTGGGCACACTATGGTTTTCCTCCATGTGATCTAAATTTGAGAAAATGTAAAAAATCTGAAGTTTTGGAATTTTCAAAATTTTGAAAAGGCAATAACTCAACTGATTTTCAATGTTTTTGAATTATGATACGCACCAAAAGATAGATTTTTAAAAAGATCTTTCGTTTAAAGAAAAGTTTGTTTTGATATCTTCAATCGTTCAAAAGTTATGGCTGAAAAACCTTTTTACCTTTGACTCCCCGCAACCTCCTCCCCCCCCCCCCGTTTATACGGGGGATAAAATAAAAAACTGGACATTTTTAGACTTCCTGTAAGTAGCTCTGTCAGCCCTGAAAAAAAATGGAGGCAAATCATTCACAGCCCATTCCTTATGGGCGATGAAACAACCTCTTTAACTACTATCAATCATAGGTGGCTTTGGGGGAGCGGGGAGCTCATTAATAATCGGAGAAAGAGGCCTCACATTTTCATTGTTTTAGCAAGAGATCAGTATCTACAGGGTGTTTTTTTTATCTCCCCCCCCCCCCTGGTTTTTTTTTCTTGCTAATTGAGATAAAATTTTGCGGTTTGGACTATTCTTCATCATTTTGGCTGAATTTTCTTTTTTTGGGGTCGAAACCCCCCCAGCCCCCCTAGGGGGGCCCCCAGGGGGGCTATCTCAAAAATTTCAAATGGCAACCCCTATCTTGTGATACATCGTTCGAAAGGGCATAAAATTCTAAGACTTTTGGCGCAAACCGGAAGTTGATATCGTTTTTCGTTTTCGATATATCGAATTTCAAAGTTCGATTTGGACCCATTTTCAAAAAATCGTTACTCCACTTTGGAAAGTCGGAATTAAAAAAACTATGGGTCCAAAATACTCTAAAAAGCAAGTACTTTTCAGATAACGAAATGGTTTTGACATAAAATTTGATTTTAGAGCCCCAAATTTTTTTTAAAAATTTTGCCCCTAAAAGTGGCTATCTTGAAAATTCCCTTCCACGACCCTTATTGAATGATGCGTCGATCAAAAAAGCATAAAAAACTGAACATTTTGGCGCAATCCGGATATCGATATCGTTTTTCGTATTCGAGACATCGAATTTTGAAGATAGGCGAAAATTGAATTTTTAATATTCGATATCTCGAATACGAAAAACGATATCGATATCCGGATTGCACCAAAATGTTCAGTTTTTTATGCTTTTTTGATCGACGCATCATTCAATAAGGGTCGTGGAAGGGAATTTTCAAGATAGCCACTTTTAGGGGCAAAATTTTTAAAAAAAAATTTGGGGCTCTAAAATCAAATTTTATGTCAAAACCATTTCGTTATCTGAAAAGTACTTGCTTTTTAGAGTATTTTGGACCCATAGTTTTTTTAATTCCGACTTTCCAAAGTGGAGTAACGATTTTTTGAAAATGGGTCCAAATCGAACTTTGAAATTCGATATATCGAAAACGAAAAACGATATTAACTTCCGGTTTGCGCCAAAAGTCTTAGAATTTTATGCCTTTTCGAACGATGTATCACAAGATAGGGGTTGCCATTTGAAATTTTTGAGATAGCCCCCCTGGGGACCCCCTAGGGGGGCTGGGGGGGTTTCGACCCCAAAAAAAGAAAATTCAGCCAAAATGATGAAGAATAGTCCAAACCGCAACATTTTATCTCAATTAGCAAGAAAAAAAACCAGGGGGGGGGAGATAAAAAAAACACCCTGTATACATATACCTATGAAAACAATAATTTACTGCATAGGTAATTAAGAAGAAGTGAATACCTGATGAAAGTTGATTACTGCAGCTATCTTCATCCGGAGACCTTGACATCTCATTTTTGAAAACATCGTAATCGTAGGTGATCTGTTCTGATTTAAAATCGGAGGTAGATTCAGCATAACCTCTACTTTCTTGTTTGAGATTGGAGGCAGAATTTGAGTCACCGTCAAACATTGAGTCGTTTTTAGAGACAAACATATCCTTGAAGAAGTGAGTGACGAGTCCTTGTTCACCTGAAGTACCACCTTGGCCCTGGGAAATTATGACAAAAATTGTGGGTTAGGTCTGACATCCACTTTTGCACAACTTAAGAGAGTAATGCTAACCCTTCATTGATGATGCTAAGTGAGCATTTTTCTCTCACTTTTTATTTCCATCAAAACAACCTTCTTGGAGTAAAATATCTATCTATACACCCATCTTGAGCAAGATAGATTGCCTTGTCGTGCCACCAACTCCATACGGTACAATGAAAGCTTGTTGTATGAAACTGTGTTCCTGCTGCAATTTGCAATCGACTGATCAAAGAAAAATTTAGCCTGTGTCAAGTTTCTGTAAATACTGACAAATTTCACATTGTAAGGATTAATCTATGGGGTAGCACTGCGTGTTCGATCAAAACGAAAAGTTTAGAAAAAGACGAAGTTTCAATCGCACAAATAATTTTTAATATCAATGATATTAAAGGGATATAATGGGGGTGATATTAAATGGGTAAATGGGTATTTATAATTTCTCTATTTTTTTGGGGCTTTATAAGTGATAAAATAAAATTTAAAAATGCTAAATTCTTTCCAAGACTGAACTTAATGCCTTTTAACGGAGTTTTGGGTTCGGAAATTTTGCAATGGGTGTCTTTGGAGTTCAAGAAAAACTTTATAAATAGCATGTATAGATACCCGGTTCAGGTAAATACCCGGGTATTCTACATCACTGCATAAATCAGACTTTGAGAAAGTTAACAAGGCTTCGATCCTTCAAAGTTTCAAAATTTGTGAAGGTTCGCTCGATTAAAACATCAACATTTTTGACAAATTTTGTTTTGATCGATCGTTGTTTCGGTCGATTGCACAGGACAGTGAGCCTACTATTCAATACTCAGGTAGCATCCTCAGATTCGATCTTTTACATGGGTTTGAATGGACAAAATGCCACATTGCCAGATTGCTCGCAATTCCACTGTTTGATTGTTTTTGATGCTTTAATCTGTTTCGAATAGGTAGGTCTTGGCAAGATAATCCCGTTATGTTCTTTGTTTCTTTGTTCTACAATGTACCTACATATGTTTTTCTTGACTTGTATTATAGCCCTTCGTAACAGGGCTCCTGTACTAAACTTAAATAAATAAATAAATAATAATAGATTACCTGAAATGAGGCTGTGTCGGATAGACGACTGCGACTGTCATCAGCTGACAACCTGCTCATGTCTTCCTCCATTTCCAACATATTCATGTTTGTATCTTCTTCCTCTGAATCACTTACGGCTTCTCCGAAAATGTCATGCTCAGCTAGAAAACAAAGGGAACATATGAGAATGCTTCGAAAATAAAAAAGATTCGACAGAGAGGTTTCACGACTGAATGAAATTCCAGGAGGGGAATTACCTACCATCCAGAGTTGGGCAAAAAAAATATCTCTGTGCTCGAAAATTTGGAAAATGTTTGAACTTTTGGTTCTTTCATTTCACAAGACACTCTATGCCAAAAAACATTGAATTTTCCACAACAAGATATTTTTAAGTTTTTTTTTTTTACTTGACGCAAAATTTATCTTGATGGCTCAGTTCAACAGACCCTCATCAGTTACTTTTTCTCGAAACCAATAGTAAAGACTGGCTATGATTGCCAATTGGTCTACAGTCCATAGGTATATGATAACACAGTCAGCAGATTTACGCTATAAAAGGGACATACTAACCGACAGTGTCTGCGTTATTTTGTGATGAGGTGCTCGTATTATGAGCAGTTCCTTGCATCAGTGGTTCTTCCTTGATTGTGGTGCCAGATGCTTTCGCTTTCTCATCTTCCTCGGTTATCACTTCCCATTTGACATTAACAGCATCACTGTCCCCTCTAAGCAAACGTTTCACTTCCTTTTCTATTTCTGGAGCTTCGACAAATTTTTTCTTCAACGTTTTCCTAAATCTTCTACGCCGAACATTTTTCATCGGAGGGGTTACACCATGCGGCCAAAGAAACTTCTTCTCGACTTTGTACGGATCTTTTTTCTTGTTCTTTGACGGAGATTCTTCATCGGTTGTTTGATCCTCCTCTTCTTTGCAAATCATCATCTGCAACGGTTCAAAGATAAGTTTTGTTGGATTAGTTTGATCAAATTGGAGGTGACAGGGCTGCCAATTTGAGGATCTAAAGAGGAGCATCTTAATTTGCCAATGACTCCACCGGTTGTCAAAAAGATTACACAATCCTGTTCAGCAGTAGGACTTTAACATACAAAAATACTATGATCTGTAATCTTTTCTTATCCAACAGAATTATTGGTGAGAATCAAAATTCCATCAGTCTAGGAAGTCACTTTGGAGAGTCTCAATGCGTGAAATGGTGTTGGTAGTTACTGATAATTTCCTATTACCTATCCTTAGTTTCTTTTATCTCTTATGTTTACCATACTTTCATCTAGTAATCTAATTGAATCATTTCTTTTGTCTATAGGTGGCTGTAAGCTCAAAGTTACAAAGAGAACAAAAGCCAAATAACCCTCCTTTAAAAAAAAAAAAAAAAATTCCATCAAATTCTAAAGTCAACGCAGTTTCCATTAATGGCCAAAATGATTGCTGATTAGAGCTTTCGATAATGCTTTCCGTTGGTTACAGTCACACTGCTGAACTGAAGGGTGAAATCTTTGGTGAGAAAAACTATCCACTTAAGGTCTGCAAAAGGCAGCCATGGCAGGAAAATCTGTGGTTACTCACAGTCAGCAAGGACTTTGGAATTTAAAAAAAAAAACATTTGCGTCAATAACGAAGGATTTCATGTAAACTGTACTAGAGTAAAAGCTTCATCACGCAATTCTTTGTTTATACTGGTAATCATTATTGTTACCACAAAAATGTTCATTTAAAGCCATTAACAACAGAACATACCTGACATATATCAGCAGTTTTGTAGAAACTTTTGTTGTCAATCGTTTTGAGAGATTCCACGATGGTTGGCAGATCCACAACCTGAGTACAGAAAAATTGCATGAAAGAAATATTAATACAAATGACTTAAATCAAAAGATGTAAGTACAGAATATTGCTAGTAATTTTAATGATATGATCATGATTAATGTAGGTTTGCGCCACACAGCAATTTTGCGTGATACCCAGATATTCACTAGATTTTTAGACGGCCAGATTTCAGATAGTAACCGCATAGGAAATACCAGATAATTGGCAGAGAGTTTAAAATACAAAATAAAACCAATTTTACTTTGAATCCCTGCACTGAGGAGCTTAACAGACAGCCATTTTTAGCTGAGAACCAGAAACTAGCAAGTATTTTTTCCAAGAGTAGACAAATCGGCGTATTTCAAATCGGAATCCAGGATTTAGAGGGGAGCATTTGTTTAAATATGAACATTGGCCTTCGAGCTTTGTTAGAAAGCTTTAATCAAAATGGCGTCGATTAGTTCTGGTAAGGCAAGATCCCACAGTTCCTTATGATCAGTTTGTTTCAATAGTTGCTGATATGAATGCATTTTCAACGCTTCAGTTACCCTCTTTCATTGGCGTGCTTTAATCGGGGAAGACTGATAAATTTAAATTAAAGTGAGGAGGAGGATTAGGAGAGAAATTTGAGGTGTAATGAATTCTTCAGATAAATCAATGACAGCTTTAAAATTAATTTTGCTGAAGTTGATCATAGAACTGCTTAAAATAGTAAATTTTAAATAAGAAAAAACATTCACTGACTTTGAGTCACAGACTGAAGAGAGTCATTAGTCAAAATTGATCATTCAAGAATCCTCACTCTACAAATTCACCATGCAAATCAATTGAACATCAGGTTTAAATTTGATAAACAATGACAATTAAATTGTTCTTTTGACAAACGAAACTCGTCAGTCATTGTTGACTCTACGCCAAAGACATTATAGAAGAAGACTGGCCCCTAGTGGCAAGAATTGAAGTCCGTTACTGTAATAGGCTAGGCTTCCCCTCTCGGGGGTATGAACCAAATTAACAATGCGGCTTATGGAGCCGAGACATAAAACTACTTCAAAGAATGCTAATTTCTTTTAGCTTTCAAAAGTATTCAGATATGATATGCAGCTTACCTCAAAGTTGAAATTGACAAACTTAAACAAAAGTTTTGGTCAATTTATCCGCTAGATATTTACGATAGAAAGTACGGCAGAGAGGTTATGAGTGCTAAAGTAAAAACACTGTCCCACCGATTAGAAACTTCGATTTTTAAAGAGCCGACACCTTGAATTGATCCCAATTTTGGATTTAAATGTATATTATACTATACTGGACAACATATGCGTGACTTGACACAATTATTCGCAAAAATAATTAACTAAAGTAGGTTTGAAGAGCGAGGCTCCATAAGAGCGAACGTCAAATTGATTCACTGAATTTTTTTATTTCATTTTCAATTTCATTGATTCAATTTCCCCGCGTGGGAAATTGCCCTGCCCAGCTTCATTTTTCCCCCGTGCTATGAGATAGCAGGGGCCAGTCTTCTGCTATAATGTCTTTGCTCTACGCTAACTCAAATCTAAGACACTCACTTTCGCATGCATGAGCCAGTGATCCATTCGAACTTCTCCATACCGAACATCATTTTCCAGTTTGATACTTAATCGATCCTTCAAATTGACACCTTGCTTTAAGGCTTCTCTCAAGACTTTAGCTGGTTCCTGTAAAATAAAATGTCAACAATGATTCCCCTTACATGAAAATAATTTTTTGAGCGGAGTTCCTGGAAGCGTACTTATTATTCTTGAAAGTTGAAGGGGGAAAGTTTATCGCATTGAAAACAATGAATATCCTGCAAGGACAAATTCAAATCATTATTAATCTTTAATTCAGTGCTAATTTAAGTTCGGCAGTGGCCAATGTAGCCTGCTGCAGCTCTTACAATTAGACACAAATTTGTAATTGTTTTAAATTATTTGTTGCCCCAAAAATATTTCTGATTCAGCATCTGACTTTCTAGCTGCAATTGAATTGGAGTTGTGGTCTTTTAAATTTGGATGGTCATCCTTAATTCGGGATTTGCTCCGACTTAGAGCTCCCGTAACTCTGGTTCTATTAAAGGTAGAAGCCGTTTCAGATAGGTTCGGTTCTGACAGCTCTTTGTTTACAAACGCGGAATCCAGAGCTACCATCCACGTGAAAAGATTGATACTGCTCACTGCGCAAATCATCAGAACTTTTAGCCACATAATAGACTCGGTTAGTTATCGCAATAAGTGAATAATAAAAGATTTACTATTTACGATGATTGACGGAATCCATTACGCAGCAGAAAGCTCTGGTTATACACGTGGTGAGAGGAATCGAAGTTTTCACGCGGGTGGTAACATTAAAGCGAACCTACAAGGAGGACGTAGTATCGTCCATCCGCGCATGTACACAAAGAACTGTCAAGAGCCGAAGCTATCTGAAACGGCCTCCAGAAAGCTGTAGTTTTTAGGGACTGTTATTACGGCAGAACTCAACATACGTACTAAAGTTCATCAAAATCTGAGATGGTGACCAGAATATCCTGATTGAATTGACATGGAAGACTTGCGCATACGAGAGAGCAATACTTTAATACTTACCCAATCTGTTTCAACCGCACCAATCGTTAGGAAATTTTTTCCACTGTGCACGGAATTGGCTGGAAATCTATCGAAGCACAATATACGACAAGATTACCTTTCCTTCAATTCTCAACAGTATGATAGTTAGATTGTTCTTAAGAGCTCGTTGGCTAATCCTCTCTTTGCCAAAGAGGGAGGGGCAACTTAGAATTTTCACCCCCTTCAGACCCCCGGGGCCTTCAGGGGCTGTTAAGTGGATGGACATCATATGAAACCCATCTAAGATCCATTCAAAATCAGCGGTGGCTCGTGCAATATGGCAACAATGTTTTCCCTTTATTCGATTACATGCAAAACAATCGATTCGACAGTGAAGCGGCGCTTCACCTCCAATCGATAGCTGTACATAGATTCAAATGGAGGGAAAACATTGTTGTCAAACTGCACGAGCCGCCGCAGTTCAAAATATGAGGAATTGTTAAATTAATATTTAAGACTATCTCCAATCACTTGACGTGAAAAGAGATAGGACTAATGAAGAAATCACTCACAGGTGGTAGTCGGAGGATAAACTGACTCTCCAGCTCGGCAGGTGCGTCATCTTTGCGATCAGCAGTTTTATTCATGATGCTTTAGCGACTGCAGTCAACTCCTTTCTGATTTATGGGATGACATCAATTTTCATACTACAATTCTTGAGACAAACTCCAACAGTGTGTTCTTCTGTAATTGCCGATTCATTAAAACATTTGAAAGTAACTTGTGCAGTTCGTGGTGAAATGAGTTGCAGCTATAATGAATGGGTGAAGGCGAAATAATTAGAATAAAATACTGCAGAACGAACGAGCAATCAAAATTAAAAGAAAAACCCCGATCTTAAAATTGATTAAAACTTTATTTGTTGACCAAAACAAAAACAATAAAATAAAGGTTAGGATCTCGTTCTCAGAGTATAAATCAAGAGTAGATCGAAGTGACGCGGCAAGCAACTGTGGCAAGTTTGCGAAATCGAGAAGTCGACCTCTGATTGGGTGACACTGGTAAGCTCTGCGGAATGGTTTGATTTAAATGAAGTAAATAGCCAGTGGCGGATCGGCCAGCGGCGGACTAGCCAGTGGCGGATCATCCAGCGGCGAACTAGCCAGTGGCGGATCGGTCAGCGGCGGACAAACCAGTGGCGAACTACAAGCCAGCCATTGGCGGATCGGCCAGCGGCGGACTAGCCAGTGGTGGCAGATCGGTCAGCGGCGGACAAGCCAGTGGCGAACTAGCCATTGGCGGATCACCAGCGCACGGAGGAGTATTTTGCTTCTAAACCTGGCCAAAAGTCAAATTTTGAAATTCGCACTTCAGTGGATGACATTGGTACCTAGAGTTGCCTAAGGTGTGTGGAAAGACATCCTGAAACGACCGGACTCATATCTCTCCACCGGTGGAAGTACGGTGAACTCAAAGTTGACCCTTTGTCACTTGTCGGGTAAAAACTATATTATCCACTATTCCATTCATATCTACAGATGACGCAGTGCTGCCGTTTTGCGGACTTTTGTCCGAATTCGGACTTTTTGAAGATTTTTGGACTTTGGCGCGGACTTTTCTTAATTCGGACATTTCGAGGACATTCTGAGACTTATCGGACATTTTGCGGACTTTCCTGAAAATCTGGTAAAGAATAGGTAGAAAAAAGCGGCTAACAGCCGTTCATCGTACACACTTTTCACTCCGTCGCCTTTTATGATTTATTTTCGCCGATTTCAGTCGTCTCCACATGCATCATGCTGCGTTAAAATAAGGTTGCTCAAATTCTTGAAATTTTATGTTGCCTTTTTTTGCCAGTAACTAGTAAAAAAGTATTTTTTATTTATTTTTTTAAATTTTTTCTACTAAAGCATGGCTTGAACAAGTAATGGAAAATATGAGTGTGGAAATTCCTCTTCAGAGTGTCTCTAATGAGTCAAAAGTTGGATTGGAGGTAGGATGAATACATTTCATCAGTAGACAGCTGAACGACATTCTAAAGAGTTAAAGAATTTTATTTGACCTCTTGACCAAGCAACACCATTGCAAGAAATAAGAAATAATTAAATTTCCCGCTAGGAGCACAGGGGAACACGGGGGTATTCAGGCTGGGAGTTGACGGAAAAGAGAAAAAGTCCAACTTTTCAGGTGTTTGTCACCCATTCTCGGCCATCGGCTAGCAATATGCGTACTTTCTCGAAAAATCACGGAGACTTTTTAGCGGACATTTAAAAATTTTACGGACTTTTTTGCGGACTTTTCAAATATTTCGTGCGGACTTTTTTGCGGACAATTCAAAAAAATTTCGGACTTTTTGCGGACTTTTGGCGGACTTTTTGACCCCACCAAAACGGCAGCACTGAGATGACGTTGCTCGAACCAATTCAGCGTTAGTCAGTGATCAAATTGGCATGAAAAGATGCGGAAGATAGTCTAAAATCAGATTTTTAAAACCGTAGCTGCTCCTAACTGCTCCCCGAAAGCGCACAGAGGTTTAAAGTTTCATTTACTAGGCCAGAATTTTCAGATTTGATCAGTTTTAGCATTCACACGAGTCTAAATCACAATTGAAGCAGCAAACCCGTCTCAAGTACCACGCACAGTCTCTAAAATTTTCTTTTACAAAGGTCAGGGGAAGAAAGAAGTAGGGGGGGGGGGGTGTCAGAGCATCCTGATACAGGGCTGCCAAAACGCGTATAATCGTACCCTTGGCGTATAATTTGATTTGAAAAAAAGTATCTTTTTGCGTATCTTTTAAAATTTGGCGTACAATTTTTTTCTTCCCCGTGTTAAAGCATAGGAGTTGGCGTATCCTTGTAGTTGCAGGATACGATTATACGAATTGGCGTATCTTTTGAAATTGGTTCACAGCAGCCCTGAAAATCGTGGGAATGAGAAACTAAAGGTTGAGTCAGTTTAACGCGGTACATTTCCGTTAAAATACAGTCCTATGTCTAAAGGGAGAAGCATAAAAATCACGTGCTGCCACAGCAAAACCACAAAAAAACAAAAATAAAACAAAAAACAATTAAGACAATTAAAAAAAAAAAAAAAAAAAAAATACAAAAATACAAAAATACAAAAAAAGACACAAAGGACCTGAGGATGCCTCACCAGACGAATGTTTTGATGACAAGCCATGAATAGACTGATTTACAATGCATATTTTTTTTAGTCGCATATGCTTGAAGAATTTTTTAAAAAAAAGTATTAATTGTGAAAAAAAAAAAGAACAAAAAAAATCATACTGAAATGAAAACTCTTTAATTAGAGACTCGGTTCATTTAATTTCGGTCAAAACAAAATTGATAGTGCTAGTTGGTAACAGTACGTTGTTATTTTAAAGAAATTCCGAAATAAGCAGCTTTCCCCGCCTATGATAGAAAAGATGTTTTTTTTTGTGAATATGATTGAATAGATGAAAACTCATATTGTTCCATCACGAGAGCAGCCAGCAGCCGTTGTGCATTTGCTTGGTTTTTCATAAAAATCTTGATGCCAATCAATCATTTATATCTTTGATTCCTTGTTTTTAAGATGATATGCTCATATGGGGGAGGGGGGGTGGCAGGTTAGGCGATAGAAAACCAATAACTATGCAGGACTACTCTTACCTCATTATTTTATCAAGCATCATATTATAATAAGGAGATAAATAAGGAGATTGTGTTGGGGATAAAAATTTCATTATTGCACGATATGGCAACCATGGATTAAAATCAAATTCCTGCTTCTGTTCTTCCTACTCCCCAGTTAGCAAAAACCGTCTTCAATCCGTCTTAAAGACGTCTTATAAGACAAGTAAAGTTGTCTTAAATCCGTCTTTAATCCGTCTTAAGGACGTCTCTAGTTCCGCCCAAACAAGTCTTTGAAGACGTCTTACGAATCCGTCTTTAAGACGTTTTAAAGACAACTTCAAAAACCGTCTTACGAATCCGTCTTAAAGGCGTTTTTAAGACAACTTTGAAAACGTCTTACGAATCCGTCTTAAAGACGTCTTATAAGACAACTTTGAAAACCGTCTTACGCATCCGTCTTAAAGACATATAAAAGGCGTCGGTCACAATGCTCTATAGGTTACGTCTCGAGGAAGCCTAGCTTTCCAAGCTTGCTTGAAAATAGTCAACATTTTCAAAATTTGTGAAAATTTCGTAATTTTTAAAATTTGAGCAAATCTTGGTAATTTTCAAACTTAATGAAAACTTTCGTAATTTTTAAAATTTATGAAAATATTGGGAATTTTCAAATTTTCAAACTGTGGACATTTTCGTAATTTTCGAAATTTTTAAAAAAAACTCGTGATTTTTGCAAATTATCAATATTTAAGGACTTGAAAACGTTGGAGTCAATCTTCTAGCTATCTTGGCTGAAGACGGCTTTAAGACGGATTAAAGACGCTTTATAAGTCTGGATTGAAAGACGTCTTAAAAACCACTTTAGAAGACGGTATTCAAGTCGTCTTGGAAAACGTCTTTGAAGACAGATTTAAGACGGATTAAAGACGCCTTGTAAGACTGGATCGAAAGACGTCTTAAGACCCAATTTGGAAGACGGATTTAAGACGGAATACAAGGTGTCTTCTAAAATCGACTTAAAGACGCATTTAAGACGGATTTAAGACAAGCTTATAAGACGTCTTTGGATCCACGACCATAAGACGGATTTAAGACGTCTTTAAGACGGAATGAAAAGACGTCTTACAAAAGCCCATTTTAAGCCAGATCGGCAAGCCTGATATTGTTATCTGGGTCAAAATATAAAATGTTACTCGAATAACTCACTTCTATAAGTATACTAAATCTGCATCGGAATCCATTCAGCGCAGTATCTAGCTGTATCTACACTTAATGTTTTCAGGGCTCAATTGAATAAATGACCTCAAAACAGCCTAAAAATATTTATCACTGAAAATCTGAGTAAAAATTCGAAAAGTTTGGGTAAAAATACCTCTAAGATGCAATTTTCAAGCAATTTGAGCGGTAAAATCTTTTTGGCCAGGTTTAGAGGCACAATATTCCTCCGTGCGGCGGTTCGGTCCGTTTCCCAAAGTGTTCCTGTAAGCATCTGCCAGTGCGAGAGAGAGACCTCTCGCGTTTTAAGGTTTCTCACTCGCACTCATTGCGTCCTTTGGAGGTTCCGTCCATTTCCCAAATTTTTCCCGTAAGCGCCTGGGAGTGCGAGAGATAGAACTCTCACGTTTCAAGGTTTCTCTCTTGCACTCATTGCGTCTTATGGCGGTTCGGTCCGTTTCTCAAATCATTCCCGTAAGCGACTGCGAGAGAGAGACCTCTCGCGTCGTCGTCATTCAGTTAAGTTCATGAAGACGCATCGGAAAGTATTAGATGGCAGTTATATGAGGGGCCCTGTTTCTTCATCACACATTTTAGTATTTTTAGCTGCTGTGACTCGGACTGCTGTGAACCGCAGTCGCTTGCGGGAACACTTTGGGAAACGGACCGAACCGCCATAACCCGCAATGAGTGCGAGTGAGAAACCTTAAAACGCGAAGAGTCTCTCTCTCGCACTCGCAGTCGCTTACGGGAACACTTTGGGAAACGGACCGGACCGCCATACGACGCAATGAGTGCGAGAGAGAAACCTTGATACGCGATAGGTCTCTCTCTCGCACTCGCAGTCGCTTACGGGAATAGTTTGGGAAACGGACCGAACCACCATAAGACGCAATGAGTGCGAGAGAGAAACCTTGAAACCCGAGGGGTCTCTCTCTCGCACTCGCAGTCGCTTACGGGAATATTATGGGAAACGGACCGAACCGCTATAAGATGCAATGAGTGCGAGAGAGAAACATTGAAACGCGAGAGGTCTCTCTTTCGCACTCGCCGTTGCTTACGGGAACACTTTGGGAAACGGACCGAACCACCATAAGACGCAATGAGTGCGAGAGAGAAACCTTGAAACGCGAGAGGTCTCTCTCTCGCACTCGCAGTCGCCTACTGGAATATTTTGGGAAACGGACAGAACCGCCATAAGACGCAATGAGTGCGAGAGAGAAACCTTGAAACGCGAGAGGTCTCTCTCTCGCACTCGCCGTTGCTTACGGGAACACTTTGGGAAACGGACCGAACCACCATAAGACGCAATGAGTGCGAGAGAGAAACCTTGAAACGCGAGAGGTCTCTCTCTCGCACTCGCAGTCGCTTACGGGAATATTTTGGGAAACGGACCGAACCGCCATAAAACGCAATGAGTGCGAGAGAGAAACCTTGAAACGCGAGAGGTCTCTCTCTCGCACTCGCAGTCGCTTACGGGAAAAATTTGGGAAACGGACCAAACCGCCTTAAGACGCAATGAGTGCGAGAGAGAAACCTTGAAACGGGAGAGGTCTCTCTCTCAAGGTTTCTCTCTTGCACTCATTGCGTCTTATGGCGGTTCGGTCCGTTTCCCAAAGTGTTCCCGTAAGCTACTGCGAGTGCGAGAGAGAGACCTCTCGCGTTTCGAGGTTTCTCTCTCGCACTCATTGCGTCTTATGGCGGTTCGGTCCGTTTCCCAAATCATTCCCGTAAGCGACTGCGAGTGCGAGAGAGAGACCTCTCGCGTTTCAAGCTTCCTTCCTCGCACTCATTGCTTCTTCTGGCGGTTCGGTCCGTTTCCCAAAATATTCCCGTAAGCTACTGCGAGTGCGAGAGAGAGACCTCTCGCGTTTCAAGGTTTCTCTCTCGCACTCATTGTGTCTTATGGTGGTTCGGTCCGTTTCCCAAAGTGTTCCCGTAAGCAACGGCGAGTGCGAGAGGAAGACCTCTCGCGTTTCAAGGTTTCTCTCTCGCATTCATTGCGTCTTATGGCGGCTCGGTCCGTTTCCTAAAGTGTTCCCGTAAGCGACTGCGAGTGCGAGAGAGAGACCCCTCGCGTTTCAAGGTTTGTCTTTCGCACTCATTGCGTCTTATGGCGGTTCTGTCCGTTTCCCAAAATATTCCAGTCGGCGAGCCGAGAGAGAGACCTCTCGCGTTTCAAGGTTTCTCTCTCGCACTCATTGCGTCTTATGGTGGTTCGGTCCGTTTCCCAAAGTGTTCCCGTGAGCAACTGCGAGTGCGAGAGAGAGACCTCTCGCGTTTCAAGGTTTCTCTCTCGCACTCATTTCGTCTTATGGTGGTTCGGTCCGTTTCCCAAAGTGTTCCCGTAATCGACTGCGAGTGCGAGAGAGAGAGACTTGTCGCGTTTTAAGATTTCTCACTCGCACTCATTGCGTCTTATGGCGGTTCGGTCCGTTTCCCAAATTTTTCCCGTAAGCGACTGCGAGTGCGAGAGAGACCTTTCGCGTTTCAAGGTTTCTCTCTCGCACTCATTGCGTCTTATTGCGGTTTGGTTCGTTACCCAAATTATTCCCGTAAGCAACTGCGAGTGCGAAAGAGAGACCTCTCGCCTTTTAAGGTTTCTCTCTCGCACTCAATGCGTCTTATGGCGGTTCGGTCCGTTTCCCAAAGTGTTCCCGTAAGCGACTGCGAGTGCGAGAGAGAGACCTTTCGCGTTTCAAGGTTTCTCTCTCGCACTCATTGCGTCTTACGGCGCAGCGGTAGACTAGCCAGCGGCGGACTAGCCAGTGGCGGATCGGCCAGCGGCGAATCGTCAGTGGCGGACTTGCCAGTGGCGGCCTCGCACTCGCTGTCGCTAACGGGAACAACCTGGGAAACGGACCAAACCGCCATAAGACGCAATGAGAGCGAGAGAGAAACCTTATTAGTCCGAAAACGGTCTCTCTCTCGCACTCATTGCTCCTATCGGGACCAACTTGGGATCAGACCACGGCCGGATTTACCCCTCTCAGCGCTCTAGGCCAACAGTTTTTCGGCGCCCCTTCGGCCTCCCCGAATTCCCGCTTGGCCGGACTTCCTACCCCCCCCCCCCCCAAACTACTGCATTTTTTTTGTTCTGTCACGAGCCTTATAGCCCATCACATCGGGTCGCCGCTCTACACAACTACACGAGAGAACCAAAAATGGAACGAAAACAGTAAATTTTGAAAGACATGGTTACATTTCCTCAAAATCATTCAGTAGTGCCAGATCGAGGGTAAACACTAAAAAGCCGTATCGTCCCCATTTAAATCAATATAAAGCGTACGGCTTTTTCACCCCAATCTGGCGACGCTGCATTCATTTACAGCATTTTCTTTCTTGATTTTTTGCGTGAGTAGTCGTTAATCACTTCATCGTAGTCAATGTTCCTCGTGAGGCGCTGCTCGATAGCTAAAGCAACCAATCGTTCTTGACCCATTGTTGCCTGAAGGTAATTTAAAACGCGTCTAAATGTAGAAAAGGAACGTTCGCCGGTGCAGTTTGAAGACGCGGCAGATAGGACCATTTAGATGGCTTTTTCCACATTCGGGTAAATTTCCAGCAGATCGTTCTGGTGAAGGAACTCATACTCATTTCGTAAAAACTTAAAGTTTCACTGGTTTTCGGTGTCGGTGTTCGTTGTTCCAATATCAGGTTGTTCTGCCAGAAATATCTTCAAATGTAAGCACTCGTTGACTAACGACGCTTCAAGATCTTCAGGGTACGAACTAACTATATAGACTTAGAGCTTTATCTGAAATATACGCAGAATCACAAACGACGATCTCCTCTAAAAATCCGAAAAGAGAATGCAGATGCTCGTATTTGGATGCGTGTTCCCTCAGTTCAGTACTTAGAGAATCAATAATAATAATAATGAAGGTGTTTACACGAAAATTTTCCCTTCCAGTCAAAGAAACTTCTGTCTCTCTGGACTCTCCGGCTGCCAAAATTCGCCTTCTTTTTCAAGACACCCCGACTTCTCTTTCGCGGCGCCCCTCGAACTGCGGCGCCCCTAGGCCCGGGCCTAGTTCGTTTTATGGGAAATCCGGCCCTGGATCAGACCACACTCGGTTGTTTTACATGTTGTTGCCTGGGGAGAGCACTAAAAGGGGGATCCCAGGGACAAATGAGTTCTAACGAACTTTTAATAAAAAAACACAACAACGAAATACGAAAATAACGAGGGCTTGAAACCTCCGACCCCGACCCGCAACTAAATATTAACTAACTTTGCCGAGACTGGGCCCAAAATGGACCCAGCCCGGACTTTAAACTTTACTTACTTTCAAGTCATTTAATTGGAAAAGAAAAACACGTCTCACGCTTGGAGCGGAACGACTCGAATGCCCTCTCACCTATTACCCATCATGCACCAGTGAGGACGCCACCGAACTCCTCCCTCCTGATTGGTCTCCAGTCAAAGGAGGGAAATTTGAAATAGAAGAAGGGAACGGAGTTAAATGGCTTAGCCATGTAACCACGCTACATATACCCCCCAAAGTTCCAGGTGAGTCGCAAGGCTCAACTGGAAATTTGGATCTCCGAAAATGGAAATGCAAAGGAAAGAGAATAGAAGGCGAGAAAGAGATAAAAAGAAAGATATGGAAGAAGGTGACTGGAGACAAAACAGGAGCAAGGAGCCCCGCGCGTCTCACATGGAATAGCACATGAAGAGTCCTAAATGAGAGTAAAAAGACATAAAATACATTTGAGAAAATTTTGAAAAGTTGAGTCGCTGGTCGGAATCGGAGGGTTTTTAAACTATTTTTTTCCGCCATTTATTTAAAAAAGAAAACACTAAAACTAAATGAACAAATTTTAACAAAGGTTCCCGAGGCAGTATTGTTGCCTTGGGAGAAAAAAAAAGACAAAAGAGAAAAAAAATTGTGAGGCACAACATCACATATTACATTACAATTACATAGCACTTCTATGTAACTTATAAGATAAATTGAGAGATCAAGAAAATCTGAGAAAAACTTAAGAATACGGTGGGGTCGTTAAAGGTCTCAAGCGGAATTAAAAAAAAAATTAACAATTTAAAGACTATACTCAGACTTTTTGTCACAGGGTTGAAAAAAAAAAAGAGCGAATCCTGGGGACTAGGGAAGCCTAAATCAAGTATACCCTGGAGAAAACAGATTTATATCGTCAGATACTACCTCCGTGATCAAGGGAGATAGTTCATCAGAAATGGCACTACAAAAAATTTGGGCATAAAAAATTGACCATAGTAATCACCATGATAAGCCTATCGATGACTTCCTAAACTTACAACTATTTGCCTTACAAACTAAGAGAGAAAAAAAAAAATTCCACAGACTTGTCGACAAAGTTACTGTGGGTTCTTCCATAGAATGGTCAGTTCTAGGAATACCACCTAATAGCTTTCGGCCATCCAGCTTCACAGACAATTAGGAGGTTTTGGAAATTCAAGATAAATCCCCTCAGCGGTGGTGCAATATTTGGGTTACTGAAATATCTGATTTTCCTTATCAGCCATAAAACAAGCTGATTTTGTTTAGGGAGGTGGGGAGGGAGTAAAACTTAGGCTTGGATACCTTCATCTGTCCAAGAACCTAAAATAAAAAAAAGTACAAAAAAAAAGGGATACCGCAATCGGGAGATGGCCATCCAGCAATCCATCCGAAAGGGGTTGATCTGACTACAACTGTCTCTTACCAGTCATAGGCTGTTAGATTGGATTCATGACACAACAGAACAACAAATAGAAGATTTAAAAAGATCTTGAGTATAGATTTGGACGGTAAGGGGAGAAAAAAAAAATTACTATAATTTACTAAGGAAATTCGTGATGCTTGAGAGTTTAGCGTTCAATTAACAGGTAAGAAATACTTATTAATAACAAAATAAGCAAATGAGAGAAGCAAAAAGAAAAAAAATTGAGAGAGAAGAGAAAAAAAATCATAAAATAAAAAAAAAACAAGGGGGGGGGGGGGTTTAGATTTCGATGCAGTGGCAAACCGATCCCACCACGCTCACACACAGAGTTGAAACCAGATTTCTCCGGTTTCAATCCGGATGCAAGGCGAGGTGCAATCCATCAACCACTGAATCGAAGTCTAGGGATAAAAAAAAAAATTAGATAAGGGAAGGGAAGTTGTGATCATTTCAGGGAGAACTTAATGCTAAAGAAAATGCTGAGGACAGCATTGACAGTACACAGAAAAAAAAATAATGGTATGAATAAAGCTAAAAAAATATAATAAAAACAAAGGTTAGCGGCCTAAAAAAAAAAGTATTTTCGGGATGGATGGGGTTTCTTTACCCCCATCTCCGAAAAAAAAAAAGAAAAAAAAAAAAAATTTTTTTTTTTTTTTTGGGACAGGTCTAGAAAGACAATACTCTTCGATAGGTCAATGGCAGACGAAAACTTACAAGCTAAAAAAAAAATGGGTAGTCACTTGTTGGACGGAACTTACTAGCTAAGGTAGGGTTAAGGACAAAATGTAGTTATAGAGATCCTGAGATGATAAGACACAAACAGACACAGCGAAGCTTTCAGACAATACTTTAGAGAATTGGGGAATTGAAGGGTTTTAAGAAAACAGCATTATGTACTCCGACTGACCTTATGGAGTCCGTTTCTTGAAGTTGGAAAGCATTTTTTCCGACTTCTTTGACAATTTTATAGGGACCATTAAACAGAGCAAAAAATTTTTTGGTCTCAGCCCGTAGGGCATTAGAGAGGTGGTGGGTACGTAACAGGACTAGATCACCGACCTTAAAGTTGTACAAGGAATGATTTTCATCGAAACGTTGCTTTCTGACCTTTGCTTTCTTCGTTTGGTATTCTTCAAGAGCTAAAAGTTTTAAATTGTGATCTTGTATGACAGAATCAGGGGGAAAATTAACTAATGTTGAAAGAAAATTAAATGGTTTGACCTTTTTGACAATTTCGATCGGCGTGAAACCAGTGCTTTCATTGTACGTACTATTAACACAGTCCTCAAAAGGAATGAGGTAGTCAACCCAGGACTTATGGTTTTCATGGCAATGAACGCGGAGGAATTCTCCCAACGTTCTCATATATCTCTCTACTGGGTTTGAGGCAGGGTGGTAAACCGAAGTCTTTCTGGGTTGAATACCGCAATCCTTCAGAGCACTGCCCCAATAGTCGGACCGAAAACAAGGGCCATGATCAGAAATGATTGTCTCTGGGGTTCCGACATCGACAAGATAATTCTGGGTAATTTTTCGAGTGACAAGAACAGCTGTGGAGTTTCTAAGAGGATAGGCTTTGATAAATTTAGAATAAACATCTAAGGCTAAAAGAACAAATTGAAAGTTACCCTTACTTTTGGGCAAAGGGCCAAAAAGATCTACTGAAACTAAGGACAAAAGTTTGTTAGACATAACAGGTACAAGAGGGGGAAAATATGTTTTGTTGGAAATTTTACACTTTTGACAATCGAGACATGATTTGATTACATTACGAACTTTATTTTCAAGTTTTGGAAAAATAGCTATTTCTTTTAAGTAATGGTAAGTCTTTGTACCACCAAAATGACCAATGGTGGTGTGGGCTGATTTAATTACAGAAATTTCCAAAGATTGTGGAATACACAATTTTACGGATCCGTTTTTTGGTGACTTAAAGAATAAAATATTATTATGTATGAAGTAACACTCACAACCATTGAAGCTCACATTAGATTCTAGATTAGAAATAATTTGACTTAACCTAAGATCCCTTCTCTGTTCAGCAGGTAGGCTTTTGAGTTGTACAGACAACTGTGAGGAAATTTTGCACAAATTGACATTAAATTCCAAGTTGTTAGGTGGAAGAGATTCCACTTCTGGTGGGTATCTAGATAAGGTATCAGCCACAATATTATCGCAACCTTTTATATACTGAACAGTCAGATTGTATTCCTGTAAATACAGTGCCCAGGACCTTCTTTCCCTTCTCATTCAAATGTAGACCACGGGAGTTAAACAACTTGCGAGGTAGGAAAGATTTTGATTCCAGAAAAAGGCAAGAATTTCTTAGGTTTTTACGCATGTGAAGATTGGCAGTTTTGATCATTTCTTCTACTCCAGTAATGTCATGACGGGGAAAAATATCAAAAAGGACTAAGTTGCAATTTAAATTTTGAAGAAATTTGAAATCAAATTCTGATTTCAACTTATTTTTAGATTTGCTTGGGTCAATGTTGTTAGTGCCTGCAATAATAAATACAAAATCGTTGGATTTGATTTCCTGCTTGCATTTTTGTATTTCACCGATGATTTGGTTGAAACGAGCACCCGGTTGAAAATTAACATTAATTTTTACATCTAAACCATGAAAACTTTTTTCTAACACGGGCAGGAGTCCCCTCCCATGGCTATCGCTAAAGACATGGATGGAAGGCCCCGGGTCATCGTGATCACAGGACACTGCATTGCAGCCTGCTACTGAAAGAGAAGGACGATAAACAAATGGAATTTTGACAGTGTCATTATTAAAAGACAATAATTTGGCACCATAATCAATACGGGCTGAAAAAAAATTTGAGAAAGTCAGTTCCTAAAATAGCCTTGGCATTCATACCAGGCACGACCAAGAATGATTTTTGGAACACGTGGTCTCCTAAATTAAGATCCACAAAAATTTGGAAAGACACTTTTTTGGACTTGGCGCCAGTGACACCACGCAGGGTTACACCTGTGAGAGGTAATTTTGGAAAGGTTCCACACTGTTCCACTAAAATATTGTAAAATTCTTCATTGAAGAAGGTAACCTCACTTCCAGAGTCAACCATTAATTCAAATTGAAAATCCTGGATCTTGCCAAAAACGTAAGGAGATTTATAACGAGCGTCACCGCAGAACTTTCCCTCGTCATTCTCGGCTAACAAGAAATTGTCACTTACAGTGTACACAGTATTACTAGGATTTGCTGGCTGGGATAAATCAATATACTCTCTGTAGCAAGACGTCAGAATGGCTTTAAATAATTGGAAACTATCAATATCAGAACCAAGGAGAACATCTGATTCATTCATAGGAGCAGATAAAAACATTACTTTTTTAAAGTTTGAACACAGATAAGATTGTATGGATTCAAAAATTGTTTTGGAATTACCAGACATTTCCAAATTCTGACATTGATGATTTCCAACAAATATAGTTGGAATATACTGGCTAAGTAATCCCACATTTTCAAGAGTTGCGGAAATTTCAGGGTGTGAAACAATATCTGTAGAGATGTCATGAGACATACATCCCAAATCTAAAACGAGCAGAAAATAATTAAAATCTTGGAGGTTCAAATTAAGTAGGATATTGAACGTTAATTTGTTTGACAGTGCCGTAATTTCAAAAAGTTTATAAAATTCAAATGTCACATTGTCAATTTTACACTGTAGATGGGAAAAAGAAAAACATTTTGGAATCATGACCAACAAAGAATACAGCGGTCTATTTTTTGAAGAAGGGTGCATAATATCAATTCTGTAAAGCAAATAGTGAAACTTAAAACTAGACGATTGTGAGCTGCAGTGGTTGTAAGTGTTAATTTGTGCCCCTTCAGGCTCACGAGATGAGAGACACAAATTTAGTTTAAAGAAGGATCATCGCTATTCGGTGAGGTCTGACTCACAATGCCATCACCCTCTTGAGCCAAACAATTGGCCTTGTAGTTTGATTTAAAAGGTTTGGGTTGATCACTAGGCTTAACATTTTGTGTTTGCTGAAAATTGCGAACATTGGGAACAAGAGCTGGACGAGGCCCAATGTGATCAAAGCCTCTTAGAATACCTTGAACATCTTCAATGGTTTCAGCCTTGCTTTGAATAATGGCCGATTTGACATCATAAGGAAAATGGTTTACAAGACTATCAATAATGAGAGGGGGAGGAATGGGGTCATCTAAATATTGCATAAAGCAGACTTTACGAAGAAAATAAAATTCTAAGTTTCCATGATCTGGAGGCCTTTCATTCAAAGATGGCAATGACAACCGAATTGAGTTTTGAATTCTGATGCCCCAAAATGATCAAGGAAACGTGCAACAAAAGTGTCATAGTTGAAAAAGGTGTTACGGTAAACTCTAAACCAGGTTGCCGCACTTCCCCGCAACAGTTTCCCAGCATCATTTATCATCACCCTATCAGTTGCATTGTGTGAAGAGAAAT
Source organism: Trialeurodes vaporariorum (assembly GCA_011764245.1). Taxonomy (NCBI): domain Eukaryota; kingdom Metazoa; phylum Arthropoda; class Insecta; order Hemiptera; family Aleyrodidae; genus Trialeurodes; species Trialeurodes vaporariorum. The sequence continues at coordinate 54,022,042 of VMOF01000220.1, forward strand.
ATAAATCTAATTCTCGGAGAAAATCTTTCGGGTGAATATCATTTAGAGTGCCATCAAAAACAGGTAGATCCCTAAATTGGGTAGCATTTGTAGACCTTGAGTCCGCAATAGATTGTCTAGGCGGGTTAGCTTGCCTTGATGGGGGTCTTGCCTCCGGTGACTGGCAATTAGCCTCAACAACAATGGAAAGAATCTCCTCTTTTTGTTTAACTAACTGTTGTTCAACACTGACTTTAAGCTCTTGCATTTCTTTTAGGAGGTTTCCCATAAGACTGCGATTGTCAGTCTCAGTCATACCATCATCGAGAGACCAAAACTCTGACGTATCAACGGGTTGGGATGCCTGAGCCTGAAAACCGCAGACCTGTGGGGACTCCGGGTGAAAACTAGGAGGAATAACATTTGAAGGCACAAAATTATGGGCATTTGCATTTAAATTTCCTCGGTTGCTAGGAGGACCGACGAGGACAAAATTTTGAGCAGGACTCTGAGGACCCTGGACAAAATTAGGCCCTACGAACCTACTAGCAGCCGGAGAAACTGGTACGATCCCTCTAGGGAGTCCAGGAGGAAAAGGACACAAGACATTATTCGGACGATGGGGAATGAAACCTCTGCCACGACCTCTGGCAGGATTTGACGGAGCACGGCTCGCACGATTTCTGGTATTTTCGTGTGGAGCACTCATACTAACAAAAATCAAAATTAAAAAAAGAAAAGATAACAGTAACAAGGAACAGTCTTACAGTAATCCTGACGGCGAGATGATCCCGGAACGCTGAAACAGAAGAAATCGACGATTCGAAGAATTAGTATCTACCATCCATAGGAGTGAAACCATGAGTGAATGTTAAGACCGCAATCCACTACGGACTTGAGAGACCTTCGTGAGAAAATGTATGTAACATCCGCAATCCACAAGTTGATAAGTGACCACCAGATAGAATTAATCAGGAACAGAATTTCAAATAGGAACGATCCAGTAAACCAGAAAGCCAAAACATCCAAAGGAGAAATTTACCGCTTGTCCACCCACGATGGAGTGCGGGAAAACTCCTAAGGTTTCAAACCGCACCCTGATGTCTTCCTACAGGAATTCACTCAACAACAGAAATTAACAACATTCAAAAGACCAAATAACTTTTCCGCTGCGAGACTTCAGGAAAATCCAGCGATAATCCGATCACTTCATCAAGAAAAGAAAAGAACATTGTCGGGATCAAGAATAATATACTCATTTCAACCGACAAAAGTGGTAAAATAAACAAAATAAATTGTCCGCTGATATTTGAAGCGAGAAAAACACGTAAGTAGTTGATAAGCCGTGGTTAGAAACTTGGAAATAAAAAGTAAACAAAAACAAACTGCGATGTATCGATTATATCGATCAATCGATTGAATGACGTCACTCGCGAGATTCCGAGATTCACCCGGTTTCGGAACGGTTGGAACGGCGGAGGAACAACGATGGCCGTGCACTGCGTTCGCGGAACAGAGGGAAGCGAACCGAAATGCGGAGGGATATCACTGAATCCACAGCACGTGTATCACGATTTTCAAAATTTCAATTCTTGATAAAATTCACGATTACAGCACCAAATCGGCCCAATAACTCGAACGGAAGATAATTGGACTTAATGAAAGGGATTTAAGATGATTCACAATGGAGAAATCACGGACTACACACACTGTAACCACGCCGGTCGGCTTGTGGCCTAAAACGAACTTCACAAAGATTTCGAAATTAAGATTATTGACAAGAGAATAATTAACACTAAAAATACGTAAATCACGAATTTCCTTTCGTGGGTTACCGCTTTAAAGACGGTACCGCGGAGGGCGCCAATTTGTTGCCTGGGGAGAGCACTAAAAGGGGGATCCCAGGGACAAATGAGTTCTAACGAACTTTTAATAAAAAAACACAACAACGAAATACGAAAATAACGAGGGCTTGAAACCTCCGACCCCGACCCGCAACTAAATATTAACTAACTTTGCCGAGACTGGGCCCAAAATGGACCCAGCCCGGACTTTAAACTTTACTTACTTTCAAGTCATTTAATTGGAAAAGAAAAACACGTCTCACGCTTGGAGCGGAACGACTCGAATGCCCTCTCACCTATTACCCATCATGCACCAGTGAGGACGCCACCGAACTCCTCCCTCCTGATTGGTCTCCAGTCAAAGGAGGGAAATTTGAAATAGAAGAAGGGAACGGAGTTAAATGGCTTAGCCATGTAACCACGCTACAATGTAATTTCAGTCGTGTTAGCTCGTTTCAGAAGTGTAGGCGGACCAAAACCATAATCTTTGGCGAATTTGCAACTTTTATTCCTTCATATCAATACCGAATTTGCCACTGACTTTATTCTTATGTGTTTAAAGTTTTCCTCATCGAAAAGTGAACACTCAATTTCATTCTTATTCATTTTCATCGAGTAATATCAGAAATAACGTTGACAAAGTCCAAAGATTATCGGTCTAGGTCCGCCTACACTTCTGAAACGAGCTCTATCAGTATTGATGCACCATGGACTATTCTCGATTGTAATCAATTTGCTGTTCGCTTTTCTTTAATAATTTGTCGTTTTTTGGGGGGGGGGGGGGGGGGTGGTATCATTTTCAGTCGATGTACTATGGAGGTCCGGGGGGGGCACTTCCCAGGGATAGACAATCCCAGGATCTTCTCCTGGAAAAATTTGAAAATTTAAGTTCTTTCAGACGATAATTTAAACAATTTCATTCTTTGAAAATTGCACCAAATTTACAAAAGCTGATAGTGGATTTTACGCATATTTTTTTCAACGACAGCAAAGGAAGTTTTATTTCATTTTTTTTTTTTCCATCTTAAACTTACTTACTTTGGGCGCAGTTTATGGGTAAATTAAAGTTACTTCTGGCCATTTCCTTTCCCTCTTGGTTTCTGTAAATATTCCTCTCTTTCTTTATCTTTTTCTTTTTTTCCTTTTTTCCCCATTTTTTCCTTTCCTTTTCTCTCTCCCTATTTTTCTCTCCTCTGTTTTTCAACATTTTGGGGAGGGAGGAGAGATATTTGACCCCCCCTCCCCCATCTTAAATATTATAGGAGCAAAACGCCGTGTCCCTCTAAGATTACACCACTGGGAGGAAGGGTCTTACTTTAGTGAGGAGTAGTCTGTGCCTCTACCCTAAAACCCCACTCTAAAACCCTACCTAGCTATCCTACTTAGCAGGTAGCTTTTACTAATAGTTCTGCTAGCAAAGCGGTCTAAGGCCTTATCCACACGGACGAACTTCCCTCCAACTCCAGCGGAACTAGTTTGACAAACTTGCAAATAATTAAGATCAAGATGCATGTTGTTTTAACGGAGTTAAAACAGTTCCTCCAAAGCTGATACCAGATTGGATGATCCGCGATATTGCCGCACTAGTTCCGCCAAAGTTAGAAGGAAGCTTGTCGGGTGGACTAAGCCTAACGAGGGACAAATTACTTTTAGCTAAACTAAAACCTGATTGGTTAAAATCCTCTACTACTCTTGAGAACAAATTTTGTACATCTTTTAAATGGGCGCGAGAGAGATACATTCTATCTCACTCACACCTATTAAAGAGAAAGCCAAAATTGGCTCTCAAAAGTACACAACTACTGAGATATCTCAATGGATCAGTCATCCCAAAGCTGTTCGGTACACGTTTAAACCGCCGCTCAGCCCACTGTGCGCTGCCCTCTCCCGCGCTGAGAGTGGTGGACAACCAATACCCAAAAATCAGTTTCATCTTCGTAATCGTAGAAACGGTTTGTGCGCTCTCGGATTATTTACTCTCTAAAGTATTGTCTTTTCTCTTTTTTCTTGTTTAGTTTTCTCTTCTCTCGTTTCTTTTCCGTTTCGTTGATTAGTTTCGTTTTTTTTTGCTTTTTTTTTTGATTCATCGCTTTTTTTCAACTCATCTGCCCATCTACTACTTTCCTGTTTTTTCTTCCTTAATTACTCATCATCACAGGTTTTATTCATTTAACGTCTTTCCTCTGATCCCATTATTTCTCCCTCGTTACTTTCGTCCCATTCTGCAACACCAAAGCAAGCTGGTAAAGTTTCTTCTGATTTTGTTCTTCCAACGGTTTCAACATTCTTCATTTTTTATAATGCATCCTAATTAAAAGCAAGCAGTGCTTAAAATTAATGAAGGATTGAGATAAGAGAAATGGGCAGGAAAATATGGCTGCAGAAATAAAGTATCGGACATCAGAATTTAACAAAAATTAGTAAACATATATTTAAGTTAGGTATTTGACACAAAGTAACCAAACATTGTTGAAATCAGTGATCAAAAGCTATAAAGATGAAAATATTTTTGAATGATTGACATATTTTTTAAAACAATACTTATATCTGTCAATTATGAGCATGATTTTCTGACTAACAATTGAGGACTGATCCGTCAAAAGAGCGACGGATTGAGGACGGATCAGTCCTCAATGGTATTTTGGATAAAACTAATGCCTCATAAATGGATGCTATGTTCCCAATTTATGCCATTTAAGTCAGCAAGTTCCAAGCTGTAACACTCAAAAATAAAGCCGGAAATTATGAAATACGAAAATTCCCATGAGCCTCAAAGAGTGCAAATGAGGCAAATAAACATATTATCACTCACACTCACTCTCACTCATTAATCTTATGGCGCAATGAAAATCATAATTTACAACTTTAATTCTAAACCAATTTTGCTCGTTTTGGATTAAAAAAAATCCACACAAAAAATTTGCAGGTGCTGACGTTATTGGATTTTGCGTTTTTTCTTTGGTTTCAATTTAAAATGCCTAAATCACAATTTTTCCTAACAGCAATTTGTGGCGCTATCCATCGGATTGTGACAACTGGAAAAGTTACGCCTGGAATCACCTCGAAGTATCTATGTACCTTTAAACATTCAAATAAATAACTACAGATTTTTCAGTGAATAATGGCATTTTAAGTGAAAGAGATTTGAGAAAATGTTTGGGGGGGGGCAAATGATGCATAAACCAATCAACCAATCAACAGTCAAGGTTAAAGCCATTTCCAATGCATTTTTCTCAAAAGATTATTTTTTCTTACGCATCATTTTTCCAGCAAGGTCCGAAGTTGAAGATCAACTAGAAAAAGGATAAATAGGAAAAATTATGACCATTGTTTGCTCCTAAACAATAACCATTTTGAAGCCTCACTTTGATTGTGCAAACTCAACAGCAAAATTGAACATAGCAGCATTTTGGTTCCTCTTCATTTCATGATCTACTTAATTGACAGAATAAAAACAACTTCCTGACTTAACGTGGAATGTAGCAAACAAAAAAAAAACCTATCTGAATGAAGAAGATTAGTACCTCTATGTATATATATATATATATATATATATATATATATATATATATATATATATATATATATATATATATATATATATATATATATATATATATATATATATATATATATATATATATATATATATATATATATATATATATATATATATATATATATATATTATATATATATATATATATATATATATTATATATATATATATATATATATATATATATATATATATATATATCTATGATTCTTGAATAAAATATAGTCAAAAACAAAATGTGACCAAATAACAAAAGTAACGACAACAACCCGATACAAAGAATGATTAACAAAATGACACATACAAAAATATTCTTAAGTTTAGTATATAGTCTCTTATTAATATAGTACACGCAAGTTTTTTTTTTTCAATTATTTTCAGCTTAATCAGGACTAGACTTGGCGTAAACAACAACAAAAAAAAAAAAAAAAGTTGAGTTGAGGCCATTTTAGTAAGAAGGGCATTCCTAGAACAAAGATCCCCTCCTTGCTACAATAGCTTCAATTTACGGAGGTTCTTTATACATAGACATGTTAGGATGATCATGGTATTTTAACCCCCTCCCCCCCCCCCTCCCCAAATGTTTACAGTATCTGGTTGAAACATCCAAATCTGAATACAGTGTAAGTGTTTACGGTTGCCCTCCAGGTTGCGTTTTCTGACTTGGCCTGAGCGGCAACCGCCACTTATGATAACTGGACCCTCCAAAGTTAATTTGCTCCAACCCTAGAAGTTTTTATTTTGCATATACATGATTTTGCACTTTCGTAATCCACATAGTGTCAGAGGCCCACAGACCTCAAGGGTATATTATTCCTACTCCTACTCTCACAAAAACACAAGAGTAAAAGGTTACCTATTTTCAATTCCTCGGACAATTTCACTAAGAAATTCATCAATTATTAGGTATTTCATACAATTTTTTTTCAAAAAATTTTAACAGTTGAAGAATTATGTGTAAATATACTGTAATGAAACATGATAAACAAAGTTAAATTAACAAGTTCAAATGGTAAAGCTGGTTAGTTTTTTTTTTTTTTTTAAATCGCATGGTGGAGAAACGTAATCAGCTGCATACAGACATGAAATATAGTATGACATCTGCATTTTTTGCACTTAAAAGTTAGAGTAGAGCCATTCCAAGGTGGCAAACATTCCACTAAAAAGCATTGAAACTGATGAATAACTTGAAAAATCTCAATAAAAATAAACAAAGCAGGTACGATTCTTGCAGGGAGCCTACCTATGGGCACGGGTCTGACGCACCCACGATCTTAAGTCACGTGGCACGACACACTTTCGCAGAGTTCAGGTATTTCTTCAACCTCAGGTGTAGAGACGCCTTCTAGCCTGGTTTATGGTGTGCGAACATCATGCACCCGCTCAAAGGAATGCACCTCGACACTTTCGGATGATAAACACGAGGTTTTTTAGTGGTTATGTCCTCCATAATTAGCTGCGAGATCTGTTTCTCTGAGAAGGAGGACAGGGAATATGGGAATATGGATGCATCAAACCCCACACGGCTTCAGTAAAGTGATTTAACATTCCTCTTCGTGAGCGACCAACAGTGGCGTCGCATGCCATCTGGCAACAATGCAACTGCTCCATTTAAACTCATTAAATAAATCGAATTTTCCTTGTGCACTGTGCACCCCCTGAATTCGATATTTTACAAGAGTTAAACTCTTAAATTGATAGAATACATTGTTGCCAAATTGCACGCGACGCCACTGGCGACCAAAGAGAGAGAAAAAAGAAGAAAAAATAGGATATAGGTACAATTTTATTTATGAGCATATCTTGAGGAATTTTTGAGCATATTTTTAGTACTTTTTAGACTCATTTGAAGCACAAGTAAGGCGTTTGACCAAGACTTTTTAGACAAAATTCAAAAAAGATTGTTGTCTTTTTGGCCTTTTTATTCATTTTTTTTCGATCAGGTTTCCTTTCGCTGGAATGGCTAAGAAAAAAATTAAAGAAAAAGAAGGAAGATACTTCAAAAATTTCAGAACTGCAATGATTCTAGTGACATGCTAGGTAGAGAGAGACAAAGCTTGGTAGGGAGGTAACCTTAAAAACAAGTTGAAGATTAGCGCCAAAAAAAAAAAAAATTGCCTCCCGATTTTAACATGGGCAAAATAACTAGTCAGTGATCTTCGGTATGAATAGTCTCCGCTGTAAACATCAAAATTCTTTGAATATCCTTCCAAAAAGAGGAATACAAAGTGCAAAAAAATAATAAGAATAAATAATATAATAATAAAATGAATACTAAAAATAGTATTGATAAATAATATAAATGAAAATAATAAGTTTTAGCCACAAGAACATCAGGAAAAAAGGAGCACTGCAAGGCTTGACTCAAATTGAAGCTATCGCTGGAAAAAGTTGGTAGCGCAAAAAAAAAACCAACAAATTCGAGATACTTAAAATTAACAAATCAAAAAAAGTACATAGACTGAGGAAAACTGAATGTGTGCGCCAACTCCTTAATCGTCAGTAGTTTTAAGTGGCAAAAGTTGAAACTAACTTTTCCTTTGTGCTAATCAAAACACTATTACATTAAATTGTGATTTCAATAAGAAACTGTAATAAGAAACGTAACCTAAACCGTAGGCCTAACATCTTAAATTTTCGGTAACGTACGACAATCTCACGCACGTATTATTTTGGAATTTTTTTGTCGATTTCTTTTGGGGTGATAAACTGGCTGGCAAAGATTGTTATTTGAGAGCAGTTCATGTTGATTGTTGACTCCAAATTCAAAAATGAATTTTAATTTCATGACCACAAAGTTTGTGTACCCAGTAAATCAGTCGATGATTGTATAGTTAACCCTTCCGCTATGTAATCCCTTATAGAGGACGTTTGTTAACATGGATTCATATGCAAATTTAAAAAAATTGACATACACATGAAATTAAAAGAGAAAAATTAGTTTGATTCATTAGTAAAGGTCTTAGAATTGTGAAACTACTTTTTCATCACTTCGCACTAAAAGGGTTAATAAATGGTACTGTATTAGTGCCTTTCATTAAGAGTGTAGCTGCGCCTGCCTTATCTTGATCCATTAAATTAAATTTCGGTGAAATTTCTTAAACAAAACAAATTCATCATGGGCGCCCAAGAAAAATTGCCAAAGGGGGGGCATTTTTGTACTTGAATAGAAAGTCTAGGGGACACCATCCAGTGATAGGCAGGTCTAGGAGACCCCCTCCTCCCAAAAAAAAAAGAGGACAAATTCTATTGTTCTTCCAAAAGCTATTGTATGGATGTATCAATCAAAAATAATAATTTAGACTTGTTTGATACGATGAATAAAGTGACAATAGACAATAGATGATAATAATAATTGTAAGTAATGTTTCCTACAACTATGCCTTGCAAAAAATGAATTAAAATTGTGAAGTAAACTAAGAATAAAGTTTTTCAACTCTTCATCCAGTAATTAACATTTCATCTTCCTTTGTTTCCTTTTATTTTTTATTGTGAAGTTTTGATTGTTCTGAATTTAGGGGGGGGGGGGGGCTTTGCTTTCAAAAAGCTGCAGGCGCCCACGATGTTCATTTACAGACAAAAAAAATACAAATTTTTTGCAGTTTTTAAAAAAAAAAAAAAATGTGACCACCTCATCAAATAGCATTTCCTTAATGACAGCGGAAATTGCAAAAATTGAGACTAAACCATACGATTTCTCCGATAAAGTAATAGATGCTGGAGAGGCAAAGTTCCAAAGCATGGTTAGACTCCAAAAATTTTAAAAAAATACCAGGGACTTGGTTTCATAAAAGAAGTACATCTAACTATCAATTTTTTTTTTTTGACTAGACTCGTTGAAAGAGACAAAAATAAACCAAATTTTCTTGTTTCAACCTGATCACAAAGGGACTGAATTAAGCTCTTACAACTGATGAATAATAATTCAGCTTTTGTCAAAAACCAGTAAAAATAACGATGATGACACTAAAAACTTTCGAAAGCTACTCACTGGCATTATAAAAGTTTTTAAATGCGCCACTGTACTGGTGTAGCCATTGTAATTGCCATCTAAAAAAGTTTTGCCTGGAATCACCTTAATTTAATCGGTCAATATCAAATTTTTCAATCGTCACCATCGTTATTTTTGCTGGTTTTCACATGAAAGTCAACACATAAATCGTCAGCAGCAAAAGCTAGCAACAACCCTATTGGTGACGAGGAAAAGGACTCGAGATAAACATAGCAAGAGTAAAGGAAGAAACAAGATTCTTAAAAATAGACACAAACTTTTGCTGAATAACAATTAACAGACAACAAAGCATAAAGTTGTGAAAAAGAGGTGTGGGATAATAAAGTGAGAAAGTACAAGCATGAAAAAGAAAAGATTAACACAGGTAAAAATAAATAAGACACATCTACTCGAGATTACATAAACTATCTTCACGCGACTGCAATTGATTGTGGTTTTTCCGAACACGCTTAAAATTTCACTCGATGATTCTAATTTCACCGGAAGAAAAAATGGTAATCAATAAAATTCATTATAAGACCGAGGCGATTAATGAAACAAGAGCTTCTCAGCGAGTACTTGTAACAAGAAATTTTAAAAGAAGAAAAAAATAACATTGATTTTATGCTTTGAGTTCAATAAAATTATTTTCTTTACGATTTAATTTAATTAACACTTGAATGATTACATTCAAAACATGTTAAAGATAGTAAATAGTATAAAAACGAGGTTAAAAACAGTGAGCTTTGTACAGAGGCTGTCCCAAAAAGAAACGGACTGGCGCTGTAATTCAAAAACCAAGCAACCAATTGAGCTAATCTTGGTTTCATTGGAAAGAAGAGGTAAAAAGCAATACAAGAAACCAAAATCAACGCATTTGAATGAAAATTGACCAAGTCATGGCATTTTGAAAATAGGGTGTAAGAAAATCACCTACAGTTTTTTTCGACAAATATTTATTCGAACAAAAATGTACAAAGTGCAATCCTCATTTCTGCTGTCTTCTAAGCCTTCAAGAGCCTCTCTCTTTCTTAAAGTGTTTTCAATACTTTATTATTATTATTATTACTTATAGTATTTTCAGTACTCATGTCAAGTGCTTTTCGTTGAAAAAAGAGCATCAGAAAAGTTTCATGGGCTTATTTTAAGGACAAAAAAAAGCGTTCAAAAAAACGTGGGCAGTTTTCATACACCTTATTTTCAAAATGCCAAAACTTAGTCACGTTAAAATAAGTTGATCTTAGTCTCAATCGATTGCTTTTCAGTAAAAAGTTTTTACATTCTCCTTCTTATGAAACCAAGATTAGCGTAATCAGTTGTTTAGTTATTGAATTACAGCGTCAGTCTGCGTCTTCTTGACATAGCCTATATATTTTTTTGGAGGTAAAATTCCCCTTTTTGACAATTAGTTGAGTGAAATATTTCATCCAGCTCCGTAGTAGGGGAAATGTCCTTTCTTGATGGCTTTGATGCACGCAACACTTTAAGAGTGCATTATGTTACTTCCAGTGGCGTGGCATGCAATTTGGCAACGTTGTAATGTGTCCATTCATAGCCATTAAGAAGATCGAACTGTTGGGTGTTCGGTGAACACCTTCGCATTCAACCTTTTACATGGGTTTAAATGGACTCATTACAACATTGCCAAATTGCACTATACGCCATTGGTTACTTAAGTGTTTCTTTGTTACTTTGCCACCAACATAAAACCAAGAGTCATGAATCCAATTTCCTGAAAATAGACTCAATTAGCAGTGATGTCAGGCCATCAAGCTGTATTGTTTCAAGTTCCAAAAATTGAAACTACCACCTCTCTGACTCTCTTGCCAGTCTTGTGACCTCTCCGCGTAGAATCTTTATTTGATATCTAAGATCGTAAACGGAGATGTTCGTGGTGGAATTTTTTGGTAAAAATGAATTCCCCCAGTCCTCTGCTTTGAAGAAGTCAGAATACAAGTCCCCTCATACAAAATTTGACCTTAGCAATAGACAGCTAAAAATAAAGGTTCTGTGGGAGTGAAAGAAAGCAGTTATGAATCATAACGACATTATGAAACATTCAGTTTAGCGCACCAATGACATTTGACATTTTTGGTACAATGACATTTGATCAACTGATGATGAGGCCGGATGAGGGCATTGAAGGCCAGCTATTGATTTTTAAGACAGCAAACAAAAGGAGTGTATTAGATTTCACTTTATCTGTCCAGACTGGCTCAATTATTTGGCAAAAATTTTATTATATTAACAATTAATGAGGGCCCTGAGTCATAAGAAATACTCGCTAAGACAAAACGTGACTTTTTACCAAAAAAAAATAGAACTGATTGTGAGAAAAACTCTACAGGAATTTCTTTATCAAAGATCCTACTTTTTTATAATTTATTTTGCCGTACCCATATTTCTGGATCAAATTTCACAGAGATATTTCGTTTTAGATTAAATGACCAGATATTTTACTTGTGTTACTTTTCCAGCTCACATTTAAAACAGCAAATTGGAGGGAAGAAATGCAGAGTTGCAAAAAATGCGATGGAAAAATTGTCCACATAGAACAAATGCCACTTCAAAAACGGGAGAAGTACCCCTCTAATGTCCGCCAGGTTTTGGTAAATTGGTATCGTATGCTCGAATCACCGCGGACTGGGTGACGGCACCACCTTCCTCTTGTGAAAAAGCAAAACCATCTGTGGAAGAAGAAAATAAGTAAAACCTTTAATCACAATTAAACGCACTTGTTGGGAACAAAATACCATTCCCATACCCCATAACTTATCATATTGATCAATTTCTGCTCGCTCACAATAGTAGCTTTTCTTTTTCAAAAAATGAGATTGTTTGACCACAAGCACAGGTGGACCATTCCTAACTTTACGCTAAGTTTTCTACCTGAGAAGTGAATTTTTAGTCTTTGGGGATGGTTATGGCGAGTTTTTTTTTTTTTTTTTCAGAAAATCACAAAAGTTTGGATAATTCGTTTATTTATAGAAAAACCTTGCAAGAGCTCCATTGTATTACAAGGGGTGTCCCATAAAGAGTGAGACTAGTGAAGTAACTTTCGAACAAAACAAGCTAGCAACCACATTCTGGTTGCGTTTAAAAGATCAACTTATTATCGATCGACTGAAACCAACAAGAGCAAAATCGATTGAAAATGACAGAGTTATGAACACTTGAAAAAGAAAAAAATGTTGAATCCCCTACGGATTTTTTGCATTTATTTTCTCGCGGCGAAAAACAAAGCTCTAATTTGTCTGATGCTTTCTTTCTCTGATTTGATCAGATAATGAGTATTATTGGTCTCATCTTGAGATAGGTGACCATATGAACGTTTATGAGTAGTATTTTTGGTGTCACCAAGTCGTTTTTTGAGAAAGAAAGCATCAGACAATTTAATGCTTAGTTTTTCGCTGCGAAAAAATAAATGGTAAAAACCCGTAGGGGGTCAACATTTTTTTTTTTTTAAAGTTCATTAATCCGTCAATTTTAAGCCAATTTTGCCTACCTTGGTCTCAATCTATAGATATCAAGTTGATCTTTTAGGGTGATTCCAGGCGAATCCTGTCCAGATTTCAAACCAATGAATGGTGCCACTAGTGATGCTCAAAAAGTCAACATTTTTTAGCTGACATTGAAGAATTTACGCCAAAAGTTCAAATTTAGGGAACATCATCACCTGCAAACATACCTCAGGAAGATATCCCGAAAGTTTCAAGCTGAAATACTCAAATATAAAGCCGGAAATTATGAATTAAAAAAATTCCCCTAAGCCTCAAAGAGTGCAAGTGAGGCAGGTAGACATACTATCACTTGCACTCACTTGCACTCACTAAGCTTATGGCGAAACGAATTTCATAATTTATGGCATTAGTTCTTAACCAATTTTACTTGTTTTTGGCTCAAAATATCCACACAAAAAATTATGGAGGTGCTGACGTTGTTGGCTTTTGCGTTTTTTCTTTGGTTTCAATTTAAAATTCCAAAAACACGACTTTTCCCAAAAGCGACTAGTGGCGCTATCTATCGGATTAAAATCTGAAGAAGTTTTGCCTGGAATCACCTAAAACGCAACCAGAATGAAGTCGGTAGCTTCTTTTGTTCAAAAGTGACAGCATCGCATCAGTCTCACTCTTCATGGGACACACATTGTAGTAAGGCTTAAAATAGTAAATCAACAGAAATGATCTTAATGCTAACCCTTTGACTCATCACAATGAATTTTCATGATGGACCTTAGTTTGTTTACTTAGTACTCTCAACTTGCAACTTCTCTAGGAAACTGATTACAAATAAGTACTCAAATCCTCTTCATGAATTATTTTCACATCAACTGTTTGAATGTGGACCCATCTAAGTTTCAACATTTAACTTGGCAAGAAGCTTTAAAAAAAACAAAAACAAAAAAAAAAAACTTTTAGTCACAACCATAAATGGTTTTTCTTTTTAATTACAAGTTAAGACTTTCTATTTGACAAGACACTGAGACCACAGGCAACAAAAGATAGCTTATAAATTTACAGCGGTTTTAGTAAAAAGTTGCGCAGACAAGATTAGCATGCACTGAAGAGTGAAGAGGACATATTATATGAGGGGTGTCATTCCAAACCCGGGTAATTCCGTTGCGACGTTTCAGAATTTTACGGTTTATTTTCATTTCTGCAGGGAACCAAGGTGTGCCTTTACTCACAAAAGTTTTAATGATCTTAAGCTAAACGGAATCATGATAAAAAATTGCAAGTGAGAAAGTACACACGTTCTTCTAATAAAAACTAAAATTCCATTGGAGTTTCTGAACCGTTGTAAAAGAAATATTCAGATCTGGAGTGGCACTCTTCAAGTAGCTATTAGCCTGCTGAGTCCCTTAAACTTGTTTTTCTCAGGCATAAAATAAAGTTCAAAAGTGGCTGCCTTCTAGATTTCTTGACTTTGACCAAATTCTATAGGTAGTTTTTTTAGCAATATTTTTTAACCTAAATAATCATCAGCTTTTTCTGGACAATTTATGGGCAAATTTGTGAAATTCGACATGAGGCCATAAGCTGATCATATTTTTGTATGGTTTTGAGCCATTCCTTGGACACTAAACTTACTCAGTTAGAACACTCCCTTCTAAAACCTCTTTTTGGATCATTTTCTTTGTCAGGCATGAAAAATATTTGCTTATAAAGTTAAGACCTAAGTTAAGACCTAAAGAAAGTAATTGAGCCATGCTTTAAGCTTGGGAAAAATTGTTAATTTTTACGTCCAGAGATGTATTATCTTGAAACTACTGATTAGGCACATGAGTTATTTTGAAGTGAAAGAAGAGCTTCCTTTCACTGACATCATTATGATTACTTCTGAGAGAATCCCAAGTTGATAAAAAGGCTGCCAGAAGTTAGACACACCCTTTTCCTTCAATGGGGCAGTTGCAAGGGTCTGAAATTTTGTTTTTTGGGTACAAAAAGATGTAGTACTTGATGAGCTGAGAACAATGGTGCCTTTGGTTTTTTCCTAAGTGTCCTGGTTTTGGACATAAACACAGGTAAAGTTGCAAAAAATCGTGGACGTAGTGGTCCCTACGCTGAATTTCATTTAAAACAATGTATTTTGGGCCAAAATTTCATGTCCAAAGCAAGGAGACTTAATTAGCAACCATAGGCATCTTTGTTTTCAGCTCATCAAGTACTTTCATTCTCTTTATAAAAAAAACACAAAATTTCAGACCCTTCCAACTGCCCCATTGTTTCGAGTTTCTTCAACTATACACGAGTAAAACTATTCGCTCCATTTTGATGTCCCGACTTTTTACGTTTTAACTTAACTTCTACCAAAGTCAGCGTCTCTTAGAAATAAAATGAATGAATGAGTAAAAAAAAAGGCGGAAACATATACAGGGTGAAACTGATTGCACGTCAACACACAAATAAAGAGAGCAAACCAAATGTAATTTGAATCACAAAATTGAGAGCAAAAATCAACAAAACAAACAAAATTATTTAAAAATGAATAATTAAAGAAAAGAACATTTTCAAGACAGAAAACAAGTGAAGAAAAATGATTCCTTACAAAAATAGTGTGATTGCATACAATTAATTGTGTTGAATTAATTTTTGAGACAAGGGGCTGAGATTTTACGGCCAAAGGCAGAAAATAAATTTAATTGCAGAATTAAAGGTGTCTCCAGAAAAACAGGCCATAAGCTAACTTGCTGTTATTTAAAACCGTAGAGGAAGATTCAATTTACGCAGGTGCAGAGAAATTGCAAAACATTTGTGCCAAAACTATCAAGAAAAAGTTAGAGCATCTTATGGGGAAGAGATTCATGTGAATAGATCAAGAAATTTGTAAAATTTTAAACCTTTGGGCGGCAAATTACAGAATCGGTTTAGGGACCCTTTTTAGATTTTCCAGTGACATTTTTAATGCCCATCAGAATGTTTCAATTGACGTGAAATTTTGTCGGATTTTATTTCAGACCAGGGCCGGCCAATCTTTTTTGGACTACGATTGACTTTCGACCTCGGAAGCGGGCCTCCGATTACCCTTCGGTGAACATACTAAATTTGATAACCTTTTTTTTGGCTCTTTCCAAATACGTTTCAAAAAAGCGCCCCTCCCCCTCCCACCAAAAAATTATTAGCAAAATGTAAGTACCTCCATTTCAGTGGGACGGCTAGTTTAGCTCTCAAACCCATTTTTCACTTTACAAAACTTTTACCAACTTACTCCCTTAATTTGATTTTACAGTAACATGCTGGAATTGCTGGATTATACATCAAAAATTTGAATGTAACACAAATGGCAAAAGGCGGATTTTTTGCAGCAGTTAAAGAATAAAATCAACCCATAGGTGCCCAGAATTATTTGAAATTTTCAGGTGTTTTTCCAAGAAAAACAATCTGAGAACTATGAAACACGAAGAAACGAAAAAAACCAAAATTTTTGGTGCAGCTAAATTTTTCGAGCTAATTATTCCCAAAATTTGTTTTTGAGTAATATTGGTCCAAACTGGCTGAAAGTTGGCCCTAAAATAACACAACAAGTGGGTCGTTTTATTAACGACCCACTGGGCATATATGGGTTAAATGTATGAATTCCTTAGCCACAATACTACGAAGGGAGGTGGTTACACAAGTTTTTGATCTTTCCAAAAGCAGCTATTCACAGAATTTCAGCTAATGTTTCTGCATTTTTTTAACATCATTTTAAAGGTCACTATGATCAACTCTGAACCCTCTCTTGATCGACACGTTGGCCGGCCCAGGTTTAGAGTCTCAGAAGTTCAAACATTGCAAATCTGGAAAACGGCTGATAAAGCCCGGGACCCTTTTCCTTTTGACACCATTAATTAATGTTTATAATTGCTACAAGGTAGATCTAGACACTCTTTCACATAGGAATAAGTTAATAGTTAAAAGTAAAGGATCTACAACGAGTGGCAGCTCATTCTAATAAAAAATATATCATCTCCTATTAAACCTACGTAAAATAATCGATTTTTGGGGGGAGGGGGGCACAGGGATGCAAACCGTTCCGGAATTTAGAACCGGTTCCGGTTCCAAATCATTTGATGAATTTAGAACCGGTCCTGGTTCCAGGAACCAGGGTTCCGATTTCTGGTTCCTTTTTTTCTTCATTTTTCCCTAGTGTACTGCTTTCAAGCAGGAAAAAACTTTAGGGCTTTTGCGCAGTCAATAAGATTTATTGTTTTATACCATTCCGCATAAAAATAACATGAAAAAAACTTTGATTCTTGCAATTTGAGGATAAAAGTTCAGGCCAAAATACTTACTTCAAAATGTATCCCAAGCATGTTTCCAAAATTCTTTTTGAAAAAGTAAGGTTTATGAAAATTGATAATCATGCAAAACGGAAATTTTGGATCACGGCATACATAAGAGCTCAAAGTGAATCGAGTTTCAGGAACCTATGTGGAACCGGTTCTATTTGCGGTTCTCAACTTTAAATTAGGGTTCCAGTTCTGATGTAACCGAAGATTCAGGTTCTGGTTCTGGTTCCGTCAAAAAGAAGGGTTCTCCCAGTTCTCAGGTTCCGGTTCCGGTTTGTATCTCTGGGGGGGGGGGGGGGGGGCATTACGCTCCTCTCAAAATCGATTTGATACAAGGGTTCAAATGGCAAAAAGCATGGTTGCCAGATTGCACAAGCTGCCACAGTCTACATAATAGGTCTGAACAGTAGCTGTACAACAAATCCATGCGGAGAAATTCAAAGGTCAGGCATAATTCATTCAGTTAAGACAAGCATACAAACAGAGCGCAGAGACGATATAAAAGTCCTAATCTACGCTCCTAAATTTTTAAAATCTACAAAGTGCCGGGTATATGCGATTAGTGAAGCAATTTGCCCTCCCAGCAAAATGATCCAGTTCACAAACCTTGCTCAGAATTGCTGAATTTTATGAGAAATAAGAAGAAAAATTAATTTTTATCTGCTTCAATAGAATCAAAATCTCAAAATTCCATTTAAATTTACAAGATTTCTTGCAAATTCTGAGAAAAATATGGAAAATGGATATTCTGGAAAAAAGTGCCCGCAGATATTTTGAAAAATCTAGAAAAATATCAGCTATAATGAGAGACCATTAAAATTTTGCAACCTTTCTAGCCAGCTAAAATATACAAAACAGAAGATGATTTTAACTGTTGATTGGTCCATAGATTTTATTACAAAAATTAGTTGGGTTTTTACAAAATACAAGCAGTACAGTGGTAGGAATCATCAGAAATTTTTTTCGGCGGAATTCAAATCCAAGCAAATTTGTTACTTCCTATTTTCACCAAGCTTTTAACAATTTACCTCCAAGATCCAATACTACGGAATACAACAGAGATTAGACCAATCAGGAACTGAACTTCCATCATCCTAAAAAACCGAATGAAAGGTTCCCAGAGGACCATTTCATTGTTTTACATTTCTCAGTGGTCACTACAAATTTTAACTTGACGAGTTCCTCATCATGAAAAAGGGACGATAAACTGAACAAACCCTCCTTTAGCCGTTGTAGCAACGAGGTGTTTTTGGAACAAAAAGGCACCAGAGATGGTGGGGGGGGGGGGGGTTCCAAATAAGACCCCAATTTATGGCTGTTTTTAACTTTTCCAAATTTGTATTGCTGAAGTGACTTAATTATATCTCTTACATTTAGTACATGTAGGTTTTAGTAGATTTTTATCATTTTTGTGAAAATTTTGATAAAAAATGTAAAAAATTCTATTTCCTCAAAAATGCATGAATATGCAAAAACTCATTTATTCTTCAAGGGACTAATGGCAACTAAAATGGCTATAACTTTGATCTTAAATTTTTTGTGTTCTCAAATTTTATCTACTAATCAACATGGGATGAAATGATGTTAAATAACAATAAAATTACTTACAAAATAAAACTCACAAATGTTACACAAATCATCAAGCATATTATACAGTCACCGAGCGACCGAACCGTGACCGAATCAAGTTACTAAATAAAATTTGCTTAAGGATGACTTGATGAGATAAGTTCCTCTAACCATAGTTACTAAATGGATTAACTTTGATTGAGACAGAAACTACTGGAATTGGTGCTTGATTATGCAATGCAATGAAAAGTACGAAATGCAAAAACTGATTGAGTAAATACTAAAAAACCCTTTTTGTCCATCTTACCGATCAATGAATGAGACCAAAACAATCTAATACGACACTTTTCAAACGTTATTTAATTAATTTACACACCTTGTTTAGCTCGATGTTTATGGTTGTCACTTATTACTAAACAATGACTATTTCGGCCTTATCGGCCATCATCAGGTTCTGAAAAATTAAGATAAAAAATAATAAAAAATAAAAAAGAAGAAAAGTACAATAACTTTTACAGTTCTTTCC
Organism: Trialeurodes vaporariorum; assembly: GCA_011764245.1. NCBI lineage: Eukaryota > Metazoa > Arthropoda > Insecta > Hemiptera > Aleyrodidae > Trialeurodes > Trialeurodes vaporariorum. The sequence continues at coordinate 54,041,281 of VMOF01000220.1, forward strand.
TTTTATAGTGTACTATTATGGTGCTTTCCTTATTTTTTATTTTATTTTTTTTTACTTTTTTATTTTTTTATTATTTTTTATCCGAATTATTCAGAAACTGATGATGGGTGATTAGGCCAGAATAGCTATCTTTTAATAATAAGTGACAACGTGAACATCGGGCAAAACAAGGTGCGTAAATAAATTAAATAACAATGACACTTGATCAAGGAAAACCTAATTTCAAAAAACTTTTCGAACAAACGAGGATGAAAGTCCAGTGGTTAATTGATGCACCTCGAAAAAAATTTAAGCGGCAAGGAAAACTGCAACAGGATTTGACTTCAAAAGGGAAACAAATTCAACAACAGCAAAGAATAAGAAGGTGATGTTACCGCAAAACAATATCTGAAGTGCCGTCATTCAAAAGAATACAAAATAAATTTGCGAGTGAAAATGAGAGAAAGAAGGAGAGGAGAAACGATGGGCAGCCGAGAGAGGTATACTCAATAAAGAGAGCAGCACGCAAGACCAAAAACAGAAAAGTAACGGTAAAAACAAGAGACAGAAAAATAAATCAAAACAACGCAAGAGGAGAAGAAGATGAGGAGGAGAGAAATAAATTAATCACTTACGCCTCAGCTCGAATCCTGCACTAGTCGACGATGAAGAGCGAAGATTGAAGACGCTGCGAACGTTCCGCAAGAGACGAGCTCTTTCAGTGCCTCTGTAAAGGGATACTGCAAATCAGCTTAGAGGATTCGGGTCAACATTTAACTTTTTTTTCTTTTTCTTTTTACCCCCCAACTGTAACTTAGTGGATACTTAAATCATATCGAGGCGGGGGTCGAGGTGCTTGCTTGTCTCCGAGTGTTGCTATTGGTATCGCTGCAGTTGAAGGGGCATCTTGCTCCCTTCCACAATTGTGAGTCCAGTGGGGCGACACTCTGAGACAAGCGACTACCACCGGTATGCACCAAGTAACCACTCTTCATCAAACACTCAACGAGTGTACTTACATGATGTAAGTCCTTTTCCTTTAGAAAGGGGTGGGCTCAGGCCCATCTCAGTAGTACTTTCTTTTTAATTTATTTTTTTATTAATAACGGTCAAAGTTCCCCTCCTGTTGGCTTTTATTACTCAATCGTTCAATCGTTGTTTCGTCTATTTATTACGATTGTTTATCTGTGGCCGGCGAGCCTACCCTCATGCGCTTCTGGGGCTTAACAACACCGAGCCACAGATCATGCTCCCATATAGTGTAAGTATTTAATGAGAGTAAAAAATGAATGAAAAACAGATGGTAGTTTTGAGAATGGAAACTCCAAGGAGGTTATATCAATCACTGATGTTAATTTATACAAGGGGTGTTCAATAAAGCCTGACAGTTGCTTTACAACAAGCGACTGGACAATCCTAGCCTCTCTCAAGCTGTGAATGTAAGTTTGAAGCATTAACAAAACTTGCCAAGATTCAACACCGGAACACAATTTGTGTTGCTGCAGCAATAGAAAGAAGAGATGTGTGTAGATTTTTGCCTCTAAAGTTTGCAATGTATGATTCTGAGATTGACGATACATAATTTAATTTGACGTTACAGTCTGGAGAAAAATGAAATAGACACCTATGTCGACATGAAGGGCATTAAGAGATGCTACTAATAGTGGACGGACATGTTCATGATGAAATCAAGACATGCAGAATTAATGGAAATCATCGGAGTCGCAAGGCAGACCTGCAAGTGCTCGTTACAAGTTACAACACTCACTAATAGAGAGTCACTGGTATGACAGATAATGACAGCCTTGGAACACCTATTCTGATTGATTGACAGACATCAACAAACGGCAAAAGCTATTTATGATGTCACATTCAGCTGCTACATCAAAGATTTGATTTTACTAGTTTGATTCCGGTGGCAAGTCAATGTTTTGGTTCAAGTCAATCTGCTTCAAGATGATTCCAGGGTCGAATAGTTCAAACCGTGGACACCACATCGCGCTGCTCAAAAAGTCAACATTTTTTGGCTGAAATTGCAGAATTTACGCCAAAATTTCAAATTTGTTCATTTTTGTAACCTGCAAACATACCTCAAGAAGATCTCCTGAAAGTTTCAAGCTGAAATACTCAAATATAAAGCCGGAAAATATGAATTACGAAAATTCCCATGAGCCTCGATGAGTGCGAGTGGCTATATAAAATAACTGTATCTATAAATCAAAAACATCTGTATTGTAATCACCAACATATTATCACTTGCACTCACTCTCACTCACTAAGCTTATGGCAAAATGAATTTCATACTTTACGGTTTAAATTCTGAACCAATTTTGCTCGTTTTGGGCTCAAAAAATCCATAAAAAAATTTGGCAAGTGCTGACATTATTGGATTTTGCATTTTTCTTCCGTTTCAATTTAAAATACCAAAAACACGACTTTTCCCAAAAGCGAATAATGGCGCTATCCACCTTAATTCAAAGCATATTTCTGCAGGGAAAAACCATTACATTGTTGTATAAAGAGCTGCATTACCTGCAAGTTTATAAAGTCTTTGTTTTACAAGTTTAAAAAACTCGGTTCACACTAACTATGAAGAGCGCTTACTGGCTGAAAGGACCCAATTAGCAAATAGATTTTGACAGAATCTAAAAATATGTCACGGTTAAAAGTATCTCACACCAAGCGGTATCCCATTGGCTTCACCTAAACTTATATCTCTTAGAATTAAACTTCAAACTTCATAACATCCCTTGCAATTTTCTTGAAACAGCTCACAAGACGCTTCCAATTTTCCCACCTTAAAAAAGCACTTGGAGGATCATTAAAAGAAATTCTGAGGATTCATAGAAAAAGATTCAGGGAGAAATTTCCATGATACAAAATTCAGCAGAACCTTTAAAGCACAAAGTAACGTGCTGAGGAAACAAGAATGAGTTAGATTGAGGGACAATTCAAAAAATCTATTGATATTTAAGTCTCACTCCGAGTTCACATGTCCAGACTCCAGATATTAGATATAGTATTAGCCAACCTGAGTCCTCTTTAATTTAACAGAAAATGTAGGGATATTGAGATGGGGAAGTCAATTTCTAAAATTACAGGTTAGAAGCTTGCATAAAGGACAACTAATTATGGTGACAGGGTCGGCATTTTCTGTGTATTAATTGAGTTGCCTATGGATCAAGTGGTGATAGAGTATGAATAAACAATAAACATCTACAAGGGGTAAAATTAAGATCATGAATACGTCATCTAAACCACACTCATTCCAAAAGAAGACCTCAGTTCGAAAGAGGAGTAAAAGATTTTCTACACCTTCATTTAGATTCAAAGATACTAAAAAGCCACCCTGAACAAACTCAAGAGACGAACAAACCAAAAAATCACAGAATAAGGCTACTTTTTGTGACTACAATGCAAAAACAACAGAGTTGCTTCAAAATTCCTAACGTACAATAAGCTAATGCCCATCAATGCTGCACCGCAAAACCTCTTTTCCATTCCCTTCCTCGAAAAGCTAAGCTCCTTTGTACCAACTGTAAAAATAAAATAAAAAATATAAATCTCTCTTTGCCCGTCAATGTCTAGTGGTCTGACAGAAAAATACCGAAAACCAGAGAATGCGGAGAGCAAAAATGCACACGTGTTAGAGACAAAATAACTTTTAAATTCCTTCTTTAATTCAAATTAAGGTAAAAGTTTTAATCTCAAAAGGGAACTCGTTCTACAGCAATTTCAAGCTTTAATTCTACGTAAAACCTAATAAAATAATCCTGTGCGGCACTTAGCCACTAACCAGTGGCATCGCGTACAATTTGGCACCAATGTAGGTATTCTATCCATTTAAACTCATGTGAAAGATCGAATTCAGGGGGTGCACAGTGCACCAGGAAAATTCAATATATTTAATGAGTTTAAATGGAGCAGTTGCATTGTTGCCAGATGGAACGCGATGCCACTTCCCACTGCCACTAACTCTAACTCTTAGGAGCCACGGCAATCCTCCTGAGTTTATTTGTTGAGTTGAGGAGAGACTTCCAGTAATTTTACAAGCTCACATCATTATTTTTGCTTCATTCAACATGAGATTCAATGCTCTGAACACTCAAACTGCAATATTGCTTCCATGGAAATTCTAGCTCTTACAAAACTGATCTTAGTCTCCAGATTTTGCAGGATCCTGGATGCATCACTGGTTTTCTCGTTCATCAATAATTCACGATAATTTTTTTTTTAACTCGTTTGGTCACCATACCTCACATTAGGGACAAAATTTAAAACGGAATCTTACGGAATTTCAAAACAATTGACTCACAAAACAAATCATAAGAGAAAAATTTGCTCAATTTAATGGTAAAGGTCTCGGATTATGGTAGCAACTAATGGCAAATTTGGGACTGAAATGTTTGTAAACAATGCTCGGGAAAGAGAAAGATACTTGAGAATTAACACTTTGTTTTTCTCAAGAATAAATAATTTTTTATTAGTAAACTGTAATTTGCTGGTTGCACTGTTTGTAGATTCTGCTAACGATGGTTCATTGTGACCAATGTGACTGATTAGTCAATCGATGAATGGTCATTTACCAGATTTGATGGAGTTTTTTGTAATACAAGGATTGTCGGCACTTGTAGGTAGATCCAATGAAGATAACTACAAAGTTTGGACACTTGAATCCACAAAATACGGTCGTAATTATGGGAATTCACACTATCGTAGTGCGATACGAGAGATCGAGCAGCGATAGTTCAAATTCCCATAATTAAGTCTTTATTGTGCGGATTTGAGCACCCAAACTTTGCAGATATCTTTGTTAGATCTACCTGCAGGTAGACAATCCTCGTTTTACAAAAAACTTCATAAAATCCGGTAAATGACAATTAATCGATCAACAAATCAATCAACTTGGTCACGTGACGTGGAATCATCTTAATAAAAAGTCTAGAGCAACTCGGTTCACCGCATCGAATCTAGTTCAACTTGATCATGAAATTTACTCATTTATTTACTCATTTATTTAATAAAAAGTGCTGAGAAAATAGCAAAGGTACAAATTCCGCCAAAGACTGTAACGTAATAACAGAGGAACTGTCCCATTTGGAAAAAACCGATACTTCTGATGCAATCATTAAACTCAGCAGCGTACCGTACCCCAACGTGCTCAGTGATACACTGCCCACAAGCAAAAATTCAGAGGAAAAATTTAAACAAGTCAACAAGACATAGATTTGACCTTGATTTGTCCTCACAACAATCTTAGACATAAAAATAATATTCATTAAAATATTGATCTTCAAATTAGAATTGAACCAGAAGTAAGTGGAGGGGGGTAAAAATTGAGGCAACAGCAATGGTAGTGAAAAAATTGTTGGTAGCACAGTCCAGAGCAACGTAGTTGCGGTGCAAAAATGCACACTGATCCAAAATTGGAGCCAAATATGGCGTCATAGAGTAGATTATCAAACAGTTTTATTTCCGTCAAAATTCAGACAGGTTAAGATGACAGGATTGGATTGGGAACCAGTGTCATTTTCTTAGCATTTTCCATCCGATTTAACCATCAAAAGTTGAAACTGAAGACAGAGCAACTGCCCTTTAAATTGACCAGTCACAAATTACAGGTGAAAACTGAGGAATAAGAATTCATCTTGACTGATGCCAATTACTCTTGCATTGGAGTATAAAATAAATAAAATAGCACTTTATGTTATGACCGACTAAATGAAAAAGACTAAACAATTTGTTTCTAAAAAAAACTCTTATTTGGGTGATGTGAAAGCTAAACATATTTACATGACAAGAAAGGAATTTTTGACGGAAGAGGAGGTGGAAGACTACAATTCATGTGCTTGGCGAGGCTAAAAAGCAGTCAATAATTACTCCATTTCAAAGTCCAACTTTAAATTGCTTCATCCGTCATATTTCAAAATAAACGATACTGAGAGACACTTTAATAGGACAATGAGAAGTAACACACAGTGCAATGACCAGCAGAAAAGTTTGAGAGCAGATAAAATAAACCTAAACTTATTACTTGCAAAAATATTCTAATAAAACTTCTAGAACACTGCGTTTCAAAAAATCCAGGGTGACAGAAAAACTAAAAAGCCAGGATACCTAATGTATATAGCTACAAAACTGTCTGCTACGGCACAAAAGTGAGGGAAAAATAGAGAGATGGAAAATGGAAGAAAATCAAACTGAAAGATAGAAGCTTCAACTTAACGAGCAATAATTTGAATGTAAAAAAAAAAAAAAAAAAAAAAATTACTCTACTTACACCTTGCCAGATGTCCTATGACGTGCAAGTTCCTAGAGAAATATAAGGAAGCTTATAAAAATGGAAAAGTCAAAGGTAGGATGTGAGCTTACGCAAAACTACATCTATACCACATGATTATGAAAGTTTGCAAAGAAATTGTCGTTAAGTTTCTCTAGGTTCAATCAGACTTAGGGAAAACAATTTGACCGGAGAAAAAGTTTCCAAGCTTTAGGGTAATGAGAATGAGAGAAATGTGTATGGGATAACATCTTTTTTGTCTTCTTTAGAATTAAACCCAATCACCCATAAAGAGTCGTTTCATATCTTACTAGGATGAAAAAAAAAAGAAACAGTTAGAACAGCTTTCTCAAATTTCTCTGAACCACTATTTTTCTGTTTTTGCTTATCAGACTCAAGAAAAGCAAACTAATAAGGTGTACTTGGATGACAATAATTCTTATCTTGTCATTTCATGATACGATGAAAATGAGCTGGATTAGCTCAGAGGATTCTTTCCAGTAAAATACAAGGAAAAAGGAAAGTTGCTTGATAAGAGAGTTTCTTGTTTACTAAAGATTTGAGGGCATCAAGAACTTTTCCAAAAGAGAATGGGATCATTGACCGATGGAAAGGGCGCAGGAAACAGGAGGTTAACAGAAAGGACGGGTCAATAGGTCTTTCACACAATTGCATGAGGGCTGGAACAGGAATAAAAAAAAAATGTAAATTACTAAGATGTATTAAATCACGATGCTTTCAAACTGACTTAGACTTACACGTCGAGTTTGACCAGGAAGTAAGAAAAGATGTAAGCAGAAGTTGGCACCGAAACAGGTTTGAAGATATGGTTGTCTCTGAGGTTTGGTCTGCAAAGGCAAAAACTTGGAATTTGGGGGGGGCAGTCTGTGACCAATAGCAATATGAAGGGGTCTAGAAGGGGATACCCTTATGAAGGATGGGAGGTTTAGAGGGGAAAGGGGGGAGTTTTATTCTTTAATTTATTTCTTTCTTCCCTATTGCCTCCTCTCTTCCTTTTCTACTAAATTGAAGCCGTCTCCCGAAAAGGGGCCCATTAAGGTGATTCTTCAGCGTTTAGTTCCGATTTCTGCCACCAGAGCGCTACCGTTTGGTTAATGACAAACTACAGATCAAAAGTACTTTATATTAAAGAAAAACCGAGTGTCAGTTATTAGATAATCATCTGAAGAATGTCTCTGCAAAATGTCTGGTCGGAGACTTCAAAAATAAGGCTGAAAGTACCAAAAAAAGGAATATCACAAATACGTTCTTGTACCGAAATGTAGTATTTCATTTTTTGGTACTTTTGCCAAGGCGTTCTTCAGATGAATATCTAGTAACTGACACTCAGTTTTCTCAAATATAAATTACTTTCGGCCTGTATTGGGTGTGCTCTTCCCCAAAAGTGTGCATTGTAAGCCTATGAAGATTTTATCTGTAGAGCACACCAGTTGTTTTATTGACTCCTTTTCCGGAGACTGCCTCAATTACTCTCTAATCTTCACTCTTCTTCATCCAACTATAGAGCACCCCCCTATCTCAGTTTTGGGAGGTCAAAAATACCCCCCCTCTCCCTTCCCACTCCCGCAAGTTTACGCCACTGGTGGTCGGAGTGCTTATGATATGGAGTGTTCATGGATGAAAGCAAGAGCCGCAAAGCAAGAGTCAAAACAGAGCTCTGTTGGAAATTTGTTGGAGAGTGGTTCCAGACATTCCTGCAAAGCTACATGATTGTTAAAATCATCTGCAATCCATCAGCTATATCATTCACTTTTACTCAAACTAAGCAAACGTGACAGAAAGTGAGAAAAAGATCAGAAAATAACCACCTCGCATAAAAGATAAAATCATTAGAAAGGAATAAAAAATTATTTAAAAAGACAAAAATTACTCAACCACTCGCACATACCCGTGGTCATTATTTTCATTTTTACTTTATGCCTGCATTTCAGAAAAAAACTTCTATCATCAGCAGAAAAACTAAATAGATAAAGTCAGTTTGTCAGTTTGTCAGATTTTATCACCTTGTTTCGACGCTGATTATGGAGCTTGTTTCTAAAACACATGCAAGAGTTTAAGGTAAAAAATAAAGGCAATAAACACTGAATAGTAAAGCAACTTTTGTCTTTTCATTAATATTTCCATTTTATTTGCTTTTTAATTTTATTTTTATTTTCATTTATTATTTCATTTTTTCATTATTTTTTTTTTTTTTTTTCATTTCTAAATGCTGAATTAAACCGCACAATATGCAATTAAGGTAAAAGGTCATTGTATGGAACCTATATGATAAGTAGAATTTTTTGCTAAGTGGAAAACCCTGACTATCTAGTTCCTTATCTTGTCAAAATATCTTCTCTCATTTTAAACGCAGACCTTGGTCAAAATTCAACAATGAAGACACATTCATTTTGATACAAGATAATATTCGCCAAATGCATTTTCAGCAGAGAGAGCTCCTTTGATGGAATTTTCCAGATTATTCCAGAAAATTTAACAAAAACTAGATTTCCCTAAGCAAAACTTCCATTGAGAGGAATTTTTACTGAAGCAGGAACATAGCTCCACACAACGACCTTCCATTGAATGTGAATACATAATTATTGAAATGCGTAATTGAGGATTGAGTAATTCTTTCTACATGAAGCAAGTGGCATGATACCTACTACAAAACTGGACTATTTTACGTGTTTTGAGAGGGAAAAATTTCTTCCAACCAGCAAAAAGGATAAGAAATAAAACAATTGAAAGGTGTAAAAAAGGAGAAAAGAGACAGTTTAGACCTATACTCTAACGGGTCTAAAACTGATGGATTCTCAAAATGGAAAGGATGAGTGGATAAGGCGAGATAATTGAAAGTAAAAAGGTTTGTCAATAACCTAGGTGATATAGTATTATTAGTGTCAATCGAAGGGGTGACAAAGTCCAGCCGATAAAACACCGAAGTTCATTATGCTTGTTTTTAATACAGCCAACATTTAAATGGAGCTGATAGCCGGATTTTCGATTCGACCGAATCCTAATAAAGATTCGGGTACGGTGCCTTGATATCACAAATCCAAAATCGGACAAAATTAAAGAAATTGAATTAACACACGCAATATTTTAAGGTAAGTGGAATAGAGTTGGGCAAACGGGATAGTACTCGAGAACTATGAGTACCAGTATTCGGGATTTATAAATTTTTTGAATTGTATTTCAACGGTAATCAGGGTGGATTTTCAAATCAAGGATCATGACAGTTCAATTTAATTATTCTAGATACAGGCTCATACTTGTTTCGTTAAAAATCCATTCTGGATTCCATTGAAATACGATTCAAAAATTTTACGAGTCCCAAATACTGGTATCCATGGTAGTTGCGTACTATCGATCATTGACTCACTCCGAAAACGATTCAAACGTTCATAATCTCGAAGCCCTTAACCCTTTCCACTCCACTGTTGAGCTGTAGACAACAAAGTCAATTTACGGGTTCCGCTCCACTGTCGAGCTGTGGTCAACAAAATTTTGTAGCTCAAAATTGACGCTATCAACGGGACAAAATAGGTGTCTGAGAAGTGCTGCGCTCTGACGGGCTTCTTCTGAATTTACCAGTGAAGCTCTAGTTCACGGAGTTCTAGTAAAGTACAGGAAGGTTCAGCTCAAAAAATGGTGGAGTGGAAAGGGTTAAGATTTTAAAACAAATTTATCGAGAGATCATAACATCTCCGACAAAAAGAGATTTCACTTAAATTCAAAGTGTGAGAAGGAGTCAAAAATCATAATTTCCGCCTTATCTGAAAATACAAATAGCAAATATTTCAAGCGAGGAACATATTTAGAGATGTTCCTTGCTGAGCTCGAATTTACTATCACAAATTAGTTTGTTGAGTTGGATAGCACAGGATGCAGGAAATATAAAGGAAATGACAAAACCAAACCTGACGTTAATCCCCAAAGAATTATCTCCAGAAGTATAAAGTTAAAAAAGTTAGCTCGGAAAATCCAAGAAAAATAAAGTTAAAAAGGAGACCCACAAGTAGACATGCTGATCAATTCCAGGGCAGCCATAATCATTTTCACTTTTGTCCAGCCAACTTTGCGAAAGAGGAAACATAAAAGTTTGTCAGAAGAATAATTTTAATTGGCACAATTTCAATCAACTAAAGTTGATGACCAACCAACCAACCCACAATAGAATGCTCCTTAGTCAAGGTTGAGTGTTACAGTTTTCTCCACTACCCTCTCAGAGACCCATAGCTGTAGAGCCAACACTGTAAAATTGAAAGTTTATTACTTACGAGTGCTTGTCATCTAAAATTGAGGGTGTTGATTGTTTTTTAATTTCAGCTTCTCTGACAGCTTCCGTTAAAGTTTTGTACACGGTGCTTCTTACACTGCAAAAGAAAAAACAAGTTGAAGTTCCAAACACCAGTGTATTCAAATTTATTATTTAAAGGCAATCTTAATGAGTTTTCAAATAAGTCAGAAAGACAAGGGCTGAGTGATACTTTAAGATTCAAAAAAAAATTGTTGAAAACTGTGTTGTCAAGTCTCTTTGAAAAAATCAAATGAGACGAGAAGTATTGAAACTTACTGATGTACTATTTTAGTGCGTAGAGAGTCACAATTGACCGATCATATGCTGATTTCATAATTAAAAAAAGCATCTAAGCCAATCAAAATTCTGGATTTTAAATTTCTCCCACATCACTATGATATCAGTTATGATATCAGTCTATAGAATAGACTGTTTTAGTACAACGATAAATCGTACACATTGCCCTTCGGGAACCTCTGCTTCCAAACAAACTCCAATTCTATGTAATTTCCCCATAAGCGCATTTTTGAACTGAAATTTTGGCTGTTAAACTAAAAAACTAATGCAGCCTTTTTGCAATTATAAATTCTACGTCCTCGGAAATACTTACTCATGCCTGGTTATGAGATTAAAACTGCCGAAATCAACAAGATGTTACAGATTAAATGATGCATTTTAAGGTTGGAATCACCCAAATGTTGTTGTTGTTACTGTGGAATGGGTGGGAATTTGGCGGGGTTTCAGGAAATTCCAACCTCCAAATGCATTGTTTCATTAGTAATATCTTGTTGATACTGACAGTTTTAATCATGAAACCAGGCAAGCATTTCTGAGGACGCAGAATTCATGATCATAAAAATATCAATTTCAATTTATTTATTCCAAAATCACATAACATAATTACAGTTCTATTTTCTAAGGCTTAAAAGTAGGTATTAATTGGCTAGGAACAAAATTTAATTATTAACTAGAGACTGCGATATCCACAGTAGGTTGCCCTGTGCGTGGTGAGGAGGGTTGCATGAATTTCTCAGTTAAATAGCCAAAATTTCCTTTCAAAAATGCGCTTACGAGGAAAATACATTGAATCGGAGTTTGCTGGGAACCAGAGGTCCCAGAACTGCAATCGCCAATTGGTACAATATAGAACAGTCTATTAGGCTCCTTTGAAACTAAAGTACTCAAGATCGTTGGTTGAGTTTCTTAGCTCCCTACGGAGTGAACTTAACAAAGGAAATGAAGAACGAATTTTGATTAATTACTTACGCTAGGAAAAGAACATCTAAAATTAAAGCAGAAATAGGCACTAGAATAAGTCCAACCCAAAACACGGGAGAGGAGAAGACCATTGTGTCCATACCGGTCATGACAACACCAAGAGGAAGAGTTGGCCAAAAATGACTGGAATCAGACAAAATGATGACCTGGTATAATCAAATTCTAATTATAAAAAATAAAAATATATGAAGTGTACAAAACAAAACATCAATTGATCACTCAATAGCCAAAGCAGGGGCGGATCCAGAAAATTTTTCTGGGAGGGGGGCATGTCCATCAAGTTTTAAATTTTAAGCGTTGTTGTAAAAAATTTTGGGCTATTTTGTGTTGAAAAAGGCATAATTTGAGGCTTCTGGGGGGGGAGGGGGATGGAGACGAGAGCCCTTGCCCCCCTCGGATCCGCCACTGAGCCAAAATGTCAAGTAAATTGGCAGCAAAAATTTAACTTTTTTTTTTTCATTGATTTCCAATTATTTCCTTCAAAGTTGGCTAAAAACAGGAATGAGACTTTGAAACCAGGTAACTTTAGGCTATTTTTTTTAATCAGAACACAACAAACCGCAACCGAACACTCCCACTTTTTTACGACAGTCAGCCAAAGGGTTAGAGTGTTCCATCGCAACAAAACAGAACTTACTAACCACTCTGGCAAGTCAGTTCACCAATTGACAATCGGAGTTACTTGTGTTCCACTAGCTTGTCTGAATTTTGTGTGAATCCCTTTCTTTGGTCATTTTTAGCATTTCATTTATAATCACAGAAAAGCTATCAAAATTAGATCAAAACTGACTGGAAGCAGCTGACGGTTATATCACACTAGCCAGCACATGGACAAGTGAGAAAAAGGTCTCATTCACAAAAACCCGGTTTTATGGCTACGCCAAAGATGGTGAAGATTTTTGTCGTAAAAGATTAAAAGTTGTGCAGAAAAACAATGACCTAATGTTATGGCTACGCCAAAGATGGTGGAGATTTTTGTCGTAAAAGATTAAAAGTTGTACAGAAAAACAAAAACCTAGTTTTATAGCTACGCCATTGACGGAGGAAATTTTTGACGTAAAAGATTAAATGTTGTGCAGAAAAAGTAATCAAACAATACGAAGAGAACACTGGGAAAATAGTTGGATACAAACCTGTAACCTATTAATATGAAAAACCAAACTAAAATAGATCCCCAGATACAGAGATGTGTAAAAATATTCCATGAGTTCATATGTAACCCTGCTTTCAGACAGACAGTCACAACAGTAAACTGAAAGGAAAACAAATTAACAATCAATTTTGATAAATGAATTAGTAACATTTAGTAAATGATGCAAGAATAATAACTAAAAATATATTTAAGGGTGATTCAATGGTAACAAGACTTCTCACTGATAACAGGAATTTTATGAAAAAGGCGTCATCAAAACATTTAGAGCTAATAAATATTTGGATCAAAGACATTTGTTTCTGCATATTTTAATAATAAAGAACCAGAGTTGGGCAATCAACTAATGAGAAATAATAAAATGAATCTGGCAACACTGAAAACTGGGTTTGCTACCTGAGCTGCTGAGGAAAGGAAAACACACGGAAGGTATAGGTCAATTGTAGAATTATTCGTAGATTAATTCGATTGACTCCGCATTGCCTGACTCACCGAATAATTTCCGAATAATTTTTTGCCCGACTCTGTAAGGGACCACAAATTCAACAAATCAATGAAACTATACAGCTTTTTTAGAATAAGGTCACTCTGCCTTGATGGACCTTTTGAAACTTAACAAGTTTGTAATTTTTGAATGCGCTCATTACAGTTTTTGCTGGTTTTTATGCAAGAAAAAGGTATTCAATTGCTTATATGCTTAGGCCCGGTATTACGATCTCTTGGTTTGTCTAAACCAATGATTTGACTCAACCACAATACAATCCGATAGGCAGCCGAACTACTGGTTAAAGGATGACAACAAAGAAGGCTCAACCCCTAACCAGAGGATAACAAGAGGTCGTAAAACGCTACTCCTCGTATACCTGAGGTTAGAGCTCTAACCACAGCTTAACCATCACCTAATCAGAGGTCGTAATACCGGGCCAAAGTTAGAAAGAAAACCACTTTAATCGTCAAACATGATATGAATAAGAATTATGAAGACTGAAAACTTTACTAAGCTATATATAGAGATAATGATGGTAATTGAAAAGTCTCTTACAGTATATACAAAATTTCCAAGTAGTAGGTAACCACCGTCCTTGCCGTTGGACCATACGGCATCTTGACGGCATGCTAGCATAGGCACCCAGAATAGAAGGATTGAATGATAAAGGGCATTTGCTATCCACACCCAAAATATTCTCATATTAAAATAGTGAGCTGTCTGTGAATACAGCTTTGGGTACTTCAGCATTGTTTCTGCTGAACAAATTTTATCAAACAGACCTATGGCCATTGGCGGAGCGGCAGTGAATAGCTGGAAAAGAAAACCGTAAGAAAATGAATAAACAGAGAATTTATAAATTCATCATGAATAGGCCAAAAATCAAATGCCATTTGGCTATATAAGATTGAAAAATACTATTGATAATCTTTGAATTGCACTATGGCCACTGTGTGTAACGTAAGAAAATGAATAAACAGAGAATTTATAAATTCATCATGAATAGGCCAAAAATCAAATGCCATTTGGCTATATAAGATTGAAAAATACTGTTGATCATCTTTAACTTGCACCATGGCCAATGTGCGTAGCAGCAAGTTCTAAGATTGTCCATAGTGGCCCGACCTAGAGTCCCTATATACTATGAGAGTTGCGCCATTGCTGAATCCATTTCTGATTGGCTCTCAGATTTGGGCTGTCAAGGAAGCTCCAAGAGGCAAATGCAAATGGCGGAGGGTTTGTTTACTTTTCGCGAACTCGCTTTCATAACACATTTGAAGTAACAGAGACCGCGGTAATTTTTGTGAATTTTTCCTCTCCTTGCATCTTATTACGGAGAACATTATCTCTTTCAATAACGACCGTTATTGTCGAGAATCTGAACCTAACCTATAAGAGATAGCGAAATAGTGGCAACAGCGTAGAGGCAAACGGCCATCCGCCATTTGCAATTTGCCTCTTGGGGGCTCCATTGGTCCGCTTCTTCTTCTTCATTTTGAGAGTCTTGTCGCAACTCTCTTGGTATATAGGGACTCTAGCCCGACCCCCCCTCTCACTCGCAGCACCCAAGTTCGTACCTGAATTTTTGCAGGACAAATTTTGTCTAGGTGAAGGAAAATTCGAAGAGTTTATCCAAAGATTGTCTGTACTGGTTCAATCCCCTTCCCACTCGCCTCACCCAGGTCTGAACTCGGACTTTTGATCTTGGTTTCAATGGTGTCGGGTATATTGCACATAGAGCAGTGTTTTTTCTTTTTTTCCCCCATGTGACTAGTAACATTTGAGAATGTTTTGCACACAAGAAATCAAATTAGGTATTGATCTGGTTCTTTATTCCTCTCTTATTGCAGGTTGAGTGCACTCTAACCGCTTTTTAACAATGTTTTCTAACACCAATGTGTTTGAAGTCGCAGCTTGTTTTTTTCTCAACTCTCTTTGCAACTGTGTAACTCCTCATTCAAAATTCTTCTCTTTCAACTCTGTTTGTATCAATGTAACTCTGTTCTTAATAATGATTTACAATTGATAATTCACAATCGAATCATTAACTCTAAACATTTCTCACTTACTCTCTGAACAAGTCATACAAATAAATAATTAACTAGCGGTAAAAAAATACATAAATAAATAAAGTAAGGTACTTACAACATTATAAAGTCCTATCGTCCACCTCTCAAAAAGAATTTGGCCTGACCAACCAGAGTAGATGGCGAACCACAGTTCTATTACATATAAACAGATATTTTTATAAAAACTATATAAGATCAGTTTGCACACGCGACTGTAATTCCATGCACCATGAACAAACAGTAGTTTTGTAAGGAAGCGGAACTGAAAAAAAAAGATAAAAATCAAAGTTAGAGATAATGATTCCAAGGAAATAGTTAAATGACAGTTTCAAAGCTGCATCTACTTCTGGTCATTCATTTCCTATACAAAATTTTGATAAATTAACAGGAAAATTAATCTCAAAGCATTATATAACCATAAGAATGATGTAATTCCTTCTATTACAAAAGGGTTCCAATAGAAAATCTTTGATGTCTATGATGAGAATCTGATAAGAGCAAGGGTATCCACAAAATCCTATCAGAGTTGCATGGCCTTGGATCATATTGCAATGAACTGCCCACAAGGGTGGCAATAGATAGCTTTTAAATCAAGCCAATTATAATTCTAATAAAATCAAAAGCAACCCTCAGCCCGCAGGTGGAAAGTGTCCACTGCAAAATCAAGGAACTAAAATAAAAATCAAACAATAGATTGAAAATAAAAGTTTCATACTTGTGCTATAGAGTAATCCGAGGCACACGCAGCTTGAAGTCCTTCAACACCTGATATTCCTATGCCGACATGTGCTTTTTGTATCATTGCAACATCGTTGGCTCCATCACCAATGGCTAATGTTACGCTGTTTGTGTTTTGTGTGACCAACTCAACAACCTATTAGACATAGATTCCATGGAATAAAATAGAAAATCACTAACACTTTGATTGACGAGAGATAGTTTGTTAAGCGCTCCCAAATTGCTAAAATTATATTATTTCTGGTTCATCTTTCTAGTAATTCTAGTCAGTCTAGTCCTATACTATAGTACATAAGTAGTACTTTTCATTTCAACGGTGCGTGCAAGAAGCTATTGTGGTACTCAGAAAAACGAAGCAATGAATTTCAGAAAAAAGAAGCAATGAATTTCATCTGAGAGTCGAAGAAGTTACAGCGCAATTCATTGGCACAGAAGCAATGTTTAAATTAAAGCAAATTTAATAGCAAAGTTCTGCGTCTGACTTTATTTTTTTATTTTTAATGTTTACGGCATTCTTCCTTAGCACGGCTATACATTAATCATTAATTTAAGCATTTGAAACTGAACAGAGTCTGCTTAAGGCCGACATAACCATGCATCAAATGAATGAATAAGTAGTAGTAGTAGTAATAGTTGTAAGAGTAGTAGTAAAGTCCAGGCGCCCAAACACATGGTTCGTAATGTTGATATTTCACAGCGAACGACTGGCATCAAATAAATGAATAAATAGATAAATAAGATTGACTAAATCTAGAGATACTTACATCAGCTTTTTGAATAGGTGAAACACGGCAACAAATGACGGATTTACAGCTTAGACACAACTTCAGGAAATCTTGCCTTAGAGCAGGTATTAAGGCATGTTTCAAGGCTTGCCCATCAACAACAAGCGTGACAGGATTTCCAGGTTTACCGAGTCTATCACCAAGGTCATTCGCGTGTCTCATCATCGTTTCTCTGCATCCCTAAAACAATGAAAAATTAAACTGAATACACATACAAATACTCACAATATATTCACTCTGTTGAGTTTTGATAGATCAAAGATACTTTCAATTAAAATTCACATTTCATACAATCATAATTCCTATTGACATTAGCTTCTTGGTCTATGTTCTAAGTTTCAGAAGTTATACTCTGTTCAATTACAGAGCAACCCTGGCCAGGTAGTTGGTTTTGCACAATAAATCGCCAAGGAAGGCTAGAGCTCCGCTCTAGCAATGAGTCGCGCGTTTTGTCCCTTTTGTCACGAAAGCACTTCCACTAGATGTAACAAGTTCAAAATCTCGACATTTTTTCCATCACCTTTTCGAGTAAAAATTATTTCAAATTAGAAATCTGCTTAAAAAACTAATGGGATTTCATCTAAGAACGAACTGGATTGAATGAAATTTTGGTATCATGAAAATCAAAGTGGGTTTGGAAAAGAGCAAGTATGTCGACATGATTTGCGATTCAAACCATTGATAATGCCCCAATTTCTTCGTTTTGAGACTCATTTTTCTGGAGTTTTCACAAAGAGGCCTTATTATTTTCATGTCAACTATCAATTTTCCAAAATTTGAAAAAATTGATGAAAAATTTTAAGAGGGCAAGGGAAAGAGTTACCCGTTCACGAATCAGATATCCCAAGCCTCAGAGGAAAAATGAGAAAGGAACAGCCAAGCAAGGGCCCGGCAATCTCGAGCATTGTCCTCATTGTACTGCTGCAACTGAGTCTCTGCTGGTGCCAATTACTGGTTTTCTGTGCATATATGCGCTTTTTTTTTCAGGGTCGCTTCGAAATTGAACAGAGTATAATTATAGATTGCTTCTACATAAGAAAATAATAACTTACATTCATAGTTTTATCATTGAGGATTAATATAGGCATTCCCTGGCTAATAAGTTTTGATGAATAACCGATATTTATAGCTGTTTCTTGCTTGTCACCAGTAAGAACCCAGACATTTATATCGGCTTTCAATAAAGTTGCAATTGTTTCCGGAACCTGAAAAAATAGAAAACAGGGAGAACAAATTAAAAAAATCACCTCAATCTCTCTTATGCCCCCCCCCCCCCCCCGGCCAAAGAACGCTCTTAGCGTACCTCTCTGATGGTCGAGAGGGGCATGTGAGACTCCTCCACTCCTAAGTGGCCCTACTCACCAAAACTCCTGCCGCTCAGGCTTCTGCAGAACAGAATCACCGAGTTGACACCCCTAGCTAGCTGGAACCGCCATTAGGCATTACTTCAACTAACTGAGGTCTAACTAATCTTTCTTAAGTTAAATAATGTTTAATTTTTAAAAACGGATCAAAGCTTTGAGGAAGAGAACAGAAGACGTTGGATTAACACTTTTGGCCATAGATCTTATTCCTGAGATGGTTGCAGCAGATTTGATTGGACAAGTGTTTTGGTTTCAGGAGAAAAGATATTCAAACTTGACATTCATAAAAACAAATCCACATCTGGGATTCAAAGATGAAGTTGCCCTGATGAAATTTCATACAAAATACATTAATTTATTACTTCGACTCTCCATTAGTCGCGCCGTAGTAATTTTGTCTGTATTAGCCAGAGACAAATAGAGACGGAGCAGAGCAGTACACTAAAATACAAAGGGTAGATTTGAGACAGGTTGAATTCTTGCGGATTCATCAAAATCGTCTCAGGGTGTTGAACAGTGAGCGACGGTGAGCACCTTCCGCTTCACTTCCCAACCCCAACCAGCCTATCGCCCCTGTGTTTACGGAATGTCACCGATCAACACCATGCGACGAATTTTGACAATTTTGATGAATTCGCAAGAAAAAGACATGCCTCCACTGCAGCCAGTTAGTGCTTCGTCTTTATTTTTCCCTGGTATCAGCTTTGAAGTTCAACTTGGCAACATGTTTGATGTGTCAAAGAGTTGGCAGCCAATCATATCCTTCTCCAACCCATCCTCTAACAAGACCATGAGCTACTTTGGCTTATCTCAACTTCTAGAATGCAAGATAAGGGGAGATTTCTCTGCTATGATCTTATTTTCTGCAAACAGATTTTTCAGACCAAATTTGTTCCAGTTGGCAACTTTGTTTTTTCCCTCCGTCTCTCTTTCTTCTCTTTCTCATTATTTATTTTCTTCCTTAGCTTGAAACTTATAACAATACAAAACTTAAATATGAGACTTGAGCTTTACCTGATCCTGTAGTTTATCTTCAACGGCAGTTGCACCGAGTAATTTCAAATCAATCTCTATTAGATTTGATACATCTTCCAACTTTTTCTCTCTGTAATGGATAGCAGTGCTTGCTTTTAAGTACATCTCATTCCAATCCTGAAATTATGATCATAATAAAGATACTTCAATTACTTTGTTGAATAAATTACATGATTGTAAAATTTAATTCAAAAAGATGTACAGAATACATTCTATTCCAGGCATGTCTATTTCTATACCAGTACTATCATACACTGAACTGTACTGTGTAATCTTTTCTCAACCTGTGGGATCATCGGTGAATTGAAAAATGTCATTGATTATACGCAAAACAGCAGCTCTGGAACTAAGTTAAAAAAAGGGAGCAGAGCAGGATGAAAACACCAAGGTACTCAAAGAGATGAAACCGCTCACCTTATATTTTGCTTCATCAATATCTGTTGAGGCAAAGCACAAAGTTCTGAAGCCTGCTGAAGCAAATTCTTCCAAATGTTTCTGAGTGATTTCTCCAAATTCCTTACCGGTAGATGTTAATCTCTCATAGATTACATTATCTGCACCCTAGAGACAAACAAAAACAAAATTAAAGCTTGCACAGATAAAACGTTATTTTTTTCTACCCTTTCTTCTTTTATAAGAAATATTACAGAGCAGATTCTCAACTAAAGTTTTAGAAAACATTTAGAGTAGATTTAAAAAGGTGATAGAGTGAGTAGATTCAAAAATTTAAAAAGGTGCTGAAACCTGTAACACTATGTATCAGATTGAAATGTAAGAGAGTTTTGCCTGAAATCAAGTTAATATCCGTATTTTGCTTTGTCATCAAAAACCGTTTGATGGCCACTGGCAGGAATAGCTCATATTTTGCTTTTTCGATGGCCATCGGAAAAGGTGGAGCTTAATTTAGTTATTAATTTGGTTTCACAATGTGGCAACGCTGTACCATTGGGCGATGACCATCAACGTTGACGACCTCTCATGCTCGTCAATCGTTTGGCCATCGCTGATGAGGGATCATTAGTCCCGCGCCAAGCGGTCATCAGAGTAAAGTTACTTAATTTTAGCGCTTTTTTGTGATTAGTCAGAGGAATATCATCACCAACGCGATAACAAACCAAAATATGGCTAATGTTACATTAGTGAGTCACTAGTTCATTTATTCACTTACTTTACAAAATAGTTTCAGCTGCCCACTTTCAGTTCTAATTATCACAGACATTCTCTTTCTTGCACTTGTAAATTCTAAAACATTTAAAATTTCGTATTTTTTTCTTTGGCCTAAAGCAACAATCTCAACAGTTAACGGCGTTCTTGTATCAAAAACGTATCCGAAATCTTTGGCACCAAGCAGTAGAGCTCTTTCATCTGAAAGCAAAGAAAGATAGAGTTGATAAACAACAAAGTAAACTGAAATATTTATTAATTAAAACTGGCTAAAACTCTGATAAAATGAGCTAAGTTTCTAACTCTTTTGATTACGAATGGTAAGTCCACTTACTCATTTAACTTTACCTCATACGAAACTTTGAAAAAAGCTGAACCATAACCCTCTAAGGACCAGATTAGTTTAAAAGAGCGCCACTCTTCCGCTTAAATAGGGAAGGTAGTTAACTATTTGCACTTGGGGGAGTTGGAATTGCCTATACAACGAATGGCCCCCTATTTCATGTATATAGAAGGAAATTCCATCATTTTGTGGTTACAATGTTGTTTACATACACACGGTGGTTCCGTCTATGTAGTAGTATGCCCATGCAAATAGAGTCTTGAGTAGCGCAAGTTGTTTGAAATTGAAGTGATTCCCTGAGTTGATGAGTGGTTTATGAACGTTATTAATGAGCGCATCGTTATTTTTGCCAAATTTCACGTAAGAATCAAGGTTCTAGATTGCTGAAGCAAAAGTAAGCAACAGACCCCTTCTTGTAAAAGCTGGTCCATTTTTGTGAGAATAACACTTAATAAACCGGTTATATTAGCTTCAAAATACCAAAAAGATTGCTTAAAATGTGTTTCCTACCACTTTCATTTAAATAATAATTCATAATTCATAAGCAGCAAAATCCCCATTGTCCAAAAATGCCTAGATTTCTCATTATTGATTGCCGGTGAAGTGAGCGTAAGAGAAAGAGAATAGTAATAAAATGAAGTACAAAATAAGAGTTGAAATTACCAGGAGAGGATGCATGGTAAACGATATCTTTTTTGTCTGCAGAATGTTCTGGAATGACCGTGTGACAGACAGACATGAGAGTTAAAAATTCTTCGATTACTTTGTGACTAGGTTTCTTTTCAACTAAATCCTAATGAAGACAAATAAAAGAATAAACAAATCAGTGAAGGCCCATGAAAGCAGGTAAGACACTGAAAAAACAGTTACAAAATTACGGAACTCAATTTGGTCTTAAACGTTGGCATTATCAATTCGAAAAATATAAAACTAAAAGAACGAAACCAAAAAAACCATTTTAACGTTAATAAAGGTCTCATAACAAGTTTATAAATCATTGTATCAAAATTATCTTGGTCTTGTATTGGAGCTTATAAACTGAAAACTAGTGAGTGACGTTCAGATTGCTCATTTTTTTTTACCACAGCTCTAATTTGCGCTATGCTGTTGCTTCAGCACGATTAACAAAACGTGAACAAAACACAAAATAACCGATACTTCACACTGGATACGCTCAAAGACAAATGCAAAATGATTTTTATTTATTCCATTTTCTTCTTGCCAATAATAGGAAAAAAGATCCCTTTCGACTGATTTAAATGTTTCTTGAGCATTGTTATTGTAATCGTTGATGTGCATTTCAAAATATTGTGTATTACCAGAGACAAATAGAGCACTAAGAGGCTGCAGCAGAGGCACTCTGAATTCTCGCGGATTCAACAAAACAACAGTCAACGTCGCATGGTAACACCCTCCTCTTCACTTCCCGCCTATCCCTCCCGTGTTTTCTGAAAGTCACCGTTCAACACCATGCGACATCAAAAGGTGTTGACTGTTGTTTTACATGTTATTTTGTTGAATCCCCAAAAATTCAGAGTGCCTCAAATCTTCCCTATATATTTTAGCGTAGTGCTCCGTCTCTATTTGTCTCTGTGTATTACTGACATACTTTATGCATCCATCTTATCCAGCCACCTGAGGAGGCAAATTATTTAACATCAATTAGCTATAAAAAACTTACTTTTATCAACTCCGAACCGGAATCACCGCCGGATGAATAAATTTTCCCACCCACTGAACATGCTTTGAACTCCATCACATTGCGCGTGAGAGTTCCAGTTTTATCCGAAAAGATAAATTTCACCTGGAAAGAGGAAGAGAAATCAGAGATGAACAAGCGAAAAAAAAACAGGACTCAGAACTCATCATAGATTATTGACCTTCTTCCAAGGAAGGAGGCAACACCACCTTATATGGGAAAAAAAGGCATGAGAGTGACACCTATACCCTCTGGTTCATGCATCAATCATAAAAGTACAGTTAGGGGAGTTGTAAGTGCCCAAATGTGCCCAGGAGAGACCTAAGAGCGACCTGGGAGAACGGGTGTGACACCCAGAAACAACGGAGACCGCACACTACCTATCTCGCCCATAGTGGCAACTATTTTTTCTGGGGTCGCAACAAAGCAATGTTCAACGGTTCCTATGTGGACTGTTTAGCAAAGATATTGATGTCAGTGGCCAATCAGAACAAAGCATCAATATTTTGGTTGTTGGTCAACAATCCACATAGGAGCCGTTGAATGTTGTTCCCCGTGTAATTTTTTTGAGTTCCCGAGAATAAAATCGTCCACCGCATGATCGGCTAGTGCGTGGTCTCCGTTGTCTTTGGTGACACCCATACAGCTTTCGTACAGCTTTTACAAATTCCCAACCCGTATTTCTTTTCCAGGTAGATTATGGAAAGAGCTACTTTGAATCCTGAGAACTTCAATAAAAACTTTGATGCCCAAAAAAAAAGGAAGGAGAACTTGGCTTGAAAAATGTTTTTTGACAACTTGTAGGTGATTTATTATTTCAAAAATGTTGAGTTGGTTGATGTTCATTAAGCCTGTCTCCCTGCATGACTCACTATCTGTTTTATTTATCTTTTTTCTCTGAATGCGTCTGTTAAGCTTTCAAGCAGCTTCTAACTTTGTAATGTGCTGGCATCATCTCTGAATCCTGGGGTGCATTACTTAGCTCGTAAGTTACTATTTTTAACCATGCTCCTTAGGCACCCAAATCAATTAATAAATTAAGGTGATTCTTCATCATTTAGTGCCAATTAATGCCACCAGAGCACTACTGTACATTAATGTCAAATTGCAGGCTGAAAGTAATTTATACTTGAGGGTCAGCTACTAGATAATCAACTGAAGAACGTATCTGCAAAATAACTTGGTTGTCAATAACTTCAAAAATAAGGCTGAAAGTACAGAAAAATGGAATATCACGGATCGATTCTTGTACCGAAATGCGATATTCCATTTTTTGGTACTTTCAGCCTTATTTTTGAAGTTATTGACAAGATATTTTGTAGGGGCTTTCTTCAAATGATTATCTAGTAACTGACACTCTGTTTTCTTAAATATAAATTACTTACGTAATTTGTCATTAATAGAACAGTAGCGCTCTGGTGGCAGAAATCGGCACTAAACGCTGAAGAATCACCTTAATGAAGAAATTTTAAAGTGTAACAAAACAACCATCATGGTACAAACCATTCCTAATTCTTCATTTAAATTTGATGTCCGAGCCATAGCTGCAGTGCCCGTCTCTTCATGGTACATATCGGCATCCATGTTGATAAAACCAGCCTGAAATAAAAAGAGATTAAATTAATAAACACACTTGCAAACAAGCCAGATAATTATTTCTTTTATCTCTGTTTTTATGGTTGATGGATTTAAGAGTTTTGTGGATCCATGTTCCCTTCTATTTTCAAAATAACTCTTTTAGTCTCACATTCAGACTAGCTCAAACAATGAAAAAAGATTTAGCGAGGCAAGTTTGCACTTGGATAAATTCTCAGTTGATCCTTGCCAGGACTTGTCCAAGAGGATGTCCGCTTAGTTTTCAAGGCCACTGATTGTACAGCGCAGAGCTCCTGGGAACGAGAAGTGGCAGCTGAAAAAGTATCTGGGATTTCTATACCAAGCCCGAATGTACTAATAAATAAACTAAACTAAACTAAAATTGATTTTGATTTGCCTTTTTTCCTGAATAGAGGAACACAGTCCTTGTTAACAGAAAGTAAAAATGCTTGAAAAAAATGGGTAGCAATAGTTGTTCTAATCTAAAAACTTGAAAGTAACAAAAAACTGCATAAAACTTACTTGTAGAAATCTGACAACTTCCAACGTGACTTGAAGAGAGATCGGAATAAGATTATTATACAAAATTATAAAAGTTAATAAATTATTCAAAAATGTTTTGCTCATTCCTGCAACAAAGCAAAAAAAAAAGGAGAAACAAACGATTAGTAAGTGATCAGTATATCAGTGAAAGTCTACTGAGCCACCCGTAGGGTTAAACCAGTGGACACGTGTCTTTAGGCCAAGGCCAAAGTCTTGAAAAAAAAATGGGCTCATTTTTAAGCATTGAGTAATGAATGGGCTGAAGATTTTTACACAGTTCAATTAGATTGTGCTGTGACCCACTACAATTTGGGAGAGGGGAGGGGGGGGGGCTTCACTCTCCAAAAGCAGCATCAGTAGATGAAGCCTTTCACTTAAAAAAAAATTAGTAAAGCTGACAGAAATGGCTTGGGCCCGAACTCTCATTTTAAACCTCGAAAGTTAGCATTTTACAATCAAGAACAGTATCAAAATTGATATTTGTACAGTTACCAGACCAAGAAACGCATTTGAAACTAAGTCTTTCATTTTGACACAAACATTTTTAAGTTTAAAGATGGCCAAGATTTAAGAAGGTAAAAATTTCGACCTGGGTACTTTCTTTAAAAAGTCACAGTACATTTGAGGGCAAAAACTCAAAAAAACCCAATTTGTGAGCTAATTTTATAAATTGCTCCAAAAACTTATCAAAAGGTATGTTAAAATACTACTTTTCTCAGTTTTACCCTACAATACAAGTTGCCAGAATGATTAGAAAGCAAAAGAATTTGTGGACCAAACATATGGGGAAATTACGATAGGTGATATGATAGTGAGACCCAACGCCAGCAATGGCGTAATTTTTTTCGGATCAATAACGCTGAATTAAAAATGGGAAAATAATTTGAGAAACTTTACCATTGAAACCTAAATACCAATCAACACCAACTCTGTTCTTAGTCCAAATTTCGTTGCTAATGGCGCTCACGGTGCAGAGAACAAGAAGAAGGCCAAACAGCATCAAAATTTGCGAGTTTGTCATCTTGTCAACTGTCGAACGTTTCAGAGGAGCTGCTGTTGCATTTTTCATTAATTTCGTTTCATGCCCTGTGTAAATGACGACACCGAAGATCCACGTGGTATTTCTCAGAATTGCTCCTCGTAGCAAGATACGATCTGATCCTAGAGGAACAGACCTGAAAACAAGAATATGCTGATTAGTAAAGTTCACTGGCGCAACCAGGATCTCTTCCATCTCTCTCATTTCCCATTTGAATGTATAAGTAGGAAAAGGACAGAAAGAGGGGGTTTTATCCCGTTGTCCATCCTTGTCTAACATACATTTTTTAATGGAGAAAAGAGAGAGATGAAGAAACTCTCGGTGCGCAACTGGTAAAGTTTGGAGACAGTTGGCTCTTGCTAACATTTGCAATAAGGGATTAAATAGTTATTTCTTGCTTAAAAAGCAGTGAAATTGACGATGAGCACATTCAGTTATTACAAAATTTACTCACAGACTCACAAAATTACTGTAAAGTTTAAGGCATAATGGCAAAGCTACACAGGCACTATGAGAGATTCCTATCTAATTGGAGGCTTTTCTCTGTGTGTTTCTATGGAGAAAGTGACAAAATAGACAGGAATCCTCCATGAAACCTGCGTAGCTCCGCCATTTTTAAGCAAAGATGGTGGAGCTACCAATATAATTTATGGACTTACTGTTTGTCATCCTCTTTAAGAACTCCATTGAAGTCGTAAATTTGGCGGTTTGGGTGTTCACATTCCACAGTTGCTCTGAATCTAGTTATGTCTGCTAGATCCAACAGTTTGGCTGTACTTGCTGAGCCTTGCCGGATCTTAAGATTGGTTTCTCCATCTAAATTCATCGTCTCTATGTAACACATCGCTTGAGGCTCACTGAATATAAAAGCAGATAAACGATGGAAAAAGTTATCATAATGAAAGATAATATAAATTTTATTCAAATAGGGTTATACTTTAAGTTGCCGTCACTCTATATTAGAGAAAGAGGTCAAGTCTACGGTCGCTTTAACCATTTGTTTGTTGTTTTATTTGGCTGGAGCAAGTTTTCACAACTACCCTCTCTGAAGGTCGAGAAGGTTATTCTGAGATTCCTCCACTTTCAAATGAACAGAAGTGGCCCTGCTCACGGAAACTCCTGCTGCTCAGGCATTCCAACACCGAGCAATACCCTCAATCAGCTGGAACCGCTGTCTGGCATTACTCCAAAAACTGAGGACGCCGTCTAAGATGAGGCGTCCATCCTCACCACACCTGATAATGGCCGTTTCCTTATCGTTGTCCTTTGGATCAGTCCGATTTTGATGGAATTTTCTTGAAATATAAATTTGCAGATTGGACTGTATCCAAAGTTTTATTTTAATTTTACTCTTTGGGTTTTTACGCGTTATCTTGAACTGCCCGACAGGCAAGAAATCAAGAAGAATGACAAATTTTACCTGGAGGAGAGAACAAGCAAGTCCGCTGGGAAAAACTGATTGTTGTGAACTTTTACGATATCACCAACAACGATATGCCGCCATTGAACTAGCTCCCAGTTACCATTTCGAAGGGTTTCCACTAATCGATGATTGACTTCCCTGTCTGCATAGTGCCTTTTCTAATAAATATTGGAAAATAAAGGAGAAGATGAGACATAGAATAAAATATAAATCAAGAATCAAGGTATGTCCTTGCTTATTGTATTAAGCTGAAAAATGTAATGATTGTCACAAATTAGGTTTTTCTTGATGGGTTCTTTGACAGAGCTGAGTTAAATGCAGCAAGTTTAAAAAAAAAAAAAAAACAGTGGTAGTAAAGTAGGTATAGTAAAATCTAGCCGTTCATTCATTTACTATGCTTGTGCAGAAAGAAAAAAAAAACTGACTTCCAGTTATTCAATGTTTTTTCCCCCATCATGGACGATGACTTAAATAACTTGGAAAAACTTCCGCGCCTTCTTTTAAGCAAGATTACAAACAAATCATAAACAGGTAGTCAGTCTTTAAATACTCACAGTAACCAACATATGATACTTACATAATCTTCTACGATTTCTTTGATAGCGGATACAAGTAATATGAAAATAAGAGGAACCAGTGTGGTGTATCGACCGGTTGGAGAGACATCAGGGATTTGCTAAAATCAAAAATAGTAAAAAGTTAGCATAATCAGATACAAAAAAAGTATCTTAAGAAAAAATTTTTAGAAGTTTTTGAACTTAAGTATTTATTTAATTTTTTATTCATGAATGTCTTTTTTGCTCTGCTAAATGTCTGAGGAATTACAGTGATTTAATAGAAACTTATATCGGGAACTTATTCAACAGGGCCAGATTTAATGCAAGGCGACCGGAGCGCGCGCCCCGGGGCCCCCCACCACAAAGCAGGTCCCTTTTTTGGGGTATTGATGGTTGATGAACTTCCTGTTTTCTATCATTACAACACTGTAACAGTCCGGCAATGTTGGAAGTGAAGCTTTTTGTAAAATAACCCTTAAAAAAATAAAGAAACATTAAAAAATACTAACGAAACTTTAAAAATTATTAACGACTTTTTTATCAGGGTAATAATTTTCTTCTTTTACTCGATATGCCTTTAAAAGTAGGGACTTTATAATTGATTATTCCTAAGATTTACCGGGAGGGGGGCTCCCACCAAAGGTCCGCCGCCCCGCGGCCCCCTGCAACCTAAATCCGGCCATGTTCTTCAACAGACCTTAACCAAAATACTAAGACTCATGCACTCCTTCAGAAATGGATTGGTACTAACACTAAGTAAATGACTCTTCATGATGCGACTGTTCATTGTTCAAGGCAGTTGTTAAATAATTTTACGGCTGAAAACATGATATTAAAACTCAACGAAAACTCAACTTTATGAAAACTCAACTTTATGAAAACTCAACTTTATGAAAACCCAACTGGCGGATCCAGTGATCCAATGATCAACGGAAAAAATTAGCCTATTAACTTACTTGTAGAAGGGCGATGAAAAGGAAGAAACAATTGGAATATCTCCGAAACTGTTCGAAGAGAAAAAATGGTAGGAAAGAGAAGAAACTGTATTTAGCAGTAGAGATGTTGTTGCTGGCGAATTTGATCGGTTGGGGTCCATTTATGAAAATTACTCGAGACTCTGGTTCCCCAACGACACAGTCTACGGTGTCTGTTCCTTCCGTCAGGTCTCTTTCACTTTCATTATCTGTAACAAAAAATAATCAGTTGGAAATCAGTAATGTTGAGAGTCAATAACTCATCCAAGAAATAGATTTATAAGAGAAAAATTTTGTGAGCTTTTTAAGCTACTCTTTCTTATGTTAGTTGATCAACACGCTTTCTCGTTTCTCGAAGTTTCTCGAAATTTCCGAACTTTTCGACGGTTTCGTGCCAGTGTTTTATTTTTCACCATAGTTTTTGGGAAGCTACCCCAAACAGTAGAGCGAAAAACGTGAAGCGGCAGACAATTTTTTCAAAACTCGCGGACTTTTCCGGACATTTTCTTTTCTTCGCAGACTTTTTGGGAAAAAATCGGTGCAGACTTTTAATCGGACATTCTGAAAATTTGGTGGACTTTTTGCGGACTTTGAGCGGACATTTCGTCCCGACCAAAACGGCAGCACTGTTATTTCCAGTCAACAGTATTACAAGAATTTGCTTCAATACACACCTTCCACCGACATTGTAACTATAACTATCGGAATAAATAATTAAAACCCATACACGCCCATTGGGTCGTTAAAGACCCACTTATGATGGGGGTTTTTTTTGGGACCAAATTACAGTAAATTTAGGCCAATTTTACTCAAAAATCAATGTTGTGATCCTTCAGCACCTATAATTTAGCTGGACCAGACAATTTCATAATCTTTAAATTTTAAATTTTTTTAACTCAAAGATGGTGTTTATTGAGAAAAACACCAAAAAACACCCAACATGTTCAAATAAAATTGGGCATAAATGCGTTAAAAAAAAAAAAAAAAAAAAAAGTACTGACTGTGGGAATCGGAAGTTATGCTAGTGACAGAAGTGACAGACGCTTCTTGCATTTCCATTACAGTTCATGAGAAGAGGAGGGACGGAACCAGCTGAGCAGGGAAACACCGCGAGAGAAGTATCCAGTTTTCCGTATCGAGACTAATATAAAGAGTGCGCTCGCTTGAGGAGGGGTGAGGGAGGTGGTCAGTTCACAAAATCGTATTAAAAACGGAATAATATAACTTTATCCTCTCGAAAATTCACAACACAAATCCTTCATAAACAAAACTTTTTCTTTCATAATCCAAAACATTCTGGTGTAAACTATAAGAAGAGGACAAAGAAATTTGAGTCAAATAGTACACAGAGAAAAATGCTTCGGTTGTTAGAACTGAAGATTCGGTTTGTTTTGATCACCGAAGATTTCGGTTGAAGAAACCAAAATGTTCGGTCATAAGTACCGATCATACTTCATTATTAGGAGTACCGAGGACTTCGGTTAGTATAACCCAAATTCCGTCTCAGCCAAATACTCGGTATACTACTAATGCGAAGCATTTAGTGCTCACGACCGAACATTTTGGTTCCTGCAATTTAAAACTTCGGTGATCAAATTTTACCGAAGTATTTTTCTCTGTGTACAATGGGGCTGTCGGACAGTTTTGCTAAAAGCTATTTAAGGTGATTCCAGGCAAAAATTTTCTAGATTTCAATCCGATGGATAGCGCCACAAAAGGCGCCCTTTGAGAAAAGTCGTGGGTTGGCATTTTAAATTGAAACCAAAGAAAAAACACATAATCCAATAACGTCAGCACCTGCAAAAATAGTTCATGGATCTTTAAAGCCCAAAACGAGCAAAATTGGTTTAGAATTAAAGCCGTAAATTCTGAAATTCATTTCGCCACAAGCTGAGAGAGTGAGAGTATGTCTATCTGCCTCACTCGAACTCATAGAGGCTTATGGGAATTTTCGTATTTCGTCATTTCCGGCTTTATTTTTGAGTGCTTCGTCAGCTTGAAACTTTCAGGGTATCTTTCTGAAGTATGCT
The DNA here is from genome assembly GCA_011764245.1 of Trialeurodes vaporariorum. Classification (NCBI taxonomy): domain Eukaryota; kingdom Metazoa; phylum Arthropoda; class Insecta; order Hemiptera; family Aleyrodidae; genus Trialeurodes; species Trialeurodes vaporariorum. Next base: position 54,072,117 of record VMOF01000220.1, read on the forward strand.
CGCAGGTGCTGACGTTCCTCAAATGTGTGCTTTTTGCGTAAATTCGTCGATTTCACCCAAAAACTGTTGACTATTGGAGCAGCGCGGCGGCGCACAGTGGGACGATTCAATAGGAGGGATCGGACATGGAATATATTTCTAAAAATGCAAATTTGAAAGTTTTTACAGTCAAAAAACAAACTATAAGGGGTGATTCTTGCAGTGAATTTTACGATAAAATCAATGAGACTACTTTCAAAGTTCTACGTTGCGTATTAACAAAGATATACGCATTTAAAGTTCCCACGCCATGTCCGACCCCTCCCATCAACTCGTTCCACTATGCGGCGTGGTGTCCTCGGTTCAAACGAATCGATCATTCGAACCTGGAATCATCTTACTCCAAAATCAGCAAGATATTACACATTAAACAACGCATTTGGAGGTTGGAATCACCCAAACGTCATTGTTGTTGTTGTGGAATGAGCGGGAATCTGGCGAAAATTCGGATGATTCCAACCTCCGAATGCATACAGTTTAAATCTGTAATATCTTGTCAATTTCGGCAGTTTTATAGTCAAGGAATCCAGGTGTAATGAAGCAATTTCGGGGACAATGAATTCCTAATTGCAACAAGGTTGCATTGATTGTTTGATTTAACAGCCTTTTCCGTTCAAAAATTCGCTTATGGGGATAATACATTGAATCCGAGTTTTTATGGAACCAGAGGTCCTCAGACGGCAATCGATGCGATATAATCGACTCTTTCAAAACAGTCTATACACGGAAAAAAAAGACTGGTAGAATGCACCATCTGCATAGCTGATTTTAACGTTTGCTAGCAAGTATTTTCACCTTAATATGATAAATCCAAAGGAACCTTGTGGTAAATTAAGGTAACATGTTGGTACATTTTACCATAATAATCTGGTGAAATTCACCATACTTGATAGCAGACTCCCAAATCAACTGTGCATATGGTAAATTCGACCAGTCTTTTTTTCCGTGAAGCCCCATTTCACTATTTTTCAAGTCACGATTTTTCTTTGGGGGGAAAATTGAACGCTGTCAGTATATTGTAAACGCACACTCTCCGAGTGGGTATGAGGGGGGGGGGGGAGGAGTAAAACAGACGGAAGAAGAATCCCTGTCAGACGACCGACCGGCCAGAAGGAGCCCGTCAAATAAGTCAGTTATAAATGGAAGGCGAGGAGGGGATGAAGAAGACGGCAAACACGCGAAAACACATCGCGAATGGATCCGACAGGCCAACAACAGTCGAGTGTTTATCGAGCACGACGCGAGTTGCTTGGTTATTGCGACAACCGACTCGCATGCCACTACTAATGGAACTACTAAAACTAATACATGGAAGTGTGTGTTGAGGATATTCGAAGGTGCGCTACGCCAGTTTTAGGAGCGTAAGATACAAATAATGAAATCACTGGATAAGCGACACTTCAGATCAGGCGGAAGTTGGGAGAACAGGAAGGAGGGAGGGAGGGAGAGGAGAAAGGGAGAGAGGAGAAGAGAGAGGGAGAAAGAAAGAGGGAGAGAGAGAGAGAGGGTGGGAGGGAGGGAAGGAAGGAGGAAGAGGGGTGGGATCCGAGAGGGGAGAGAAGAAAGAGAGAGAGAGAGAGAGGGGAAGAGAGAGAGGGGAAGAGAGAGAGAGAGGAAGGGGGGAAGGAAGGGAGAGAGAGGAAGATGAGAAAGAAAGAGGGGGAGGGAGGGAAGGCAGGAGGAAGGGGGCGAGAGGGGGAGCGAGAGAGAGAGAGAGAGAGAGAGAGAGAGAGAGAGAGAGAGAGAGGGAGAGGGAGAGAGAGAGAGTGAGACGGGAGGAAGGGATAGAGAGGAAGGGAGAAAGAAAGAGGGGGAGGGAGGGAAGGCAGGAGGAAGGGGGTGCGAGAGGGGGAGCGAGAGAGAGAGAGAGAGGGAAGAAGAAAGGGGGAGCGACAGAGAGAAGTGAGGGCGAAAAGAGAAAAATCTCAAGTGCTGTTACTAATATAATAGGCATAATTCGTTAAAAACAACTTTCGGTTTGCGACAAAAAACGAAGGACTGAGGGGCTCTTTCTGCAAAATAAAGTTTCAAAAAATCGGGGTTGCCAATGGGAAATTTTGAGGAACGGGGGTGCCCGGTGCGACCCCTGATAATTCCTTAAAAACCAAATTTTACACTTTGAAAGTGCTTTTAAATGAAAGTTCAGGTCCAAATTGCCATGGAACTGTCCAGATTGCCACGTCCTTGCGAAAATTTCAGTAGACAGATTAAACGAAACACCCTGTATAAGCATAACAAAAAAATGGCAGATCCAGGGATCTCTCTCTCTCTCTCTCTCTCTCTCTCTCTCTCCCTCTCTCTCTCTCTCTCTCACTCTCTCTCTCTCTCCCTTTGAACACATGCATTCGAATGGGAGGAGCAAACACGTGATTTTAGCCCCAATATCCGTCCTTTTCTAGCTCATGCGTTCAAACGGGCAAAGACAAAGAGAAATTCCTAGCTCAGTCTCTGAAAGGAGAAGGATTGAACACTCGACAGGACTACTTGAACAACGCCACTCGACACTCCACCGCTATGAGTCAAAAATCAAATAAAAAAGATAAAAAGAAAAAGAAAAAAAAGGAGCAGACCGGAAGATTAGGCACCAGGTCTTGACTCATAAATTCTCAAGATAACGAGCCCGAGCGCACACATGCATCAAGTGGTTAAAACATAAAGATACTGAACGCGCACGGTGACAGAACTTATGTTTACAAACTGAAAGAAAGATTCCCGCGAAAAAAAATGGCGGGAAAAATGTAAAAATCGAGCCTCGCGATGAGTATAGTTCGTTTACGGAATACCCAACAGTAGAATCACACAAAAAACCAAGGTCTTTGTGAACCAACTACCCAACTTCGTGATTTAATGAGGTTTTTACTTAGCACAATGGGGCCTTTGACGTATTTTTTGTCCAGTAACATAACACATTGGTTCTAACGCAAAATTCAGCGAAAATAACAATGCGCACGCTAAAAACTTTCAAATTAAACTCATTAACTCACGAAATCACTTCCATTTCAAACAACCCACGCTCCTTTAGACACTAATATCACCGACATACAAAGACATAGACGGAACCACCTTGCAAGTAAAGTTAAATTAACAGTTATTTGTCTCGTAATATTGGAACTATTCTTGTATAAACGGGTCCTCATCGCGGAAAATATTTTTAACTCAGTGCAAATTGTTGATCGACTCCAAATTTATAAGCGAATTTTGAGGGCCACTTTTTTTAAAAGCCGTATTGGTAAACTAAGCTTTTGCGTCTTTTAAACCTGTTTCCTGTTTTCGTGGACCAAAAGCATGTAAAACCTTTTACTCAAGCTGGATGGCGCCTATTATCATCAGACTTCATACGAGTGGGCCTAAAAATTCAGACTTTTTGTCATTAGACGTAATTTTATTGGACTTCATAACAGTACTACTGTAGACCACTTTGATGCACACTATAACGGACCACTAACCTCAGGCCCGGGCCTAGGGGCGCCGCGTAGCGAAACTGAACGGAAATTAGACAAGAAACGAAAAATATTAAGGAATATCTTTCAGCGCGGTAAATTCACCAAGTCGCCGAGTTTGGTCGTTTGGTCTGCGATAGTAAGAGCAACTGTGAAAATCTTATCCAAGATTCCGAAGTCACTCGGTTTCTCTGAATTAGCAGCGCCTCCCTTGCTCTCTGCTAAGTGCCAAGTTAGCTGTTGGGCATTCGCAGTCTAATTTCTTATCTCATCTTTCTGCTCCTCAATACCATCATACCAGCTAAGCTCACTTAAGGGGTGTCTCCACCTGCGAATGTAAAAGCGCGAATAGACTGATTGAGCCAATGAGCTGCCTTGAAGTCGATAGGTCGAGTCCGATGTATCGACAACGAAGAAGCTCATTGGCTCAATCAGTCTATTCGCGCTTTTAAATTCGCAGGTGGAGACACCCCTTTACGCAGCAAAATTCGCGCAGCGGGCAAGAAGGGTCGCGATGTCGCGATGGTACATAAAAATGCTGAAGGATGATTGAGGGGGGAGGGAGGGGGGAGGGGGGAGGGGGGAGAAAAAAAACTGTGGGCCTAGAGCGCCGAACGGGGTAAATCCAAAGATTACTAAGCCTAAGAGATATGGCACTTCCTATCTCCGCCGTGTTGAAAAACCGTTGGCCAGGCTCCAGAAAAAACGCCTGCAAAATGGCCGTGATGCAACGTGCAGTACGCTGGTGACCGTAAACATTGTTATTATTCATGTTGTTGGAAATGTGGTTAGATTCTCTGCAACATCTAAATGTTTGTCATTTAGTGGCCGGTGAGATGATTAAAGTGTCGTAGATTTTCAGATTCACTTTCAAAATATACTCAGAGCTCATCATCCATTCAAATGTTCATAAGATTTTAACTGTTTAGGAGATCCTAACCTCATTTCAAACAACAACAGTAGTAGCAATGTTTAAGGTCACCAGCGTGCGCCACATTGCATACTTCGTAGGAGTCGAACAACACTTTTGAATCGTTATGCCAAATCTCTTAGGCTTAGTAATCTCTGGGTAAATCCGGGCCTGTCTAACCCTTGAGAGTTGAGAGTTGAGAGGAAGGATTAACAAATAGATTCTCTAGTATGCCCCCGAAATATGCTCACCGTTGCTTCGCGCAACTCATCGTACTTTACGGAGTTGGAATTGCATACTCGACGTATTGCAGGAGATTTTTATAACACTTGTCCAGAGATGATCCGGTGCGCGACCGCGACGCGACGCGGCAGTTAGAACAACAAAGCAGAAGGTTCGCCGATTTTGTCATTCATTGCAATCACCGACGAAGACGAGACCTTCGGACAGATATAGGATTACCAAAAAGTAAACTGAGCAGCTACTTTAGGTGATACTATTTAAGAAATTGGATATTTTTTTTCAGAATAAAAATGCCTTCTTGCGTTATGAAGAGTAGGAATTACACTGCGAACTGCGAAGACAATATTTTCCTACAGAGATATCTCTCCTCGTTCTGGCATGGTATTGCTTTAGATCTCCTAAGAGCGTATCAAATAACCCACTCCCTCTACGTTGGTGGACACCCTATACATTTTTTCCTCACCAGTATTAATACACGGAAAAAAAGGTTAGTGAAAATAACCATACGGATACCTGGTTTTGGCACCTGCTAGATGTTATGGTAAACTTGACCAGAAGTATGGTACATTTACCGATACATAGAGTAAATTCGACATGCAATCAAGTAACATCACCAAGTACCTAGTCAAAACATAGTATACTTCTGGTCAACATTACCATAACATCTAGCAGGTGCCAAAATCAGGTATCCGTATGGTTATTTTCACCGTAGTTTTTTTCCGTGTATTTAAATGAACATTTCTCATACTTTTTTTGTTTGTTTTTTGTCCGTTTTTTGAAAAACCCGCAACATACACACTTCACTATTTTCACTGACATGCTATCACTACAAAAAACCATCCCGTTTATGTAAACATTAAACAATCATCATCGTTGCTTCAATATGTTACATTTTCCACTTAAATTCATGGAAGATTGGCTGCATTTGCGGCCTGGTTTTTCTGACGTACAGTAGCTTATAAAATAAAGAGAGAATCGTCAGTGGCGCAGCGTGCAATCTGGCAACGTTGCATTTGGTTAATTACAACCCACGAAATATATCGAACTAACTAAGGATCGACAATGACCATCGAGTTCGACCTTTTCTATGAGTTCAAATGGACAAAATGCTACGCTGCCAGATAGCACGCTTCGCCAGCCTGTATCTAAAACGAAAGATACGTAACGTTTGGAAGCAATGTTGATATATTGTGTTGATGTTTACATTAACCGCGGCAGTAGCGTCATTTGCGGGGGGGCAGGGGGGGGGGGCAACTGCACCCCCCCCCCCCAAGGGTCGGCCAAAAGTGAAAAAGTGATGACCTTTTTTTTTTTTGTACTAAAATTTTGGTCATTAACAAGTTTTGTTGGAATTTAGGGCCGTAAATAGAATATACGTAGAATATGCAGGGCTGTAGAGTATCTAAAATAATATTAATGAGCAAAAAAAAAAAAAAAAAAAAAAAAAAAAAAAAAAAAAAAAAAAAAAAAAGGTCATCACATTTTTGCCCCCCCCCCCCCAAGCCGAACCTGAAATGACGCCCCTGAACCGCGGTGATTCTGAATACAAAACAGTATTACGTGGTATTGTGTGTATTGCCATGTTGTGTATATCAGTGAAAATAGCGTGTTTAGTGTGGGACAGGTTGTTCGAAATAGACGATTCTACAAAGTGACTTCCTGCATGAGTAGAGTTATTTGACGCGTAGTTTGAAAGTTTTTAAAGTGCGGATTGTTATTTTCGCGGAATAGGGCTGTTCCAAACTTTTGCTGTAAGTGATTTAATAGTCGATACTGGTGTAAAAACCTCCAGAAATAACGATGGCAGCACTAAAACTTCCCGAGATCCACTCCTAAACTCAATAAACGTTTTTATTTGCGCGAGCGTAATGGTTGCGTATAGGGCAGTAATAATGGGAGATCTAATAATACTGTAACTCCATCAAGAAGTGACCAATAAAAGGCGACTTTCCTTTGACACCGGTGTCACGGTGCCATTAATCAGAAGTGGATCACAACTCTGAACTGAGAGAATTCTTTTTTTAATCCAAGGAGTAGTATTTCGTTTGTGTTAAAGAAACTGCTCAGTGAAATATTGACTAAGGGGAAATTAATTAAACCCAAGGAAAATGTCTGCTGCTACAAGTAAAAGATTCTTTGTTTTGACAGTGATTCTCCTTCATGCAATAGAACTTTACTTCACTCAAGGAAAACTGTCACAATTCAACGTGTTTCCTTATTTTTAAAGAAAAGATTTCTCATAGTGCGGTGTCTAATGATTCTGTGGATATTCCTTGCCAGTAAAGGGAGAGTGACGAAATTAAGATAAGAGTCTCTTATTAATAGTACTGCTTTACGCACCGTTACGCTCGCGCTTATAAGAGCGTTTATTGAGTTTAGGGGTGGATTTGGGAAGTTTTAAGCGCTGTCATCGTTATTTATGGAGGTTTTTACACCAGAATCGACTATTAAAGCGCTTATGGCAAAAGTGTGCAACAGCCCTTTACGTTAGAATCGATAATATGCTACTACTATTATATAAAGCGCAAGTATAACCCAGATATGAAGAAATGTTTTAAAAACATTTTAATAAAAACATTTTCAAAAAATGTTAACAAAAATATTTTAAAAATATTTTCAAAAGGCAAAACTATTTTTAAAATGTTTTTGAAATATTTTACTCATGCTTTTTAGAATGTTTTTAAAATATTTACAAAAGGTTAGCAAAAACTTTTTGGCAAGATTTTCAAAATGTTTTTAAAACATTTCTTTCATATCTGAGAAGCAACAGACCCATTCACCATACGTATTCAAGTACACAAATACAAGTCAATCAACGGTTGTAATTCAATGCAGTCAGAGCAATGAATGTCCATGTTGATAGTGGAACTTTGTCAGCGATAGCCACAGGTGGATTTCGATTGATTTTCAAACGTTGCCGCCCCTAGAGTGGCTTGACTGCAGCAGCGGAGAGATCAAGCCACTGCAGGGCTGCAGGGGCGGTAACGTCTTCAAATCAATCGAAACCCACCTGTGGCTCACAATCGGAAGAAGCTTGTACAATCTGGCAACCGTGCTTATATCCAATTTAAATCCATGTAAAATAATCGATTCCAGATGAGACACGTCACCTCACCTAGAATCGATCATTTTACAAAGGTTTAACCATTCGATGTTGCCAAATTTCACGAACTGCTGTGGCAACCGCGATGACACACATCCGCTAAAAAAAGAAAAAAAAACCAACTAATTCATAGACAAAGCTAATCATTTTTTGAGCTTAACCCTTTCATACACAATAACACCCGGGGGGGGAGGGGGGCCGAACAAACATTGTCAACCCCAATTTATTTACATTAGTCTTTTTCTTCGTATTCTATTCTACTATTTACTAAAGCCTCTTTGTATTTCTTGTTTTTTTGTTTTTGTTTTTTTTCCTTTCTTCCACTTGTAAACCAGAGAATTTTTGGTTTTTTTTTTTTTATTTATACTTAAAAAAGCTATGCCGATAACCGCGTATATGTGGCTGGCAAATGTATAAACTTTGTAAGTGTCACTATAAAATAAATAAAAAAAAAAAGCTGTTGAAAAAAAAAATACCTGGTGTACATTTCAAGATACAGATGAATAACATAGAATATTAATGAAGAAAATGGAAATATGATATGCATATCGTTTTATACGAGAAAATTGTGCCCAGATCAGCTATGATGGTCGAAAAATCCGTTCCTGAACAAAAAGCATTTTCAGGTTTGAAAGGGTTAAGAAGTGGTCCGTCGCAAACTTTTACAACAGGGTTTTGAAGGGTCGATCCCCGAGTAAAATCACTAGAAATCAATATTGTGATCATCAGAAAGTTCCAAAATCCACCCACAAACTCAATGAATGCATTTAACAAAATGACAAGATGGCGGCTGATTGAGCAGGTGACAATGGGAGACTAAAAAACTGTGATTAGATGGGACTCTCCCATTCAGTGGCGTCGCGTGCAATTTGGCAACACTGCATTCTACCCATTTAAACTCATGTAAAATATCGAATTCAGGGGGTGCACAGTGCACAAGGAAAATCCGATATATTTAAGGAGTTTAAATAGAGGAGTCGCATTGTTGCCAGATGGCACGCGCTCATTCAGCCGCCATATTGTAATTTTGCTAAACGCATTCATTGAGTTTGTGGGTGGATTTTGGAACTTTCTGATGCTATCAATTACGTTACTTTTAAGTAATTTTACAAAAGAATCAAGCGTCCATAACGCTTTAGGCCCTTCTCTCACTACACGAGCTCAACTCAATGAGTTTGTAGACTAGAGGATAACTGGCTCAACTATTGCCCATTTAAACTGTAGAAACAGGTTTTTTAGAGTCACATGTTCAAACTGTGTGTGTGTGTGTGTTTGATGGCCTCATGGGAAAAGAGTCGGAATTGAATTACTAGTTGAATTATTAGTTAGTTCACAAGTTTATTGAGCAATGCTGCTGCCATTTAGCGTAAGTGTATTGGGATTACCGCAGAGTCAACGATGGTTTCTATCGATTTGCAGCAAAATTCTTACACAGTATGTTTGTCACACATGAACAATCTTTCATCTTTTTTTTCACCGATGAAATCAAGTTGAGTTTAGGAATTCCCTTAATTTTAAATGTATACGCATAAAACGGTAGCGTAGCGCGCCATACGGGAGGATCTGGGAACATTAAAATTTTAGTTTTTCGAGAGAGGTGCTTAAAATTTTGATTTCTAAAAGCGTTTAACTCTATAGTGTCGGCCTTTTTGGTTTGGGTCCGCCACTGACGGATCCAGAAACTTTATGGGGCGAGGGGGAGATGGGCACGCCTATGAAATTTGAAGCGATGCGTTGCAGGAAGCAATTTTTTGCTATTTTCTGTTGATAAAAGATGAAATTTGAGGCTTATTAAGGGCATTTGCGCTTGGATCTGCAACTGTAGCCTTTTACCTCAAAAGGTGTTTAACCCTTTCGCTCACAGTGTCCCATGTAATGGACGACATTTAACATGGAGTCTTGTGGAAATTCGAAAAAAAAATTTACTCGCACATGAAATCATAAGAGAAAAGTTCGTTCAATTTAATGGTACATGTTTCAGATTACAGTGCCACTTTTTTCATAATTCGTGAGTGAAAGGGTTAATTTAGACCGTCTCCAGAAAAAGGGCTCATATAACATCAAGTGTGCTCTTCCAAAAGAAAAAAAAATAAGCATTACGAGCTCATTTGTATATTTTCATAAGAGCACACCTTTCATTTTATGAACCATTTCTCCAGAGGATGGCCACAATAATTAAAAAGTTATTTGGAAAAACCACGTATGAAACAGAGGGTGCGCTCGTTCTGGAAAATGAATAGGTTTTCAAACGTGTTACTGTGGGTCTTTCTGAAGAATTAAAGATGAAAAGCAGACCTTGTTCAACTCATCAGAGACACGCACAGTAACACTTTGAATTATGAATTTCATATGCCCTTTAATTCATACGCGGTTTTTCCAAAGAGCTTTTCAATTTATGGAGATTATTCAAACTCACCGGAGATGATGGTTCCGAAGAGGCGTTTACAGCCGAGCCGCTTGTAAATCGAGTAGAATAAAAGCGTGGCCATGCAACAAGAGGTTCGAGAGAACAAAAATAAAGATTACACTTTGATTTTGATTCACTGTATTGGATTTCGGAATGAGAGATGCCAGACGCGTATGACAGAATTTGAGAGTGTAAACACAAAACATATGGTAGGGATCTTTCTCGATGAGGCGTAGCGAGGAGTCGAAGCTTGAGGGAGTGAGGGTGGATGGGGAGGAGGGGGGTTGCCGAGAAGGGGGGTGGAGGAATGCTCAAATGCGCGCAGGTTCAAGCAAAAATCGGCGCCGGCGTCCGACGACGCCCCTGCCTGACAAAAGCTCACTGTGAGTGCGAGTCGTTTTGGATGCGATGCCGGAATCGTTCATCGATTAAACTGAACGAATCATACAGGAACGATTAGACTCGACTGATTTCGTATTATATACAGGGTGGCGTAAAAGTACCCGTACTGCGCCTCCCTTTTAAAAACTAAGCTAGCCACAGAGCTGCAGGCTACTTGATTATAATAAAAAAATGTGAAAAGCAATCGATTAAATTTCGGAGGGTCGTGGGTCGTGCTGTGGTAGTGCGGGGGGGGGGGGGGGGGGTTACCCTTGCCCCGGCCGGCACTCTCTAAAGGGGCGGCAACATCAGGGTGAAGAACAAAACAAACAAAAAATTATCAAATATCAAATTGAATCACGAAAGGCGGCAAAATCAAAGTATAAGAAGCAAAAATAAATAAATAAAAAAAAGGTCATCAAATTTACAATTTTAGGGTGCGGCAATTCGCAAACGGTGGCAAGATTGCATTCTTGCTCCTTCCCTGTATACCATGGCACGCCCCTGCTCTCAAGGGTGTTTTCATGTCTTTTGAAACTGTGGCCGCTTCACTAGCAACTCATGGCTATGCAACATGGGCAAAATGTCGATGTCGCCAAAACCCAGCTTGTGACCCCTCTATCGATTCAGCTTGGCAAATGGAGTCGATCGCTCTCAAGGGTTTTCGTATCTTTTGAAACTGTGCCGCTCTACTAGAAACTCATGGCTATGCAACATGGGCAAAATGTCGATGTCGCTAAAACCCAGCTTGTGACCCCTCTATCGATTCAGCTTGGCAAATGGAGTCGATCGCCCTCAAGGGTTTTCGTATCTTTTGAAACTGTGCCGCTCTACTAGAAACTCATGGCTATGCAACATGGGCAAAATGTCGATGTCGCTAAAACCCAGCTTGTGACCCCTCTATCGATTCAGCTTGGCAAATGGAGTCGATCGCTCTCAAGGGTTTTCGTATCTTTTGAAACTGTGCCGCTCTACTAGAAACTCATGGCTATGCAACATGGACAAAATGTCGATGTCGCTAAAACCCAGCTTGTGACCCCTCTATCGATTCAGCTTGGCAAATGGAGTCGATCGCCCTCAAGGGTTTTCGTATCTTTTGAAACTGTGCCGCTCTACTAGAAACTCATGGCTATGCAACATGGGCAAAATGTCGATGTCGCTAAAACCCAGCTTGTGACCCCTCTATCGATTCAGCTTGGCAAATGGAGTCGATCGCCCTCAAGGGTTTTCGTATCTTTTGAAACTGTGCCGCTCTACTAGAAACTCATGGCTATGCAACATGGGCAAAATGTCGATGTCACTAAAACCCAGCTTGTGACCCCTCTATCGATTCAGCTTGGCAAATGGAGTCGATCGCCCTCAAGGGTTTTCGTATCTTTTGAAACTGTGCCGCTCTACTAGAAACTCATGGCTATGCAACATGGGCAAAATGTCGATGTCGCTAAAACCCAGCTTGTGACCCCTCTATCGATTCAGCTTGGCAAATGGAGTCGATCGCTCTCAAGGGTTTTCGTATCTTTTGAAACTGTGCCGCTCTACTAGAAACTCATGGCTATGCAACATGGGCAAAAAGTCGATGTCGCTAAAACCCAGCTTGTGACCCCTCTATCGATTCAGCTTGGCAAATGGAGTCGATCGCCCTCAAGGGTTTTCGTATCTTTTGAAACTGTGGCCGCTTCACTAGCAATTCATGGCTATGCAACATGGGTAAAAAGTCGATGACGCCAAAACCCAGCTTGTGACCACTCTATCGATTCAGCTTGGCAAATGGAGTCGATCGCTCTCAAGGGTTTTCGTATCTTTTGAAACTGTGCCGCTCTACTAGAAACTCATGGCTATGCAACATGGGCAAAATGTCGATGTCGCTAAAACCCAGCTTGTGACCCCTCTATCGATTCAGCTTGGCAAATGGAGTCGATCGCCCTCAAGGGTTTTCGTATCTTTTGAAACTGTGCCGCTCTACTAGAAACTCATGGCTATGCAACATGGGCAAAATGTCGATGTCGCTAAAACCCAGCTTGTGACCCCTCTATCGATTCAGCTTGGCAAATGGAGTCGATCGCTCTCAAGGGTTTTCGTATCTTTTGAAACTGTGCCGCTCTACTAGAAACTCATGGCTATGCAACATGGACAAAATGTCGATGTCGCTAAAACCCAGCTTGTGACCCCTCTATCGATTCAGCTTGGCAAATGGAGTCGATCGCCCTCAAGGGTTTTCGTATCTTTTGAAACTGTGCCGCTCTACTAGAAACTCATGGCTATGCAACATGGGCAAAATGTCGATGTCGCTAAAACCCAGCTTGTGACCCCTCTATCGATTCAGCTTGGCAAATGGAGTCGATCGCCCTCAAGGGTTTTCGTATCTTTTGAAACTGTGCCGCTCTACTAGAAACTCATGGCTATGCAACATGGGCAAAATGTCGATGTCGCTAAAACCCAGCTTGTGACCCCTCTATCGATTCAGCTTGGCAAATGGAGTCGATCGCCCTCAAGGGTTTTCGTATCTTTTGAAACTGTGCCGCTCTACTAGAAACTCATGGCTATGCAACATGGGCAAAATGTCGATGTCGCTAAAACCCAGCTTGTGACCCCTCTATCGTCCCCAAAAATCCAGACCCAAGTAAGAATCCAGCAAAAATTACGATAGGCACATTAAAAATTTACGAAATTAACTTGTATCGGTCCCGCGGTACGATCCGAGCGCGTTCGATGAGAATAAGTGTTAGGAAAACAGCCCGATCACGTAACCATGGCAACGAGAGCACTGATTGATGGCTCGGAGGAGACAAAATCCCGTATAAACGTCTTAATTAATACCTAATCAGTCAGCATCTATTGGTTTCCTCTCCGACGGGCCACCAATTTTAATTAATTTTAAATATTTTAATGCACCATGCAAGTTATCTCAAGTTTAAATCATAATATTCATCTCAAAAAAATAAAACGCAGATCAATTTTTTTGTGTTGGATGTTCTTATATTGAGATTTTTCACGAAAATTGCCACAGATTTTGATCGCAGAATATCAATGAAACAATCCGTTGAACTACGCAGAAAAAATTGCGCCAAAGCTCGACCACTCATCACGATGTTACTCATTCTAATTGTAAGATTCTACCGATCAACAATTAACCAGCAAAACCTGTTGTGTTGTTTATTGATTTGAAGTACCTATTTTTCGACTTTGGCCAGGGAAGGACTTTATGGGACACACAGTATAGTGTATATGCATAGGTATTGCGTGCGTTGGCGAATGAAAGTGCAGTGTTGCCAAATTGTACGGGTTTCCCAATGAGCTATTGTGAAGTAAAACCGTGCAATCTTACTGTCTTACAACACTGTCTTACAACACTGTCTTAGCCTTGAGGGTGCTCGACTCTTTACGACTTTTTCGTCGGTGATGACTCGTGAGTGCAATACCCAGCTTTTTCACGACCCTTGTCCCAAATGGAAGTAGATTACTTAATTTATAAGCATGCGATTTTTCCCAAATTTTCAAATCAAATATAAGATCGCCACCATGGCATACGTATTTTGCAGAAATCTTGGATTTGAGAATCTGGGGGAAAAAGAGGACAAAAGTCGATTAAAGATCCAAAGATTCCATAATGACCGAATTTCGTATTTTTACATTCTTTACTTTTGTAGACATTGATGTTTCCTTCCAATCGGGTGTCACCGCCTCGCCGCACTATGGTATCAGGTCGTCAAAATGTGGCCAAAAATTAGAAAGGAAATTTTTCATCAATCATTTATAACCTTCCGATGCCAATTTTAATCACAAAAAACACTTAAACCATTAACCAAGTAATTTAGCTCTAGAACTTCAATTGGAAAGTTTTAAAAATTGAGCTTAAAAGGACGAAAACGATGATTTTCGATTACTTTTCTTCACTGATTTTTAGCCACTTTTTTTCGATTTCAGGCCATAGTGTGCCGGAACTGTAGAAAAGTTGCGAGCAGATAACGATTTCTACTTTGAAAATTGGCAAAACCCCTTCTTTGGAGCTTGGGTGAAAAAAACAACCTTGATTTAGACGCCTCAGATGGCCCTTCATTTCTCCTGAAAAAGTCCGACTGTTCGCTTTCAGGGCGAAAAACGCAGATTTTGAATAGGGTCCTTCAATCTCTAAATTATAAGTATTTGCGCTCAAAAATTCGCGGAGTTTTTGTTCTGAAAGATTCCTGAGGTCATTAGACTCAGTCAGTCAAACGATCAAAAAAATTAATTCTCGATTAAAGTTCGTTTCAGAAGTATAGGCGCACCTAGACCGATAATCTTTGGCGAACTTTCAATTTTCATTCCTTCAAATCAAAACAATTTTTTTTTTTTCGAATTTAAACTTTCGATTTTAAAGCATTCCTCAATGAAATGAGAACGCTCAAATTAATTTTCATTAGTTTTCTTTTTGTAACATGAAAAATAATATTGAAAAATTCCAAAGATTATCGGTCTGGGTAAGCCTACACTTCTGAAACGACCTCTACACACCTGCTAAAACCGCAGTGTATAAAATAAATCAGGGAAAAGATATGGGATACAATCCGCCTCTCCTTCCGTTTTATCAACGAGACGGTATCTGAAATATTGGGGAAGGATTAAGTGTTGTATACATTTTTTATGACGACGCCTTCTTTCTTCCGGTCAGTGCACCGACCGAGGATATAATTAATCTACAGGTAGTACGGGGTGCTCCAAAATCCTTGCAAGGACATTTGACGGCGCGGCGTGGTTCGGAAATCAAAATAAACTCTTCGGTTTCCTTAGAGTCCCTGTATCCTGTAAGTAGAGAGTTGCAGTAGCGCACCGAAAGTTTCTTCATCTCTCTCTTTTCTCCATTGAAAAACATATGTTAGACAAGGATGGACAACAGGATAAACCCCCCTCTTTCTGTCTATTTCCTACTTATACATTCAAATGTGAAATGAGAGAGATGGAAGAGATCCTGGTTGCGCCAATGATTTCCAGATTTCAATCGGATGGATAGTGTCCTTAGTCACTTTGGGGAAAAGCCGTGTTTTTGGCATTTTAAATTGAAAGCAAAGAAAAAGCTCACAATCCAACAACTTCAGCATCCGCGAACTTTTTTAATGCGGCTTTTTTGAGCCCAAAACGACCATAATTGGTTTAGAATTAAAGTCGGTAATGATGAAATTCATTTCGCTATAAGCTTAGTGAGTGAGAGTGAGTGCGAGTGATAATAATGATACGTCCACCTGTCTCACTCGCACTTATTGAGGGAATGGGTCTGTTGAACACTTCGGCTACAGCGTTTTAAAGTATCAATTCCTATGTTAAAAGCCGAGAAAATAACAATGGCAGCATCAGAAAACAGTAAAATTCAGTATTAAACTTACAAATTGCGAAAAACACTAGACACTATTCACCCCTGTATCTTTCCACCACGTATGCACGATATTTCGCAAAACTAGCGCGGCACATTCAAATAAACACGACCGACTGTCATCACAGCTGACTTCATAAACAAATAAACAGTAAACACTAACGGCGTCTGCTAGAATTCTTACGTTTCAATATCCTCAAAAGGTTGTGAAAGGTACGGAGACCGATATTTGTGTCGAAAACTTATCAAAATGAAACAATAACACACAGAAGTTTCAAGGATGATTCCAACTTCGATCATCATGCTTGGAACTCCTGTGTGTTATTGTTTCATTTTGATAAGTTTTCGACACAAATATCGGTCTCCGTACCTCTCACAACCTTTTGAGGATATTGAAACGTAAGAATTCTAGCAGACGCCGTGTGTTTACTGTTTATTTGTTTATGAAGTCAGCTGTGATGACAGTCGGCCGTGATTATTTGAATGTGCCGCGCTAGTTTCGCGAAATATCGTACACGTGGTGGAAAGATACAGGGGTGAATAGTGTCTAGTGTTTTTCGCAATTTATGAGTTTAATACTGAATTTTAGTGTTTTCTGATGCTGCCGTTGTTATTTTCTCGGCTTTTTACGCAGGAATTCATACTTTAAAACGCTGTAGCCGAAGTGTGCAACAGACCCATTTTATACTCAACCCAAAAGGGCCTAGTTTCATGAATAGGCGAGGTGCGTGGGAGGGGGGTGGTTGTTAAATTGATGTTTGTATTGTTATCCTACTTTTTCTTGCCTTTTCAACGTTTGAAGACATTTTAATTGTACAGAGTGCGCTTAACGAATGAAAAAAATTCTGGAAAAAAATCCCCAAAAAAATTCCACATTCGATTTCACACTAAACTGTCATTTATCACATCAAAATTTCACGCATTCATTATGCAGAATACACCCTAAAATATTACCGTGTACCCTTTGAAATACCCTGTACAACCAAACGTGGTACTTAAGCATAAGAAAGGGAGGTGTAATGATAATGACTTTCCTTCCCTCTTCCCGTGGCGCGACGACAAGTTTGACTCATTATCAAGGCACAGCAGCGAAAAATTGTGTCCCATTCTATATCCATGGAGTCATTCTATTAAAATCTTGTAGTCGATAAATTTGTTTGCCAGGCAACACGATAATTACTTGGACGATAAAACACGCCAAACGCCGCCGCGCCTGGATTACTACTTAATCTCGGCCCCTTAAATTTTTACAGAAATGTGAGCTGATAAGACACAATCATTAAAAACTCCAAGAGACAGGGTCAAAGGTGACAAATCCGAGCAGTGCCGTCAGATTTGGTTGAAAAGATACACATTCCCCGTTAAAGTTAATGTAAAACAGTATGATTTGGCAACTATGCTTATTTTCCCTTTAAAACTATGCCAAAGTATCGATATCCTGGGAGTGCAATTGCACCACCTGATGATCGATTGTTTCACATGGGTTTAAATGGAGAAAATAGGTTGTTGCCACATATTTTTTGCCAAATGTGGCAGCACTGGATCCACATTGATACGCCCTCTATAGTCTGTCTGAAAAAGTATACCAGGAAGTTCAATACGGGAGGTGGGGGCGAAAATCCCAAGTCTCCCCCCCCCCTTTCACAAGGACTGGATCTGCCACTGTCGCATCATTTGATTGATTTAATCGCCTAAATGGGGCTCTTACAAACTTTTACTAGGGGACTGAAGAGTTGATTCTTACATAAAAACCTGTAAAAAGGATGATGAGCACACAAAAAAATCACGAAATTCACTCTCAGACGTTTTTCACACAGGCTCGGTTTGTTTGCCTCATATTTTTTAACATTTAAATTTATAAAAAAAATTGTAACTAATACGTTTGAAATTGGTTATAAACGAAAGTACAAGTGTTTTAGAGTGGCTATCTGGACGAAGAAATCGATACGACTGTTTCTTGACGATAAAGAAACTGACACAAAACAGAAATATGCAAAATTTTCTCACATGGATAGTTTAATTAGAATTCTGGGTCCAGATAGCCACTGTAAGACACTTGCACTTTCGTTTAAAACCACTTTCCACTGGATTAATTACAATTTTTGATTTAAGGTTAAAAAATACGAGGCAAACAAACCAAATTCAGATTGCCCATGCTGCACTTATAACATGTATCCAGTGGCGTAGTGTGCAATTTGGCAACGTTGCAGTTTGCCCATTAAAATCCATGAAAAAGATCGAACAATTGGGTGTTCGGTGAGCACCTTCGCATTCGACCAATCACATGAGTTTAAATGGGCATAATACAACGATGCCAAATTGAAATTGCACGCTACGCCACTGCACGTATTAGCCTCTCTATCACTACTTCGTTGATTGCATCATATGATTGATTTAATGGCCTAAATTTCCGTTGAAAAATGCACGCTTATGGGGGAAAATGCATTGAATCAGAGTTTATTTCGAACCATCAGAGGTCCACGGACGACAATCGATACGATATATCGCTCAACTAAAACAAGTCTATTTGAGGTCCGTGAAGCTATCAACGATATATTTCATCAACGAATTGCTTTTTTTGGTGCAACCTATAGTCTTTCGAGGGTATCGCTGATGAATGCGGTGTATCGAATAATTATCGAAATATTGTTCTCTTATTTCAAGGGCTCCCAAAATTTGGGATTCCTACAGATTACCCTGCTGTTATTCTGTTTTGTTTTTCTTTATTTGTGTTCATGATTGTTGTTTTCGCTTTCTTTCGGTAATGACCATAACCGCAATAAATACGAAGACAAATCAAACTTCTGGTTATAACTCTGTGATAGTATACATGTTGATAAGTTGATATAAGTACTATAATTACTACTGATAAAAATGACTGCTTTATGTCTATATTTTATTAATTTAAACTACATTACATAGGTACTCATTTTGTGCGGTTCCCAGATGATAAGTCCAAAACATGAATGTCCAAAACTTTTTCGTCCAAAACTATATTTTGTCCAAATCATCTTAACGTCCAACGCTCTTGTGTCCATAAGATTATAATGTCCAATTATACCTAGACAAGTCCAAAACCTATGAATGTGAGCAAAGTAATGTCCAATGTCCAGAAAAATTATTTTCTTTACTCGTATTATCGCTTCTCTTCATTTTTTCTCCTTTAAATAGATCCAATCCGTATCAACATGTATTCTTAATTGAGGTACAGTAGAGAGATATCTTCGTGCAATTAGTTACAGGCTTGAAGCTGAAAGTACCACCCGTGGAAGAAAACCCATAGCTTCATATTGTTTGAATTTATGCAGGTAAAAATTATAGATATTTTTAATTCTTTGGACATTACAAATTTGACGCAACGTGTTTGGACATTTTGTTACAATCTAACTTGACGTACGTTTATTTGGACATTAACGATTTGGACATTTCATTTTGGACATTCAAGCTTTAGACGTATAATTTTGGACATTGCCGTTTGGACATTACGGTTTTGGACATAACATCTGTGGATCTTTTGTGCACGGACCTTCTATTTGGCAATGCTCATTGGAAATTCAGTTCAAATCGAGACAACAGTGAGTAGACCAAGAATGACTCTTAAAAGATAGTGAGCTCCGATGATCGATGAAAAATGAGAGTGGTTGTCTAAATGAAAGGTGCACGACGGTCACACAGCGGGAGGTCAAGCTTGCGGTGAAAATAAATCGACGATACAAATGCGAAAGGCTCTAAAAAAAGCTCCGAAAGCTATTCTTCAAAGTCATCGCATAGAGAGTCAAAACACCCTTGCAACCCCACAGCCTTCTCCCAATCTCCCCCCTCAAGACTGTCACTTTTAATTAAGCCAGCGACATGCAGAGCACGCCATTCTTCAAATAGAAGGGAGAATAGGGCGGAGGCGAGGGCGACACTATAAGGAAGAGGCAGGTGTTAATATGTTAAGGACTGAAATTCGACGGTGGTTATATCAAATAGTTCCAATAGGTATACTACCTTCACGGAAAATACTAAAATCGGAATGGAAGCTTCGGATCATTTTGAAGCATTATTTTCTGGTCAGCCATTGTGAGGAGATCCAAAGTAATATGACTTTCAAAAGAAAGGACCTTAGTCGAAATTATTACCATTTTAAGTAGACGTGTTTAGTGATAACGTCACGATCAAAATTGGTTCCAAACAAATGCTCTATCTCGCTCACTCTCGTGGATTTATACCCATAAGAAATCAGATCCAAATTTTCGAACGCAAATTCATGCTAGAGGTAGTTTCAGAAGTGTAGGCGGACCTAGACCGATAATCTTTGGAATTTGTCAACATTATTTCTGATATTACTCGATGAAAATTAAGGAAAATGAAATTGAGTGTTCACTTTTTAACGAGGAACACTATAAACGCAAAAGAACAAAGTCAGAGGCAAGTTTGGTTTTATTTTAAAGGAATTAAATTTGAAAATTCGCCAAAGATTATGATTTAGGTCCGCCTACACTTCTGAAACGAGCTCTAGTTAACCACCAGTTTTCTCAAATTTTATTGCACCATTATAGATTTCACGTACCGTAAAATATCTTTCCACTCTAACATAATTCCTAAAAGATCACAAGCGAATTTACAATCACAGTTATATACCGAAAGATGTTCTATGTTTTGTCCTTGTCTTACTGAAGGTCTCTTATGGGAGTATCACCGCTATGACACTCAATCATCCCAACCTCTCTTCGTATCGAAGCTTGTTCGAGGTATAACACATGGTGTGATGATACCGATGAGCCTATATCCTAGAATTTTGTGCCCATAAGAAACTATGAGTGTGACAAGGACAAAACATTGGACTTTCTTTGATATCACTGTGATTGTACCTTAATGCGCGATGTTTCGAAAATTTTGTTGTAGCGTGCTCATATTTTAAGGTATGTGGAATCCAATGGTGTAATAAAATCTGAGAGAACTTGTTGTTTACTAGCACAAATTTGTAGTTGAAAATTTGGATCGTGTTTCTTATGGGAAAACCCAAAGAGCGAGTGAGATGGAGCATTTGTTTGGAACCAATTTTTTTCGGGATGTCACACTAAATAGGTCTGTAGCCCTTAAAACATCGACCCATCGCACTATGGTTGAAATCGTCAAAAATTGGCCAAAAATCAGAGACTCAGACCATAGTGCATCGCACAGTGAATCAAATGATGACTAAAACAGGAAACGTTTATTTCGCGCACCCAGGCTCGGACCCGAACTTTAGCTGGACAAATTTATTTGAGATGGTGGAAAGACGGGCCGGGGGGGGGGGGGGGAGTTAGTTTGTTCAACGGGTAAAAATAAAGACGCAGTCGGTCAGTTTTGTGCAAACAAATTTTGATGGATTTGTTGAGAGTGCTGGATGAGCCATGAATCGTGTAAACAGGTCAGTCATATCCGGTCCGATCGGAAACAGGTGTGAGAGCGTGCAGCCACGCATATAGTGACCACGCCACGGAGAGGTTCGGGTAAACAAACCCCGTAGATTTATGACGGTGCTGCGGCTTTTTCGTAAGATAAAATTCGTAACTTGCAAGTGCATTATTTTCTTTCGACAATTTTATCACTCGCCTAAATCAAGACCACTCAATTCGCGGCTCTAAAAATCGTACTTATTCGTTAAAAAGCGATAAAGTCACTTTATAACAAAAAGTTCCACTCACTATTTGATACTTGCAAGGTTATCGTATAAGTAAAGGGGAGAAGTTTATTAAATGTAAATTTTACGAACCGAAATTCTGATTAATCCCAAAATGTCTCTCGTTTTGACGAATATTTAACCCTTTAAGGACCAGGTTAGTTCAAGAGAACACCACTCCTCCGTTTCTAGAGGGAAGGTAGTTAACTGTTCGTACTCGGTGGAGTTGGAATTGCCTATACGACGAATTGAAGGATCCCAACGAGACCTTGACACAACGAGACTCGAGGAGAAAAACGAGTAAACTCGGGCTTGGCCCATAAGGGGTTAAGGCAGGATTCCCAAATACATAAATGATTCCACCGCTGAACAAACATATTCCACAGCTAGGTTAAGAAGTATGTTTATATAAACTAAAAAGCACTGTGTTGGACTTTTAAATGTTGGATGACAATGGGCAGTTGCAAGGGTCTGAAATGTTGTGTTTTTTATAAAGGAAATGATAATACTTGATGAGCTGAAGACAGTGGTGCCTTTGGTTTTTTCGTAAGTTTCGCGGTTTTGGAGATACACATAAAGTTATAAAAAAGTGTGGGCGTATAGTGACGCCACTACGCGGAATTCCCATTTAAAACCATGTATTTTGGGTCAAAATCTTATTTCCGTAACAATAGGACTTAATTAGAAACCAATGGTATCTTCGTTCTCAGCTCATCAAGTTCTTTAATTTTTTTTTTTTTTATAAAAAACAACATTTTAGACCCATGCAACTGCCCCATTGTTCCGGATCTGTTTATACGTTGAACAAAACAAATACTGAACTTTTTTTTACACATTGACATATTTAAAGCAGGACTAAATCTTGGATTTAATATGATTCGAGGTAGATTTTTTAAAGAAAAAACAAAGATTTTCAAGAACTTTTCACAAGATTTCAAGGACTTCCGACAAGGAAAAACGAAGTAATTTTTATACCGATTTTCCAGAGGCAGAAAAAACACATGGTGATTTTAACACAAGGGTGCACTAACCAGAGCAGAACAGTAATTTTTATATATAAAAAAAAAAAAAAAAAAAAAAAAAAAAAAAAAAAGGTCCTGCTAACACCTGCATTCTTTCTCACGACTTTCCGACCAAAACGACACGACATTCCTCAGGCGCGCAAACAAAATTATCAACGAAATTATCAACAAAATGGCGAACTAACGAGCTGAAGCCGTACATTTTTAAGGATTTCAAGTACATTTGACGAATTCATCAAAATTCAAGGATATTCCAGCAAATTAAAAACGGGAGGGGGGGACCAAGACCAAAGACACTCCAAGGCACCACGAACCATGTTTAAGGGTTTGGACGTATTTATTTCACTGAAAAAAAAAGCGATAGTCATTATATAACAGATTCTAGTCATACCAGAAACACAACAATTTGTGAATGACAGAAAGTCTAGTATACATTGACCAGAAAATTCTGGTGTTAATACCAGAATATGATCACAGAACAAGAATTTCCTAAATATTTTCAAGGACTATGGTACAGACACTAGAATTCTGGTAATTGTATACTATCCGTTACATAGGTTCACATATGGCCATGCTTCTCGTAATCTTTTTTTTTTTTCAGTGTTGGGAATCTTTGGTCTTTGACATTTTTTAGTGGACAGTTTTTCCAAGAACGCAAGAATGCACGCAAGACCATTAGCAAAAATACACTTGAAGACTGAGAAAAGACAAAGATTGAAAAGAGGAGCAGGGACGTAGCGTGCATTATGGCAACGATGTAATTTCTTTCCTTAAACCCATGAAAAATGTCAAAGTATATTGGCTCCAAAAGAAAGTACCCTGGTGTCCCTGGTCGAAATTCTTATTGTTATATTTTGTCCTTTTTGTTCAATGAAACTTTTGATTTTTCATTCTTCGATTTTTCGATCATTCATGGCGTATACTTTAAAAAGGTTGAACATCACATTCGACCTTTTACATGGGTTTAAATGGACAACATACAACGTTGCCTAATTATGTGCTACGCCACTGAAGAGGAGGCATTACAAAGTAGCAAACAAAAAAGAAGTCTTACCGGAGGCTTTAGTGGCAAGGCCGGTAGAATTTTTTATGGCAGAAGGAGGAGTGTTCAAGACTACCGAAGGAGTTCCAATTCCTGTTTCCGTTTCCGTTTTTGCCCAAGTAGTTTTCATAACCTCCGAATTGAAATGTAGACCGAAACAAAGTACCAAAAGGGTACAGTGTAGACGAACGAATTTGAATCAGTAGCTTGAACCCAAATTACTGCGCACCTTTCATTACTGCATTCGCGTATTCTGGACCATTTTTTCTATCCTGAAGGGTCTGTAGCGCACCTTATTTTTTATTTCATTTTCTTAAAAAAGCTTTACCTAGATGAAAGAAAATTACAGTATTTTTAACCCTTTAAAGACCAAGTTAGTTCACATGAACGTCACTTTTCCGTTTGTATAGGGAAGGTAGTTAACTGTTCGTACTCGGGGGAGTTAAAATTGCATATACGACGGATTCAAGGCGCCAGACTAAATCTCACCTTTTTATACTACATCGAGAATCGTGTTTATTCGGACTCCTGAAAATGGAACAATGTGAAATAGACTAGAGGAGGAAAACCGAGTATAATCGGGCTTGGTCCATAAGGGGTTAAAAACAAAATTTAACCGCGGGATTGTGAATTGAAACGATTTAAAAATTGCGAAGAATTCGAGCGATTTGATAAGTTTTGCGTTTGGCGGGAAACTGGCGATTGCATATAATAGTATAGGACATCCGGTGACCGGTATCTGGAAGAGGTCATTTGCGTTCCAAAAAAACCTTTAAAAAGTTTTGGACTTTAAGGAAATTATTCCATTTACGGTCCGTGTAATTAGTCTGCATTATTCTGTTAATATGAACTAATTAATCTATATACAGTTGGAAACACTGACGCGGACCTATATGATATTGCACAATCGGCAGTTTCGCGCCATTACTGACATTTTCAAATTAGTTTCATTTTTTGAGTTGTCGGTGTTATACTATCGGGGTTCTCTTGACATTTTACTGTAGAATCAATTATTATTTCTGAATCTATATCAAAAGTGCGCAACAGACCCATTTAGTAAAACTGACGTGTAGTAATTTGAAGGTCGGGAAGTTTCCGATTCTTCCGATTCTCAGAAAAAAGGGGAAAGGAAGAGAGGAGGGAATGGACATGCAGCGGACCCCCCCCCCCCCCCGAAAAAAAGTCTAGGCCTGCAACTTCTCCCGAAAAACAAGACTGGCTATAGCCACGACGAAGCGTGCGATCCGACAAAGTTTTATTTTGTCAGTTTAAAACTTGAGCGGAAAATTTAAGCAGCGGAAAATTTTCACTGCTGAAACATTCAAAAATCAACGTTTGATATTAAAACAGTCATTTTCAAAGGTGACGGGTGGGATAGTTGACCTAGAATGACCCCTCACGTTTCTGAATTTTTTTAATAACTGCTTTTAATTAACAAACTAACTCGTTAGTGATGGAAAAGGGCCTCGCTGTAAAAAATCATAATACTTAATCAATGGGGCTATTGCACACTTTTTCTATGAGCGATTAAATAGTCGATTATGGCGTAAAAACCTCAAAAAATAACGATGGCGGTACTAAAAACTTCCAAAATCCACTCCTAAACTCAATAAACGCAGTTATTTGCGCGAGCGTAATGGTGACCGAAGGCACTAACAATGGGAGATTCCTATCTTAATTTCGTCACTCTTTCTATGCTGACAAGGATGATTCACAGAGTTATTAGTCATCAGAGTGATGATCCACATCCGATGAATGGTGCCGCAACACCTAGTGACACCGGTGTTAAATGAAAGTAGTCTCTTATTGGTCACTTCTTGATGGAGTTTCAGAATTGTTAGATGGGAATCTCCCATTGTTAGTGCCTTCGGCCACCATTACGCTCGCGCAAATAACTGCGTTTATTGAGTTTAGGAGTGGATTTTGGAAGTTTTTAGTACCGCCATCGTTATTTTTTGAGGTTTTGACGCTATAATCGACTATTAAATCGCTTATAGAAAAAGTGTGCAATAGTCCCATTCCTTTAATGTATTACACCCCCCCCCCCATCTATTCTTAATGAAACTAGTCAAAACTGCGTTAGATTTTCTAAAGTTAAGACAACTTTGAATTTCAACTATATGTAACCGTGAAAAAAAGTAAACTATTGATCAGCAAAATTAAACAAACAAACAAACAAAAAAACAAAAGCCCAAAAAAAAACTGGAAAAGTAATGACGCGCACTGACGAGCACCACGGTAAAGATAATTACTCTTTTGATATCACCTGGAGAGCGGCACGAGGAATTTTCAAGTTACTAGAGGGATTTTCGAAATTTTTAAGCGCGAAAATCGAGGACTACAAGGTTCGCGTCTAGGGGTGTTAGGGTTGAGAGGGGGTGACTTATCACAAAGCAGACGGGCGCCAGACTAAGAGTGCGACTGAGGAGGTAGGGATTTTGAGCGGGGACTAAGTCGGGGATAGGAAAAAGCAACAGTGGCGGGAGGGGGAAGAAGGGGCGACAGGAGAAGACGATCTAATAGGGGGAGCGGCGGGATAGGTGGAGTAAGGGTGCGTGAGGGGAGGGGGGGTGTCGAGAGAACACGTGTCGCGGACTCGCGGTGTCGCGCACAGAGAGTCAACTCATAGAGACGCGACTAGTGTTAATTGAATGACTGTCGGCGAAAAGGGCGTAAGTCCGTTTTTACACGGCTCTGCAATCACGGAAAGAAAAAGTTAAGGTGGAAGAATATTCGACAACTTTTGAGTCTCCTTCAACTTTCAGTCTGAATTTCCCCAAAGTTGGAAGAATTTTCGACAGCTTCCTTCAACAGGAGTCTTCTCCATCTTTCAGTCTGAATTTCTGAAGTCCGCGCGGACCCCAGGCCTGCTTTTGGTGATAAAAGATTGTATTTCTCACTGATGTTCTTATGCTTTCAGGTTTGAGTCAATGAGAGTATGTTTAAAACAGTCACCAATTTTCACTTTTTTCTTCAATGAGGCAGTTGCAAGGGTCTTAAATAATGTTTTTTATGAAGGAAATGAAAGTACTAAATGAGCTGAGAACAAAGATGCCTTTGGTTTCTGATTAAGTCCCATTATCACAGAATAATACAATCAGAACGGAAACTCTGTCGGATTTTGAAGCAAATTCATTTCGCGTCCGCCATGTTGGGATATAGGATGTTTACATCTGGATTCGCGCGCGAAAAAAAAAATATAGGACATGATCCGCGAAATTTTCATTCTGAAATGCCATTAGAATAAAAGTGAGGCCGGAAACTTAAGATTTCTTTCCAGAATTTACAGAAATAAATGAGTTTCAACACAAATCACACTCGTCCGCCATGTTGGGATATAGGACCACAGCGTTGCCTATTGGTGCCGTTAAATTCCAAACTTGCTTCCATTGGCTCTTATGGGAGTTTCCGTTCTGATTGTATTATTCTATGCCATTATTTCGGAGATGAGATACTGGCCCAAAATACAATGTTTTAAATGGGGATTCCGCAGAGTGACATCACTACGCAAGCGATTTTTCACAACTTTACACGTATGAATTTCCAAAACCGGGGCACTTGCGGGAAAAAACCAAGGGCACCATTGTTCTCAGCTGATCAAGTACTATCATTTTCTTTGTAAAAAACACAACATTTCAGACCCTTGCAACTGCCACATTCGCTATGGATTTTTAAACCTTTAAAGTCGTGGGGTCCCCCCTTAGAGCTTAAAAAAATCTTAGGGGCGGGGGGGGGAGACATTCAGAAAGCGCAGTTAAAAATTATCTGTCGAGTTCAAATCTCAGAAGCGTCACGGTCACGATGACTTTCGGAGTAAGTAACTATTCGTACACGATGGTGTTGTTTTGGCCTACTTCAAAAATTGAAGGAGCTTCGTGCGAGGTGCGGCTTCTTCAGAGATGGACAAACGTGGTATATAGCTCAAGCATTTTGCGTATCGGGTTGACGAATTCTGACAAGTATAGCGATGCTTGCTTCCGAAATGCATCAAAATATGCATCGGTGAGCGGTTATGGCAGGTTAGCAACGAGTCGTAATTCTTTGCTAAACAACTACTCATTGACTCGATTTGATGCATTGCGGGAGCAGGCACCCACGCAATGACGTAGCGTGTAATTTTGCAACGTTGTATTGTGTCCATTTAAACCCATGAAAAAGGTCGAATGCGAAGGTGCTCACCGAACACCCACTAGTTCGATCTTTTTCATGGCTTGAAATGAACGAACTGCAAACGTTGCCAAATTGCACGCTACGCCATGCCATGCGCCACTAGCACCCAGGCGCTACTTGTCAGAACCCATCAACCCGTTACTCAAAATACGTGAGCTCTAGTACTTACTATTTAACTCTTTCCACTCCAATGTCGAATATATTCGACAAAATAATACTTGAATTCCACTCTATATAATGTCGGATATATTCGACGAGAATCAGCAAAAGAAAAAGTAATAAAAAAAAAATAAATAAATAAAAAAAAAATAATAAAAAAAAAAAAAAAAAAAAAAAAAAAAAAAATTAAAAAAAAAAAAAAAAAAAAAAAAAAAAAAAAAATTCAGAAGAAAAGTGTAAAAAGAAAATGTCTCGAGACTGAAAAGGGTTAAGTCTCACGAATCCCAAAATTCCGAATCCGAAATTTTTTGAGTTGTAATAATTGTAAATTATATATGAATAACAAGCCGATCGTTGAACTGATGTCAGAGATTGGAATCGAAAAATTATTTAACGAATATCATCAATGAGCGATCAATAATAATCACTAGTAACTGCTGAGTGCAATGCTCACGATTAATAACTGATAACACCATCATAGGCTGAGTCTGATGCGGGCTTCATGAATGGAACTTTCATAGTATTTAAGTCCTATCTTAATTGAATTGGTCGAGAGTGTGCGAGGGGGACTCTACGGCAACAAGACTCGATTCTGTGAAACTTTTTAAATGATAGACAATCTATGAAGCCAGACTGCGTAATGAGAAGTTGGAACATTCCTTACTCATGAGTCTCAAGTTCATTTTATAATTTTCGTTTATCGTTAGTCATTAAATTACTCTAAAAGTAAAAACACAAGCAAAATGAGTTCCGATTTCTTATTATTCCTGGATGAAAAAGAAAAGTGTATTTTACCGAATGCGTTCACCTTACGTGCGTTTCAAAAATCTCGACTTGCCATACTTGATTCGGCCCCTGTTTACACATTAATGGGGCTTATTTTTTATATTTATTTATATTCACATGGGTCGTGGTATTTACTTTTTCGCGTAGCGCAAGTACCTTATGCTATCGTCACTGTCCGACGTCCGTAGGTACGTATGTATCAGTGTTGCCAGATCGAGGGTAAAAAGCCGTATCGTTCCCATTTAAATCAATGTAAAGCGTACGGCTTTATCACCCCAATCTGGCAACACTGGTATGTATGTATGTATGTATGTATGTATGTATGTATGTACGTATGTATGAGACGCTTGTCACTCTCGTTTTGTGCAGTCGAAAAGGAGTCGTAAATATCAATCGATTCTCGCGAAATTTTTCTCTTTTAAAAAAGTTTTAGCATGAATTAGAAGAGTTATGATTTTAATTATTCGCATAATAATTGCTTTTTTGGGGTATAATCTTCCATTTCTGCCTTGAGCAGTGGTGTCGCGTGTAATTTGGCAACGCTGCATTCCATGCATTTAACCCCATGAATAATATCTATTTAAGGGAGTGCACTGTGAACCTCCCATAAGTCGACCTTTTGCATGCTTTAGATGGACAAAATGCAGCGTTGCCAGACTACACGTGACACCACTGCACTGTGGTCTGAGATCGGAAAAGGAGAGGCTAAAAATGAATGAAAAAAAAGTCATAAAAAGCATTGTTTTCGACCTTCAAAGCTTAATTTAAATCTTTTGAGTGACATTTCCGGGTTTAAATTACTTGTTTAAAATGTTTTCTGGAATTAAAATCGGGGGTTTTGGACTTGGACTGGTGGCTATCGCCACTTATGATTGGTCTTGACAGATTATAAATGACAATGGCGCAGCGTGCAATTTGGTAAGGTGTGTTCTGTCCATTTAAACTCATGTAAAAGGTCGAATTCGAGGGTGTTCACCGAACACCCATTAGTTCGATATTTTAATGGGTTTAAATGGAGAAAGTACAGCGTTGTTGCGTTGCACGCTACGCCACTGATAATGATAAATTTATGAGAAATTAACTTTCTGGTTTTTTGCCACTTTTTGACAATCTCAGACCATAGTGCACCTGCAGTGGCGAGGCGTGCCATTTGGCAACGTTCCTTACTCCCATTGAAACACATAAAAATGGTCGAAATGCCTGGTCATCGCCGATGACTGAAGCGTTCGACTTTTTTGGTGAATTTAAATGGAGAAAATACATTATTGCCAAATTTCACGCTTCGACACTGCGTGCACTGGCCTTGAGGTCAAATGTCTTTTAGGGGTGCTCCTATTACTACTAATCTTCTCTCGGTCACTGAAAGATTGGCAACAAGGCATGGATAGACTCCTGAAGGGGTAAAAGGGGTGAGGGGGGTCAGAGTGGTCGAATGTCAAAACTCTGAATGAGCAATTAAGGATGATGTTCGTATTCGTACACAGTGATGCGTGTAGCAGCGGTAATCGATGCACTCAATCAACCCTGCACACAACGAATACCGCGTAATCCATCCATCTATCCATCGTGTATTATGTCTATCAATTTCTTCTTTAAGTATACTAACACACTCCAATACGTTGCTGCTTTTAAAACTCATTGTTTTCCCGTTTACTCCCGCCATCGCTTTCCAGTATTGCCAGATCGAGGGTAAAAAGCCATATCGTCCCCATTTAAATCAATGTAAAACGTACGGCTTTTTCACCCCAATCTGGCAACACTGTCGCTTTCTATTTCTATCATTTCGTACTTTTCCGCTTGCGTATCATGATGATCGAGTTTGTTTTACTTTTAAATTCGAACGGGAGGGAGGAAGAGGGGGGATGGAGAGGACGGGGGACGGGGGGAAATGGTGAGGGGGAGTGGGGGGGGGGATGATATAAAAGTAGAAGTCAACCTTTTTCATACGAACTAAAAAGACAAAAGTTTTGGACGGCAGCACTTTCGCCAGATTCATCCGCATGAGCAAACAATTAAATCGAATTATTTTTTCATGATGATGTCAAGATAGTTCCGCCCATACTAAAGGCTGGCTCGGTTATAATGGATCTGTTAATTGCGAGCTTCCACTTGAGCAATTTTAAGTACAACCTTCTACAGAAAATGGCGCACAAATGACAATGAGCTGACGAAAACCTTTTAAAATCCACCCCTAAACTCATAAAAAGCAAAGCAACATTTCCAGTTGAGGCTCGTTCAGCCATGGGATTTCCGTAGAAAAATTGCCCGGGGGGAACATTTTTGAACCTAAATGGAAGGTCGAGGGACCCCCCCCCCCCCGAAAGAAATAAAAAAAAATCAATTTTGCCTCTAAACGGTAGAATTTTAAGCTATATGTATAGTAAGTATATGTATATCAATCAATAATAATAATAATAATTTTGATGCAAGGTAGATGAAACCAGGTATATAAGTATGTGCAGTTTGATTCCAGGCGCGAGAAAGCGCAGTTAATGTATTTATGTAAACCGCTTTTATATAACCTTGCATATAACATAACACAACACTTGAGGCTCTCTTTCAAGTTCCGTTCGTTGTAATTGCGTATCAAATTTCTTGGGTTACGGAGTCCCCGCTAAAAGTTATACTTGATTGTTTTCAAGCTATCTACTGTGGATTCAGAAGAATTGATTTTTGCTATCAAGTGATATCCGCGGTTTACAAAACGCTGGGTTTGCATGATTAAAGAGTCGAGTCATTTTCGAATGAAAAAACTGTTAAGGGAGCAGGGACGGCAGATGCGATTTGGCAACCAAACATCTTTTCCGTTTAAACAGAGGTAAAAAAATTGTTTCTTGATAAGGCTGACGGCCTCCTAGAATACAGAGTAATTAGTCATCAGAGTGATGATCCACATCCGATGAATGGTGCCGCAACACCTAGTGACACCAATGTCAAATGAAAGTCGTCTCTTTTTCAATACCGTCTTCTTCCATACCAGAAGGCGCAACGTTGGAGGTTATGGTCACGCGGGTTCTACGTTTCTACAGCCGCTTAAGGGAGTCAATGGGATTAAAGCAGTTTTTGGGATTTTTTTGGCATTTCTAGGCATTTTTGGGCCTTTTCGTCGATTTTTTCAGTTGGGGGGGTCTTCTGATGACTTTCCTAATAATTTTGGCGAAAAAAAAAATTCGACATTTTTTCTTCGCTAAAATTATTAGGAAGGTCATCAGAAGACCCCCCCCCCCCCCAACTGAAAAAATCGACGAAAAGGCCCAAAAATGCCTAGAAATGCCCAACAAATCCCAAAAACTGCATAAAACCCACTGACTCCCATAAGCGGCTGTAGAAACGTAGAACCCGCGTGACCATAACCTCAATGATGCGGTTGGAGGTATGGAAGAAGACGGTATTGTCTTTTTGGTCACTTATTGATGGAGTTACAGCATTGTTAGATGGGAATCTCCGAATCTCCCATTGTTACTACCCTCAGCCATTAATACGCTCGACTCGCTCAAATAAAAGCGTTTATCGAGTTTAGGAATGGATTTCGGAAGTTTTTAGTGCTGCCATCGTTATTTTTGGAGGTTTTTACACCAGAAGCGACTATTAAATCGCTTATAGCAAAAGTGTGAATTGCATTAAAAAGCATTGAATCCAAACAAATGTTTTATCTCGCTTACCCTCGAGGAGTTGCCCATGAGAAATTAGATTCCAATTTTCGAATGCATGGTCATGCTAGTATAAACAACCTGTTTTCTCACATTTCATCGCACAAAAAAAGGATGGAGTGAGGGAGCTTTTTTAATCACCCTATACTCGGTGTCACAGAAGCGGTGACTCCTGATGACTCGCCCTCTTTATATATCGGTTCTAAGGAATAAAGGGCTGCAACTTATTTGGCCTTTAAATAGAGCCGCTTATTCGGTTCCTATAAAATGTCATGCAACATGTACTTTTTGTCTCTTTTTCCGCTACTGTAAAGGTCGGCTGTTTATCAAAGGAAAGTCAAAACGAGCTGACGCCGCCGCCTTGCCGAACTGTGGTCTGAGATCCTCGCAGAAAGTGACAAAAAATCATAAAGAAAATTTCCCATTAATTCATCCTTCATAAACTTTCGAGACCAATTTTAACCACATCACACAGAACACTTGAAACAAGTCACTTAAACCTAGAAATGTCACTTGAAAGTTTTGAATTGAGCTTAAAAGGTCGAAAACGATTAAGCCTGAATCACAATGTGCAAGTGGAGCTGAAAGTGAGCCGAAAGTGGGGGTCATCGGTGCACCATTTATCGATGATCGTGAAAATTGCGCGGCCCGCGCAATTTTCAGGATCATCGATGAGGTCGGAGATCATCAGCAAACAATTTCTAAAGTTATGCTGAACAAATTGAGCACAAATTTTTGTAAAAAACCTTAAAATTAACGAAAAGACAATTGTTGAGCAACGACTTGCAAGACAGTTTGCAAGCTCACTTTCAGCTCCACTTGCGCAGTGTGATTCGGGCTTTACTTGTTTTTCGATCTTAGACCACCCTACAAACAGTGGCGTCTTAGGCAACCAGGCAATGCTGCATTTATCCCATTTACACCCATGCAAAATATCGATTTGGAGGAGTACACTGTGCACTGCTAATTATTGTTCGACCGATTTTGTGCGTTTAACCCTTAATGGACCAAGAGCCCGAGTCTACTCGTCTTTCTCCTCTGCATGCGGTCTATTTCACATCGTCTGTCTTCATTCCGGATCCAACGCGATTGTCGATGAAAACTTTCACAAGATAGGGTATTTTCGGGTGCCTTCAAGCCGTCGTATAGGCAATTCCAACTTCTCCGAGTACGAATAGTAAACTACCTTCCATCAGTGATACGGGCAAAAATCATTTTTTGAACAACCACGAATAATTAACTAAAATTATTCGCATTATTCTCATGTTATTCCTATTAAGTAAATCTAAGTTTTAACACTACCAGTCATTCATCTTATGACAGATGAGTATGCTGGTAGCGTCAAAACTTCGATTAACTAATAGGAATAACAAGAGAGTAATGCGGATAATTTTAGTTAATTATTCATGGTTATATTCAAAACATGATTTTCACCCATCACTGCGGCAAATAATGTATCGATGGACCTTTTATTATTCCAATTCAAGCGACAGGGACCAACAAATTTTGGTTTTCGTTTACGGGCGATTAAAGCTACCTTAACGATCAATCAACAAAAACCATCACCAGGGACCATTTGAGACGTTGATGCGACAACCCATAGCCAAAGGCACTAGAAGATCCAATATATTGTCCTTCTCTACTTTTCTCCCATTAGAACGCATGCGTTAGAAAAAGGATGGAATAGGGGGCGAAAATCATGTGATCCTGTGTGTGCTGTGGTCTATCTTTCTCTAACATTACGTCATTTTTACGGAATGGAGCTGTTGCAGACTTTTGCTACAGGCTTATTAATAGTTGAATATGGGGTAATACCCTGTAAAAATATCGATTTGCGCACTAAAAAATCACGAAATTCATTCCTAAACTCACAAAATGCTTTTAAATGCGAGACCGTAATGGCGGCCGAGGCCGCGGTTTTCTTATGGCAATTGTATGCTTCTTCTTCTTCTTCTTCTTGTGTGGTGTTGCGAGAACACCTCGTGTAGATGGCGCTGATTGAAGATAGGGAACCCCAATGCAAACCGCGGCCCCGGCCGCCATTACGGTCTCGCGTTTAAAAGCATTTTGTGAGTTTAGGAGTGGATTTTGTGATTTTTTAGTGAGCTAATTGTTATTTTTACACGGTATTACCCCATTATCAACTATTAATAAGTATGTAGCAAAAGTTTGCAACAGCTCCATTCTTTTATGCAAGAATCAACTGCAATTCTTCGTTTCCAAGTAGCAAAAGTTTGCAGGAGCCCCCATTGAGCATTGTCAATTTTTACTGAAAAGAGGACGAAATCCACTGGCATTGCGTGCCATTTGGCAACACAGACTTTTGTTAATTCACACCAGTGAAGAGGGTCGCACTATTTGAGGTGCACGGTGCACAGTGCACTACCTCGAATCGATATATTTGATGAGTTTAAAAATCGATATTTTACATGAGTTCAAAAATCTATATGTATTTTACATGAGTTTAAATGGAAAAAGCGCAGCGTTGCTAGATTGCAAGTGACGCCACTGCCGGACTCAAAACTCAAATATTGGTGAAGACGATTCAGATATCCTGCTGAAAGGGTGAACCGGATAATTTCAACAAGGACAGAGAGGATTGGACGATAAATTTCTGCCTATGGTTTCGCCCATTTGCTCAGGTCGATAACATGTGTTACTCGCAGTTTCGCGAACTGCGGTCTTCACTGCACCTTTTTACGGCTACAAGTTATACGTAGGTACACGCCCTTCGGGAGCTGTAAGTAAGCGGGGTTTTCGACGGGTGCTAAAGATTAGTCACGATTTATGACGCGGCCGCATTTGATCGGAAAGGGGTAAATATACAGGGTGTTGAAGAAAAAACGTTCCATTGCGGGTTTTTCGAAAACGGTTGCGAATTTTGAAAACTACCGAACTCGTGTCCAAGAATATCGAGGGGGACTCATTTTGGGAGGGTTTTTTTTACGGCTCCTTCCTAGGATGGGCGGGGGAGGGGGTCGCCCCCCAGAAAATCAAACTTCTCTAACGGCAGCCCTATTTTTTTATTTCAGTATCTGAAAGGACATAAAAAAGAAACTTTTTGGCGCAACCCGCAGGTCGATATCGTTTTTCGTATTCGATTTATCGAAGGTCAAAGTTCGATGTTGACCAATTTTCAAAAATTCACGACTCCCATAGGAAAAGTCAGAATTTAAAAAACTGGGTGTCTAAAATATTCCAATTATCAAGTTCTTTTCAGACAAAAATACGATATTAACAACTAGTGAAAACTTGGTTTTAGAGCCCCCAATTATTTTTTAACGTTTTTGCCCGATGGTCGATTTACAAAATTTGATATCTCGAAAATGAAAAACGATATCGACCTCCAGTTTGCGCCAAAATGCTCAGTTTGTTGTGCTTTTTCAATCGATGTATCACTCGATAGGGGTCGTTTCTGGAAAGTTTTCAGGTAGCCCCCCTGGGGGGGAACGTTAAAAATGTTTGGAGACTCTAAAACCAAGTTTTGACAACATTGTTGTTAATATCATATTTTTTTTTTTTTTTTTATAAAAACTTGCTTTTTGGAGTATTTTTTTTTACCAGTTTTTTAAATTCTGACTTTTCTAATGGAAGCTATGAATTTTTGAAATTTGGTTCATAACAAACTTTGACCTTGGATAAATCAAATACAAAAACCGATATCGGCCTGCGGTTTGGGCCAAAAAGTTTATTTTTTTCATGTCTTTTAAACACTGACATAAAAAAAATAGGGCTGTAGTAAGAAAAGATTAAGGGGGGGGGGGCACCCCCTCTACTCCTAGAGGAAAACCAAAACAAATAACTCTCCCAAAATGAGTCCTCCTCGATATTATTGGACACGTATTGGGTTGGGCCGTTTTTCAAAATTCGTAACCATTTTTGAAAAAATCGCAGTGGAACCTTTTTCCTTTCACACCCTGTAAATGGAGAAGCAGGCTCAGAAGGCTCTCTCAATCTCAATCCCCTCAAAGGCGAGTCCATGAATTTGTTTATCTCTCTGCCCCTCTCTCTCTCTCTCTCTCTCTCTCTCTCTCTCTCTCTCTCTCTCTTTCTCTCTCTCTCTCTCCTCCAATTTGAACGCATGATGTGTGATGTGTTAGAATAGGATAGGAGGGGTAAGGGTTCAAACCACTTGATGGCCCCTCCTTCTATAGTTCTCTAAAGTACGAGTTCAAATGACCACCAGAGTGAGAGAGAGACAGAACGATTCCTGGATCCGCCTATAAAATCCCCATTCTTCTTAAAGCAGCCTATCCATGTTCAAACAGGAGCCTCAAACTAATCGTTACTCCAGTGGCAGTCCATGGGCTGAAAAGTAGGAGGGGGGGGCTCGAAAAAAAGTGGGCTGAAGCATGAAGCATGAACCCACGTGAAGCATGAAGAGACTTTCTAAGGAGGCGTTTACTCTGATTGGTTGAGTTCGCCAAGGGGGCGTCGATCCCCTCCTCAATGAGTGCGTTCCAACGGTCTTTTTCTGAAGAAAAGCACAGCACGCCTCCTTAAGCTCCATAACAGCCTAAAATTCAACAGCCAATCAGAATCAAAACCTTGTAAGGCGAGACTCTTTAATAAATAGGGACTTTAATGTTGCCCAAGGCCAGGCCCTTAGAATTCTTGTGACGCCCCTGCCATGCTACAGTGCGCTGTCTCCACAGTCTGGAAAAAAAAAATCTCGCATCGGAGCCTGGGCCCCACAACAGCAGACGCAAAATCGTGCCCTACGGGCGCCCCTGCATGACAGATTATCAAAAGAAAGTTCCTGATCTGCATTTTCAAAAAGTTTTTTGATTTGAGGTCCAATACTTTAGTCACAGTCAGTCAGTTGAACACTGCCCAAAAAATTTCCAGAGACATCAAATAACTTTTTTTTTGTTTCAAATTATGATTTACTTATTTCTTTAACTCATTAATGGGTGATTTTATAGAAAAAACACCTCTAGAAAAAAAAGTTTTCTTACAATACATTGTATGAGATTTCAAAGTCAAAACATTTACCTTCCATTTAATTTATTCAAGATACGGATAACCATCCTCCTAAATAACCCTAAAGAGATGGTATAGGGGGGATGAAAATAGTTACCTTCAATTCTCTGGAGTCGATAAAAGTTGCGCAAGGGTTACCAAATTTACGAGTTTGTTACAAGAGCATGCCAGGTGGCCTGAAACACCTCCAAAGACGGGACGGTCACTTGGCGTGAGTGACATCGACGAAGCCAAAAGTCAGGCTAAAAAACCGATTGACGAAAAGTGGTCATATCGCTTATGAGCTGTGTTAATGTGCACACTGTATACTTTTTCAAAAAGTTTCTTACTTACAAATCTTCTTGTGATATA
Source organism: Trialeurodes vaporariorum (assembly GCA_011764245.1). Lineage (NCBI taxonomy): Eukaryota > Metazoa > Arthropoda > Insecta > Hemiptera > Aleyrodidae > Trialeurodes > Trialeurodes vaporariorum. Next base: position 54,109,797 of record VMOF01000220.1, read on the forward strand.
ATTGACTGAAGAAGTTTCAGAAGGAATAAAATAGAAACATGCAATGCTCTACAAGAAGTTGGAAATAGGTTCTTATTGGAGGCAAATGAATTTTGTACATACTCTGTCTACTACTCTGTTGTTTTGCATTTGATAAGTCACTAAATTTATCAAACAGATTACTAGGCAATCTGAATCAGTATATTTTAGATTCAAGTGGTATGTTGCCAGTTTTCGTCATTGGTTTTGAGTCATGATTGTTTATATTTTGACTTTGAGATCATCAGTCACGATCGCTATAAAAAATCAACATTGTCTCACATAATACATCGACTAATGTTTCCGAGGGGTTTTGCACATTGAGCAGTAGAATTTAACCCCAAAATAAGTTATCTCAAGAAAAATAGGGCGTTTAGTAGTCAACATCAATCAGTTGGATTTTAAATAGCAGCACATTATTCATTGACCTCCAAAAAGATGACAAATTGGTAGGGTTTCAATTGATGACTATTTCATCCAGTTCATAGACGAACTGGAGGGACGCTTTCATCCAGGATCTTGCCCGTTGCACTCCTGGCACACAAGAAGTTTGCTGCATTTAGCATCGCATCCTATCTGTGTTTTGGTTGTCTTTACCAAACAAAAGAACGTAACCTCCAAGTTCATCTGATAATTGACAGATAAGAAAAGATGCCAGTTACTTTACTCTTTGCATTTTTCTAAGATTTAATAGATTTCCACTCACTAAGACACGCTTTCCGTGACTTCCAGTTTGCAAAAGTGATTCACCAATCAGATGTTGCAAATGAGGGTGCACTAGACGGAGTTCATAAAATTTTCAGGTCATAATCAAGACAGTTCCGCAGCTTGATGCTCTATAGTGCCATACTAATTATGCCATTTCTTCAGACTAAGAGAGGAGTTTAATGAACTCACTGAACACTTAATCAAGTATCATAACTGCCGTTACTTATCTGGAGTTTGCAAGGAGTGGAGTATGCTAATACAAACATCCGCAGATAGGTTGTAAGCTTGAAGACCTCACGTCACGGGCATAATATTAAAGTAGCTTTCTCCAAAATAGTCAAATCAAAGGTTTAAAGAGACTTACCCATCAATCCTTTTCGATCATCAGCTTTCTTCTTCCAAACCATGTCCCAAACATTCGGAAATGCACAAATTCAAAAGATCCAGCCACTTTAAAAATGTTCGATGGATCCCTCAGTTCGAACCAACAGAAATTAAAAAAGAATCATGTTGTACTGTCATTGTTATTTATGGGTACACAAATGTTTTTGAGTTCATCAAAATTTAGCCAGAAGTTTTAACTAACCTATGCCAGGTATATCATGCCTCACAAGTCACAATCACTAGGCCGAGTTCACGAAAATAATTGCAAAAGAAAACCAGACGTTCAGTAAGATAAGACGACGCAATTATGTCATCGATGTGCAAATGGGCTATAAATTAGCGAAAGCTGCAGATAAAATCACGCATTTCTGCTCAAATAAATGTCGACTACTTACTTCTTCACTGTAAAAGGAGTATGTCATAATTGAATAACCGTAATCACAGAGTAGTTATTATCACCAAAAAAGAGATCTTTATCACAAATCATATTCTATACTCGGGATGACGGACTTGAAAAATAAAACAAAACAATAATAATAATTCACACCACCCAACTTCAAGGAACAAAGATCAAAAAACGAATTCAAAAAAACCAAAGACCTCCTGACAGCCAACTAGCGCTCGTTGGCCCGCTTTCGATCGTCGATGTCAACTGTCTCTCTCGCACTCATTACGTCTCATTACCTCTTTCGTTCTTTCGTTTATTGGTCTCTCTCCCTCGCACTCATCGCGTCTTACGGCGCCAATCGTGGTTCGTTTCCAGTTTGTTCCCGTATGCTCCAATGAGTGCGAGAGAGAGACCTTTTTCGTAAAACGGTCTTGCCGTAGCTGCAAAGGGGCTGGGGGGGGGGGGGCTTAAGCCCTACTCCTCCCCATTTTTGTGAACGGCGAGACCTTTATGTTTTGTAAGTTCAAGACGTTGAAATATGATACCTCCATGAAAAAAAAATAAATGAAATGTCATTCATTTCAAGCCCTCCCGCCCTCCACTTTTTGATCCCCCCCCCCCCCAAGCAGTAACGTAGCTAGCAGAGCAAGCGCCCCCTGCCGATTCGAATGCTGCGCCCCTCTTTTTTAAGGAAAAATTGGCCGCTTCGGTGGGAACCCCCCCCCCCCCCGGCCTCCTTTGCACGCGTACAAATCGGAGCCTTTGTCGGAAAAATTCCTTGCTTTAAAAATTATTGTAAAGTAAAGTAGAAAATTTACTTTCAAAAGCTCCGAACTTTGTGAACGTGAATTTTGGCAGAACATTGGCATTACATTGCTTTCTCCCTAAAATTCTTGGCTTCTAATTTTCTCAATCTGTTCTCTTTTCTTTCCTTTTCTCATTTTCCTTTCCTTTTTTCCCTTTCCCTTTCCTTTGTTTCCCTTTTTCCTTCCCTTTTCTCCTTTTCGCTTCTCAAAACTTTTGCGCCTCCCCCCCCCCCACCGCCCGGCGGGGTCAGCGGGGACTATAGCTACGCCACTGCCCCCAAGGCCCCAACTACGCCCCTCTCTCGCACTTATTGCGTCGATTGGCGCATTGCATCTTATGGCGCATGGCGTTGCATTTCGCAGTTTATCTTTGATTTCAATTAAAAGTGCCAAAAACACGATCTTTTCTTTAAAGTGACTGTTGATCTTCCGTGCTACCAGAAAGAGCAGCAGTAAGAGCATAATCGACATTTTGAGAAAACTGACTAGGTATGGAATTTCAAACCTAAAATTAATGAGTTCAAAATCCTCCGTTTCTCATGAAACTTTCAGAAAACATCACTCAGGGTGTTTGAAATTGTTGAGATGATCAAAATCAGACCAATTTCACCAAATTAGTATCTATGGGCCCCCCCTTCGACAATTTTCGGACCTCCGACCCCCCCCCCTCTTGAAAAATTCCTGGCTACGCCACTGGATTCTACACACTTAAATACATTGAATTTTGAAGAAATCTCAATTTCGAAAATTTGGGATTTACATACTGCTCTTCTTGGTGCTGTCCATATGAGATTAATAGATCATACGACTCATAATATGAGTTAATAATATGAACGACAACGAGACATGATTACAAGAAGAAGAGACACACGTTTGACGGATAGCAAAAGAACAAGAAAAATATATTGTAGAACTGCTGGCTAGGACAGCCTCCACCAGCATAGGCATGACAGGGTGCCACAAACGGCAACAACAAAATACGCTACCAACCTAGGATAAATATTAATACATTTCACACTCCCCCCCAGTTCTACAATCTACAAAAGTTCTACAAATTATACAATAAAAATCATCACAGTTTCAATTTTCAAATCATCACAGTTTCAATTATCAATAATTTAAAAATACAATTAAAAATTTAAAAACACACTTAAACTAATATCACAACACACAACTTAGGCAAGAAAGCATAAAATTTAGCCTTCGACAAACTTTTGGTATAAATGTCTGCAACCTGTCTATCGGTGGGAACATAAACTAATTTAAGCATTTTATTAGAAAATTCATTACGAACAAAATGGTATTTTATATCTACATGTTTGCTCCTCTTTGAATCCCAAGTTTTAACCATCTGTATACACGATTGATTATCCTCAAAAATAACAGGTAAAAGTTCAAAATCAAAAACCTCCTGCAACAACTGTTTCAAGAATTTTAATTCTCTAACACAATCACTCAAGGCGACATATTCAGACTCACAACTAGAAAGAGAAATGTTAGACTGTTTTTTACTGGTCCAAAAAACATTATTTTCAAAAAGATTAATCTGGAAACCAGTAACACTTTTTCTATCCTGAGCATCGCTCGCAAAGTCAGAATCGACATAAGCTTCTAAAATATTTCCTTTACCGTCAGATTTTTTAAAAATTAAACCGTAATTGATAGTTTCTTTAATGTATCTTAGAACGTTTTTCAAATGCACCCAATGTTCCTGAGTATAATTACTTTGAAACCTTGAAAAATAATTAACAGTGTAACACAAATCAGGCCTAGTGGCTAACATAATATACATTAAAGAACCTAACAATTCTCGGTACGGCAAATTAGAAACATCTGAATTATCATTAGAAGGATTCACAAACAAATTGGGTAACATTGGTAATGGAGCAGGTTTACAATTAAACATATTAAATTTTTCTAAAACACTTATCATTGCATCTTTTTGGGAAAACTTAATTTCATTATTTGCGATAGAGATTTCGATACCTAAAAACATGAACTTTGAATTACATTTAAAAACATTCATCTTAAATTGTTTGACTAATTTTGATTTAATATCCTCAGTATTTTCTGATGAAACTAATAAAAAATCATCTACATAAATTAACAGATAAGTCTTACCTTTAAAAAACAGACATGGATTGACATTTGATCGTTTAAAACCTAGACTAATTAAAAAACCAGACAATTTTTCATTCCAGCATTTAGACGATTGCTTGAGGCCATATAACGACTTCTTGAGTTTACACACCATATTATCAGGTATAATTGCACCTTCTGGAGCTTGCATAAAAACTTCTTCATGTAATTCTCCATTTAAAAACGCAGACTTGACATCCAAATATTCGACGCTGTAATTTTTTTCAAGAGCTATCGCTAGCAAAGTCCTGACTGTAACCAGCCTAGCTACAGGTGAGAAAAGGTCTCCAACTTGATCTTGCATGAAACCCTTCGCAACTAGACGAGCCTTCTTTATAATCTTTCCATCCACCTTCTTTTCAGCAAACACCCATCGGGAACCAATGATCTTCTTACCCGCTAACCTTTCTCGTTCAACAAGAGACCAAGTATCATTGTCCCTAAGAGCATCCAACTCAGCTTTCACAGCTTTCTCCCATCCAGTTTGAATAGCTTCTTTGAAAGTTTTTGGTGGGGTCGAGGATGATGCACTGAGCGCTACTGCAGCGTTCAGGACAAAATCTTCAAATCTCTCCGGAACTTTCTTCTTTCTCGAACTTCTTCTGAGAATAAATTGGACATCCTCTTGACTGTCATCACCTGAGCTTACTTGATCTTCTGAAACATTCGATGGATTTTCCTCAGCGGTATCTTCTTCAGCTGTCTCAAACGTTTCTTCATCATTTGATAAAATTTCTTGATTATTTCCATCCTTCATTTCTGCACTATCATCTTGTACATCTACTTCCGGAGTGCTTTCGACAGAAATTTTGACTAGATTCATTTCTTCAATATCATTAAATAAAACATGACGAGATATAGTTATGCTCCTTGACTCTGGATCAAACAATCTGTAATTTCTATCACCGTCATAACCAACAAAAATTAATTTCTTGCTCTTCTTCTGCAATTTGTCTCTACGTTGCTTTGGAATTAAGGCATAGGCAGTACATCCAAACACTCGTGCATGTCCTAAGTATGGTTTACGTTTTGTCCACAATTCATACGGAGTCTTTTCCACCGTTTTGCTATTGGGTGTTCTATTCAGTAAGTACACAGCAGTGTTCATTGCTTCAGCCCACAAGTAAAGAGGCTGATTAGAATCGTGAATCATAGATAAGGCACTTTCACGTAGGGTGCGCATTTCACGCTCAATGCGGCCATTCTGTTCCGGTGTATAGGCTGCTGTAGTTCTATGCGTTATACCTCTTTCTCTTAAAAACGATAATAATCTTTCAGCAACAACTTCTGAACCTTGATCCGATCTTAATTGACGAATTTTTATGCCTTGATTATGGCAGTCTTTGACAAATTGTTGGACAACTTCTACGCAATCACACTTATGAAGAACAAAATGTATTTCACGAAAACCTGAGAAATCATCTTTCAAAACTAGAAAATAACGGAATCCGCTGACTGATGGAACTGGAAAAGGCCCTCCTAAATCACAGTGTATGAGGTCTCCTGGTTCTTCTGCTTTAAAAGCACACCTTTCAAATGAAGCCTTATGCTGTTTGCCATAAACACAACCTTCGCAGAAAAACTTTTTGACTTTATCAAATTTGACACCATCAGATGTGGCAGGAACTTTCTGAAGAAAGGCAGAATTGATATGACCTAATCTATGATGCCATAGTTCATTAGATTTTGAAAAATTGACCTCACTCTTAAGAACAGTTTCAAAACACAAGTAATAAATATTATTAGAATTTTTGACTGCAACAGCAATTAAATTATTCGCTTCATCATAGATTTTGGCTTGCTCATGAATCTTCATAATCTTCATCCCTCGATTAGTTATCACACCTTCTGAACACAAGTTCCTTTTTAAATCAGGTACCAATTTCACGTTTTCTAGTACAATTTCCCGCCATTCACCCTCTACTAGGGCACGCACATTGACATCACCACTCCCGATAATGTCAAGTATGGTATCATCTCCAAGCGTTATTTGATGCTGTTCAGACTGGAAGTTCTCTAAAATATCACGTTGGTAGGTCATATGATAAGAAGCCCCACCATCTAAGATCCATTGAGAATCAACATTACTATCGCATACTGATGTACATAAAGCTGTTTTCTTGAAACTACCTTTTGTATAGGATTGACCACCTGAATCAGATGACGACGTTTTACTATCACTCTGGTTGCCACGATAGGAAGAATATTGATTAGATCCTGTTGCCCTATTATCACTTTGGTTTCTACGATTAAAGTTCTGACTGGAATACTGACTAGATCCGGATGACTTATTATCATTGAAGTTTCGACGATATGAAGAATTGTTATTTTTCTTCCGATATCCTCCCTCGTTGACAACTTTGTACTCTTCGCAATCCCTTGCAATATGTCCATAGTTACTACATTTAAAACATTGAATATTGCTTCGACCTCTGGGTTTATGGGTTACCAGTGCAGTATCCATGCGCTCGGTTAATGTTAGACTTGACTCTTCATCTAAAAGTCTTGATGTTAGATTAGCTAATGTTTGTCTATTAACATCCATGGACAGCCATGCTTGCCTGAACATACGGTACTTAGGGGGTAAGGTTCGGAGAATTTTGGCTATTATCGCAGTTTCACTAACTTCTTCTCCCGCTTCTTTCAATTCTTGAGCAGCGTTCTCTACTTTGCTAATGTACTGAATGATACTTTCATCTCTGCGCATTTCAAGACTGTGAAATCTATCTAAAAGAGTCATTTTATCGAACTCTGATGACTGCTTGTAAATTGTGTCGAGCTTATCCATCGTCTCTTTGGTGTAATCACAATTTTCAACTAATTTTACCTGACCGGTTTCTAAAGTTGAAAGTATCATAAACAGAGCTGCGGCATCATCTCGAATCCATTTCTCCAACGCTTCCTTCTGAGCCTGAGTTGCATCATTACCATCTTCCACTTTAGGCTTTGGACGATCGCCGGTGATATGCCCGTACAGGCCCTTCGCCAATAGAGCTAACCTGATCTGCTTCTTCCATTCGCGGTAGAATTTTCCGTTAAATTTCCTGATCGTGCCGATTTCGACCGTCGATGAATTAGAACTAGCCATAATTCCACGATTTTACTACTTTCGAATTTCACGATTACCGGTTACCGACTGATAACGAATGGCGACGAGACAAAGGACTTTCCACGTGATCCGCACAACCACAGAAAAGTTATTTTCGCGATAAATCGGAGAAATTACGCGATTCCGGTATTGAGGCGATCACTGGAGTCTGGGCTCCATAACCTATGAGATTAATAGATCATACGACTCATAATATGAGTTAATAATATGAACGACAACGAGACATGATTACAAGAAGAAGAGACACACGTTTGACGGATAGCAAAAGAACAAGAAAAATATATTGTAGAACTGCTGGCTAGGACAGCCTCCACCAGCATAGGCATGACAGGGTGCCACAAACGGCAACAACAAAATACGCTACCAACCTAGGATAAATATTAATACATTTCACAGTCCATCGCATTGAAATCTGAAAAAGCTTTGCCTGGAATCACCCTAACGGCCTGACATAATAAAATAATGATAAAAAACTTCAGAGCAATGAAATAAAATGATTTGTATTAAGCTTTAAGAGTTTTTAGCATTTATTTACAATTTTTTGATCACTTTCGTACTGAGATGAATTACAAGCAAGCTGAGCTAAGAATTCGATTAAAGTCCTAGTGGGTCTCCCTGTCATTCCTTTCCGTAGGTAGCTATGAGCATTTCCATCAGTTTGTGCAACTCCACGGTTGTCCAAATGTATCCATTCACTTTCTGGCACAAACTCTCTCAAGAATGCAGCTGCTCTGCAAGATCCGCCAAATTGAATACTGTGATTTCGCACATCCGCTACACAATCATGGCTTATAGCTTGACTAAAAAAATTCCACAAAGGAAACCTCCAAATTCTGTCTCCAGTATGAATGCTGGCAACTCTTATTTGCTCCCACAGCTTTTCTGAATTAGTGAAAACTGCCGTTGCTGCAGAACCCATACATCGTTGCGTGTCAACATCCAACGTACCTATATCTATTACGTACTTAGGATTGTAAGTTCGGGCATGGCACAAAGCATCAGCCATGATAAGCCTCCCATCATAATCTGTATTTTCGATTAGAATTGTTTTCCCATTTTGGGCGGTTACCACATCGCCAGGTCTCATAGAATTTGCTCCCAACATATTTTCACACAAAGGTATCAAACCGCGAATATTTAATGGTAGTCGTAACGCTGATGCCGCTTTGCAAGCAGCGACGACGCAAGCTGCTCCAGACATTTCCCCGCGCTGGTGTTGCATATCCCCGCAGTCCTTTAAATTAAGTCCACCACTGTCAAACGTCACTCCTTTACCAACTAAAATAATTGGGCAAACGTTAGGATCGCAGCCATAATAACTGATTTCCATGAAAATTGGTGGTTCACAAGAGCCTTTAGTTGCAGCAAGGAAAGCGTTCAGCTTTTTTATCTTAGCCCAAGCTTGTACGCGAACTGAAACGTTCACACCGGCTTTGCACAAGACTCCCACCGAAGACTGAGCAAATGCTGTCGGTGTCAATAGATTGGCAGGAGTCTCGCATAATTGACGAGCTAAATTCTGAGCTGCTGCTTTCTCAAGACCAATTTGCCATCCAGTGTAATCTTTGTCATCGTGGAGTTCAAGTTTGGGTATCACATGATTACGTCTATCCTCATTCTTTAAATCCTGGAAAACCCAAACACCCATTGCACTCCCTTCAGCTGCTGATTCAGCATGACCAAAACTTTCAACGTAAATACGCGAGATCTTGATTTTTTGCAAAGCTTGACACCCAGCGGCTGCAGCTTCTCGAATTGTTTCCTTGCCTTCATCAATCTGCTCCACTTCATTGTATGAGCCACATTCATCCCCAAGACCAACTACAGCGACTGCCGTAAAAAATGGCTCAAGACCATAAAAAACCCTTGTTTCCCCCAGTTTTGGTACAGGACCAGCTAGTTGAAGTATTTCGAGGAGTTTACCGTTAGAAAATTTGTTGTACCTTTCCGCAGCCTCAGTAAGTATAATGTTTCTGTTCTCGTAAGGATCATTATGTCTACTGTACAACCCTAGAACCAAACCCAAAGGATCGCCACCTCCTTCCAAGCAAGAGATCTTTGCTTTTGGTTGGTAACTCTGACGCAGTTTCAAATTAATAGAGAGTTTTCTGATTGTGTTGAAAGAGACGACTCTTCTTTCGGTGAAACGAGACAGCAATGTTTTGCTGATGCACCAGCTCATGACTTCTTCTAGTAGAATCAATTTTGTCCATCTCTTTAATTTACCATTTAATCCACATGAAACATTTTACTTGAAATCAAATTTTGACAAAAATAATGGGTAAAAGCTTATGAAGTGAGCTGATTCTGACAACGATTGAATTTTCATACTTTAATCATTAAATTTATTCATCAAATAACTTTCAAAATAATAACATAACCAATAATAATAGCATTAATCAAGAATGATTGCTACGGCAACAGAAGAGGATAAAGTAACAGCTGTAAACAATCAATCATCTTGGTATTGAGGGGTGTGATGAAAAATATTGTAAACTTTGTCAGTGTCCTCAGAAACAAAACTTCAAAGTAACACCCTTTTCAATTTTGAGTCACACTTCATTACTGAAACATTTTCAAATTTTAGGAGTCCGACAACTTTTACACCATATTCTTGCAGTTGCAGGACAAACTTTAATGATTTCATCATAAAGTTTTTTTTAGCCTGAAAGAATTGATTCAATATATTTTCATTGCCTTTAGAGAGCTACCGTTTTGCGTATAATTAAACGCATTTTTCAATTCACCAATATTCCACTGGTTGACAAAAGATTATACACAGTTCAGTTCAGTGTATGACTAATGGACGAAAATGCTTGCATCTGTAATCTTTTCTCAACTGGTGGAGTCGTCGATGACTTTAAAAACTTTCGGATATTTTAATTAATTAACAGGGTTTCTACCGATTGAGAATAGATTACAGACTAGAGTATTTTTGTGCATTTCAGTCATACACTGAACTGAACTGTAAAGTCTTTCCCAGTCCGCTGGAATCTTTGGTGAATTAAAAATGTCATTAATTATACGCAAAACGGCAGCTCTGCTCTTAACGCTCAGAAGTTTTAACGAAATCAGAGACTGAAAAATTTCACTTGGTCATTTTAATGGTTAACTGTCCCCCTGATGTGACCAGAATGATGCCGCTCAGTTTTACATCAGCAATGCAATTCTAAAACTACCCCTTTGTTGGCGGCGGGGTGAGCGCTAGCACTCACCTCAAACAGATTGATGCTTACATTTTTTTTATTTCCGTGAAAGAGGCTGAATCTGCGGTCTGTAGCAAAAGCTTTAAATATATTTGTTATCTGGGTTGGGCAACAGGTCCCTAAACCAGGGATCAGCGCAGAGCTCACCCCACCACCATCCCCACAACAAAACACCTCGCGACCATCGAGAGGGCAAGATTGCGAAAACCAAGGTCCTTCATGCACGCACTGTCAATGAAATCTCTCGGAAGACACACCTCAACCCAAAGACTCTACTTAAACACTGCATTTTTGTCATTTTTAACATCACTGTCATCGTTCTCATGGGTGTAGTCTTCTAAATAAGTCTGATATTTGAGCATTTGGTAAACAGTCATAATATCAGCTAGAGCTTCCGGCAGCTGGTTTCGCTATCAGGTCCTGTTCACGTAGTTCGTTTGATTCCTTCCTTATTTCACGTTCCAGTGCTTCCTTTTCTTTCATCTGCTGCAGCCTTAGAGCTCTTTTCTGCAAAATGAAAAATAAAAGAGTGAGTATCTTTTAGTGACAATCAGGAACAATACATAATTTGTCGTAGTATTATTTGTTATATTTTGCGTAATGGGGCTGTTGCACGCATTTGCTACAAGCCATTTAATAGTCGATTCTAGTGTGAAAAACTCCAAAAATAACGATGGCAGCACTAAAAACTTCCGAGATCCACTCCTTAACTCAATAAACGCATCTATTTGGGCGAATGTAATGGCAGCATAGGGCAGTAATAATGGGAGATTCCTACCTTGATTTCATCACTATGTCTATGCTGAAAAGGATGATTCACAGAGTAATTAACATTAGACATCAGAGTAGTGATCCACATCCTATGAATGGTACCGTAATATCTAGTGACACCAGTGTAAAATGAGAGTCATCTCTTGTTGGTCACTTCTTGATGGAGTTACAGTATTGTTAGATGGGAATCTTTCATTATTACTACCCTATGCCATCATTACGATCGCGCAAATAAAAGCGTTTCTTGAGTTAAGGAGTGGATTTCGGAAAATTTCAGTGCTGCCATCATTATTTTTGGAGGTTTTTACACCAGAATCAACTACTAAATTGCTTATAGCAAAAGTGTGCAACAGCCCCATTATAATATAATAAATTACGCAAAATTCACAACTTTACTCCGAAATTGAGGGTAGAGGACTTATTTTGAAGGATTTCAAAGAATTCAAGAAATTCAAAGCAAAGAAGAAGACAGCCTGAAGCAAAGCTTCAACAACCTCAAAATTAACTAATTTCTACCAACCAAAGCAGCATCAAACTTTGACTATAAGTAAGATAAAAGCCCTTGATCGTAAGATTGAACTTTTTTCTTCCCTTTTCCTTCCTTGCTTTTTGAATAATGAATGATAGTATAACGACCACTACTGGTATTTTCAGCTCTTTTTGGCCTTTCAGTTTTAGTGAATTTATGCTGCTGTTTTGGTACATTGCGATTATTCGAACTTCAGCTCAAAACTCGAAAAAATAGGCAAAGCACAACTTGACTTGACCCAAAATGTCAAAACTCAAACACCTCTAGTAATAACATTTTATAAATATATTCTAGTTTTTAATATTAAAGTTTAAGTTAAGTGTCAATCGGTACCAATTTGATCTAAAATCAATCACGGAGCACGGCTAAAGTTTCACAAAGAGTGTGCAAGGTCCTTTCATATAATGACATCATACAGCTTTTTAGGTGCAAAAGGTTATTCTGCCACAGGTCATTCTACCATGATAAAGGTCATTCCGTCAAGATAGAATGACCTCTAAACGTTCGCAAATCTAAATAGTTTCAATGACTCATAAAATTTATGGTCTCTTCTTGCAAAAATTTGCAGAAATCAATGTCTTTAACCCTTTCTTGGATAGTGGTACACATGTGTACCATTTTATGTTACATGTGATTCAATGGAACTTAAATGGACATTTTTCAGAAAGTTGTGTGACCCATCAAAGTTCTTAAAAAAGTGTCTTCTTTCGAACGGTCTAAATAAATCTCAAAAAAACTCAAATCCCAAAATGCGTGCATGAAAGGGTTTTAATACCAAAATATTTTATAGCTAGGAAGTTTTGAATAATAAAATGATTCCATCGATTCCATGGAATATCCTGCCAGCACCTGTGCATTTGTTACCTCAGGATCACCTATGTAAGTGGATGGTTTTGAGAAAACTGAGATTCAAATTGGAATAGTAACCCACCTTCAATTTTTTTGATCGTTCTTGAAGAGAAAACATTTCTTTCTTCACATTTTCTAATCTACTTTGATAAACTTTCATCATTCCAAACTGAAATCACAAAAGGAAAGATTTAATGGATCAAAATTCATTTTAATCGATGAATCGTGCAAAGAATGGAGTGAAAATATCAGGGTGCAAAATAAAAATTAAGAATAAGATTCTGTTAATGCAACAATGATGATGGTTTTTATTTTTTGACAATCTGAGGGCCGATTGTGCTCCTTTGAGCAACATGAGAAGAGATAGCAGGAATCGATACATCTCATTATTTTAAAAGGTTTCGCAAGACTATGTAAAACAGATTTGGAGTCGTTTAAGTCATTCTTTAAAGACCAAATGACGATAATTATTTTTTACATGATCATGTAACACTGCTTAAAGTAGCGGGATTAATTTATGATTCCCACTATCTCGTTTCATGTAGTTCAAAAGAGAAGAATCCGGCTGCCAGGCAGAAAAATGGAAAACATAAGGTTTGAGAACAAGAGTGAAAACAGAAATAAAATCAGTAGTAGTAGTAGTGGTAAAGTCCAGCCGCCCAAACACTCGGTTCGTAATGCTGATATTTCTCAGCGAACGACTGGACTGCATAAAAAAGAAGGGGTAGGAAAGACAATCAAAGTATTCTCAACACAAGCGATGGGAAAGAATGTAAACAAAAAAAAAAAAACCCCCAGCGATAACATTGAGCAAAAAAAAGTAGTCTTTCACTAAGGTAAACCCATGGGCCATGGGCGGATCCAGAGGGGGGGCCACGGCGGCATGGCTCCCCCTGGGGCCCAAAAAAAAAAAAAAAAAAAACAGTAGGAGGAAGAGAAAGATGAGAGAAAGCAAAAGAAAAAGAGAATCTAACTGTGATTCATGTAACTTTCTAATTATTATCTTGTTTGGGAAGGGGGAACAATAGCAAGGGTAGGATCTTCCACTTTTACGAACAAAAATTGAAAAGAGGTATTATAAAAATGAGGAGTAAACGGTTAAAAGATGCCCCAAATTGGCTGTAGAGAAGCTTAAATTTTCAAAATTTTCTGGGGCGTGTCCCCCCCAAACCCCCCACTCACGTTACAAAAATGGCCCCCCTTTGAGACTTTCCTGGATCCGCCCCTGGGTAAACCCAATGGGTCTGTTGCAAACTTTTGCTACAGCGATATAGAGTGTAAAATCTCAAGTAAAATCACATGAAAAGTCCATTGGTGGTATCAGAAAGTCATAATATGCAGTATTAAACTCACAAGAGGCGTTTAACTGAAACCCAAGATGAAGGTAAAATATCAAGCAACCTGTGTGCACGCACCGTGAACATCCATGATGGCCAACTTTAACAACCTCACAGCATCGGAGGTTATGAGTTTGTTTGCGTTGTGATTGGTTGTGTTCGATGTTGTGAGGTTGGCCATCTTGGATGTTCATGGTGCTTGTATACAGGTTGCTCGACATTTACCGACATCTTGGATTTCAGTTAAATGCCTCTTGTGAGTTTGTTATTGCATTTTATGACTTTCTGCTGCCACCAATGGACTTTTCACGCAATTTTACATGAGATTGATCACTGTATAGCGCTGTAGCAAAATTTTGCAACAGACCCATTATTTTGTTTATTTATGGGAATCACTAAGTATTTCTACAGTGGGTACATCCAAGAAGTAGAAGTAGACAGTCCCACTGCCCACTGCTGCTTGCCATAGCTCTTATGCTTTGTTGTATTAATATCTCAGAATAGAAGTGATATCACAATTTAATTCAACATAGATACAAGTACCTCGAAGCAAACGGCTGGACTGTGTATTGAGACAAAAGGATGGGGGAAGTACAAGCACTTGAAATGTAAGTACAACTCCAGTACAACTTACAGTTTTCTTTAATTCTTCGCCTGGGTCGAGACCATGAAACTTTAGACTTTCATCATGCAATTGATTACACAAAGTATCCTGTTTTTTGCTGTAACATATGATTCCAAAACAAAATTAGGTTCAATGCAACACAAAATTACATGAGTATTGACAAAAATCAAAACTGACGTTAACTTCGCCAAAACAAAAATTGAGCTATTGGTACCACTGCGTAAAGGAGCTAATGCCTAATACTGAGCAGTTTTCCACGACGAAATAATGATTTTAACGATTTCCACAATGCACACAAATTCATAATATTGACAAGTGGAAGCTCATTTTAAGTTTTAAAGGTGGTATATTACATTAGGTCAGTAACAAACTTTTTCTTTAGCAATTTCAAAAATTCAGTTCACAGAAAGATGTTACGAAAATAACGATGCACGCACTTAAAATTCCTAAAATTTACTTCTAAATTCAAGATCTACATATGGAAAGTTATTTTCTGATGCCACAGCAAGATTACTATTAGTTGTCCTTCATTTTAACAGATGTTGGATTAGGATGTCATCCGACGGAGGTTTATTTACACCACGCCCCTAGCAATCACGACCAACCATATCTTAGCACTGAATTTTGCCTAGATGTCCGCTTGGAACGCTACCGCACTCGACATCTCATCTCAACATCTTGCTTGGAAGCAGGATGCCGTCCGGCAGATGTTCGGCCTGTTTTGGCATGGTACCGCACAGCAACATCTGAAATAAGCCATGCCCATAATCTGTAAATAAAGTGCGAAGGATGCCGCTCGGATGACATCAGAATCCGACATCTGTCGAAATAAAGGACAACTATTCAGTTCTGCATCTTTCCCTTTTGGATACTACTAGCCAGACAAATTCAAGAGGATCATCTTGGCTGATTACGCATACAAATAAGATATCTGTGATGTTTACTGATTACAAACAATAGACTTTCACTTAATCTTACTTCAATTCTTCAAGCTGCAATTTCAATTTACAAAGTGGAGGCTGATAGGTTTCAAGGATTCCAGAGCTCAACTTTTCCGCTGCAATTTCAACTGACATCTTGAAGCACCAAAGAAATCCTACGGAAAAATCAATGAACAAAGTTTGAAGACTGCAATAGTATGAGTTGTCCTACAAAAAACTTGAGTTGACAGTTGTATGACTTTCAGGAAAACATACGCTTCGTGCTGAAGCAAACCGATATGAAACTTTTACTGGCGGTTAGAGACTGATACTTCCATCAAGGCCTCAAACCTGTCAATTCCAATCTTTTCCGGAACAGCCTGTGCATACATAATTCGATAGGGAGCAAGCTCACTCGCCTCTTTTATCCAATCCTTAAAAACATAATTTAACCCTTACCAGTCCTCAGCCGTTTCCGGCCGGCTGCCGCAGCAGGTCAGCGGCCGTGGTTGCGCCGCCAATTGAGAAACAAGTTCCCGGAGAGTCCACCAGAGCCCACCACGTGATGAACCAGTCGAATAAAGCCGACATTGGACCCAACGAGAAGTCAAACTTTCGTGTCGAATACATCCAACATTGGACCTGAACAGGATTTTTAAGCTGTCGAATATATCCGAAATGGGACCAGTAAGGGTTAAATGTCCCACAGCCTGAGATACATGTTACGTCTCACAGAACTAAGAAACAGCAGGGTTCTAAGTTACATTAGCCATGTATTAAAATTAGAGGCCACACTAACAGCAAACTGGCTGTGCAAGGAAGTCTCATAAACTTTCATCCATTTGAATGACTCACCTTAGTAGCTTGATCATGATCTTAAGGATAACTACTATTAGTGTATTCCAAATATTGTACAAGTGGTAGTCATGGTTTCCAAGGTCCCTTAATAACCCGTCAGTTGAATGTCTCGGTAATCTAAGAGCTTCATTTCACTTGCATAACGCAAAGGCGGCCCCCTTGCTTCCTGAGCTGATTTACACATGTCGCCTCCCCACATTTAGAAACGCTGAATGATTACACACTGCTACCGAATGACCAATTATTAATGGACCTTAATGGTATCGATTAAAAGTTTGAGGCGAGATGGGAAGTGTGGTCTTAATTCCTGTAAAGTCCGATCCATAAAATAGAAAATAGGAAAAGTCATCATTCAATAATTTAACTCCATTGAATACATCTAAAGAAGTTTAGGTAGAGTAAAAATTTAGAAGCCACTATCTTACCTCACCGCTTATCCTTTTCGCACGTTACTTCCTTCAGAAATTCAACCTGAATTCAGCGTCAGAATTCCAAGACGTCAATAAAATTCATGATTTCATGATAAGGTTTTTTTTTTTTTTTTTTTTTTTTTTTAACTAGTTTCGTTTGTTTACAGAATTTTTTTTAGGTTAGGTCGGAAATGTCAAAAATCGTCAAACGTTGACACCGCTCGAACAATCATCAAAGAACTTCTTCACTCATCAGTCATCATCACAACAACTTCGTTTCAAGTAGCGCGAAAAACACATTTTGACTATTTTGTTCAGAACTTTTCTGCTTTCAATTACTTCCCAATAAATAATTAACTATGGAAGGATTTATTGCTCCTGAGATAATTATGAGGAATCGGGTGAATGGTACCTTTCTTGCACAAAACGTTGGCAAACAAGTCTCTATCTTTGGAAATGTGTTAAAGGTTCGTACTCTATTGCACTTATCTTTTGTTCCTTCAATTTTTTTTTCATCAATAACCTCTGAAAATTTTTAGTATGGTCACATTGATGTAATAGCCATCTTTTTTAATGTCCACAACGATTTTGGGAATACAGGCTGTGAATGTTGTGGGGACGCTACCTATAAAGTCACGTGGTTTCACAGTGTCCATTGCGCTCTGTGCAGGACATCCTCTCTGTCCACGATAAGTGAATCGTTTGGTCGAAAAATTGTCCTCAGGATTCTCAACACAAATCGGCGATTTGGCGGGCTGTTTGAATTGATATAAAAGAAATAACATTTGTTGGCATTTTAGGGGAGTTGTAACGCCCTTCGGGTGAATACGCGCGCTCTGCGCTGCGTTTACCTCCTGCTCGCTTCGCTCGCTCCCGGTCTTTTTTATAATCTAACTTGGGTTGTCTGCACTCGGAAAAGGGGTTTTTTTTGGGGATAGTGGCAGTTTTCTCCGTTTTTCTTTGGTGGACCACAATCGGAGTTCGTCGATATCACGTAAATAGAACCTCAAAATTGAACGACCCCTCATCGAACTACACCATCAAAGCATTTTTGTGAAAATTAAAAAAAAAAAACAACAAAACAAAAAAGAACGTAGCCGGGTATCGATCCAGCAATCTTCTACTCCGGAAGCCAGCACTGTACCATTAGGCAGCATTCGACCGGTGAAGGCGAGGGTCAAAACTCAGGTATATAAACTCAGCTCATCAGGACGTACGTAGTTCAAACTTTTGCCGCTAGGTGCCACGCCGGTCGCAGTGGACAATTTTTCGACCAAACGTAAAAATCGTCCACGATGGTTTGCGTGCTCCAAACCATGTGGACACCACAATCGCCAGCAGCAGTGCTCCCAGCCTGGAAAAAGGGAAATCCCGCAGTGTTTTTGCTTGATAAACTCCGCCCATTCACAGTCGTCCACAAAATACAAAAACGGCGAAAGTAATTGTTTTAGGTTTATTTGTTTTGAGGAATCAGACTGTCAGGACTGTGAGATGTACTGCAGGACAATTTCCGCAAACTCTTCAGACTGAAATCTGTAAAGTAGGAGTATAAATACTCGTGCAAGGAATTTATCGGTCTTAGAGTTCGATTGAATTCAAAGAACATTTACTAGTGGCAGCCAGTGAGCCCCAGAAATTTTCCGATTATTAATTAATTCATGTATCTCTGTTGTTTAGATGAATCCAAGCAACAATGGTTTTGATATTCAATCTACTGACAATCATGTTGTCTCTATAACCTGCAAAGAAATGATTTCAGAGCCTATTGATGGTTTAGTTGAAGTAAGAGGAACTGTCGAAGGAAAAAATACAATATCCTGTGATTATTTCATTAATTTTTCACCAGAACTAGCTGAAACTTTTGGTAAGACCTTGAGCATGGCTTAGCAAATTTATGATATTATAACCGAGATTGTTTCACGAAAGTTGCCGATGATAGACGGGTTTGTTTTTTGTGCAGAGACGAGTTTGTGTTTTTGCGCATGTGGAAGAACGCAAAAACATCATTGCGCAGGGATGTGCAAGAACGCAAAAACATCATTTCGCAGGGAAGTGCATGATCTGTCACTAGCCTTCTTTCGTGAAACAAGCCCTACCCTTTCCTTACCTTTATTAGTTTGTTTAAAATTAGTTTATGTCCAACAGTTCACAATCTCTGTGTATCTGAATCGCTGTCTTGACCAATCAGAAATATTTATGCGTCATGTGACAACTGTCAGGCGCCAAGTAACAGAGCAATTCTCAATGGCATCCAGCAGAAGACTCATTCTCCTAATTTGAAATAGTTGGTTTCTGAATTGTAAGCCTGAATTCTCCCCTTTGTAAGAACTAGGTACTTATCGTAGAATGGGGTGATTTTGGACAGTAGGATAACTCCTCATAGTGCTACCACATGCTTTAGAAAAAGCATTCCCCATACTGTCCAAAGTTGTTTTTCTAAAGCGTGTGGTAGCACTGTGAAGAGATATCCCACTGTCCACAGTCACCCCATTCTACCGTTATGTGTCGTCAAAGAATCATTTATTCAAACATGTTGACGCAGTTAGCGGTATTGCATAGTATGAAAGAAAAATGAAATAAATTAGCCATTATGCTGCGCATTTTGACAAGGATTTTATATAATTTTATAAAAAGGAAAGGGAAAGGGTTTTTTTTAGAAAGGGTGAAGGTGTTCTTCCTTGGTGTTCTAGCCCGGCAGTATCGTTCAAAGTCATTGGCGGCTAGTGGCTACCACCATCTGCTTGTTATCTAACTTCAAACTATTTTACTCGCTATGGAGCGAATGATGAGGACGTTTATTTTTAATGTTGTATTGTTGCTTTGCTTATGTTCTGTTTTTCTTAAATTTTCAGTAACCGACAAAGATAATGAAGCTGTCATGATAGTGAATTCAATTCCCAATGCTTTTCGAGCTTGAAATTCAAATCATCCAGGTAAAAATTTGTCTTTTCATTATGTTTTTGTGGTATCTAGGAAGTTTTGACCACCTCTTTCCTGTACCCAGGGGAGAATCTAGAAAGTTTTTGGTGGGGGGGGGGATATTCCTATTCCTAGGCAATTTGAAGCCACTGTGGGCCACGTTTAGTGGAAAAAAGGTCAAAGAGGCTTCTGCAGGGGGTGGGGGGAAGTGCCTTTAAACCTCCCCATGGATCCATCACTATTTGAACCATATTTCTCCTCTACCGAACAGTGGCGGCTCGTGCAATCTGGCAACCGTGCACTTTTGCCATTTAAACGTATGCAAAAAGATCGATACTAGGTGAGGCGCTACCAAGTAATCGATTATTTTACACAGTTTTAAATGGAGGAAATCCATTGTTGCCACATTGCACGAGCCGCCGCTGCTACCGAAACAAGGAAATTTCAAATAAACCAGTGGCGACGTTGTAGCCCACATAAAATCAAATTGAAAGGTAATTACTGTTTCTGGCTGACATTCCGGACCACTAGTTGCCTTTATATAACTGAAGTTTGCTCTTATCGTAACTAGATTTAATTAGCAGTCACTTAATTTTCTCTGATATTGACTATTTTTCCTTCACTTCAAATATCAAAATGGATCCCTTAAAAATGGTAATAAGGGGAGAGGGGGGGGGGTTGAAGGTCTTCTCCTTGAATGGCTTTATGAAAGCCAACGGAAAAGTTTTTAAAGGGAATGGGATGATGATGATGATTTTTTCCCCATGGTTTGAGAGGGAATAATCTCTTTCTAATTTTTATTTGACTGGGTATTACCCCAGGGCTGCTGTTGTGGACAATTCAGTGAATTCTCAAGTCCACCGATGATTTCACCAATGGACGAAAAGATTATCTTGCTGAATGCAAACATACGACAGTATGTCAAGGACTTGGTAAAATCTGTAGTCTTTTCGATTTCCGGTGAAATTATTGTTCGAGTTTAGAAATTCCCTAAATTGTCCGCGAACTGGCAGCTCATTTGACCCACACTGGATACCTGGCGGCCTAGCCATCTAGATAACTGACACTGTCTGACTTACTGATTAATGATTAATTCAACCAGGAAAAAACTTTTTTATTTTTTGAAAGCAAGAGAAATCACAACGAAACTGCTGTAGAAAAATTGATTTAATTCAATGAATAATGGAAAAAGCATTCTTGTAAGAACAAATTACAAAAAAATAATAAGTGAGTCTGGTATTCAAAATACAATTGAAGCACTCAATTTGGTTTCTTTTTCTGCTATTTCTGCAACTATATTGAGCAGGTGGGGGATAAAAAATTCATGAAGACTTATGGTACTTAGATGACACCAGACGACTTTTATCACTTTGAGCGCTGTAGATACCATCAAAATCCAAACAAAGTGATGAGTGGTACTTAAAAGAACCTTAATTCACATTTTTGCCGCTTATTTTTTTCAATAATGTTCCCAAATCAACAAAGAAATATGACAGAAAAACAAACCAGCGACAACTTAAAGGATGAATGAAATGTAAAACAGGTAAAATGGCAAGGACGTTTTGGCTCAAATCACAGCCATTTTCTGCTCAGAAAATATAAAAAAATAAAAAATTTATTGAAATTTTTTAATTTTGTGAGTTGAAAATGGCTGCGATTTGAACTGAAATGTCCTCGCCAATTTAGGTTCCAGCATTTTACCCGCTTTGCATTTCATTTATTCTTCAAATTAACAAATTCAGACTGTTAGTCTGGACATATTTCTGTTCAAAACTTGATGGTGTACACAGCGCTTTACATAAAATATTCCTAAAATCAATGGAACATTGCAGTCATTGCACCAAAGAAGGGGCACTGACTCACATTGAAAATTCCTTACAGAGCTTTTAAAATGGGTCGTGGACGTACTATTTTTGGTCTGAATATTATAGAGAATAACATTGCATGTCTCTTAGCCTCTTAAACAAACACTCATTCATTTTGATAAAGTCGTAAAGAACAAAAACTGGAATGTAATGAGCGTTGATTGCTACACTAAGCCGTAGGAAATTAATTAAATTTTTATTGTTTGATGTTTGTTGGTAAATTCATGATGAAAGACATTATTTACAGAGGAGAGTAGACTGCATCATGCTTTCATACTGAAAACAAGATTTAAAAATTGATCATAGTGTATTGTTATTGTGCCATCTTGATCCGTATCCAACTGTCGGAAGGAATTTGTCAAGTTCTGAAATCAGAAGTAAAAAAGTTTTCATTAGCAATCAGTAACCTTAAAGGTTACAAAGATTAACTCATGATAGACAAGCTAGTTTTTAGGGTCTCCTTTTTCAGATCCATCAAAAAAAGGCTTGATTTAAAGATGTAAATTATTTCTCTAATTAAATTTCAAGTCCATGAATATTACCATTTTGCGGTCTCATTTTTTTTTCCACTTGCATCCCCAACAGGTCGTAATTATAAACGAAAAAGAGAGGTTATCGTTTATTGTCACGCCGCGCCGCTAGCGCTGTGGGCAACCTCCGCACTATGTGAGAATGAAGTGCTGGAAGTTCCCGAGAAGACCCATAGAGCGCAGTTGAAGTTGTCAGGGCTGGCCCCAAACGGGACTCAGCAGAGCGAAACTTTTTTGTCATGTCGGGTGAGCTCCGACAAGCGACCTGAACGGGAATTTTACAACAAAGGGTTAAACTGCTAAATTGTGACATCATTTCAAGTCTTTGAAGTCTCATCTTCAGACAGGTTTCCAAAAACAGGGATTAACGCAAGTCACAATGCATAATTGGTTGTAATAAAAAATGTAAAGAAATTTTAAACTTACAAGAAGCATAACACAAGCTTGAATGAAGTCATCGAACAAGATAGTTCCTTTACCAAAGTGATCAAACTTTTTCATCAAAGTATCGATTGTTCCTTCTGATAAGCGGTAACCGAAGGAAGCCAGGGCTGTAGTGAACTCATTCTTGTCAATATTACCACTTGCATCTCGATCAAATGACCGAAATACATTCTGCCAGTCAGTCACATATTTCCACAGAGCTCCGAAATCATCGAAAGTGATCTTACCCTGGTTCTGTTTATCAAACATACCTGAAAAGATAAAGATATCAGAAAGTCAATGATAGCACATATTAGGATGAACACTTTAAGGTGATTCTTTATCATTTCAGAGCTACCAGAGCTACCATTCTGCCACCAGAGCGCTACTGTTCGATTAATGTCAAATTACAGGCCTAAGCACACATCAGGATGAACAATTAAAGGTGAATCTTGAGCATTTAGTGCGGCTTTCTGCTACCAGAGCGTTACTGTCCGATTAATGTCAAATTACAGGCCAAAAGTAATTTTTTTTTTTAAGAAAACAGAGTGTCAGTCACTAGATAATCATCTGAAGAACGGCTCAGCAAAATATCTTGTCAATAACTTCAAAAATAAGGCTGAAAGTACCAAAAAACAGAATATCACAAATCAATTCTTGTATCGAAATGCGATACTGCATGTTTTGGTACTTTCAGCCTTATTTTTGAAGTTCTTGATGAGATGTTTTGAAGAGAAGTTCTTCAGATGATTATCTTGTATCTGACACTCTGTTTCCTTAAATATAAGTTACTTTCAGCCTGTAATTTGATGTTCGAACGGTAGCGCTCTGGTGGCAGAAATTGGCACTAAATGCTGAATAATCATCGTAAGAGAAGAGGTGTTTGTTTAGGTCAGCTTCCCACCAAAGTTTCCAACCTTTTCTTTCTCTGAAATGACTTTATCATTGTCCTTTTTGACCATTCTCGGTTTTGCACTCTAGAACCGAGTTAGCAGCAATGAAAATAAAGTGGCTGCATTTATCTGGAAACTTACCTATCATAAGCCTTGTTGTTTCTGCATTGAACGGTTTCCAGGTTCCATTGGATAAAGCGACCTGAAGTTCACTTGCTGTGATGAATCCACTTCTATCCTTATCAACCCTGAAATGGACAGATTGAACTTTTAATCTTACAACCAGAATAATTTATGTCAAAATAAGTAATAAAAGCGTACGGAGACACGCCCCCCCCCCAGAAACCTCAAATTTCGTCTTTTTTCTACAGCAAAAATCCCAACATTTCTTCCACCGACGCTCATTAGGGACAGCCAGAAACGTCATGGTAAAATCTAAAAAAATTGCAACACGGCTTGTCGTGTGCTTTATGCAAGAGATTCAGCTTTGTTTATCATTGAGGATTAATAAAATTTTTACTATCAATTTAAAGTCTGAATGTCGCCCTTGGAATCTGCATGATGCATGGATGACTAATAAGTTGATGAAATGACTATTATCTTTTCAACTAAGAGGAGTTGCTCACCTATGAAATATGTCTGCGAGAAATTCTCTTGATGGTAATCCTGCTGGAGGTGCTGCCATTGAGTATACTGTTGATGATTGCAAATGTTTTATTTAATTACCGGCCACGTCTTTTGCTAATCGTAGTTTTGTAGGAGGAATGGAAAAACCCGGAAAAAACACTGTCAAGTACCTAACCTCACTTTTCTTCTTGTAAACAAAAGCTTAAAATCGGTGCTGCCAACCTCTCATCTCCAGCGACAATGTCGAGGAAATTAAAAAATCATTTAAAATAAATAGTGACACTGTTTCAAATGCTTTATGAGTTTATGCTCTACCAAACATATTTCCGACTTATTTTCCATATTTTTGGTCAAGTATGAAAGTCTAGCTTCGTTTGGAAGTCCCGAAAGTTAACCACTTCAGAGTGGACAATTTTTTCATTTCTTCAGTGGGAAACACTGCGGCGTTAACCTATAAAAAAACAGCCGCGTATTTGAAGTAAATAAAAATTGTCTATGAAGTCTGTAATAAAGTTTATAAGAAGTTACTCTTTGGCTCATCTCCGAGACACTTTGAACCCTCCTCCTGTTATATGCCTTGTCTCCATTCCTAGTAGCTACGAAATACCATAGGTTTGTAACTCTTTGTCACTTCATTTGTCAATTCCCGAATGTTGAATCGAAGCTGTCAGATGGGGCATTGAACACAATAAGTCAGTCCTGTAGCCCTCTAATTTTTTTACTCAGTTTCTTCTGGGCAATGCTAGCAGAGTCCCTTGAAGAAAACTTGTGAAGGTATCTCAGTCATCCTGCTTCCTGTATTTTGAAAAGAGGCGACTGTTCGAACGAATTCAAAGGTTGAGATTGACGGAAAGTTAGCCGGTTTACCAGCCCCTCAATCAGTCCTAAATTCCTCTACTCTTCCTTCCCTTTAAGGAGGAAACTCATATACACAGCTCGGCGCAGTTTTTTTGGCTTTGCATGAAATCCAATGGAGAGGCACAGACTTGTCCGGCTCGTCGCCGCACGGCGCCTCTCCATTGGATTTCACACCAAGCAAACGGAACCGCGCGGTGTCGCTTTGAGCCTTGTATATGTGTTTCGTCCTTTATCCTGTTTTGCCTGTTTCTATGGAGCCTTCAAGGCCTTTGCCCTTTTTTTTTCTGTCTGTGAAGGCTAAAATCAACCTCCTATTGGAACCTCCCAAGTAGATTATTATACTCCCTTTAATTTGTATGAGAGATAGAGTAGGGCTTGTTTGAGTATCGGGTTCTGACAAGTAGCAGTGCGTGCATCCCAACTGCATCAAAACGCATTGGTGAGCGGGTGGTTAGCGCATAGTTTCGGCCTGTTGCTATTCAACCGCTCACTGATACGCTTTAATGCGATTCGGAAGCAGGTACCGCTACTTGTCAGAACATAATATTCAAAATGGTCCTGCTCTAACTAAGTATATCTTTTTGCTGCTTCACTCTCTTTTGAATTGTTGTTACTCTGTCCGTCCAAAATTCAATAAAGAATGTCTAAATCAAGGTATTAGGGGTCGGTCCAGATGAGTTTCCTTTGGCTATGTGCATTTAACTTGTCAGCAACTTTGGTGCATCAAAATCAGTGTCTCCTCTGAATGAAAATACTTAAATACTAATCCGATGGTATCTTTAACTGGTCGTTGCATCTGCAGTCACCTCCTTTTATATTTATTCTTACTATGCACCAACAGAAAGTCAGGACTGCAAATTCATCATAACCACAATGGCATTGCTTCGACTCTGCTTTATTTTTCGTATTTACCTTGGATGCTTTGACGTTCAAACGGCTCTATTCCAATCAGTGCTACCCCATTAATTTTGGGTTCCCATTTCCCATTTTTTTGGGGTATACCATTCAACACATGTATAACGTGCATTGCATATTGCATACTCTGGCCAGGTATCTTTGTCTACGCCAGTACTTGCGTGTATTCACTAAACTTCGACCTC
The DNA here is from genome assembly GCA_011764245.1 of Trialeurodes vaporariorum. Lineage (NCBI taxonomy): Eukaryota > Metazoa > Arthropoda > Insecta > Hemiptera > Aleyrodidae > Trialeurodes > Trialeurodes vaporariorum. The sequence continues at coordinate 54,136,069 of VMOF01000220.1, forward strand.
TTTATTTGCTGATCTTTTTGCGAGTTTGGTAATTCCACAGCAACAGGGCCTTTTTTAGGGTGCTGGAGAATATTTTGGAAAAGACACCATTAACATTTAAGCTACGAACGAATAATAACGTTGCCAGCGTGAGCAAAGCCGACTACCTGGCCAGGGTTGCTCCAAAATTTAAGAGAATACAGGCGAAATTCTCCGAAAAATTGCATTAACATTAGAGGGAGACCGATTGAGACATAATGTTAGCAGTCAATTCTTTTTTTAGAGCGTTGCTCTGATTTCTACTTAATCCATCTAAAAAAATAGTGATTCATGAATTGATTTTTCTCTTATCTTCCAGTCATGATTAAAAGAAACCTAACCAGCATTGAATTCAAAGTTGAGGATCTATCCGAGTACAATGCCATTCGCAAATCCACAGAAGCGCTTAAAGATCAGAAAGGACGAGCACATTCTAGCTCGGTTCAGAAGCCAAAACAACAAGAAGTCCATGTCCGAATCGGATTCAATCCTCACCATCGAAAAATGTTGTAAATTCTTGTGCCCATCTAAAGTCTTTCTGTTCCTTTCAATTTTACTTAGTTTTATTCAATTTTCAAAGTATGATTGTCCGTTAAATTTAAGCAAAGTATTTATTTGATGTGTAAAGTCATGTTGCAACAGCGCTCTTTATTGCTGTTTCAACCCCCTATTTAAACTACCATGTTTTTAACTTTTCACTCTTGGCCCTTAATATTTTTTCTAGCATTTTTCTTTCAAAAATAAAGGAATTTATTGTAATTTTTCAACTTTTTGAACCGTCACCAATTAAAAGTATTTTTTCAAGAAATGGTTTTATTTATTTGCTCCCCGCATGACATCTTGGACTAATCGTTTTTTACTTTTGCAACCAATACTGACTGTTAACCGAGGAGTCGGGAATCGTTTGAATACTCGATCCCATGATTTATTTATTTATTTTAACATTGATACACTTTAGCTTGAGTGTTACCCCTTGATATTGTACAAGTCATTTTAAACTATACTATTGACTACTTACACTAACAAATACATTAAAGTTTCTTTGCAGTATAAATGAAAATAAATAAGTCACAATTACAACAATCACAACTCATTGCTTCCTCTTGAATTTTTCTATTGAGTAAAATAGGTTTTTTAGGAGTATATGTTTTGAGCTCTCTTAGAAATAGTGATGGGCTATCTCTGTATTTGGCTATGAGATCTTGAGGGAGCCTGCTAAAAACCTCAACAGCTCTGTATTTCAATATGCGTCTCTGTTCCCGATTGTTTTTTTAATGTATTTTTATGAAACAGTTTCTCGTTTTTATATTTGGTTGTTGTTAATGCAATCATTAGGAGTAATTATATTGATAGTTACTGCTCTTTTAACTACGGAGACCATGTATATATAGTGAAAAGATGGTCACCATGTTATTTTTGATGAATAGTTCTTTACAAGGATAACAATAGTGCTTATTGTTCATAATTCTCAATATTTTTTTCTGGGTGCGTAAGAGTCAATCAAGGTTAGTAGCATACCCCCAGTTCTCAATGCCATACAGAAGCTGGGAGTTGATGAAAGCACTGTAATAGGCTTTGATCAGAAAAAATTATAACAAATACTGTAAGTTTCTTTCATTCAGCAATAAAAGAAAATGAAATAAAAAACAGGTGTGCAACAAAGCCATAGGAAAGGATTTCCACAGCAATCAGTTGTACTTACCAATTTTAATTAAAAAAGTTTCTGTTTATTAAATAACATTGGGTTTACTGGCAGCAGCTTGTCTGAAACACGCTTCTCGGTAAGGAACTGATTACTAGTAATAAAAAAAACCAATTTACCCAACATTGGATGGCCGCAAGGCTGCTTTTTTTGAAATCGATCCCCCTTTTGAGGATTCACAGGCAAAATTAACAGACAATAATGGTCTCGGAACTTGTAGTTGTCACTTCAAAGATCCTGTGAAATCCCGTGGTTTGAAGGTCACAGATTAAAAGCTGCTATGAAGGTGGGGATAATCGATGGGACTGAAGCAAATTTTAACTGCAGATCAATTGGTGTGTCAGCTCTCATGTGAAAATCAGCAAAATAATCGTTGGCGTTACTGAAAGTTTCTTAGATCTTCTCATAAGTTAATAGAAGCTTTTACGAAAGAAAGTGATATTGGCGAGTTGACGGGTGCCACAGGGACTATCCTATCCAATTTATGACTCCATGCTGGTATGTACTGCTGGTAAAAAAAATTCTGTTGAAAATCACTTCTGTCGCAGGGATCAAATTATGTTTTGCAGCTTGACGGTCCTCCGAAAGACGTTGGATGGTGCGTACTTAAGAATGATTGCGTGTGGTTCATACCCCCCGTACGTGCTCACTGATTATCTGCGTGCGGATTGCGGAACCATAAGGGCATAACATTATTTGGTCTCAGCTCATTACTTTATGAATCCCCATCATTACAGCTCGTTTCAGAAGTGTAGGCGGACCTAGACCGATAATCTTTGGAATTTGTCAACATTATTCCTGATATTACTCGATGAAAATGAATAAAAATGAAATTGAGTGTTCACTTTTCAATGAGAAAAACTTTAAACACAAAAGAATAAAGTCAGGGGCAAATTCGGTATTGATTTGAAGGAATAAAAGTTGAAAATTCGCCAAAGATTATGGTTTAGGTCAGCCTACACTTCTGAAACGAGCTCTAGCTCTGATAAAGTAAAAATTAGATAGAACTACTCCCTATGGTTCTTGACACTGTGTCACTTTCTGCAAGTATGACAAATTAATTGAGATGTTTCCCAGATAAACGACACAAAAGTGAAAGTGTTTATTTTCCAGCAAGGTTCACTATGGGGCTCTTGTTAACTTCCGTTACATGAGATTGAATAGTTAGATCTTGCATAAATGCGAGTGAAAATTACGACGAGCACATCAAAAATTTACAAAATTCACTCACAAAGTAACTTTAAAGATTAAAGCGTAACGGAAGAGCTACGCAGGTACCATGGGAGATTCCTATCTAAGATGAGGCTTTCCTCTATGTGTCTCAACAGAGAGAGAGACAAATTAGATAGGAATCTCTTATGATACTTGCATAGCTTCGCCATCTTTTCTCTTATGGCGGAGCAACACAGTTGTCATGGGGGATTCCTGTCTAACTTGTCACTCTCTCTATAGAAACACACAAAGGAAAACTTCAGATTAGATAAGAATCTCTCAGGTACCTGCATAGCTCTGCCATTACGCCTTAAGGTGATTCTTCAGCGTTTAGTGCCGATTTCTGCCACCAGAGCACTACCGTTCGATTAATGTCAAATTACAGGCCGAAAGTAGTTTATATCTAAGAAAACGGAGTGTCAGTTACTAGATAATTATCTGAATAACGTCTCTGCAAAATTTCTCGTCAATAACTTCAAAAATAAGGCTGAAAGTACCAGAAAATGGAATATCTCAAATCGATTCTTGTATCGAAATGCGATTTTCAATTTTCTGGTACTTTCAGCCTTATTTTTGAATATGTTGACGAGATATTTTGCAGAGACCTTCTTCAGATGATTATCTAGTAACTGACACTCTGTTTTCTAAAATATAAACTACTATCGGTCTGAAATTTGACATTAATCGATCAGTAACATTCTGGTGGCAGAAATCAGCACTAAATGCTGAAGAATCACCTTAAACTTTCAAGTCATATTGTGAGTCTGGGAGTGAATAACGTAATTTTTTCATGCGTAGATCATAATTTTTGCCGATTTTTACTCAAGATTAAACTATTCAATCACATACAGCAAAAGTTAGCAAGAGTCCCATTCTAAAAATATCAACTAGAGGTAGTTTCAGAGGTGTAGGCGCACCAAGACCGATAATCTTTGGAATTTGTCAACATTATTTCTGATATCACTCGATGAAAATGAATTCGAGTGTTCACTTTTCAATGAGAAACACTTTAAATGCAAAAGATTAAAGTCAGAGAAAAGTTCGGTTTTGATTCACAGGAATCAAAGTTGAAACTTCGCCAAAGATTATGGTTTAGGTGCGCCTACACTTCTGAAACGAGGTCTGAAATGATCTAATATTAACGTATATTAATGATGAAAAAAAAAAAGACAACGACTGAGTATTAATTAAATAAAATTTAATCGATAGGTAAAAAAAAAACAAAAGAGGTAAAATTGATTAAAATAATGGTAGTGACATTGATTGATTATCGATGCCGTCTGTTATGATAAACTTGCCAACCGTCGGCATCAAAAGTAGAACTACCTGCATTCCCGCTTGCATTGTTACTGTGACCTTGATAAAGAGCTCCACCACTTCCACCATCATTTTTACTATCATCATCATCGTCGTCATCATCATCGTCATTATTGTACATAGGTTGAACCTGAACACACGGATCAAAATAATTTCAACATAGTGATCAAAATGAGAGGAAACATCATAATAGAAATAACTCCTCTTAAGGAGGAAGGTTTCATCTAAATTTCTTACAGTGATAAGTTAAAAATTGATGGACTTATACGCTGAAAAACCAGATATCGTAAGATTTACCATTAATTCGTTGAATGTATATGACAATCCAAGAAAGTTGTAAATTTTAAATTTTCCATGGTTTGAGTTCAAGATGTACTGGTTAAATTTTAACCAAGACATCATGGAACCAAACCAAGGAAAACGAAGAAAAGTTTAAAATTGAGTGGCTCATACACTGAAGAAACAGCTGTAAGATTTACCAAAAATTGGTTTAAATGCATGACAATCCAAGAAAGTTGTAAATTTTAAAATTTCCATGGTTTGAGTTCAAGATGTACTTACTGGTTGGATTTTAACCAAGACATCATGGAATCAAACTAAGGAAAACAAAAAATTTACAATTTTCTTGGATTGACGTATGTATATTTAAACCAAATTATGGTGAATCTTTCAACAATTGTTTTTTCAGTATATTGATAAGGGCACAAGGAACCAACAAAAGGTTTTGAAAAAAACTGTGAATCTTTAGTTTCCAATGGTGATGGAAAACCAATGTATATTATAAGGTGAAGTTTTAAAAGAACAATGTTGTAATTCCAAATTTTTTGTAGCAGTTCCACTTTTTCTCAAGACTTACGTATAATAACTCATAATTTCTTGCCAATACTTTTGACCTAAAAAATTGGTCACAGAACGCCCAGAATGGTATCAAAATGTTCCATAAGATTTGATCTTGAACACCATGTTTGAAAATTTCAGAAAAATTGACTACAGCTCTCGCAAACGACAGTCAGAGGCGTCGAATCTATGATTACAGAGGGCGTGCTACAGTGGTGTAATCTAGGGGATTTGATTGGCACTACAGATCGCTAAGGAATCACCTTAATTAACAGGGACAAATAAATGTTCCATACCGACGGTCCTGCTTCCAGATGATTGGTGAGCACGTATGGCCATTTAAAACCACACAAAAATGCTCACCATCCAACGTCTTTCGGGGACCGTCGGTACCGAGCATTTATTGGACCCAGCTCATTTAATATGTTTTGAGTATTTCGGAGGCAGGCACCGCAACTTGTCAGAGCCCAATACTCAAAACATGTGAGCTCTAAGATAACCTTGGAGTGCAACAAGAAAAAAATGGGTCCATCCATTGGAAAACATAGAATAAATGAAATGGAGAATAGAAATAAAAAAAAAAAATATTTAAAAGATTCTTCCATGAGTCCACTCCTTGATAAAATTAAAGTATCATATCATTGGGGTTCTTTTATTTTGTATTTCAGACTTACACTAATTGATGGTGGCACCCTTTCGATTGATTCTTTAATGGGTAAGGTTGCTAGGTAGCTCAATAACTCATTTCGCATTCCAGTAGACCACTGGCTAAACAGTTCATAGAGTTTAGTTCCTAATTCTTCATCTGAGTTATCCTCGACTACTGTGTGAAAGACTTGATCCATGTAATCACTTAGTAGGTCACAACAATCACCCCAATCTTCAAAACCTACCGAACAAAAGAACAAGAAATAGAGTGAACAGACATCAATTTTATTTCTAACACTAAAACTATGGCAAGTAGTTTACAGATTCTTGAATAACTGATTTCAAAGTGCAGCAGGAGGCCAATGGTGATGGATCGCGATCTGAAAACTACTGGACCACCTTCAACTGGGGTTTTAAGATGTAGAAGAAACCTAAAGAAATAGGGATATCCAGAGAGCAATGCGTCCCAGATTACTCTTTACTAGGGGCATACCGTGGTTTCGAGAGAGGGGGGGGCAACAATGCAATCTTGCCTCCTTCCGCGAATTGCCGCCCGTCAAAATTATAAATTTGATAACTTTTTTTTTTGTTGCTTACTCACTGATTTTGCAGCCTTCAGTGATTCATTTCGAAATATGATAACCTTTCTTTTTCTATTTTTTGGTTGTTCACCCTGATTTTGCCACCCATGGAGAGTGCCGCCCGGGGTATGAGTATACTCATCCCCCCCCCCCACGTGCCTGCTCTACACAATCTTACTCTTTAATATTTCCCCAGTAAAAACTTATCGCCATTCTTTCAGGTGATCCCAAAATTGTCAATTGTTTCGGACATGAAAATGAAACGAAAGTACATCAGTTTTCTCTTGATTGAAAACATTGAATTACTTACTGTGAGTGCTGAATCCTTCGTCGATCATGTTAATTAGATCTTGAATTTTTGCATTACACTCAGCTGGAGTTCCACCATACCCATGAGAGATGGACAACTGGAGAGAGAAAGAAACAAAAATTCAAAATTAGAGACTTCAAAAAAAGGGGGGAGAGGCTAGTACAAACAAAGATAATAGAAAAAATTTCCTTTCACGAGAAAAAACTACTTAAATTACTCTTTTTCTTTAGATTGAGCAATGAATTGAGATACCTTGAGGTGTTAGCTGTGTGTGTTCGTAGCGAGTGCCACTGGTGTTGTTATCTTGATAGGAGCGGAGGGCCGATTCACGTATCACCTCGGCTGACTTTCTTGCATTGGAGAGGGTCAAAATATTTCCCCTCTTGCCGTGATGTGGAAGATTCTTTTCCTGGCCTTAGTACCTGTGTTACGGTGTAATTGCAGTTTTCTTTTAAAATTTTTAAAGAGTCAAAGGCCATTTCGGATAGCTCCAGTTCTGACCATTCTAAGTTTACATGCGCGGAAGAACGATGTTACGTCTTCCGCGCTTCAGTGTTACCATCCGCGTGAAAACTTCAACCCTGCTCACTAAGAAAATAACTAGAGCTTTGCGCCCCATAATAGTTTCGGTTAAACATCGTATATGGTAAACCATTTATTATTCACTGATTACGATCATTAACCGAGTATAATACGCAGCAAAAAGTTCTGATGATTCGCGCAGTGAGCGGGATCGATGTTCGTACGCAGATGGTAATACTTGATTTCGCACAAAAGCACAAAGAGCTGTTAGAACCAAACCTATCAGAAACTGCCCATAATATCAGACATTTCTGGCGTCGCCGGTCTTGGTATTTACATGATGGCCGTCTCTTCCTTACTTAATTCATCAGGCAAAAGCTTACCTTAGCCTCATTCTGGATTACAACAAGTAAGCTACAGCAGTCAGACACAAGATAATCGTCGAAATGGCTGTAGCATTGAGCATGAGGAGGAAGCCCGTGCGGGAGGTGGACTGGCAGCATACTTCCAACATACAAGAGAAGGATGTTGAGGCCCTAAATAAAGGACTAACTCAGCTACATACAGCAGCACAGCTTATCTCATCAAAGCTAATGAATAGGGATATGGTGAGCCAATATCACCATTTCTCCCAATCGTCTTGCTACATGCTGAACTCGATTAGTTTGAAAACCTAAGGCTAGCTATATCATCCAAAGAACATAATGTGGCCTGCATAGTGAGAGTAAAAACTAGAGTTTTTCTGGCTTGACTTCTTAATGGTTCGAAACCATAAGCAAAATCGTTCTTGTTAAATATTCAATGAATCAAAACTGAAAACTATTCACAAACCTTCAGAGCTGTCCAGTTGTTGAGAACTATGCCTACAACCGACCGGAAACTATCGGGAAAGTTCATTGTGGTAAGAATAAACGAGCTGTCTGGCAGAAAATTTTAGAAGTGATCAAATTACCGAGTATTATAACACAAGAACATACTGCTTAACATTAAGATATAAGTAATTCGGCTTAAGAATTAGAACAGAAGGAGATCAGTAATCGAAATGGACTTTTTTCAGTTTTTAAATTCTAACCTTACATTTATTTACTTTTTTGCAAAGAGTAAACAAGAGTCGCAATTGAATGGAAGGCCTCCGTGGTCAACGTAGATAAGGGATCCGAACGCGGGCTGGCCTGGGCTGGCCTCTGATTGGCTGCAACGGGTGGAGCAAAAATGACTCGGGGTATAGGGAAAATAACACGGGATTTTCGTTCCGGGGCGTTTATCTCGAAACCTAAGCAAAATCATATCTAAACAACTTATACGAGTCGATTCAGCAGATTTTTCCAAACAAATTGATAGGTCATAAGTGTCACTTTATTGCAAATTCGAAAAGACTGTCTCAGTTTAAAAGTACGCACAATAGTGTGATTACATGCTTGCCGTGTGTTCGAGCAGTGTTTGAGTAACTCACTATTGTGCGTACTTTTAAACTGAAACAGTCTTTTCGAATTTGCAATAAAGTGGCACTTATGACCTATCAATTTGTTTGGAAAAATCTGCTGAATCGACTCGTATAAATTGTTTAGATATGATTTTGCTTAGGTTTCGAGATAAACGCCCCGGAACGAAAATCCCGTGTTATTTTCCCTATACCCCGAGTCATTTTTGCTCCACCCGTTGCAGCCAATCAGAGGCCAGCCCAGGCCAGCCCGCGTTCGGATCCCTTATCTACGTTGACCACGCAGGCCTTCCATTCAATTGCGACTCTTGTTTACTCTTTGCTTTTTTGGTCGCGATGACAGCGTACTCAAGCGGTGAATTCGCTGACTAAAATGAAGCATTATGAATCCAAAGACTATACGTCTAAAACCATTAGTATAGTCTTTTATTACACTGACTAGTGCTGCTATCTGTGACATGTTAATGAAACACGTTTTGAGCGCGCAATTCAACAGGTTGCGCTCCGGCGAAAGAAGTGTCTGATTCTTGGAACTTCATTCCAAACCTACTGTGTGTGTTGGCCAGTGTTTACTTAAAAAGTTCAAGCAAAAGAGAAAATGTTATCCGCAAATGGCGCAAATTAAAGCCTATGCAGCATGCATTTTTTTTACTAGCGAGGCTGCACAATCTGGCAGCGTTGCTTCTCTGAAAACAAATAATATAATGAGTTATGGCAGAAACTATTTTCCCAAACGTTTTCATAAGAGGATGTAAATTTCACTCGGGCCAATTTTGGAAAAAAAATTATTCCATCCCAACATTACGGATAATTTTATCCGTACTGTTGTAATTACCGTCTGTCAGATGATGCAGAAAATTTTTTTTTTAAAGGAAATTGCTCGAATCATTTTTCGCTCTATCATATTTAATGCCTGATTATGTTTCCTCTGCTTTCATTGGTCTGCAAAAAATCGCTCCAACTCCTGAATGCAAAAAATTCTCCACATACATTGATAAAAATTACATTTCTTCCTCTAACAATAAGTAGGTATCCTCCAGCTCCATGTGGGCAAGCTCATACCCCATAAACGGATTAACTGAAATTTACTGCTTTATGAGACAAAGACTAAAGGAAAAAAACAAATAAGTAATAAACGGCCATAGAGGTAAAGACTGTTGGGAAAAAATGGAAATACATTAAATACATATTCCCGACCGTATTCAAGAGAAAACAAATTGTTCCGAGTTTAGTAATAAATTTTTGCGTTTACGCATAGCTCCCGATGTGCTTGGCAGAAAAAATAGTTTCGAGTCTAATAACGCAATTTTACCAAGTAATTGCACTACGGACGTTCACCGCTCGCCGATCCGCGCAAATCTAAACAAAGTACGAATGAGGCGTCAAGGCGCGTATCGAAATCGAAAACCGAGTGATCCCGAATCGAATTGTGTGCGTTTGTTTTGTTGCTGAGCGGCTCTCGTGTTGCCAAGTCTCTTGTTGTCATAAAGCATTGCCGAATTCGATAGTAAATCACAAGACTTTCTATTCCAATTTTCAGGGGGTGTTCCCCTGGAAAATATTGAAAATTAAGGTGATTCTTTAGCGTTTAGTGCCGATTCCTGCCACCAGAGTTCATACGACCCATGATACGACCGTTCGACTTAAGTATGTCAAATTAGAGGCCGAAAATAATTTATATTTGAGGAAACGGAAAGCCAGTTACTAGATAATCATTTGAAAAACATTCCTGCAAAATATCTCTTCAATAACTTCAAAAATAAGGCTGAAAGTACCAAAAAATGGAATATCGCAATTAGATTCTTTTATCGAAATAATGAGATGTTTCAGTCTTTGATATTTTGACTTGTGACAAAAAAAAGACATTGAACTGCAACAGATTTTTTTACAAACTTTATGAATGACAGAGGTTAGATTCGGCGTAACGAGTGAATTTGGGCGTGAACCTTAAATAGGAGGAGTGCTATGAGTGAAGAATTCAACTGCAATCTAAAAAGACATATTTATTTCAGTATTATTCAGTCGCCTAGCTGCTTGCGTTAAATCTGGCAACGTTGAATTTTGTTCAATTAAATCCATGTAAAAGGTCGAATTCGAGGGTGCTCCCCGAGCACTTACTTAATGATTCCACATTTTTCATGGTTTTAAATTAATACAGTGCAACGCTGCCAAATTGCACTCTACACCACTGGTATCATCGATAGTTACTCCACACTCTTCCTTGCATTTCAAAACCAAATTCACGATTTAATTTTATTGAGTATACATATACCCTTGAATTATAAGTAGGTATCTTCCCTGAAATCGTATGCAATCTTGTTTTTCTTTAAAAAATATTCAGTTTTCAGATTTTAACGTTAATGTCATACCTACATAATTATACCGTTTGGGCATACGTTAGGGTTTTTACTTAGGTACCTACATCGATTATTTTTATCCTTAATGAATGGTATGTTTAAGCGCTAAAGATTGTCCGAAATTAATAACTATGGACATTGCTCCCGGAAGGATGGCTCATAAAACGACAGATTGATGTGTTCTTCCAAGGAATGCAATGTTACATGTCATGACAGTGATATTTTTTGTGAACTCTTTTCCTTTTGATATATTTTATTCTTTCCTTTTTTCTCAATTTTTCTCCTTTCCTTCCGTTTTTTTTGCTACCGGGGGGGGGGGGCAGGGGGCACTGGGCGCGTGCCATCCGGCAACGTTGCTATTAGTCCCTTTAAAGTTATGAAAATATTGGGGGTGCACATTGCACTCCGTCGAATCGATTTTTTACACGGGTTTAAACGGACAAAATGCAACGTTGCTACATTGAAACCAGTGGAGGGAGGGGGCTCCCCCACTCCTTGGGTGCGCCCATGGGTTACCAGACCAGCATTCCAGTCGATTTTGTCAGAAAAACTGGTGATTTTGCAGTAATAATATGTACTCTCATGAAGTAGTTTAATTATTATTTTTTTTTTTTTTTTTTAATTTTCTAAAATTTGAATCGACGACACCTTTTTTTTGTTTTTCGTTCATTTAGTGCCTAATGACATGATGTTCTGGGACCCTACAATCCCTACATCTGATCTCTAACTTGTCGGCCTGGCAACTCTGCATTTGTTCATCCCTGCCCTTGCCCCTTACCATCTCCCATCACCAACCCTCCCTCCCTCCCTTGTAGTAGAGAGTTGGTTGCCGAGTGCCAATGCTGCAAGTGAAGTCGAAGTCGCCCACTTGTCCGCGGCTCAGTCACTTCGCAGGTTTGCAGTCTGAATCGGTCTAAATCGCGTAGTGCTCTCGTCTCGTCGCCTGTGATGCTGTTTATCAACATTTAACTGCATCTTGCATCTATTTCATAGTTTATCGCCGGATTATCCTATTTTTCTTGTGTATGTCACACGTTTTTGAGTTTACTGTTATTTCCTGATTGCTGAAACCCTAGATAATTTGTGTGCGGATCCGTCAGATCGGTGTCTGAATTTGGCTAACGTTAACCCCGGAACTACCTTGGCACGGACGTTCCGTGTACTCGTTTCAGTTTTGTGAAGTCAAAGCACTTTTAAAGTGATCATTTTCCATTCGTGTCGTTTTGCGCATTTCGCGAGGAGTGTTTTGTGTTGTCAAATTTGCTGTTCAGTCATGTTTTTGTGGACCAATTTATAATTTCTGGACGATGTTACCTGGTGAGTCAACATAACCTATGTTTTCTGTGTTTTGCTCCTGTAACTCAATTATGAAACACCTGTTAGTCCTTCAAGATCTTTTCTACCGAATGTCCGCCTCTCATTTCCAAGTTTTAAGTCTAGCTTGCATTATTGTTACATTTTCCGTTCATTTTAGTTACAATTGGCTCTCCTCTTTGAAACTTCTTAAAGCTGTTTATTATTACAGCGATGTCTAATATTGTAAGTAATGAATGGCTCCGGCTTTCATTGAACAAACTATTTGGTGGAGTGTTGCAATATCAGTCTTCTACTGCAGTTTGGAAGCTCTGAATGAACTTAGGGCTCCTCTTCTATTCTTCATCAATGAGATTTCTTTAGCTTCACAGGTCATCGCAGAAGTCATCTAATTCATGCCTCGTCTTGGCAGTGGTGATGTCCATCATCTTTTCCGCAGCCCCAAGCAATGAAATATTGTTCCATCGTAGAGTTTCCAGGTCCAAGCCTTTAAAAACTCTCCACGCGATTGTCAGCATATGTAGGCCATAGCTATTTTTCGTCCTCACGCTACGATTGGCAACACCATTCTAACGGTGGATATAGGGGGCAGGGCAGATAGGGTGATTGCCCCCTCCCCCCATTTGTCCAGATAAGAGGGCAAAGAGAGGAAAGGGTGCACTTGGATGCAAAAATCCCAAGTTTGCAAGGGCTGAATCCGCCAATGTATTGTTCTGTCTCAACTTAGTCACGGTTATCGGTTAGGTAAAATGTCTTTTGGGATCCCGATTTTAGTATGAACGAATTCGGTCTTTTGTAATTTGCTCAGTGAAGTGTATTGGAGCTCTGGAGATCAACATAGAATTTACCTTGTTTTCTGCTGCTCTCGACTGAGCTATCACGTCACCTAAGAAGCTGAATGATTCAATCTCAATCAGCAGAGCTATAGGTTGTCCCAAGAATGATTGGACTTGACAACTGTAGCTTCAAATGAAAACATCAGCTTCCATCCTCAGATAGAGCAACCTGATTGGTTAGGAGCCGTAAGAAGCTGATGTTTTCATGAAAACCATAGAAGTGTCAAATCCAATCTTTTCTGGGACAAGCTATAACAAGTTTGAATTTTAGGATTTAATGGGCAGTGTTAATAAAAAATGAAATCACGTTAACCATCTAGTAGTTAGTGCAAATGAAAACACGTTCACTATCGACAGCTAGGGCTGACATTTTTGGGTTTGGATAAGTAGAGGTGCCTATGCACATACTGGTATTCAGTGAACGGTGGGTTTGCAACAAGGTTAAAACTATTTTCTAACCTTTTCTGATCAAAAGGTTTTTGGTAACGGAATGCTCGGTGTCTGAACCTGATTTTTCAAATGCGTCTGCGATGGTAAGTATGGAGCTTAAGCTAAATATCAGCCACCAGTTCACCAATGCAACTTGATTCTCTTTTGGACCTCGGCCAAATCCAGATGTATGAGAACTCCAGCTCTAACCACTGGTTTCTGATAATTGAACTTGCATTCTGTTCAAAGCTATGCTTCTGAACCATGGTATTTCAAGCAATAATCAGCAGTCATCTTGATGATCTGAACAGGAAACTCTAAAGACTCTGGAGCCCTAAGCTCAAAGTGTAATCAATAAATACTGTGTGGAGTGACAATTGATAAACCCGCTATTCCTGTGATGCTATGTGTAATTTTCACAAGCTGAGCAAAGACATCTATCGTGTTAATTGTACACATTTTAGAATGTTTGAATCAACTTGGCGCTTAGGCATATTCTTAATGATTTGTCTATCTGATTTATTGATTTGTGGTTGGGCTTAATTCATGCGTTTCTACTACTTTGGCTGACAAAAAATACTCGGTTGCCTTTGAAAATTGAGGTTGACAGTCTTACAGTACCAGTTTTCAATACTGCTTATTAATGTTCACCTTTCCCTTCCTAATTTTGGTCTGTGTTCCCAAAGGATCTTTCCGGGCATAGTGTAGTATCCGTTAAATTTTAAAACTGTCTCTTTGACCTTAAAACATACAACTTTGACCTCTTTAAAGCAAAGACCAAGGTTGGATGTCACAACTTGCTTACCGGCTTGTTGAAGATTTCAAGTTTTATGGTCAAAATTACAGTTTACAAATGTAATGGATGTCATGTACATTCTGCCCAAAATGACCTCAATGTGAAAGTTCGTCCGCCTTCTCAATGTTCACTGAGTGAGTCCATGTGCTAACAGCAGGTCTGCAGTGTTTCCCTGATTGATACAACTAACCCAACATTTTAACTTAAATTTGTATGATTTATTCAAAATTTGACATTAAATATTGATTTGAGTGAGTGTAAGCACATTGTTCATCCTTAACAGTTCAAAAATTTTCATATGTTTAAATGGACTAACTGCAACATTGCCATATTGCTTGTGACGCCACCAACTAGAGTGAGTCTACCCCCAGAGGAAACAGAAAATTGAGATTTGTGAGGGAATTCAATTTTGTCCGGTAAAATCAGGGAACAGTCAGGGAAATATGGTTCAAAAAATGGGATGTTCCTTCGTTCAATCACAAACGTTCTTGTTCACATGGAGAGAGAATTTATGTCTGAAGAATTTCTTTGCAATCAAAACCTTGAAGTCAATTTTTGTAGAATTTGTGACTGTTCTTCAACTGTCTTGTTCCTCAAATATGCAGCAGAATACTTCTAAATTGTGCATATAAATTGAAAAAAATGTCAGTGCATCTGAATAACAGTAGAAGAAAAAAGGGGGTGTCAGGAAATTTAATAATTGAACTTTGCTAGACATATTGACCTTTGGGAAAATAATGTTTAAGGAACTACTTACTTGAACTTACCCCGCGCCTGTCACCTGTGTGACTTTCTGATTAGAAAGGAGGAGGTGAAAACAAGTTGTTATAAATAAGCCAGTCAGCAGTTGGGGCGTTGGTTGCGAGAGAGACTCTTCGCCATTCCAGTGTTTTACTATTTCCTTTGCAAGTTTATTTTGTTGAAGGGAAACTTCTTGAAAATATCATTTAAGAAAGATCCTTGAGCCATGGAGAATGTTTGGTACAACTATCAACAAAATACAAAGATCTACACTCTTTGGAAAAGATAAAATATGAGTGAGGATGAAATACTGGAATTGAGAAATAGTTTTTTTTTTGCACCCAACTTACCTCAAATCCCCGGAATAGTTTCCGAATAATCAGTTTGTTAGTTTTAGACCTTCAAAGGTATGAAAATGTTGAGGGTGTTGTAGACAAAGGTAGCATTCTAGAATTCAACCATTTACTGCATCCATGCAAAAAAGATTACATTGTCCTGTGATGTAGTATATCTTTGTATATTGAAATGTGTGCGGTTCATAATCTTTTCTCCATCGCGACAATGAAGGATTGAATTCTAGAACGCTACCTATGTAATGCTGGCGTTTTCACGACCAGAGGAAATTGCTCAGTACACTGCAAAGCTCTTGCAGTTTCCTTTTTCGGTTTACTATGACTTTCAAAAGAAAGTCCTCTCATCGAAACTGTTCTTGATAAATTTTTCAATTATTTTCCAAAGGGTTTCAGATTTTTTAAGGCATAATTTCTAGTGGCAATGCTGCTAGACTCTGAAAGACCTGAAAACTGCACCAAAATTTAAAACTGGTCGAGAAGTGGAAGAATGAAAGTTTCTACCGGGATTCCTTCTTTTGAAAGTCATAATACGTGTTATCCAGTTTGAGGGAGTGCCAGATCACTTCACGAGAGAGTTTTTACAATTGCTGGGCTTCTATTTGAGGGTCCTTCTGTAAAGGACCTCAAAGATATTTTACCCTCATTTCTCCAGTAGACCTGTAGAAATCTGTCCTTATTTAAACTGTATTATCTTACTCCCCATTTTTCTAATGAGACAATACAATTTAGCCCTTTTCTGAAAAAGGGCTAAAGATCCATAAAACATTAGATGTGCTCTTCTAAGAAAATAAGCCTTACGATCTCATTAGAACTTACTCAAATGAGCACAGCTATCATTTTATGGGCCCTTCCTTTGGAGATGGCATCAATTAATCATCACAGTGGACTGAAATCCACCGCTCTACCTTGGGAGCAGAAATAGGGGGCATTTTATGATTCGAATTATTACTTATTCAGAGTCAAAATTCAAGACAAAAATACCTGTATGTACAGATGCAAGGCAAAACGAAGTGTACAGAAAAAGTAATAAAATTTGGACCAGGAAAATGTACTGTTTGACAACACCTCTTAATTTTCTGAGTGTTTTTTTAAGTTCATACTCTATACTTATTAATTATTAATTAAATAAATATAACCAAGCTAGCTGCTGCTGGCAACCAATTTTCTCTTCTATTTATTTACAATAATTTAAGTCGGTTTGCAACTTGAAAGACTCTCACCTCTGGTTCTAGATTGTATAGCATTATCTTATTATTATCTTCCTTAATCCTGTGACTTACTTTCTCTTGTATGCAACAATTTTTTGTGTTGGATCAGAATATTTTCCTGTTCTACAAAGCTTGAGGGCCTGAGTTGTTGCGATCAAGTCCCTTGAAGGAAAATACTGGTACTATGCTAACCTGTCATTAATAGGCCTTGAGTTATGATGACCAGAACTGATTTAGGGCTGCAAAATTTTCCATCAGTATGACATTTTCTGTTGATGCTGATTAAAATGTCCCAGTGACACACTTCACATTTTCGTCCCTTACAAGAAGATGAAAAAGGCGCTCTATTCTTGGACTTTATTTTTAGTTTTTCCTCGATGTTTACCCATCCTGGTAATTTAACTAACAATTGCAAGGTTTCCTTATTGTTGCTCTGTGTATGAGGAAAATCTTGAAAGTAGCAAAAAGTTGGAAGGCAGAATGGAAAATGAAATATCTCTGATTGAAATCGTAATCAATCTAAAAGGGTCTCTCCACCTGCTAATTTAAAATCGCGAATTGACTGCTTGAGCCAATGGGCTTCTTTGTTGTCGATAAATCGGTCAGTTTATTCGCGCTTTTAAGTTCGTTGGTGGAGAGACCCCTTAACAGTTGGGCACTAAACGGATCTTCGATTCTTTTAATCAATAATTAATTTTAACCTCCAAAACTCACCGAACAAAGAATAGCCTCGCAAATATGCATGAAGCACCGCCACTCATTGTAGTAAAGAACCGTAAAACTGTAAAAGTTACCGACCGTCACCAAATAAAATGCATTATTCGTGTTAAAGGGAGGGGGGAGGGGGGGTTACTTAATTATTCACTTGTAGTGGGTGGCTTATTGTACCTATGAGTAAGTAATAACAGCTTGTCCTCAAGTGACTCGACGAATTGAGTCCCCATTGAAATGATGAGAGATGCTTTTATTGTTTGCTTAGTGCGGGTGTATCAAAAAACCTAGCTCAAGTACACTTTAAATCCCTAGTCAACTTGAACACAAGTGATGAGAGGATGTTGCGCTTGCTTTGAGCTCTTTTGCTTTTTCAATTGTTTGATGTTCCTCTTTTCCTCGTATATTTTTACATTTTTATCTCGTTGTAACAATATTTATGACATCTCCGCAGCGCACTTGTTGCGCTAATATTTAAAAAGCAGTGTTATTTATCGCCCCCCCCCCCCCAAAAAAAAAAAAAAAAAAAAAAAAAAAAACTAGTTGAGGTTTCTATTGCTATAGTATTCGAATACTTCGTTGCCATCAAAGATTTTGCTAAATTCAAAATTAAACATGTAATCACCTTTAATAGCTCCAATAGACTCTTAGTAGAGCGATATCGTATCGATTGCTGTCAGAGAACCTCTGGTCCCAAACAAACTCTGATTCAATGCATTTTCCCCCACAAGCGCATTTTTGAGCGGAAATTTAGGTTACTAAGTCAAATAATTAATGTGACCTTTTTGCGATTATAAATTCTACGTCCTCAAAAATGCTTACTTAATAATGCTTGGTTCCGCGGCTAAATCTACCGGAATCGACAAGATATTACTTACAGATTCAACGATGCATTTGTAGATTGGAATCACCCAAATGTTATTGTTGTTGTTGTGGGCCCTTATTGCTCTATTAAAACTGTGCATATTTTTAGAAAACTGATTAAATCGGAAAACAAGATGGCGGCGAAGCCGGCCTATATAAATTCGTGAAAGGCGCTTCTAGTATTATTTTGATTTTTGAGGACACTGGCAGCTCGTGAAATGCGATATATCGATGTCTCCTCCATTTAAAAGTATAGAAAAGTATCGATCGTCAGGGGATGCAATTAAACTCCCACGAAATCTGCTGATTTCTGTTTTGTAATTGCTTCTTACTGAATAAGTTAATCGTAACCTCCCAATTTTATCTGAAGGTCCTGAAGAATGTGCCAATAGAATGATTCCAAACATTGACTCAAGAATTTACCCTAGAATGTGCCAATTACCTGATCTCACCCTTTTATTCAACTCATTTCCCCCCCCCTTTTTTTTCTTCTTTTTTTCTAATCATTAGTTTGTTTTGTTATTTTAAGTTTATTTATTTTTTTTTTTTTTGGAGCCCCTCCGCACAAGTTTTACATTTGGAGGTGGTGATCCTGAACTATTTTCATTTTTTATTGTACTGTTTCAAATTACTAAATAAATTCAAATTCAAATAAAAAAAAAAAAAAATCGATACTTCGCTATAGTTTTAAATAGAGTGGGCAGCCGTATATCGCATTTCACGAGCCGCTATTGTTTGAGGATTTCCAGAACGGCAACTCTGGCAAACGATTCTCTGGCTCCATGAAGTGAATAATAATCCTTGTCATCGATTATACTGGGACTTCCACGCATCGGTAGCGATGTCCCTGACTCATTCGAATTCGGCCACTTATGCTAAACTAAACTTCATCAGTGCGGTCGGCGATCAATTTAGAGTACATACACTGATATACATACTTACAGTCGTCCTTTGACCTATTCGCCTATTCCCATCTCGTGCGTGTTTGTCAGTTAGTTGTAAGGCTTTCGGCCGTACTTTTCTCATATGTATCAATGTAAACAAATCGGCCTCTAATCTTAAATCTGGCTACAACGCCAATTTCTACAACGCGCTCATTGAAGACTGAAGTACTAGTTCCTATTTATTTGAGAAAATCTCCACTCCGAGCGAGTTACATCTATCTTGGTTAAAATTAACCTACTTGAGATGAATCTTCACGGATTAAATGGGGATATGGATCCTCTAAAGGTATTTCATAGCCATCGCCAATTCGAGTCGGAGATGACTTCCTGGAGTAAGTAGAAGTTCTACTCTCGGATATCAGAATCCATCGGGATAGCACCATTGCATAAATTACCACCACATAATCTCCTCTTCTCAAAATATTCTCTACGGAATATTCTGGGAATTTTTCGAAACTACCAAAGTGCCACAGATTTTCAGCACGGACAATATCGGGAAATAGTTTCGGAAGAATCCGGAAAAAATTATCGAAAAGTTTCCTTGGAATATTCCGATCAGAATATTCTGAGGAGTGTTTCAAAAGTATATTCTCAGAATATTCTGTTGTCTGCAGGGAGGATATTCTAATCTTTTGCTCCCTCAGTTAATAAAACTTTAAATTAAATGTCCTTAGCTCGAATTCCGGGTCTGTTGCATACTTTTGCTACAGCGTTAAGGAGGATTGATTTGGGTGAAAAATCGCGTGAAAATCACATTAAAAGCATCAAATTGTCTCAATACCTACGCTAAAACCCACGAAAATAGTTTTAAAGAAAGCCTAAGATGGCGGTTGGAAGGGCAAATCAACCCTGCGTGCATGTACTATCGACAAATTAAGGATTGTCGCGAGATTTTCACACATTTTCAGTTATAGGTAAGAGTGTGGGACTGATCTGCAACGGCTTTTCTGCCCCACCCGCACTGGCCTCACACCTGCAAGGTGTGAGGAGTATGAAGAGTGGCCGAACCAGAACCTTGAAGGCGAAACTAAACTTAGCTCTTGAAAATCTTGCGACAATCTTTAATTCGTCGATAGTCCTTCGAGTACCAAAAGATGGCCAACGACAATTTATAATGTTGGTTAAAATGTTAACAAACGTCTTACTTCCTCACGGTACTTACATTTTGTGTCATTCTATGATTTCTATGTGTTTTTTCCCGGTAAATTTTACATTCTCGTTACCATATATTCCCATTTGTTTACATGAAATAGACATTGATATAAGCGTCGCAATTCACAAACCTTCACTCGTTCATTGACATCACAAAACCGCGTTTTATCTAGGGCTTGAGATCGTACCCTTGAACAAAGCTGTCGTTTTGCGTTTAATTAATGGCATTTTTCAATTCTCCGATGATTCCACCGGTTGAGAAAAGATTACACTGCTCAGTTCAGTCTATGACTGTAATGAACGAAAATACTCAGATCGGTAATATTTTCTCAATCGTTGATAATGCCGTTAATTAATTCAAATATCCACAAGATTTTTAAAGTCATCAACGACTCCACCGGGTGAGAAAAGATTACAGATGCGAGTGTTTAAATGCATATTACAGTTATAAACTGAACTGAACTGTGTAATATTTTCTCAACCGGTGAAATCATCGGTGAATTATAAAATTTCATCTACTATACGCAAAACCGCAGCTCTATGTCCTTGAATCTTGATACGTTCCAGAATATTTTAGGATAATTTTGTCGTCAGGAGAAATAAAAAAAAAATTATCATTTTCTCATCATACGATTTACTTCTTCTTCCCTTTTGCGATCAGGAGCTGTGCTTATGATGCATGGTGGTTGATGAGATGAAGTAGTGAGTTGTGAACATTTAAAAAAAAAAAAAAATGAAATTTTAGGAAAATTCCTCGTCATGCATTTCCTTTCAAATCTATGGCCGACCGTGTAAGATTTTAAATTTTTCATTTGATTTTTCCTCGGTGCTGCAGCGTTCAATTTCAACATTTGATCAGCGGATTTTGTCCATCTCTTGTTTCTAAGCTTTTTTATAACATGCTCTTCTGCAAACTTTGATTGCAATTATTGCTCAGCTTCGAGAAAAAGCGTTTTTGAAATTTTATCATCCATTCTCAGAGAACGTTGTCGTGTTCTTAGAATATATATATATTTTTTTTTTTTTCGACAACGATGAGTTATTTACGTGCGGTCGATAAAATCAGGAACAGCTTGAAAGTTCTGTGAACTCGGTCGCGCATGGCTGCTGATTCCCCAAATTTCTCCAACATTTTTCAGGAAGCTTTGACTTGCGATTAAAATCGAGAGTAACTTTTCTGAGAAAGAGGTATTCGAATCATTGCGATTTTATCAGTGGACGCGTGATTGATCCAGACGTTTTCTGAGAACAACACGCCTTTCACTCCATACCCGTACAGAGTTCATTTTTTAATCAATTTTTATCGAATGATTTTAAACTGTTTTCTGTAACTATTTTGTTTCAGCGAAACAGATGCCCAAAAAATAAACGCCATACTCGTGATTTCAATTATTTTATCACTCATTTGTTTCCGATGTCACCGTCAAGTCAATAAATCTTCTTTTCTGCCGGTCACTATTTAGTTCTGAATAAGAGCCGTAATTTTAATTTAATGTAATGTCCTTACTTATTGTTTGTAGCAATTTTCCAAAACTTTAAATCCTACGAACACTTGAAATCAAAGTTTTCCAGAAATACAACGATATAGGGGGAGTTCTATATGTAGAATTCTTTGGAGAGCCCAAGTTGTTCTTTTACCCTCTTGCTTCAATTGATTAACCCGTGCAATTTATCGAAGCGTCCTTGATTCTCGATTTAATTCATCAGTACTTTTTCCCGGTTTTCCGGCTTTATCGAAGTAAGACGATTTTTATGAACTGCAGACATTTGCTAACGGACACTCCTGATGGATAAGCCGTTAAGACGTTTGCTTCAAACTCGACTATTTTCGCCGAGCTTTGGCCCTTTAAAACGAAAATTTCGTCCGTTTTTTCGTGTATTTGACCGTTTGCAATTTTTACCGGACGTTTGTGAATTTTAGAGCCTGTCGGTTCTTGGAAATCCTCCGGGCCAAGAGAGAGGTTGGAAGAACAACGGCCGCTGCATAGGGCTGGAGTAGGCGGCGCGGCATAGCCGCACTGTTGCTAAATAGTGCATTACTACCTGAATTCTCACCCGCCAATTCTTATCGTGAACAGAGAATACTTCCGTGTGTTCACGAGGGTTTTTTGGAGGTTTTTAAAAAGTAAACAAGACCTTTTTAGTATATGAGCACGCTGCGCCAATATGATCGTTCGAAAATTCATCGTAGGACCAATGAACTTCATCAGCATCAGCTTTATCGTAACCATTATCGGGAAATCCAGATTATCGGTTTGTCGTTCCGAATAATTCTCGGACGCCCCCTATGGTAACTAACCGATGTGTGCATGGTCGCAGTCCTTAAGGGGGGGGGGGTGCCAGTGGGTAACATGGGCGTCATATAGGGGGGGCTGGGGGGGCAATTGCCCCCCCCCCCCCCAAGGATTTGAAGTCGGGCTCAAAAACTGGCACGAAGTATATTGATGAGCAAAGAAGAAAAAGTCATCCGATTTTTGCCCCCAAAAGACGGCTTTTTGGCTCTAAAATTATGTTGATGAGCAAAAAAAAAAAAAAAAAAATTTATCCGATTTTTTAGCCCCCTCCAAGCCGAAAATTATAATGATGAGCAAAAAAAAAAAAAAAAAAAAGGTCATAAGATATTTTGCCCCCCCAAGCCGAACTTGAAATGACGTTCCTGGTGGGTAACGATCCTTTTGAAGGCCTTTGTTTGGTCTGCATGTCTCTAATTATCTGTCATAAAGAAATCAGGATTTGCGGCAAACTTTGTGTCGTCAATGGTTAGTGCGTTCGAAAAGGACGGGTGTATGGGCTAAAGTCAAGTGTTATGGTCCCCTCCATATCCTATCCTTTTCTAATACTTGCGAGTTCAAACGGCTAAAGAGAGAGAAAGACAAATTGCTTTATCCGCCCATGTATCCATGTATGCACGACTGCACGAGTCCTGGCCGGCGTGCGTGGCCGCGTCGATATTTTGATAAAGTTGCCGTGGGCAAAAAATTGAGGCTTGCATAAAAACACATGATGTATAATAAAGATAAAGGAATTAATAAGATCCCTAACCCTTGAAACTGTAGTAAGTATAACTTGCATCTCTCGAGTGCGCTCATTGTTGTGTCCTCTCAGCCGTTCATTTTTTAAGCGAAAGCTTTTGGGAACTGAACAATTCTAATTTCCTTTGAGGAGACGGCTTCAAAAAATGGATATTGAATTAACTTTGAAGAGATTCCTCACTCTACTTCTAGTGCGATGGTAGACGGGCGGGCAGCTAAAGGCAGAAACGGATATAGCTTTATTTAAACGCACTGAGAAGCGAAATGAAAAACGCACGCCGAGGAATTTCAATTAAATTAATGTTCCATTTCTCAGCGCTGTGAAATCTTCTCGGGATCTGCACTCTGCAGTGGGTGTCTGTTATAACGAACGGTGCTTGCAGCAATGATACCCGTGTTGTTGGTATTTTGAGCGTGGGTTCAATTCAAACGCACGTGTAAAATGATTAAAGAATAACAAAAAAATCGATGCGCTTCAGCAGTGTGTTCAGCCCCCCCCCCCCCCCCCCCCCCAAAAATATACCGGGGCCCCCACCAGAAATAATCCAAGACATTAAAATGTATCATACGGATAGTTAAAAATCCTCTCCCCCCCCACTCACCACCATTCTCCACCCTCCACCCAGTGGCGTAGCGTGCAATTAGGCAACGTTGCAGTTCGTCCATTTAAACCCGTGAAAAAGATCGAAGTATTGGGTGTTCGGTGAACAGATTCCCTTTCGAGCGTTTACATGGGTTTAAATGAACAAAGTACAACGTTGCCAAATTGCACGCTACGCCACTGCCTCCACCCCTCTCCTTTTAAAATCCGCGACGTCTTTTGACGTTGATGGCTTGTAATATATTTTTTTTCCAAGACCAAGAATCGAAAAAATCGAGCTCATAATATGGGAGACGCGTAATTTTTTGCCCTTATTTATAAGCTGGATCCCTGCAACAAAACAAGTTGCGATTTGAAAAGTTTGAAGCTTGAGGTTGAATAGAAATTTGAGGGAATTTTTGGCTGTAGTTGCTGCATATTCTAAAGCCTTATTAAATATAGCGGAATTTTTGAGCAACTATAATTTTTTTCTAATCCCGACCAATTTTGTTGTACTTTTTTTTCCGCGCCGCAAACAAATATAAGTAACTTTCGTATGATTGTATCCCGCCGCTTTATACTATCCAGCCCTGTGTGTCTTCAGATACTGTGTGTGCTCGGTAAACTCAAGATAACCGTTTTGCTCTTGACTGATGACGTAAACAAACAAGATATCTGTGACCTAAACTTTTAGTTTCTCATAGAATACGACGCTTGAAAAAAACAAGTAATTAGCGTTTTTAGATAAGCAAATCTCATAACAATCAAAAATTTATCAAGTTTATTTTTTGTGATTAATATCTCTTTAATCTGCCACCGAAATAGAATCCAAAGTGGAAAGATACAGGACTGAATACTGTGTCCATTTCACGGTGGTGTAACGAAGTAATTTTTTTTCTTTAAAATGTTTTTTCTGTTAAATTTTTTTCTTGGCTTGAATTCACTCTGAGAAAAATGTTCCAGCGGAAACGGCGCAGCAGTGCGAATAATCGTAATAAATAATACTTTCTAATAAGAAATTATGATATTTTGAAACGGAAAGTCTTGTCGAGTAGACGAATTGTCCATGCCTGAAATTCAATTTAAAATCACCAGACATAATTTTTAAAATCGCGAGAAATTCAATCGTTGCTTTTCCACTTGTTGTTGTTTGTTTTAAGTACTTGTAATTTAAAACATTGTTTCTGCAATGATTTCAAGTGGAATTGCTGGAACGGAAAATTCTTGCTTTTTCGACCTTTCTCTAGGATCATTTAAAAATATTCGCATTTCCGTTTTCGCCAGAACTTATTTCTCAGTTTTATGTGTTTACTTATAAGCATTTTTAATGCGCGAGCGCCGGCCGTTAGTCTCACATTTGTTTTACAATTTTTAATCTATATTCCTACGACAGAAGTTGGCGCAATTGACGGCAATGCGTCTGTTGCATGCAAACGTTTACTATACATTGTAATGAAAAGTTGATTCCTTTCTAAAATCACTTTAAAATCAAAACAGCATCATCAAAAAAGTTCTGAAAATCCACTCACAAATCTCAATAAATGCATTTAACACAACATGGGGCTCTCGCAAACTTTTGCTATAGGGGATTGAAGAGTTGATTCTTGCATAAAAACCTGTAAAAATGACGATAAGTACACTAAAAAATCACGAAATTCACTCTCAGAATCGGGCTTAATGGCGGAGAGACGCAGGTATCATGGGAGATTCCTATCTAAATTGAGAAATATCTCCGTGTTTCCGTAGAGAAAGTGACATAATAGACACACGGAAAAAAACTACGGTGAAAATAACCATACGGATACCTGATTTTGGCACCTGCTAGATGTTATGGTAATGTTAACCAGAAGTATACTATGTTTTGACTAGGTACTAAGTGATGTTACCTGATTGCACGTCGAATTTACTCTAAGTATCGGTAAATGTACCATACTTCTGGTCAAGTTTACCATAACATCTAGCAGGTGCCAAAATCAGGTATCCGTATGGTTATTTTCACAAATCTTTTTTTTCCGTGCAGGAATCTCCCATAATACCTGCGTTGAAGCGCCATTACGATCTTGCCGTTATAGCCGTTACGTGAGTTTATGACTAAATTTTAGACTTTCTTAGTGTGATTTTCGTGATTTTTGCTGGTCTTCACATAAGATTGGATTATTTATTTGCTTATGGCGAAAGTTTTCAAGAGCCCCATTCAAATATGGCGGTCAAATGAGCGGGTCACCATGGCGAAGTCCCGGCTAATTTCAGATTTCTCTTTTGATGAATCACTTTTCCCAGCATAGAAAGCTGCAATTAGACAGGACTCCGTCATGATGAACCGCTCATTCAATCGCCATCTTTGAATTTTGTTAAACGCATTTGTTGAGTTTGTTAGAGAGTGGCTTTTGGAACATTCCGAGGCTCCCAATGTTATTCTCAAGTTATTTTACCTAGGTATCGAGTCCAGTGGTGTAGAGCGCAACCAGGCAACATATTGCAGTTTCTCCGTTTAAACTCATAAAAAGATCGATCTATTGGGTGTTCGCCGTTCGGCGAACACCTTCGCATTCGACCTTTTACATAAGTTACTTTAAATGGACACACAACAGCGATGCCAAATTTCACGCTACGCCATTGGTATCGACCCATCATAATGCCGTAGTAAAAGTTGGTAACTGAGCCATTGTTGCAAATGGAACTGCACGCGATCTTGGCGAAAAATTTCAACAACTTTATCGATTTTCTAGAGCCCGTCATACTTGCCTATAATCACTCGTCCATTGCAAACACGACGATTCTGCCCACCGCGTTCGAACACTTCCGATGCACCCTGTTCTTATTAACATTTGTTACGGTGATTCTTCTGCGTTTAGTGCCGATTTCTGCCACCAGAGCGCTTCCGTTCGATTAAAATCAAAATACATACCGAAAGTAATTTATTTTTAAGAAAACGGAGTGTCAGTTACTAGATAATCGTCTGAAGAGTGCCTCTGCAAAAAATCTCGTCAAGAACTTCAAAAATAAGGCTGAAAGTACCAAAAAATGAAATATCGCAAATAGATTCTTGTATCGAAATGCGATATTTCATTTTTTGGTACTTTCAGCCTTATTTTTGAAGTGATTGACGAGATTTTTTTGCAGAGACACTTTTCAGATGATTATCTAGTAACGGACACTATCCGTTTTCTTATAAATAAATTACTTTCGGCCTGTAATTTGACTTTAATCGAACGGTAGCGCTCTGAGGGCAGAAATCGGCACTAAACGCTGAAGATTCACCTTAACAACGCAACGGTAGAAAGAATGATGGTTCGTGCATTGTGGCAACCAGTATGGCTCACGCAGGATTTTTGTTGTTAGGGGCTTAAACTGATGAGCGTTTGACTGAAAATTAGTCCCCTCTTCCTCTCCGCGCTTGAAAATCGAAGGTCCAGGGGGTGCTCCCTTAGCCCCCCCCCCCCCGCGCGAACGACATTGGTGGCACCTTTGGATTATCTCGTTTTAAACCAAAGTAAATAATTGTTCCATTAATAAGTTCGTGCAACCATTGGTAACCTAAGGAAATTGCATCGTTGCTTTGGGACTCCCGGCTATGTAATTTGGGCGACGGTCATTTTCTGCAAAGGCGAAAAAGGTCGCACTCGGCCGGGCGGTGTTGTGTGGCAAGATCCTCATTCAGGTATCGTGCTCAATCCCTGATTAAGTGGTCCCCAAAATTCGACCGAACCAGCCAATATGAGTTTATATTTGGAAAAAGAAATGTTATCACCGTGAACTTTTGACCATCGATTATATGTGTACTCATATCCTGAATCCCTGACCTGCTCACTTTCGGGAAAAAACAAGAAAAAAAAGATCAGATCTTCTTGCTGTTTTATCGCCATTGTGGGCCAAATTTGTTTATTTTGGAATTTTAGGGGAATTAAACGCCCTTCGGGCGAATACGCGCGCTCCGCGCTGCGTTCACCTCCCGCTCGCTTCGCTCGCTCCCGGTCTTTTTTATAATCTAACTTGAGGGTTGTCTGCACTCGAAAAATGGGTTTTTTGGGGGAAATTACAGTTTTTTCCGTTTTTTTTTGGTGGACCACAATCGGGGTTCGTCGAAATCACTTAAACAACACCTCATAATTGAACGGCCCCTGTATCGAACTACATCGCAAAACCGCCTATTCGGGTCCAATCTAAATAAAAACGAATAACTCGTAATAATCAATTAATAAATAGGCACGAAAAAATGCTCTGTAGATTTAATTTAGCTCCATCCGCTTTCACATACTGGGGAACCCCTGACTGGGTCTGTGCGTCGACGATTTTCTGTATTGCGTTGTGGATATGTTCGGATGGCTATGGTAAAAATCAAATCGCAATTTGCTGTTGAAGCTCTCCACAGCATTTGTAGTGGTCAATCTATTTAGTGGGTAAGGGCTTGCCCACATGGAGGGAGGGTACTTAGAGGAATTAATGTAGTTCTTGTCAACGTATGAAATGAATTTGTTGCATTCAATAGCAGGAGCGATTGTTTGGAGATCGTTAAAAGCAGAGGGAACATCGTTTGGCATTAAATATGAAAGCGCAAAAAAAGATTCAAGCCATTTTTTTAAAATGAAATTTTCTCTGTCTTCTGACTTGCTGTAGTATGCGAGCCTTAGTTTTGGAATTGAATAAAAATTTTTTTCACCAAGACTGCCCCAGGTGAAATTTGCAACCTCTAATAAAAATGTTGGGGAAGACAGTCCTGGCCGCGTTGTGAGCAGCTACTTCGAAGTCCAGCAAAAAACACGCAAGGAAATAGGTTGTTTACTTCTTTGAGGTTAGTTTTCGACCTCCGATAAAGCCGGTGACGTGAACTCCACCGGTACTCCCGTTGAGCTCAACGGAGAATTTCAAAACTCACCCAATCGTACTTAAGATGATTCCAGGGTCGATTAGTTCCAACTTTGGACACCACGTCGCGCTGCTCGAAAAGTCAACAGTTTTTGGCTAAAATTGACGAATTCACGCTAAAAACACGATTTTCAGGAACGTCAGCACCTGCGAGCATACTCCAGGAAAATACCCTGAAAGTTTCAGGCTGAAACACTCAAAAATAAAGCCGGAAATTATGAAAAACGAAACTTCCCGTAAGCCGCAATGAGTGCGAGTGAGGCAGATAGACATATCATCACTCGCGCTCACTCTCACTCACTAAGCTTGTGGCGAAACGAATTTCATAATTTGCGGCTTTAATTTTGAACTAATTTTGCTCATTTTGGGCTCAAAAAATCCGTAAAAAAATTTTGCAGGTGCTGACGTTATTGGATTTTGCGTTTTATCAATGGTTTCAGTTTAAAACGCCAAAAACACGCATTCTCCAAAAAGCGACTAGTGGCGCTATCCATCGGATTGAAAGCTGGAAAAGTTTCGCCTGGAATCGCCTTAATCGCACTTGATCTGGCTGCACGGCACAGAGACGAACTCCGTGATTAGCTTATCTTCTTCACTTTCAGAGAAGCAACGCTGCCAGATTGTGCAGCCTCGGTGTTTGTGCGGAAATGAATAGCAGCCACTTGAACTGGTCTGCGCTGGGCGATAAACTCGGCACTTGTCCAGCGCACCTGAGAAAGGGTTGCGCAGGCCCTTATTTTCCTCGCCAGAAACTGACCGTCGCCCAAATTACATGGACCCACAAGGGCTTGAGCAATGCACAAGGTCGGGAACACTTGGAGAAGAGAAGAAGAAATTTGTAAATTCAGAAAAATTATATGAAAATAGCTCAGAAAAAGACCAAAATGTACTAGTCATTAGTTTATTACATAATATAATAATGAAACCAGGCGGCTCAAATGCTTGAAGCCCCTGAACCCTGAACTTACCGTTACGATTTATCTAACTTGAAAAGAGAGGGAGAAAAAAATTATTGAACCTGCACAATGTGTGCATCTATGAAAACAGTAGTACTCATGATGGAGAGTATTATACAATCATGTCATGATTGTAAATATGACCTAATTTTCTCATAGCATTGTATAGAACAGCCGATTGTTTATAGTTAAAAAAAAAAAATAGTATTAATAGAGTCATTCTGCCGTGCAGCGAGGCGTTAATGAAAAGTCGAATGATGTAGTGAAAATACTTTGGTAGGAATAAATCATACTTGGAACCAGTGTTTTCATATAGATATATGTTTATCTGTTAATCGATTTTAACTGAAGGTCCATTCGGCTTCGCTCTTACAGGCTAACTTTTTTTTTTCTTCTTTTTTTTTTTTTTTTTTTTTTTTTTTTGCGCCGTAATCGTCCGTGCTGCCTTGCATTCATTTGACTTTTCACTCGGTTTGATTTTCTAATCATTCCGCTCTTTGAACCTTTGCGAAAGTGATATAAAATCGTCCCTCAATCCCGCTCTCGACTTGATTCTCAGAAAAGCAGTCTCGCTTCAATGCGAGTTATGACGACGAATCCCTGCAGATTTAAGTTTATGAAACAAATTAGCGCTTAAATCAATTAATTATTTAGCTCAGCGCTTTGCTTTCGTTGACGAGAGGAATAATTATATCCAATTTTGCTTGCTCTGCTCCAAAGGAACAGCTTGAACTGTTTTGAGTCAGGTCATCGCGCCCCTGCCGGGTCTCAAGTTCAACATTATTATGTAGTGGCAGGCCAAGGGGGGCCTTTGGGGGCTCTAGCCCTCTCTCCCCCCCCCCCACGTTTTTGGAAAAGGGCTTTTACGAATGGGGTACCAATCTAATTGCTTCTTACAGTTTTTTAAATTCCGATCTTTCAAATAGAGGAGTTCTGATTTGTTGAAAATTCGTCAAAATCGAACTTTGACTTTCGATCTATCGAAAACGAATAACGAAAATACAATTTTGATGCCCAAAACTTCCTTTTCAACGACGCATAGCAAGTAATTTATTCGCGCCCAATGGCAATCCGACGTTGCCAGGTATCACTGCACAGTGCACGGGTGCTTGCGTTACATAAAATGAGCATGGTCATGTAGCATTTTCTGCCTAGTTTCATTATGTACGGGGCATTGTATTCTTATTTCTAGTCGTTTGGCTGCTATCAGCAAAATAACGCATAACAGAACTTATAGCTAGTCTCTGGATGGTATATACTACCCTGTATAGATGAGACCCTGTATAGATATACAATTTCATCTCCACAGCTTTCTGTCGCCTGTCGGCGCGAAAGTTCTCTGAATAACATAGCGAGGTGGTTTTGCTTTTTCCAGCTGACAATTTTTGTTTGCTTGTTTTTTTTGTTTATTTTTATTATTTTATTCGTGCCCACGCTTGATGCGTTCCGAGAATATCGCTCTCACCTTACTGCGTGATAATTTAATTTTGACGCGCGTATTCCCTTTTTTCCCCGTCTCCTCTCTCCCCCTCTCTCTCTCTCTCCCTCTCTCTCTCTCTCTCTATTTCTGTCTCTTCTCATTATTTATTTTTAGTAAGCTTTTATACTTTTTAGTACCTTTGTTACATTTTAGAAACTCGCAAGGCAAAGTCTCAAAAGATAGTCCATCGCCGCAGTCCGCCGTTGCGTCACGTTTGCCGTACAAACAAACTCGAAACTCGATAAATATTAACAAGAGACCTCTAAATGATGGCATGATACTCACCGCGGCATCGCAGTTTCCTCGAATTTCTAGCTTTTCCTTGTCACAGGATGAATCCTTTCTCTCGCGACTTTTCCTGCCGCTGCGCTGGTTCTATTTCTGTGCTTTTAGAGGTTAATGCATCTGTATAGTAGAAGAGAAAAAGTGACGTCTATAGACGTCACTTTTTTGTTAGCTTAGTTTGGCGTCTGATTTATTTTTTTTAAAAAATTAAATCTCCGAGAGTGTCAATGAGTCTATTTCAATTAATATTGACGAGTTACGAATTATTTTATTTCATCCGTTTTGTTTGTATCTATGTATACTCGTTGCTAATTTGACGTCTTTGGAAAATTTGGCGTAGCCATCAGGGTGACTTAACCCCTTAAGGGCCAAGTCCGAGTATACTCGTTTTTCTTCTCTAGGCTCCTTCACATTGTTTCAGTCTTCATTCCGGATAAACGCCACTATTGATGAAAACATGTACAAAATAAGATGTCTTCTTGCACCTTCAATTTATCGTATAGGCAATTTTAACTCCCCTGAGTACGAACAGTTTACTACCTTCCCTTTCTAAACGGAAGAGTGGCGTCTTTTGAAATAACCTGGCTTTTAGAGGGTTAAGTGTGTCAGGGGTTTTTTGAAATGTGGTGACCCATTTTTTCTTTTATTTTCTTTTTTTGCTTGTTCGTTTAGTTTTCTAAGGACACATTTTTCTTAGTATTTATTTTATTTTATTTTTAATAAAAGTAATTTTCCCATTCACCTCAACTCAGTGGCGTAGATTGCAATTCGGAAACGTTGTATTGTGTCCATTTCAACCCATTTAAAAGGTCGAATACGAAGGTGTTCACCGATCACCCAATGGTTCGATCGTTTTCATGGGTTCAAATGAACGAACTGCAATGTTGCCAAATTGCCATCTGCGCCACTGCCTGAATGTACAAATAGCTTGTCCCAGAAAAGATTGGATTTGACACTTCTGTGCGGTTTTCATGAAAACATCAGCTTCTTACTGCTTCTGACCAATCAGGTTGCCCTATCTGAGGATGGAAGCTGATGTATTAATTCAAACCTACAGTTGTCAAGTCAAATCCTTCTTGGGACAGTCTATACCCTCCTCTTCCTGGTTAGTGCACCCTTATGTGAAAATCACCATGTGTTTTTTGTGTCTCTAGAAAATTAGTGTAAAAAAGACTACGTTTTTGCTCGTCGAAAATCCTTGAAACCCTGTAAAAAGTCATCAGAAATTCTTGATTTGCCTTTAAAAAATCTATCATGGACCATGTATTCGGAATCAGTGACCCGAAAAACCCCTTGATACCTATTCTGCACAATTAAATCGCACCACAAGAATTTTGTCCAGCTAAATATGAATTCTGGAACACCGTGCGGCGTGCGGCAGAACATGTCGTTGCTGGGGGGATGAAAAAAGAATAAAAAAAGAGGCTTGGAAAATGGTTTGGATGGAAAGGGATGCGGTTGGGCGGGCAGAGGCAGAGACGTAGAGAAAACAACGCTCCTTTGAAAGGGGCGCAGGGGGGTAAAGGAAGAGTGTGTAACGAAAACAAACCCAAGTTGCATTTCCAGCATGTTGTGACATTAAATATCAATCATAAAAGAAAATGCTGCTGGCCAAGAGCGAAGAGCTGTTTTCTGTGTTTAACGGTGTTGTAATGTTGTATATTATGTGCTGTCTGAGCTCTGATTGTGACTCTCTTTCCAGGTCACTTCTTACTATTCGGACTCGGTATGCCTGGCTCGTGATTTCGTGCTCCCTCTGATGCTTCGTGTTGCCAGGTTTATTAATGTCAGCGTAGGGATGAAAATCGCTAGTCCTTTTGATTTTCGATTTTTGAACCCATCGCGCAGCGCTTCGGCTGAACTCATTCCTGTTGCCGGGAAAAAAATACAAAATCCTATGAGGCAATTTTTTTTTTTTTTTTTTTTTTTAAAGGAGGGTTATTTGGCTTATGTTTTGTGTTTTGTGTGTAGCTTTAAAGCTACAGCTACCTAGGGTCCCTACATACTATGAGAGTTGCGCCAATGTTGAATCCATTTCTGATTGGCTCTCAGATTTAGGGTGTCAAGAAAGCCTCAAGAGGTAAATGCAAATGGCGGAGGGTTTGTTTACTTTTCGCGTACTAGCTTTCATTTCACATTTGAAGTAAAGGTGACCGCAATAACTTTTTGTTAATTTTTCCTCTGTTTTGAATGTTATTCAGAGAACATTATCTCTTTCAATAACGACAGTTATTGTCGAGAATCTGAACCTAACCTATAAGAGATGGCGAAATAGCGGCAACAGCGCAGAGGCAAATGGCCATCTGCCATTTGCAACTTGCCTCCTGGGCCTGGGAGCTCCATTGATCCGCTTCTTCTTCTTCATTTTGAGCGACTTGGCGACTCTCATAGTATATAGGGACTCGACAGCCACCTAGGCAAAAGAAAGGATTAAATTAGATTACTGGATGAAAGTCAGGTAAACATAAGAGATAAATGAAACTAAAGATAGGTAAAGGGAATTTATTAGTTGCAAAGTGGCTATGCTGATAGAATCTGAAACACCTGAAAACTGCACACAAAAAAACTAGTCGAGGAATAGAAGAATGAATTTTTCTACTAGGATACTTTCAAGGATACTTCCTGTACAGTCTTTGTCATGCGCGTTTTTTTTTAAGTAAGATAATGTTAATCGGAAGGATTCCGTAATACAAATTAATATCTTACAGATCTGACCCTAGTCGGGTCATCCGTTATTCCGGTTAAATTGTAGCATCTGTTACCTATATTTTTTCAAAACTTAATAATAATTTTGACTTTAAAATTTTAAGTTTTTAATTTTAGCGATGACCGTGATCGGAGATCAATATTTGCTTGCCAGTTTCGTTACAGTAAATTAGAAAATGTCAAGTTTTAAAGTCAAAATTAAAGTTTAATAATATTACTTCTACATTTTGATCGGAAGACCCGGTCACGAGTTTCGTAAAATCCATCTCACACGAGTATACAGTATCAATGTATAAGAACCGTAACCCAGCATAACGTGACAAGTCTTTGCCCGTTAATTACTTCATTTACAAGCTATCGAATGAATGCAAAATGCTTTCAATAAAAATAATTTAACCTGCAAAACCGGCTGACAAAAATCATAATAATACATACGCTGTCCAAAAAGTAATGCAGCGGTTGACTTTTTTGCGAGCAAACAAAAAAAGCTAGCAAGTTTTGGTTTACGGATTCGTGTAATCGGTGTAAATGCCGATGAAATGAGACCTTTTTCAGCTCATGTGGTCAAAAATTGATCGAAGTACACAGTTTCTCCCGAAGCACCTCGCACGAGCGCAGCGCCTCCAGGATTTTAGGGTACTTTTTGCAAAGGAAAAGACGAGTGAAGGCAGTGGCGTCGCGTGCAATTTAGCAACAATGTATTCTATCCATTTTAACTCATGTAAAAGATCGAATTTAGGGGGTGCACAGTGCACGAGGAAAATTCGATATATTTAATGAGTTTAAATGGAGCAGTTGCATTGTTGCCAGATGGCTCGCGACGCCACTGAGTGAAGGTTAGAATTGGAAGAAATTAACAAAAAACCTTTCCCACTATACTTTACACATTAAATTATACTCTTCATGCACCTGAAGACTCCATACCGTTTCCTACCTTTTTGAATTATTGTAGGAAAAGCTTTTTGTCACTCGTTTTTTTTTCTTTACAAATAGTACCCTAAAATTCTGGAGGTGCTCGTTCGAGGTGCCGCGGGAGAATCTGTATGTACTTCGATCAATTTTTAACCAAAACGAGCTGAACAAGGTCTCATTTTATTGGCATTTACACCTTCCACACGACATGGGCGAATCCAGCAATTCGGCAACCATGAATTTATCTCATTCGAATGTATGAGAAACAATCGACCGATGAAGGGGCCATTGCCCTGTTATAATAATCGATTCTTTCTCGTGCATTCAAATTGTGATAATACACAGTCGCCAGATTGCTGGATTCGCCTTTGCCTCACGAAACCGAAACTTGCTAGCTGTTTTCGTTCGCTCAAAAAGTCGACCGTTGCATTACTTTCTGGACAGCTTATGTATTTCAAGTGCAAGGTGTTGAGTGTGCCAAGTTGGTAACCGTGCAATTAAATAAAATATACTTGCTTGATGCTGTGCAAAGATTCTAACCGGAATCAAGAGAAGACGTCCAGTCATTGTAATAAAACCACGATAAGTAAATCAGTGTATAAAAAAAATCGGAATTATCGAAATAATGAAATGAAAACTTGACTGATCGTGAGTAAGCGTGATTGTAAACGCAGTAATAGGACAAGTTATGTCGTTAATCTTCATCCGGTAGTTTCGCCCTCTAATTGGCCTAATCAACATTAAAAATTAGCAACCCAAGTCAATTTTCTTGTTAACATATTTTAAGTTTATAATTGAACAGCGATGCAAAATAAAATATGTAATTCTTGCTAAAACCATGGCTATCCAATGTTATTATGTCATTGTGGAAACGGTGTTTTTAGATTGACGCATGTTTAAGGCTTCAAACGCGGAGAAAAAAAGTCTCGTCAATTGTGGACTTCAAAGAAATTCTTTTTAAAATCACTATCGTTCTCTGTGGTGCTGTTAGTGGGGGGGGGGGGGGGTCTACGTTTAGCGTTACCGGAACTCTCATTGATTCAATTGAACGTTCATTTCAATTCAAGAGAATGAATCATCAAGTCACCATAGGAACTATGAGGTAATTCAAAAAAGAATCTCTTATTACTTCATACTTCATGATCCGTTCGTGTTTTTCGGAATAATTCGTCCAGGAAATTATTCGCGATCAAATGTTTTACGTGGGAAATCGATGTTCCCGTCCGCGATATCTGCGTCGCGTACGTATGCGACTGTTGGCTTTACAGAGGTGTAGCGTGCAATTTGGCAACGGTGTACTTTCTCAGTTTGAACCAGTAGCGCACCGAGAGTTTTTTCATCTCTCTCTTTTTCCATTAAAAAACGTATGTTAGACAAGGATGGACAAGGGGATAAAACCCCCTCTTTCTGTCCTTTTCCTACTCATACATTCAAATGGGAAATGAGAGAGATGGAAGAGATCCTGGTTGCGCCAGTGGTTTGAACCTATTGAAAATTTCGAAACTATTGGCTGTTGGGTGAACCATGTTCGAATTCGACCTTTTATGTGGGTTTAAATAGAAAAAAAAAAATACAATTTTGCCAAATTGCACGCTACGCCATTGCTTTCTGCGTGTTAATTTCTGTAGGACTGAAACTAATCTGGACCAGAGGCAAACACCCAGCTTAAAGCTTCCAACAGGTGTCCACTTTTCCAGCTCAATTTTGGTCGGAACTCACCACCAACGATTGCCTACTATTACCAACTGAGCTCACCACTCAACAGGAGGCTATATTTATCGTTGTAGCCGGTGACTTCCGAAAAAAAAATGAGCGCACTTGCTTCACTTTTTTAAAGGGGTCTCTCCACCTGCGAATTTAAAATCGCGTATTGACTGCTTGAGCCAATGGGCTTCTTTGTTGTCAATGTTGTCGATACATCGGACTCGACCTATCGACTTTTCAAGGCAGCTTAAGGCCCTATTCCACCTGAGACTTTTGTCGCCGGATCTAGCGTCAAGAAGCTGAAAACTCCCTTCCACCTAGGCGACTTGACGCGCGTCTCCGATGCAAACGGTGCCTCTCACCACTCATTTGTTTACCGAAATCGTCGGTCATTTTTCACGTAATAATATAATAACAAGAAAATAATTATAACAAAGTAATAATAATAATAACAAGAACCGCGGATGATGGTTGTCTTGGTTGTTTTCAGCCGAATTGAAGATGACACAGGGATATTGATGAAACTAGGGAGCTCAACGTTGCACTAGAAGCCAAAAAAGTAGGATTCGATCCTACTTCTAGCGACTTGACGCTAGATCCCGGATCTTCGCTCCTCCACCTGATCTTCCTGACGCTGACGCTAGATCCGGCGACTAAAAAGCGTCCTTTTCAATCGGATTTGACTCGGAATAATTCCACTTTCCACGGCGGATTTGGAATATTCGTCCTCGAGTAGTCCAAATCCACTTGGCCCGTTTCCGGATATGACGCAAGGAATGTGGAATGTGCTCAAGAGCACTTTCCAAGTCGGCCATTTGCAATCCATTCTCTGATAAACCGTCCTCGAGTTGCGCTTTCACTTCCACTCCGCCATCTTGGATTTGACTGGATTTCTTGGATTTGGAGTAAGAAAGTCAAATCCGATTGAAAAGGACGCTTAAAGTCTCAGGTGGAATAGGGCCTTTATTGGCTCAATCAGTTTCTTCGCGCTTTTAAATTCGCAGGTGGAAAGATACCCCTTTATACGGGCAGCCTACTGTGTGCTGACTGCTGGGTATCTATTTGTCTCTGATCTGGATTCATCTTTCTGGCTAATCAGATACCTTTTTATCCGTCACATCCAACACGTCTTTTGCGCACGCATCGTGGACCTATTCGACAACGCCGCAGCGACCTGTTTTTCTACCCCTCGAGCAGTCAGTTTCCTTTTCCTCTTGTTTTGATACCATCCTATGCCGCCTGCGACCATCATCAGCCGAGCCCCTCCGCTTCATCACTCCTCCCGCCACCCTCCCTCCCCGCCCCCTCCTCAACGTCGCGTCGCGCCGATCTCGCCCGCCACCGCATACAATGAGCCGATGAGCCGCCCCGCCCCGTGAAACCAGGACCTGCCTCACTGCGCTCCGCTGTAA
This sequence comes from Trialeurodes vaporariorum, assembly GCA_011764245.1. NCBI lineage: Eukaryota > Metazoa > Arthropoda > Insecta > Hemiptera > Aleyrodidae > Trialeurodes > Trialeurodes vaporariorum. The sequence goes on from VMOF01000220.1 coordinate 54,174,295, forward strand.
ACTCGGTCGCACCGTTTTCGAGTTGAGTTTCTCGTGTCGCTGTCGTTTCATTTGGCTGATCGTTTTCATCTTATTCACTCACTCAACAGTTGTAAAAGTCACGTATACCCACACACTCACACACTTGAATTATACATTTACGTTCCGGGGCCTTTTCTCCAACCCCCCCCCCCCCCCCCCCCCCCACCATCATAACCACGCTTCGTCACAAATGGCTCTCCACGAGCCCCCCCGGCCCCAGCGGGACCATTTCATCCTACATACATTTTTTTTTCTTTCTTTTACATTTTACATCCCCCCATACATTTTGTTTTGTCTTCTGTCCTCTAACCCCCCCCCCCCCTCCCAAACATTTTACATTCGCCTTTATTTCATATCCCTTTTTTATATTTGTTTTATCTTTAGAGGCTAAGTTAATGAAATGAACATTCTTGAGTAAAATGAGCTCGGCAAAGACTATTCGGACCCCTCCGTCCTCGCGTCACAGTTTCCCTATTGGACCCTTCTTTTGTCTTTGTTCGGATTTCATTTGAGAATCTCATGCTTTCGCAGGGTTGTTTGACCTTGTTATATTATATTAATTTCAGTCCTTAGTCTTTACCTTACTTTAAGTTCTGTAAATTGACCCGGTTTCACCATCATTCTATGCGTCCGGAGTCCATTAGTCTAATTTTCTCTCTCTTTTGATAAGCCTATTCATCCATAGACTGGCGCAACCAGGATCTCTTCCATCTCTCTCATTTCCCATTTGAATGTATAAGAAGGAAAAGGACAGAAAGATGGGGTTTTATCCGCTTTCCCATCCTTGTCTAACATACGTATCTTAATGGAGAAAAGAGAGAGAGATGAATAAACTCTCGTTGCGCTACTGCGTCCATTCGTTAGCCTACTGTGACATGGAATGCCATCCTTTGTTTGGCACTTACTGCGCGGAAACTTCTGTCCGATTTGTTTTATACTCATTTCCTCTCTTTTTTTTTTTCTTCTTTGTTTTTCGTTTTAATTATTTCGGATTTATATAAATTAGGTAGCTGTGTGCCAATTTTCTGTGAAGTAATCGAGTTGTTTTTTCCTATGCTCAATTTTACTTTCTTCAATCCCCTTTTTCGCTATCCCTTATTAGCCTTGTGTGTTTCGTTACGTCACTTCTAGCATAGAATAAAGATTCATTGGTAATAGAAGCCTCACTACCACAAGGCTCTGTTTAAACTCCTTTCGTTTACCTTGTCCAAATTAGGTGGTCCGCGAACATTTGAAAATAAGCTGGCCCGCGAGGATTCAAAATAAGCCGGTTGAGTGTGAGAACGAGCTAGAAATCGTCTTCAGCAGCATTATCCGGGCAGTACTTATCATTTATTATGATGGACTGTTGGACTGTGAGAGCGTAAAATAATATTAATTACCTCACGAAAGAATTGTCACTGCCATAACATAAGGCCTTACTTTTAAAACTCCGTTTGTTGCGGACCTTACTCATTTGTAAGCCAGTCCGCGAACATTTGAAAATAAGCCGGTTGAGTGTGAGAACGAGCTAGAAATCGTCTTCAGCAGCATTATCCGGGCAGTACTTATCTTTTATTTTGATGGACTGTTGGACTGTGAGAGCGTAAAATAATATTAATTACCTCACGAAAGAATTGTCACTGCCATAACACAAGGCTTTACTTTTAAAACTCCGTTTGTTGCGGACCTTACTCATTTGTAAGCCAGTCCGCGAACGTTTGAAAATAAGCCAGTTGAGTGTGAGAACGAGCTAGAAATCGTCTTCAGCAACATTATCCGGGCAGTACTTATCATTTATTATGATGGACTGTTGGACTGTGAGAGCGTAAAATAATATTCATTACCTCACGAAAGCCAATCGACCAGGCATTTCGACCTTTCCAGTGTGTTTAGATGGGAAAAAGGAACGTTGCCAAATCGCACGCCTCGCCACTGTAAAATATGATTGAATGTTTTTTTTTTTGCCTAATCTGGCAGCCTGGTTTTAAACTCACTCCTCTCAGTCCTCCCGCGCAAACTCACGCTTCCCGCGTAGTTATTCAAACTAAATTTAAACTGCAAGTGACAGTTTCTAACTTACTCGTCAATTTTTTTTTTTTCTCCTTCCATCAAACTCTTTCCTCCCCTCATGAAAGCCATAGCCTCTCGTAACCTCCTATATAGTACATATGCCATGCCTGTCCTCGTTCACAGTTCGTTTCGCTTTGGCTAACTTATTTTCAATCGGTTACGTTCGTTTTAATTTTATATTTTACCCTCCTCCTTTTTCTATTCCGCTCTGTCGTTCGTATTTTTAGTTTTGCTGCACAGAGAAGCGAAGAAAAACAAAATATTTGTACCAACATCCTCGCGAATCTCACCGACTTAGCCGTAGCTAGGATATATAGTCTTTCTCTCTCTCAGCCCATTTGAATGTATGTTTTAGAAAAGGACAGAAAGTAGGGCTGAAGTCACGTGACAGCCCCTATATCCATCCTTTTCTTACACATTCGTTCGAATGGGCTGAGAGAGTGAAAGACAACATCCTATCTATACGTATCCTAGCCCAGCATCATTCGCTTGCAGCAAAAGCTATAGCCAGAGTGTTGATGTTGGTAAATAATTCGCGTTGAACGCAGTTTTATATTATTAAGATATTTATTCATGAATGACAAAAGACGGAAAGGAGACCTGACGTGATTACGTTCTAAATCAGACTGCCACAGCCAAAATGCAGTGGCTGGTCTTGACACCCTCTCTCACGGTATTTCTTGAGAGGGTAAAAAGTTGTAAAAATTAATATAAGACAGACACATTTTTGGAAGCATATATAGTTCGACAGGAAGCGGCGTTGCGCGATTTGTCAAGTGTTGCACATTACAGGTCTTGCCATATTATTCAACACAGAGCTCCATTTGCAGATTTTTGTCATTGATCGATGGATGTCGAAAACTCAGCGCCATCCATTGAATCTGAAATCACATTGGTGAAGATATTCACGTTAAGTGTTAACATAAACTTGCTCTGTCGAAACTCTTATATAGATTGTTAATCTTAGACCACTTTTATTTCTGTTTCAGGTGAGTAATGAATTCCGTAATTTTTATATGCAGTGGAAAAAGCTCGATGGAACGTCGTGATCTAGCTGATGTAAGTTTTATTTTATTCCCATAACCCAACTCATGTCATTCCTTCATCATCGGCGTAGGTACTATGACTTTCAAAAGAAAGTAGGTACCCTGGTTGAAAATTAATTTAAAAAAAAAAATTAAATTATTTAAATTATTGTTAAATTATTGCTCAGTTATTGTTAAATTATTTGCTCAATTATTGTTTAATTATTGCTAAATTATTGTTAAATTATTGTTATCTTTTAAATTATTGTTTTGTTGTTTTCAATAGAATTTTCGATTTTTCATGACGTTCTTTAAAAAGTCATTATGTTTAGTTCTCAAACTTTTGAAACCCGCAATATTAATTAAAGGTTGCTGAGATTTAAATTAGTAAAAATTTTGACCAGGGTACTTTCTTTTGAAAGTCATAGTATTTATGAAATCTTTCTCAAGCCTTGGCTGACGTTTGCCCGCCAAATCAATCTTCTTTATGAAAATAGTTGCCCTTGAATTGATCACAATTCTATTAATAGGTTCCCATTAAGAAGTTGTGGCATATTTTTGACTTTAGTAGTATCGATCAGAATTTGCTTTTTTTAAGCAGACAAATTTAGAATTTCACCGGACTAATCTTTTCGATACCACGTCCGAGTATGTTCGTTTCAGCAACTAGCTCTGCCTCACAGAATTTTAGTTTTTTATTCACAATAATTGTGACTCCACATTGTTATTATTTAAAAAATTATTTCTCTCCGAGCGCCTTCAATCAACTGGGTATGCAAAATCAGCACCAAGGCGTAGGAATATTTTACTATATCTAATTATTTTGAATGAGCGAACGTCGGTTTCCTTTCGTAATTTGGGAGTAAAGGGTTTATTCTGGACAAAACGGCTAGAATTTCTGATTAACAAAATTGTCTGAATTCCAGTTGAAATTACCAGAATTCTCGTCTGAAAGGTCAGAACATTCTTTCGGGTACTGTGTATTTGAATTCCGGCTACATATACTTTTACCAGAATTCCTATTGTTTGTATCATAGCTAGTTCCTGAAAATGTTGAGGAATTCTGGTGCGGCGACTCGATTTTGATGCAGAATTTTTTCGTAAAACGCGCGGAGAAATATTTCTGATTGAAATTACGGAACGTATTAAGAAATTGGGGTTACAAGAAATTCCTTTTAAAATAATAGGAATTTTTATTGATTCAACGAGAATTATCATTGGTCCGATTGAACGTTCTGATGATTCAAAAGAATCACAAGAAAGAATCGTCGGATCAATAAGAATTCTTATTATTTTAAAAGGAATTTCTTTTTACCCCATTATTAATAACACGTTCCGCAATTTCAACCAAAAATTTTCTCCGTGAAGAAACAGGTGTAACGGGAAAATGCTGGAAACACGCGACAATAATTTTAGATAAATTTTGCGATAGTTTTACGGGTTTCGGACTGATGAACTTCTCAAGACGGCGCGGTTTGCAATTAGTACATATATATATTTGAGTATACATATGTATTTTCCTCATTTATATACTCGTAAGTACATGGATACTTCGGCGCGACATTTGCAGACGCATCGATCGGAGGAAGAGAGATGGGAAGAGAGGCAGAGAGTGTGGAGGAAAGAGAAAGGAGACGAGGAAGGAGAGGATAAGTGTCGGCTTTGCTATACCAATCATGGTAAGTCTGCTGCACGAGAACGTCATAAAGTGTACTTTTTATGGAGCCATTCCATTGATTCCCTCTTTTTGATGCCGGAGCGACTCGATCGATATTCCTTACCGCCGCGGCTGAGGACTTTCATACGTCTTGTGCAATAACGCTCGCCTATAAAAAGGAGAGGTACGAAAAAGCCAATCAAAATAATAAAAAAAAAAAAAATTAAAAAAAGGATATCAAAACGTTAAAGTACAATGTCATGTCACGTCAAGCGATTATTGCAAAACGAGGAATGCAACGTTGCCAAGTTGGTGGTTGATCAAGGTACTTATATTTAACAGGTGGGTCATTCCACTTAGGATCAACCAATGTTGTTGCTCAACCGTCCCAGAAAAATTCCAAACTTTGGTAGTCGGTTTCCAAGGTTATAGATTAAAGAGGTATGCTCATCTGACTTCGCGCCACAAAGTCAGTAGCGCGCAGTTCAAAATCCAGATCCAAGATGGCCGGAAAAAGCAGAAAACATTGTATACTCTCTCCCGAAAACATCGGACTATTTTCTGCTTTTGTGGAGACGGAGCCCAATGTTTTCTGGAAAGAGTATACAATGTTTTCTGCTTTTTCCGGCCATCTTGGATCTAGATTTTTAACTGCGCGCTACTGACTTTGTGGCGCGAAGTCAGATGAGCATACCTCTTTAATCTATAAACTTGGTCGGTTTCTATGTGTAAGAGGATGTTACAAAAACGATTTTTTAAAAATTTTTGGAGTCCCCGCAATCCCCATGGCAGCCATTTTTAGGCCACGCCCCCTCTAAATTTGAGCAAAATAGAGGCTCACGAAAACTTGCATAGCTTTTTTTTGTAAAAAAGCTTCAGACTTTTCAGAAGAAACCAAATTGTAGCCAAAAAAAAGAAGCTATCTTTTGATTTTGGTCCGGTTTTTCTTGCATTTAAAACACATAACCTAAATGAGGTCAAAACTTTAGGCAAAAATCAGTCAAATTCTGCGTTTTTGGATTCTGCGTTTTTCTGCGTTTAGTTATGGATGAAAAATAGTTTCCATTAAAAGCAATGGGAAAATGGGTCAAAAGAGGGAAAATTTAAATATTTAAACAACGGATCTTTGGATTTGGATGAAAATATCAAAGGAGGGTCTGGGAGTCTGCCCCATAATGTCAAAGGCGGGTCTGGGGGTCTCCCCTATAATGTCAAAGGGGGGTCTGGTGGTCTCCCCATTGGCGGCTCGTGCAATCTGGCAACCGTGCACTTTTGCCATTTGAATGTATGCAAAAAGATCGATACTAGGTGTGGCGCTGCGCCTCACCAAGTAATCGATTATTTTACACTGTTTTAAATATAGGAAATCCATTGTTGCCACATTGCACGAGCCGCCGCTGGGTCTCCCCCATATTAAGTTTGATGTGAGAAAGTGTTCGTTGAGTATATTCCCTACAGTTTATTTTTCAGTGTACCATCCCTTACCTCGGTTCACATATCTTTGTGCTCTTCTGGTATTTTTGCTATCTCTTTTTTTTTTTTTCAGCGTGATGACGGAAATGATTTGACTGTAGAAACAGCGCTGAAAAAAAGGAGACAAATCGAGCGCAGTGAGGCCGAGAAGGCGCGTTTTGTAGGAGGGGGAAAGGGAAAGAGGAAAATCCATTACCGATGCTGATACGTTCGTTTTCTCTGTCACCACGTTTTCCTCGTCCTTCGTCCCTCTTCACTCTTCCAAGCACGTTTTCCAACATTATGCGAGTTCCACCCCGGTCATACCGTGCAACGTGCGACACTGCGTGGTCAACTAAAAAATGCAATAAAATGAACAAGAGACCCCGAGAAGTAAAAGAGAGAGAGAGAGAGAGAGCGAGCAGAGCAAGGAGACAATGATCCCTCCTATCCATGCGAGCATTTGTCTTGACTTGACTATTGTCTATTCTGGGACAAATTTACTGACAGACAGAGAGACAGACAGACAAAGGATTAACTTCACATTTGTCAACCCAGTTTGGGGATGAATGAGGTATGTGGTATGCTATTCAGAAACTGAGTTTTTGTTGGTGTTTTATATACCAGCGACGAAGAGTGCCAGTTGGCAACATTATGGTTTTTTTTTTATTTTTATTTTTTTAAGTTTTTTATTTTTTTGGGTTAAATAAACCCTTACAAATGGATTTTTACGCCTTAACGACATAGTGTGTCCGGCTGTTATGAACGTAAAACCAGGTTTTCCCATCATAAGATACCTCTTTCCTCACCCCTCTCGCTTGTCTCCCATGTTATTTGACCCGCTGATTTCAAATTCGGCCTTAGTTTTTACTCTAAACTCATACTTTTTTCGAATTTTTGTGCCATGAGAAGACGTAATTTTGAATTTATGTAAAATCTAGGCCAATTTAATGAAAACTGATAGCACTTTTGAAATCAGCGTCTTAAAATACATTCGTTAACGATCAGTAAGTGAAATTGAAGGCGGAAAATGATTCTAAAACATTAAAAATTAGTAAAATTAACACTGATGGATGGTGAATGTCGCGGACACATTTTGTCGCTTTGGATGCTTACTTTAAAAAATGATCGAAGTCAAGAATCTTCACAGTGTTTTACACAATTCCCGTTCTTTATTCACAGTAATATTATTGTGACTTCAAATCCATAATATTTGAAAAATACTTTTTCCTCAAGCTCCTTCAATTAAGTGCTTATGCAAAATCAGATCCGGTGTGTAGGAATATTTAACTACCCACTTAATTTGAGTGAGCGAGCGAACTTTGATTTGTCTTCGTGAATCTTGACTTGATAATATATAATAGGTTTAAAATCAGAGACTGGCTCAGGGATTTGACTTTTCGTCTCTGCGGCCTCCGTTTGTACACATTTGCAAAATAACTTGTGGGAATACCCCACGAAGACTTTCTCACATCAACAATCTGGGGGGACCCCTAGACCTAACCCCCCTTAATTACACTGGGGGACACCCCGAGACCCCCGCCCCCGGTAACCTTTTATCCTCCATTCCTTGCTTACAATTCAAAATTTCGAAAAAACAAACAAAAAAAAGTCTCTATGTAGGGATTGTATAAAGCAACTTCTCTGCAAAATGCGTGGATGCATGTGGACCAAACTTAAACTTTGAAGTTATTTTGTGAGCTAATTTCGTATTTTTTTAATGTGCTCATCGTAATTGTTGCTAGGTTTTACTCTAGAATCAACTATTCAATCGCTTGTGGCAAAAGTTAGCGAGAGCCCCATTGGAGAAGAGAGATGGAGAGTGATGGGGGGGAGGGGTGACAAGCTCCTGAATCCGCCTGTGGTTGAAAAAGGAAAAGAGAGAGAGTGTGAGAGCGAGCGAGAGAGAGAGAGAGAGAGAGAGAGAGAGAGAGAGAGAGAGAGAGAGAGAGAGAGAGAGAGAGAGAGAGAGAGAGAGAGAGAGAGAGAGGGAGAAAGAGAGAGAGAGAGAGAGAGAGTGTGAGAGCGAGCGAGAGAGAGAGAGAGAGAGAGAGAGAGAGAGAGAGAGAGAGAGAGAGAGAGAGAGAGAGAGAGAGAGAGAGAGAGAGAGAGAGAGAGAGAGAGAGAGAGAGGGAGAGAGAGAGAGAGAGAGAGAGAGAGAGAGAGAGAGAGAGAGAGAGAGAGAGAGAGAGAGAGAGAGAGAGAGAGAGAGAGAGAACAGAGCTTTCCATTCACGCTCGTGGGCTCATGGGATTTTCTTCACTCTTGCCCAATGCCCACATCGCGCATCGGGTGGCATCATTTGTATCCTTTGGGCGAGATAGTCTCCATTCCATGCTCCGGTTACTTCGATTAGAGACTCTTTCGCGGGAAAGACGCTCCCCACACTCTCCAGTACACACAACACAACACACGACAGTTTCAGCTTTCATCGATCGGAATCGCGTCTATTGGATCGCAACATCGGACGTGGAACGTGGACCGTGGACCGGTCCCGCTCTCGTCAATCTATAAGCGGACTCGGCAATGTTCTCGAGCAGAATATTTTTAAATCGGGGAATAGAGCTTTTTTTCTTTCTTTCTATCTTTCTTTCTTTCTTCTTTCATTTACTCCAGTTTACGTTTACCAGAGCACTGTTGTTTACTTATACGCATGCTGGAACACTGAATGGAGCCGAATGGGGGGGGGGGGGGGGGGGGGGGGGGGGTTGAGTCCGGACTAAGACTTGGTCGAATGAATACACGGAACCGATAATGTGGATTTCATGCCGAGCTAGAAAAAGAAGTAGAAAGTTCCGATCGCCAAATAAGGGATTTTAATTGCGGATATTCCAGATTTCTCTAGCGTTGATAAGTGATACGAGTCGATAGCGTTTGATTTATTTATATTTATTACCCTCGAATGCATCGGAAAAAGTTGCGTTGATTTGATTGATGTGATGAAGGAAAGAGTTTTTTTTCCTATTAAGAATGCCTCTGATTTTGATTTGATTGATGCGTTTCGTTTCTAAGAAGCGACGCCACGTGACGATAAAGTCGTGGATCCTTCGCGCTTTCTAATTACTGATACTGTTTAGGATACTGATTACTGATTTGTTAAAAAAATATCATTTTATCTACGAAGGAGGCATTCATCTACAGCCCTGTAAAGACGGCTGAGGTAGATAAAAAAACAAAACAAAACAAAAATAGTTATCAAAAGCTAAAGTTATGAGATTTTTGAAGGATTCAAATGAATTGGACCGAAATTATTTCTCAACTTACGCTCATCTATATCCATTGACAGCCGGGGTACTGGATAGTTGCGACCCTGAATTCTAACGGGGAGGGAAAAAAGGCATGAAGTCTCGGTAACCATGGCAACGTTGTCGCTTCACGGGTCCGCCTGCGTGCGCAGGCAGCGAGCATCGCCCTGCACAACGAGACCACGCGACCGGCTCGAAAATCAAATTAATTTGGATGTCATGGACGGATGTTTGAAGTTGAACGAATGATAACCACGATGACTTCTCACTGATAACATCAAAGGTTATCAGTATCGCTATCGCCGCTCCCGACTAAGCAGGTTTTGAACGAGTTGAGGATTTACGAATTACGCCCTTGAAAGTCCAGATTGCCTTAAAACTAGAACCAGGACATCATGTGTTCACAGCAAATTGGGCAATCACAGTGGCTGGCGTATCAAATATTCACCCTAAACCTTGATTTTAGATTTTTTTTTTTTTTTTTTTTTTTTTTTTTTTAATCGCAACAGTACTAGAGGTAGTTTCAGAAGTGTAGGCGGACCTAGGCCGATAATCTTTGGAATTTATCAACATTATTTCTGATATTACTCGATGAAAATGAGTAAAAATGAAATTGAGTGTTCACTTTTCAATGAGGAAAACTTTAAATACAAAAGAATAAAGTCAGGAGTAAATTCGGTATTGATTTGAAGGAATGAAAGTTGAAAATTCGCCAAAGATTATGGTTTTGGTCCGCCTACATTTCTGAAACTACCTCTATTACATTACTTAGTTCTAAAGTTACACCCACTATACATTTGAGTGTATCTATGTGCTATTTTTAACTTGCACTTAATTTTTAACTTTTGCTGCTAATCCAGCAACAGAATATATCTTTGCTGGAATAGCAAGTAACATGAAATAAATGTAGTTCTACTCCGGTTGGGGGTAGACTGTGTCTGAACCAGTAAATACAACAAACAAAAATAAAGATAAATAGATGAATAAAGAAACAAAAATAAATAAATAAATAAATAAATAAATAAATAAATAAATAAATAAATAAATAAATAAATAAAGATTTTAGATACTTCCTGTAAATTACGCCATGGATGGAGGTCTGGAGTTTTGCATCCCCTATCCCCTAGTTTGGGGGGGGGGGGGTCAAGAGTCATCTTAATGGCTCTGAAAAGTCACCGAAAAAATCAAAGTTAAAGTACAGCCAAATCAGCCTTTTAAAAAATGGACACATTTATTCTAAACAGACCTACTAGTTTTTCGATGTTGCCGTTTAATCTCGACTTTTTAACTCCCTAAAAAATAATCTAACTGATAAAATTGCTTGATATTTTCAGGAACAAGACATAAGGTACAGAAGGAAAGTTCCTGAAAGTTTCAAGAAATTCTTTGCTTGAGGTCTACAACCCCAAGTCCCCCCCCCCCGTTCGCAAGGGCTGGATCCGCCACTGCCCTCTTCTCAGTTGCGGCTCGTGAAATGCGGTAAATCGACGTCCACTCCATTTAAAACAATAGCAAAGTATCGATTTCTCGCGGTGGTTCAATTGCACATCCTGCCAATCGATACTTTTCTATGGTTTTAAATGGAGTAGACATCGATATATCGCATTTCACGAGCCGCCACTGCCTTTTCCTCTCCCCATCCATCCCCCTCCTTTTGTTCTTTTTGTCCTGGCTGGAGAGGGGGGGGCGATCGCCTCCTTTTTATGTTTATGTTAGAGCTTATAGAGGGTTTTAGTAATGGCCGCGACTGCCGGCGATGAGCGTTCCAAACAAAGCCAGTTTGTCTCTCTCGCTCTCACGTGACCCCTATGTACTGCCATCTCATTCTAATTTCAAAAATCGTACAAAGAGACCTATTTTGTGAAATTTTATGGCAGAAATGAATTTCTCGAGGCATTTTAATGCGATTTTGATAATAATATGTTGTAGAACAAGGCCCTGTATCCGAATTTCGATACTAGAAAGAGATGGATGTACATGGGGGTCACGGGAGAGTGAGTGAGATAGTTTGGAACGTTACGCGGGTTTTATCACAACCGATTGCAACCGATGAGCGCATTGTTGTGGTTGTTGGCTAACCGTTGACTTCGCACTAAAACCGTCTATTGCTAGAGGGTGGAAGTTGGCGAACTAATAAAATCGCTATAATTAATTAACTTTAAATCATGCAACGTTTGAATGAGTCTGGGAGCAGCGCAAGAGCGTTAGACTGACTGAATCAACGATAAGTAGAGAGGTTAGAAGTGTCCTGTGTCTTTTCTACGAAACTCTCCCCAGATGGAGGCTCCATCTATACCCTCACTACAGTATGTTTACAGATTTTATATGCACGTCCACAGGGTGCGCCAGAAGTTACGCACGTCCTCCTCCTATAATTTGCGTTCTGGTGTTACTTATTATCGTAGTATCCGTAGTCTATGCTTTATGAAATAGGGAGCGTCCTTTTTTACATGTACTGTAGAGAGTAAATCCTGGTCGTCTTAACAAAAAAGTCGCACCAATTTCTTGGCTTAATAACCGAAATTTCCGTTCAAAAATGTGCTTCTGTATTCGTTAATGGATCCGAGTTTGTTTGGAACCAGAGGTCCTCGGCAGTGGCGTAGCGTGCAATTTGACAACGTTGTATTTTGTCTGTTTAAACCCATGTGAAATATCGAATTCGAGGGTGTTTTCCGAACTTTCTATAGCTCGATATTTTTAATAGGTTTAAATGGAGGAAGTACAGCGTTGCAAAACTGCACGCTACGTCACTGGTCCTAGGACGGCAATCGATACGATCGCTGTCAAAAACAGTCCATTGTTTCATCGTAGAGAAATTAGAAATTAGTTATAGATGGGGTTGTTTTTTTACTTTCTTTGCACCCTGTGTCGTGACGAACAGACGAAGTTACCCCTGATGGTTGGTATGTGAGAGCTTTCGTTAGCGCTAGTCTTTTTTCTCATGCTTCTGCTTTTCCATCTCGTCTGCACTGTGAACGAAAGGGTGGAGAGGGGGGGGGGTGGCGCAGCGGAACATTTCTCCTTATACTCTGTTCACGATAAGAAGGCGGGTGAGAATTCAGGTTGTAATGCACTATTTAGCAACAGTGCGGCTATACCGGCTACTCCAACCCTTCGCAGTGGTTGTTGTTCTTCCGACTTCTCTCTTGGCTCGGAGGATTTCCAAGAAATGACAGACTCAAAAATTTACACACGTCCAGTAAAAATTGCGAACGGTCAAAAATACGAAAAAACGGGCGAAATTTTCGCCCGAAAGGGCCAAAACTCGGCAAAAATAGGCAACCTTGAATATTGATGACTCTCATAAATTCGATATTAGACGAAATATCCTGAATTTAATTCGGACTGAAAAGTACGAATTTCCGAGAGGCATCAATATTCAAAGTCGACTATTTTTGCCGAGTTTTGGTCCTTTAGGCCGAAAATTTGGTCCGTTTTTTCGTATCTTTGACCGTTCGCAATTTTTACTGGACGTGTGTAAATTTTTGAGTCCGTCGGTTCTTGGAAGTCCTCCGTGCCAATAGAGAGTTCGGGAGAACAACGGACACTGCAAAGGGTTGGAGTAGCCAGCATAGCCGCACTGTTGATAAATAGTGCATTACTACCTAAATTCTCATACCGCCTTCTTATCGTGAACAGAGTATAGTTGTTATCAACCAAATTAAGGTTATCGCGCAAAGGGAGCAGGAGCGATAGTCGCGATTTCTATGGAATTTCGAGTTCATTCGCGCACGGAATAACTCGAAGCGAAGACGAAGATCGAGATCCTGCAACGCGATCCGTTCACACGGGATTTCATTTGCGATTTGAAGAGCTTGCGCACATACTTTTAGTATATGGGACAGCTGCTGTGTTAAAAGATTCCTCTTCGGAGAAGGATGCTTGATCCTTTCTTGGAGTGCCCAGAAAATGACAATGAGGCCCTTGCAAACTTTTGCTACAGGGGACTGGAGGGTTGATTCTTGCATGAAAACGTGTAAAAATGACGATAAGTAGGTACACTAAAAAATCACGAAATTGAGTCTCAGAATCGGACTTAATGGCGGAGAGTCGCAGGTATCATGGGAGATTCCTATCTAAATTGAGACATATCTCTGTGTTTCCGTAGAGAAAAAGACAAATTAGACAGGAATCTCCCATGATACCTGCGTTGAACAGCCATTACGATCTTGCCGTTGTAGCAGTTATGTGAGTTTATTATTGAATTTTATAGACTTTTTTAGTGTGAGTTTCGTGATTTTTGCTGGTCTTCCGATTGTAATAGACTACAAAAGTTTGCAAGAGCCCCATTAAAAATTGATATTTCGACTCACGACTGATAGAATCCTGCTAACCTAATCGTGAACAGATTTGTGAAAATGGGGCTGGTAATCTATTACCACCCGGGGGGGGGGCGGCGGCGCGTTAAGGGGCGCCGAGAGGGGTAAATCCGGGCCAGTAATAGTTTAGCTTGTGACTGTATTTTTGAAAAAATCGGGAGACAGCCACAATTAATTGTCTACTAGATTCGTCAGGTTTTTCGAGCCTCAGCTCTCTTCAAAAGGCTCTAAAATCACTTAATTATGTAAGGCAATCAACATATTGAAGTTGGCTCCAGTTCAAGCTTTTAACTGCGTGCTAAAATGTCCAAAGGATGCGGAAACCTCCTAAAAGTGCGAGTAATAAAGACTCCATAAGCTGTATCCGCCACTTGAAAACAGAGCTGCCGATTTGCGTATAATTTAAGGCATTTTTTAATCCACCGATGATCTCACCGGTTCAGAAAAGATTACACCGTTCATTTCAGTGTATGACTACTGCACGAAAATACTCTGATCTGTAATCTTTTCTCAATCTGTGGAAACGCCGTTAATTAATTAAAATATCCGCGAGTTTTTTTAAGATCATCGACAACTCCACCGGTTGAGAAAAGATTACAGATGCGAGTATTTTAATGCATTACAGTCCTACACTGAACTGAACTGTTTAATCTTTTGTCAACCGGTGGAATCATCGGTGAATTGAAAAATGTCAGTAACTATATATACGCAAAAACGGCAGCTCTTGCCATCTAAGAGCACGAGTTATAAAGACCCCTTAAGCTGTATCCGCCACTTGAAAACAAGGGGCGAGAGTAAATGAATAAGGTATAGGAGGGAGAGAGGGATCTGCTTCTGGATACTAATTGAAGTGTCCCCAAAGTCCGATGGCGATTCTGGACCAATAAACGCGAGTACTGTTTAATCTTTTATCAATCGGTGGAATCATCGGTGAATTGAAAAATGTAATTAACTATATACGCAAAAGCGGCAGCTCTGGCCATCTAAGAGCACGAGTTATAAAGACCCCTCAATCTGTATCCGCCACTTAAAAACAAGGGGCGAGAGTAAATGAGGGTATAGGAGGGAGAGAGGGATCTGCTTCTGGATACTAATTGAAGTGTCTCCAAAGTCCGATGGCGATTCTGGACCAATAAACGCGAGTACTGTTTAATCTTTTATCAATCGGTGGAATCATCGGTGAATTGAAAAATGTCAGTAACTATATATACGCAAAAACGGCAGCTCTTGCCATCTAAGAGCACGAGTTATAAAGACTCCTTAAGCTGTATCCGCCACTTGAAAACAAGGGGCGAGAGTAAATGAATAAGGTATAGGAGGGAGAGAGGGGTCTGCTCCTGGATACTAATTGAAGTGTCCCCAAAGTCCGATGGCGATTCTGGACCAATAAACGCGAGTACTGTTTAATATTTTATCAATCGGTGGAATCATCGGTGAATTGAAAAATGTCATTAACTATATACGCAAAAGCGGCAGCTCTGGCCATCTAAGAGCACGAGTTATAAAGACTCCTTAATCTGTATCCGCCACTTGAAAAAAAGGGGCGAGAGTAAATGAGGATACAGGAGGGAGAGAGGGATCGAGGGATCTGCTTCTGGATACTAATTGAAGTGTCCCCAAAGTCCGATGGCGATTCTGGACCAATAAACGCGAGTACTGACGTGAAAACAGAGTATGTCTATGACAAAAGTTTTAAATGCCTCCAAGTTGAATCAAAGTACAAATATGATTGTGAAAGTTCGGAAAGGATTGTTCTCCGTGAGTTTAACGGGTCTACTGCGATACGTTTTCTCGTTTGGAGCACTTCTGAAACTCTTGAAGGGCCGCGGATGTGGCAAAAGTTGATTCAAGAGGAAAAGTTTCTCGAGCGTAACTTAGCGGCATACAACTTGACCTTTAAGAGAAAGTTTCAAAGTATTCAAGTTCTTTGTTATATCGGTACTCGGACATTGATCAGTGCTGGGGCCAATGTAGGGTGTCGCTTATTGTTTAAACTTGCAAAACTCGCGACCCTTTTAATATGTTCCTGCGAGCTGATCGGGGACTTCATAGTTAAAGTGATCGATAAAACTGAATACAAGTGACAGGATTGGGTGGGAGACCGATGAGGGGTGGAAGTCTTTTGAAAACCATTGTCCAGTCGCTCGTTATGTAAAGGTGTCTCCGAGCAACCTTTACCTACCGAGCGACTGGACAATGGTTTTCGAAAAAGATCCACCCTGAATTGATCTCTCACCCAATTGTGTCATTTGTTTTCAGTTTTATCGATATGGTTAACTATGAAGTCCCCGATCAGCTCCCTGGTGGTTTATGGAGGGGAGGAACACCAATCTCAAGTATTTTTACAGCAAAGAAACAAATTTTTCTCTTTAGTTGACTCAAAGGGCGTAAAGTGTCGCCCTAAATAGCGACTTTCGCATTTTAGGAGTGTCATACACCGAGATGTACGATAGATCCTACAAAAATTAGCCTTGTTGTGACTAAAACAATGAGTCCGTTGCAATCTTTTGCCAAAGCACTATGGATGCTCGATTCTTGTGTTATATCGCTTAAAAATTACATTGAAAGCACCAAAAAGTCTTGAAATCCATTCATAAAGCCAACACAATGCGTTTTAGGTAAGCTTCAGATGGCGGTCGAGTGGGCGAATCAACCCTGCATGCACATTGCACGTGCATGCAGTGGCGTCGAGTGCAGTTTGGCAACAATGTATTATATCCATTCAAACTCATGTAAAAGATCGAATTCAGGCGGTGAACAAGGAAAATTCGATTTATTTAACGAGTTTAAATGGAGCTGTTGCATTGTTGCCAGATGGCACGCGACGCCACTGTGTGCAAGCTCCTCTCGAGCATCAAAGATGACTGATGACAGCATTCGTTAAAGTAGGTATATACCTGTCTGGCGTTTCATTTTCAGAATTAGGGCAAATCGACTTAAAGCGAGATATTTTCACCGTAGTAATCGCAAACAGTAACGAGAAAGTAAAATTTATCGGGAAAAAGCTCAGAGAATATGACACAAAATGTACGCATTATAAGAAAGTGAGACGTTTGTTTACATTTTAACCGACAACATAAAGCATATTTTATATAGCAACCGCAGGTTCCCCTAGTAAAAATGTTCCATGAACTCTGTTCCAATTTTCCATGTGGACATGGAAATCACTGTGATTTCCGTGTAAATTCTCACGGAAATCAACCTAATTTACATAGAAATCAAGGCGATTTCCATGTCCACATGGAAAATTGGAACAGAGTTCATGGAACATTTTTACCAGGGATCGGTCTTTTTTTTTTTTTACTGTATTTACAATCAGATGGGTGTCCAGCATCTTTGGTTTCGGATTTCGTGACCAGGTTACGGTTTTCGGAACCTACCTAGTGAGGTAGGTGACGAGGAATTCGTGACCAGGTCACGAAAATCTATGGGACAGGAATAATTTCAATGTCTGTAATTACATTTATCTTCTCTCAACATGGTTTGTAATGATGTTAAATAACATTAAAATTACATACAAAACATAACTGACAAATATTAGACATATTTTCAAGCATATTATACAGTCACCAAATGACCGAACCGTGACCGAACCGGTTACAAAATAAAATTTGCTCATAGATTGGCATCGTCGACCATATTTTGGTGCTCGTGGCGTGGTGCATGCGCGAAGGGTTGATTCGCCATTTCACCGCCAGATTACGCTTTCCTTAAAACGTCTTTTGTGGGTTCATGAATGGCTTTTCGAGACTCCCCCTACCTTGAACGGCTATCAGAATTGGAAGTAAAACTTTGCATGGAATTGAACAGAGAGTGGGCGAATTCCTTCCAGCCATTTGGTAATTCTGGTCGATTTAAATCAACAAGTAAAGAAGTAAAAGAAAAAAAAAATGAATTTGAAAAAAAGAAGGGGGGTGGAAAAGAAGATCTTACTGTCTGGTCCGACCTTGTCTGGAGCTTGGTTATCGACCTTTTACAAGCGAGACTTCGGAGGTCAAGTTGTCTCTTCTGCCCACCATCTTAACGCACAGGTCATCCTCATCTCACAGCCGCGGCCGGCCGGTGGTTTCTTCGCCTTCATGCCCTCAAGCCGCAAGGGATTGAAAGGGTTTTATCATCTCGCCTGTTGAAAGTTGACTCCGCGTGGCGCTTAGATTAGGGTGCGTGACTGTTAATTCGGTCAAAGCGATTTGTGTAGTATGACTTGCGGTCGCGGGTCTGCGCTATAGTGCGCTATGCGGAGTGAGTCCTCAGCTTGCATTTGGTTCGAGGAGTTTACAGTCTGGAAAACCGACTTCCAACCCTTTCTCGGCGTTCCCTGTTCCCGCGAGCAGAGCGCGAAATCGTGTGTAGCAGCGAGCATAGGTTCCGAAACTGGGGTTCTGGAACGGCGCACAATGAAGTGAGTCAACGGGAGAAACCGGACATGGCACGTGGCGACCTTAAATGCGTAATTGCGTATATCTTTGTTAATACGCAACGTAGACGTTTGAAAATGGTTTCATTGATTTTGTCGCAAAATTTCCTATGAGAATCACCCCCATATAGTTTGTTTTTTGACAGTAAAAACATTCAAATTTTTCATTTTATTAGTTTTATGTTTCATGTCCGACTCCTCCCATTGACTCGTTCTACTGTGCGGTGGGCGCAGCGAGCCGTATCCGGGGAGTCCGCGGCGAACCGTCGAATAAAGCGAGTAACGAAGAAAGCTTGGAAGTAAGCAGGGCTGCCGTTTTGCGTGTATATTTAATCGCATTTTTCAATTCACCGATGATTCCACCGGTTGAGAAAAGATTACACAGTTCAATTCAGTGTATGACCGTAATGCACGAAAATGCTCGCATCTGTAATATTTTCTCATTCGATGGAGTCGTCGATGACTTATAAAAAATTTGCGGATACTTTAATTAATTAACCGAGTTTTCACAGATTGAGAAGAGATTACAAATCAGCGTATTTTCATGCATTTCAGTCATACGTTGAATTGAACTGTGTAATCTTTTCTCAAGCGTTATATGGAATCATCGGTGTATTGAAAAATGCGATTTATTATACGCAAAACGGCAGCCCTGGAAGTAAGCGTTTTAAAAAGAGAAGGGGGGAAAAAGCGGAAAATCTGCGAATTTATTTTAAACGTTTGCGCTTCAAAAGATTAAAAGTCTCAATGGCATACTTTTACTCATTTTACAAATATCCGTCTGATAACCTTTTGTAATTATAGCCAGATTTACTCCAAGATTGCGTCACAAGCCAGAAAGCATTAAAGTGAAGATACATTTTATGGAATTTCTGAGATTTCGACATTTCTCAGTTTTCATTTCTTAGAAGTCCCTACAACGCCGGAACACCATTCATCCCTTCATTCACTAAACGTTTGCTTCACCGTTTTAGCAAGTTTCGCGTCTAAACTTACTTGGGAAAACGTCTTCCTCTATCGTTCAAACAGCGAAGTCGCTGGTGAAGTAGAAAGAAAATGTCGAATATGACCTGGAAGATTTAGACGTGGAAAAAGAAGGCAATCTTTTCATTCAAGTTTTGCATGCACCCTGAAAACCTTCCTTGGGTTTTTCCAATCATGATCCAATAATCGTTTCATAACTCATGACGTTTTGACTTCTATTTTATTTCTAGTTAATTACGAAAGTAGCCGACCCCGCTCTTAAAAGATTGGATTTATTTATCTGGTCCTTTTTATTTTTATGGGATTTTTTTTTTTTTTTTTTTTTAAACCAAGATAATACTGATTTGAAGAATTATGAGCTTTATGGCATTAATGACTTTATGATTATGAGTGAATTTTGAAGGGTCTCGATTAGTTCATATTTCTTCTCTCTCTAATATCCAAGTAGAATTTATGCTCTTCATTGTAGTTCTTACCTACCATAGAAGTGTGCAGAATACTCATTTTAACTTTGAAAGGAACAATCGATCTGAAATATGCCGATGACAAAACCTCTTCAAATCATTGAAAGTTCATCGAAAAGGTTGTCCTTTAGTTTTTTTTTTTTTTTTTTTTTATTCTTCCAATTTCAGAAAAAGCTCCTTTCGTAGGAAACTATGTGTAAGTATACCCACCTTGTCAGAATTGATCGAAAACATCAACCAACAAATATATTTAAAAAGATGATTTTTTCTAATAGACGCTTCGACTCAGATCAGTGCTCGTCATTTACATTACACCGTCTCTCAAACTTATAGCTTTCGGAACTTAATAATTAAGTTTTGTCAGTTAAGTTCAAAGTATAAGCCTCTCTGTGGGGAATGTGGGAGCATCTATTGTATGTAACTTTCGAATTATCTGGCAAACTTTGTCGTGTTACGATCGACAGTATCAACAAAGTTGGTGGTTATCGCGCTAACGTTGGTCCGCGAGTGAATTCGAATGATCAAAGTTATGAACCGGGTCTCTTTATTATTGTTGCCAAATCTTTTTGTTCACTCTCAAAATTTGAGCTCCTTTCTTTTTGAATACAAAAGAATTCTACCTCCAAGTCCATGCTCAAATTAACAATTGAAGAGTCCATAGAGAAATGTCCTGGAGACCCATTTTTGTGTTTAAGCTGAAGGAAAGATGGAAGTGACGTTTAAAGGTTGTTCTTTCTCAGAAGAATCAATGTATTTCCATCCACAAGCTACATGCAAGTAAATAGTACAATCTGATGTAAAGACCAGCGAAAATCACAAAAATCACTCTAAAAGTCTAGAATTCAATAATAAACTCACTAAACTGCTACAACGGATGGATCGTAATGGCGGTTCAACGCAGCGCAGATATCATGGGAGATCATGCATCAACAGCTTCATTTAAACTCGTTAATTATATCGAATTTTCATTGTGCACTGTGCACCTTCTGAATTCGATCTGTTGCATGAGTTTAAATGGATATAATACATTGTTGCCAAACTGCACGCGATGCCGCCACTGGGTAGAGAAATGGAAGAATGAAAATATCTATCGGGATACTTTCTTTTGAAAGTCATAGTACTTTTAGTGTAATAGGATACAGAATGGTTGGTATAGCTAGAGTCCCTTGATGGAAATATTGTATAGGGAGTACCGACACGACGCTTTATGCATTTTGACAGGAGTCGATTTAGTCGACTGCCTGAACGAATTCGAAGGTTAAGTTCAACAGTGGACCAGTGGTGGACTGGCGGATTTGCCGGCATTCCGGTCCGTTCCCATACGTTCCTCTACGAATCGACTCCTTTCGTGTGGAGCCTTCGATGTCGTCGACTCCTGCTCGACTCCGTGAGAGCCTAAAACCAACGACCAATCACAACTCGTTGAGCTCGTGTCGGTACTCCCTATACAATATTTCCATCAAGGGACTCTAGGTATAGCATGCCTCCTCCTCCTCCTCCTCATCCCTTTCTACATTCGTTTGTCCTAGGTCCGGTGTTTCTCGTGCATGTGCGCCTCGTTTACTCTTTTTTTTTGTCGCGGTTAGTTTTCGCGCGGTTCTCCATCAATTAATTAACTAACTGACTTGCATTTTAATTACTTAAGCGGACAAGATCTCGCGCACGACGCGACGTATACTCAGCACAGAGCTTCTCTTGGGAATGTGCGTAAACGTTGCACGCCACGCGTCCGCACGAAAGAGGAGCGTCATCGAAGCTGCTGTACTAGCTCCCCCCGCCCCCTCCCCCTCCCCATCCCTTCCGAACAAGACAGAACGGATTCTCCGAGGATGGTAAAAGTTATACCAAGGAGATATCTTTCCACCGAGGAAAACGTTCTAGGGCCGCGATCGTTTACTTCTTCGATAAATCGATCGTTAAGATTGTCTGTGAGTGATGCTATTGGTCCAAAATTGTAAAATTTGGCCGTCGCTATGGTAACCATCGTTAAAGATTTAACCCAAGCTAAGCAGAAACCGAAGTGTTTTTCCGCTCATCTCAATTACTCGCGGGTTAGGCCCAACCCAGGTTAGCTAACCCTGGTTGAGCAGCCTCGCATAATTAAACTGTAGGCTAGTAATAACATTTGGATGAAGCCATCAACCTCAAAATTCATAGTTTAATCAGTTATATCTTGTTGAGTTCTACAGTTTTAGTCGTGGAACCAGGCATGAGTTAGAATTTTTGGGGTTGTAGAATTTATACTCGCTGAAAGTTCGCTTTAATTGATTAATATTTTGATTTAAAACCTAAAGGAGGCCTTGAAATATTTAATGAGGTATGCGCCATTAGATGTTGCAGAGATTGTGCATTTTCTTCTCGATTATCTGGAATACTAAATGTGTTAACTGAAGTGTTTTTTTTCCCCCTAGAAACAATCTTTCATTTATTGAGAAACTCATTTTGAAAATGTCGTCTCAGTAGAGAGTAGACGTCTTGGGTAATCTTTTTGACACCGGAACAACTGCACAATCTTTGCAACAATGCAACATCTATCGGCGCATACCTCATTATATATATTTCAATGCGTCAAATTTCGTTTCAAAAATGGAACTAGGCATAAGTAAACATTTTTGGGTTGGGGTCGTAGAATTTTCACTGTAAAAAGTTCTCTTTAATTATTTGATAAATCTAAATTTCTTTCAAAAATGCGCTTATGGGGATAGTACTTTGAATGTGATTGTGAATTTTTTTATTTTTTTGTAACCAAAGACGGTCATCAGACGGCCGGCAGTCGATACGATTTATCGCTTTCCTAAAACAGTGTGTATCAGTGGCGGCTAGTGAAATGCGATTTATCGATCATCGATGTCCATTCCATTTAAAACTAGAGAAAAGTATCGTACGTCAGGGGGTGCAATTGAACCTCCGAGAAATCGATACTTTTATATAGTTTTATGTGGAGTGGACATCGATTCTATCGCATTTCACTAGCCGCCACTGGTGATGTGTATACTCTTTCATCTCTCATCTATCAGCGTGCTCAATCTACCGAATGTGCTTGTTAAAGTCACTCTCCTCATTCGTTCAGCTTCTTACTCTTGGACCCCGAAATGAGATTGCTAATTCCACGAAAAAATTCAAGGTTTTAAATTTTTATTCAGCGATAACCCCGCACGTTATCTGTGAATTTTGATTAATTCATCAGACTTTCATATTTTTTCAAATTATTACGGAATTTTGTATTTCGTTTTTAACGCTTATTCAATAACGTTGTACTTATGTTTGTGCCTTCGTTTTTTCGTCGAATACCCTAGCAATGAAGGGAAGTTTCCTCTAATTAACTTGCTATTTTCTCTCGATACAGCGAAACTTTCGAAGATATCTTCTCTCGGACTGTCAAAGTCGCGTTTTCCGCTGCTGCTGCAATTTAAATGGATTTTTAGTTGATAAAATGTTGTGAATACTAAGGGCTAATTGTGAAGGCTAAAGGTCGTGAAGGGTGAAATGCATGATGGAGCATGGGGCACGCGTGCTTCTCTCAATTATATTATGTAGTCGCACGTTTCGATGTAGTTATGGGGCTCTTGCAAACTTTTTCTATAAGCAAATAAATAGTCCAATCTGATGTAAAGTACCAGCTGAAATCACGAAAATCACTCTAAGAAAGTCTAAAATTCAGTAATAAACTCACATAACTGCTATAACGACAAGATCGTAATGGCGGTTCAACGCAGGTATCATGGGAGATTCCTGTCTATTATGTCACTTTCTCAACGGAAACACAGAGATATGTCTCAATGTGGATAGGAATCTCCCATGATACCTGCGTCTCTCCGCCATTAAGCCCGATTCTGAGAGTGAATTTCCTGATTATTTAGTTTATTCATCGTCATTTTTACGCAGGTTTTTATGCAAGAATCAACACTTCAGTCCCCTATAGCAAAAGTTTGCAAGAGGTTACAGAATTTGAGACATCCTTCCAAACTTAATCTTTTCTAGACCTCACAAGGTCAACGAGTGCCGACAAAATAATCGGCAATAGTGAAGCTTCTATCATGACGTAATCTTCATTCTATGGTAGTATATAACTGCTTTCCGTTGTGACAGTGACCTCGTCGCCATGAAAACAAATATTGTTCGAAAAAATGTTGTCAATGTGACGACAAGATCTCTAGCTCCTCTCGGCGAGAGCCATCTATGCAATGTTCGAAAGGACGAAACCAAATATTTGTCAC
Source organism: Trialeurodes vaporariorum (assembly GCA_011764245.1). NCBI lineage: Eukaryota > Metazoa > Arthropoda > Insecta > Hemiptera > Aleyrodidae > Trialeurodes > Trialeurodes vaporariorum. The sequence goes on from VMOF01000220.1 coordinate 54,198,148, forward strand.
CCCTTCGCACCTTGAGATTTAACTCGATTTTCGCTTTACATTCATATCTCTGCTCTAGTGTACTACCAATCTCAAAAGTTTTGGCAGTCAAGAATTCGAGGTATATTCTGTTCAGGATGAGAAGAAACTTGGCAATTCAGGTGGAAATGCACACTGAAAAAAAAAGATTACCATCAGAAGCATGACGATATGTGAACCAATGTAAGCAGAATTTTCTGGTCAAAGTACTACCTTTCTGTGGTTCACATCAGTGGCGAGGCGTGAAATTTGGCAGCAATGTACTTCCTCCATTTAAATTCATCAAAAAGGTCGAACGCTTCAGTCACTGGCGATGACCAGGCATTTCGACCTTTCTAAAGTGATTAAATGGGGAAAGGACATTGCTTCCAAATTTCACGCCTCGCCGTTGGTTCACATATCGTTGTGCTCCTGATAATATTACTAGAATTTAGGAATTATTTTTTTCAGTGCACTATTTTGCAACGCAGCGCGCACGGAGATTTTGGTATGACTTGACCCGCCATCGGGATGAAGCAATAACGAGAATCGGCTAACCAGGAATCAGTAGCGCACCAAGAGTTTCTTCATCTCTCTCTTTCCTCCATTAAAAAACGTATGTTAGACAAGGATGGACAACGGGATAAAACCCCCTCTTTTTGTCCTTTTTCTACTTATACATTCAAATGGGAAATGAGAGAGATGGAAGAGATCCTGGTTGCGCCAGTGCCAGGAATTATATTAAATCTGTGGAAAAGTCAAATTCGAAACGGTTATAGATACAACAAAATCAGGCAGCGACCCTGTTAAACTCAAGGCCTGAACGTTTGATTTCAGCTAAGAATATATAGTTTAAGCTTTACTCTTCCATAGCATTATCATGCATAAGGCAAAAGTCATGACATGCAAGACGAACATAAAACTTCTAATCTCCAACTGGTTTGTGGTATTTTGATGAGGAAGGTATTTTACTGATACATCTGGGCGCTCGCTCGTGCTTCAAGTGCCTTTTTTTTTGCAAGAGAAATCTTTGTAATCCTTCGAGCGCCACGCAACCTTTGTCCGCTCGGCTCATTTTTTTTTTTTTTTTTAATACGTTAATCTCGACTGAAAAGACACATTTTACCCCCAATGTGAATAGGTCAGATTTTGCCTATTGCTTTTGAGAGGGAAACTTGGTAAGGGGAGGGGGAGGGGGAAGGCCGAGGGAGACGAGTGGGGGGGTTTCGTAGAGCACGTGCTTCCAAACGTGAACTTCTGCGTCTTGTAAAAGATTCGTTGACCGCTGTTCTCTGAGTACATGCAAATGTGTTCTACGGATATCTTTTGGCGTTCGAAATCCCAGATTTAGTTGATATGACCAAAGTTTGAAAATAGTTTGACTTGAAGCAGTATTCATTTTCTTTTATCCTCGCACTATAGGTTCCCGCGAGCTTCCTCGAAGAAAGTTTTAAATTCAATTAGTCAGATGTTGCTATTATTTCAAGGCGATTCAAGGCGAAGCTTGTCCAGATTTCAATCCGATGGATAGCGCCACTTGTCGCTTTTGGGAAAAGTCATGTTTTTGTTATTTTCAATTGAAACCCTAAGAAAAAAAAAACGCAAAATCCGATAACTTCAGCACCTGCAAAATTTATTCATGGACATTTTGAGCCTAAAACGAGCACACTTGGTTAAGAAATAAAGCCGTAAATGATGAAATTTGTTTCGCCTTATGCTTAGTGAGTGCGAGTGATAGTATGTCTTGTCTACATCTGCCTCACTCGCTCTCTTTGAAGCTTATGAGAATATTTTGTTTTTTCTAATTTCCGGCTTTATTTTTGAGTTTTTCAGCTTGAAACTTACAGGATATCTTACTGAGGTATGTTAACAGGTGCTGACGTTCGTGACTTTGAGCAGCGCTGTAGTGGCGCTATCCATCGGATTGCAATCTGGACATGCGTAACCACCAGGTATTTTAAGCTAGGTTTAAGCTAGTAATTTTGTCCGTTTACTCCCGTGTATTGTGTATTATAGGGGTACTATCAGATACGGCGCACTCAAGGGGGCAAAACATTTTCCAGCCTATGTTATTTATTGCATAGAAATACCTGTATGGGAATAAATGGACACAATTACTCGTCTAAACCTAACCTAAAAATCCCCCATGGTGGTTACGCTGGTTACACATTAAACTGCCACTCTAGAAAAATGATTAGCTCCGTTATTGGTTTCGATCCAGTGTTTGGCGCACAATATAGGAGCAAGACAATGAGAGGGGTCGAACATGAAATATATATGACCTAAAATGAAAATCTGAATGATTTTACCGCCCAAAAACAAACTTTACAGGGTGATTCTCGAAGGAAATATTTCAATGCAATAAATGAAACCGCTTTCAAACTTTTACATTGCGTGTTAACACAGACGTTTTTAAAGTCGCCTCGTCACACAGTGCGGAACGAGTCAATGGGAGGACATGGAACACATGTCTAAAAATGCAAATCTGAATGTGTTTACAGTCCAAAAACAAACTTTAAAGGGTGATTCTGTAAGGAAATTTTCCAATACAATTAATGAAACCGCTTTCATACTTTTACATTGCGTATTAAACACAGATATAGATACGCTTTTAAAGTCACCACGCCACACAGTGTGGAACGAGTCATTGGGAGGACATGGAATTCGTTACTAGAAATGCAAATCTGAATGTGTTTACAGTCACAAAACAGGGTGATTCTTGAAGGAAATTTAACAATCAAACCAATGAAACCACTTTCGAACGTCTACGTTGCGTATTGACAGAGATATACGCATTAAAGTTGTCACGCCATGTCCGGATTATCCTATTAACTCTTTCCACGACTGTGCGGCGCGACGGACGCACTAGTCGCAGACATGAGACGGGTTCTGACTGTGACCGACAGTGAGGCTTCAATCACCACCAGCCATGAAAAATGCAATAAAATGTAAATAATGAGCGTTGGTCGCGGGATTGCCCAAATTTTCGGACACCGGAATCTCGTTACCTCACTCGGTCGATTCGGCGCGTGCCCGAGCGCGAGCGGTCAGTTCGTGCAGCGAGAGCATGCATGTGTGAGTGAGGGAATGGGGTGGAGCGTTGAAGCGGTTTCCTGCTGGATGCCTCGTGCCTCATAATTAACTTGGATATTCGAGACGCGACTCGCTGCAGACTCCGAAATGAGACTCATTAACTTCCGATTTGAACTGCACTCAATTAATTCTATTCCAATTATGATGGACTTTAATTTTAATTTACCTCCAAGAATCTCCACCGAATGGTTGCAAGCGGAGCCACACGAGGGGAGGGTCGAAGGTAATGAGCTGCACTCACCTCGCATCATGCATCAGACTCACCTCAACCGTCACCGTCATCATCCTCCGGTGGTAAACAGCACCCCTCATTCCCCGCTGTTAAAAAAGTGATGTAATTTCTTTTGAAAAGTTCTGCTGTGGGGGGGGGGGGGGAAATAAATAAATATATTACCAGAAGTATGACGATATGTGAACCGATGTAAGGTATGGTACTATGACTTTCAAAAGAAAGTACCCTGGTCGAAATTTTTACCATTTTTAATCTTGCGGCAAACTTTAAAAAATTTTCCGACTTTCAATTATTTAAGAACTATAATCAGAATAATGGGGCTCTTGCGAAATTTTGATACACTAAATTGAAAAGTTGATTCTTGCATAAAAACCTATAAAAATGACAATGAACACACTAAAAAATCACGAAATTCACTCTCAGAATCGAGCTTAATGGCGGTTCGACGCAGGTATCATGGGAGATTCCTATCTAAATTGAGACATACCTCTGTGTTTCCAAAAAAAAAGTGGTATATTAGACAGGAATCTCCTATGATACCTGCGTTGAAACGCCATTACGATCTTGCCGTCAAAGCAGTTTTGTGAGTTTATTACTAAATTTTAGACTTTCTTAGAGTGATTTTCGTGATTTTTGCTGGTCTTTACATCAGCTTGGACTATTTATTTGCTTACAGTAAAAGTTTGCAAGAGTCCCATTGTTTGAAGTACCATCATGAGAAATCAAAAATTCTATTGAAAACAACAGAATAACTTAACAATAAGAATGTCAACCAGGGTACTTTCTTTTGAAAGTCATAGTGCAATTACCAGAATTCTTGTGTTATTTGTGCCATAGTCAGGCGCGGATCGAGGGGAAGGGGGAGCCAAAGGGGCTTCAATTCCACCCTTTCGCCAAATTTTTACAGTGTCCATGAACGGATTTTCTAGTAAATTTGAGCCCCCCCCCCCCCCCCCCCGGTTAAAGTTTTAAAGAGTTATTTAGAGTTATCTTAAAGAGAAGTAGAGTTTCCGTTCTGATTAGAGTATATTCTGTGATTCTAAGTTTCAAAATGTTTGATTGTTGCTCATTATTCTGGGTTTCCGTCACCTTCTCACAACTAATCACACTTTTTTCCTATTTTCTGTCGCAGGTGAGTTGTAAATTTGGCAGTATATCTATACATTCTACAAGCTCAGTTTCTGCCAAGAATGTCGGTTTGAATCCTTCGAATAACGTCAGTTGTAAATCCAGTCATGGTAAGACATTACATTCATGTTTGTTTTTGTGCGTATCCGGAGGGTAAAGACAGGGAGATCTCGAGACAGTCGAGACCCCCTTAATTGTTTTGAAACATTCAGTTCGCAACTTATAATTGCATCGGTGCTGAATTTTCTCCAGCGTCGTACGACTTGCGTCCCGGGGGGTGAAACTGTCTTGTGCCTTTTGTGTCTCCGTCCATTTACGAGCAGAAATTGGCTCGTGCATTTTGGCTGCATAGCCCCCTCCCCTCTCCCACTTTTAAATTAATGGAAAGTTTTTCATTTGAGAGGAAACGTCGTTCTGAAAGTTTTGGGAATAAAATATTTTATTTCGCATTTTTTTTTTCTTTTTTTTTTTCTTTTTTTTTTTTTACCTTTTCCGTGGATTATCGTATATTTTGAATTAACTCAACGCAGATGCATTTCAGGGATAGATTCGACTTTTCAATCGACTTTAAAAAAAATTGCGTCTATTTTAATTATTTATCGGCGATTACACCGATTGAGGAAAGATTACAACTGAGAGTATTTCCCCTCATTACAGTCATACACTGAACTGAAAAAATGTGTAATCTTTTTTCAACCGGTGAAGTCGTCGAAAAATTTGCTGATATTTTAATAATTTCACGACGCTTGCGCGGACAGATTGTGAAAAGATTACAACTGAGAGTATTTTCCCTCATTACATTCATACACTGAACTGAACCGTGTAATCTTTTCTCAACCGGTGGAGTCGTCGACGAGTTAAAAAAATATCCTCAAATGTACACGAACGGCAGCACTGTCGTTGTTTTACTCTTCCACCAACACTAGATCCAGTATATCGCATCACTGAAAAAACTAAGTTTAAGTACAGCCGAAGCAGCTTTTGAAAATAGCTTCGCAGAGCAAAAGTTCTTGCTCTACCGGAGCAAGTTGCAGATGTATTGAAGCACTATTTCAGTGGAGCAAAAGCAAGGAGATAAGATGTTACTGTACTAAAGTAGTGCTTCGGTACATTTGCAACTTTCTATGGTAGAGCTACGAAGCTATTTTAATAGGTTGCTTCGGATGTACTTAAACTTTGTTTTTTTCCAGTGCTCCATTTGACGGCCATAATGGGGCAGTTGCAAGGGTCTGAAATGTTGTGTTTTTTATGTAGAAAATGAAAGTACTTGATGAGCTGAGAACAAAGATGCCTTTAGTTATTAAGTAAGTCTCATTGTTCCGGAGATGAGATTTTGGCCCAAAACACATTGTTTTAAATGGGAATTCCGCGTATTGACGTCACTACGCCTACGATTTTTTACAACTTTGCACGTGTTTATCTCCAAAACTGGGACACTTAGGAAAAAACCAAAGGCACACGTGTTCTCAGTTCATCAAGTACTATCATTTTCTTTATAAAGAACACACAATTTCAGACCCTTACAACTGCCCCATTACCCGCATGCTATAAAACCGTTTTGATAGTTTCAAAATAAAAATTAAAGTATGTAGAAAGTTAGTGCCTAGCAGTATCTATATTTTCCCAAATCACCATCTCTATTTCCCCGAATTATCAACAGCAAAAATCCAATTTCATATTCGGGAGCATTGGTTGGAAGCATCTGCCGCGGACGTCACGGAGAGAGGGCGACCTATTGACGTCTCTACGTACTGCCTGCTTTTCCTCAATTGCTATCAAATGGAAGTAGGGTATTACCCCAACTAATAACCGGATATTTTTTTCCGTCGATATTTCGGGAAAATATTGATAGATGCTACCAGGCATCAGTTTCAAACATAGTTTTATTTTCGTTCAAAACTATTAAAATGGTTTCATTGCATGGTTAACATTGAGGTGCATGGTGACGCCTGTAATAATAATAATAGTAAAATAAGAAACTGTATTTTTTCTATCTGTATAGCTAGCGTGGTCAATGCCTATAAGAGTCGGCTTCTGATTTGCAGGAAATTGAGGGAAATGCGTGCGGTTCCAAACTTTTTTCGGCTGTATGGAAAATAACATGGGATTTTTCTTTAAGGTCGTTTCTCTCAAAAACGAAGCAGAATCATACCGTAGGAATTTCTTTAAATCGATTAAACAGAATGTTCTCAACAAAGTAATAGGTCATAAGTGCCACTCTATTGCAAATTCGAGAAGACAGTCTCAGTCGAAAAGTACACGTAATAGTGTGTGACTGTGTGAATCAACGCACGCCAAGCACGAAAACACACTATTATTTTTACTTTTCAACTGAGACAGTCTTTTCGAATTTTCAATAAACTGGTACTTATGACCTATCAATTTTTTTTTTTTAGAAAATTCTGCTAAATCGACTCGTAGTAATTGCTATACGGGTCAATTTTGCACAGATTTCGAGATAAACGGCCCCGGAACGAAAACCCCTTGGTAATTTCCGTAAGTTCAAAAAAAGTTTGGACCCACACTAGCAGCCAATCAGAGGCCAGCCCGCGTTTCCGATCCCTTATCTGCGGTGCCCATCGCATCAGGCGCAGGCCTTCTACTCAATTGCGATTTACGACTCTTGTTTATACTCTTTGGTTTCACCCCGTGTATTAAAATCTTATTACTTTCTCATTAACGAAGTTAGAAAAATCTAGGGGTCTCCCTCAAAATATCAAGGGAGGGTCTGGCGGTCTCCCCCAGAATATTAAAAAGGGTCAGGGGGTGTCCCCCAGAATATTAAAGGGGGTCTGGGGATCTCCCCCAGGATATTAAAGAGGGACTGGGGATCTCCGCCAGAACATTAAAGGCGGGTCTGGGAGTCTCCCCTTGAATATTGAAGAGGTTCTAGGGGCAGGCCCGTCTCATGGGGGGGGGGGGGGGACAAGGGACCCACAGGTCCAGGGCCCGGGCGTCAGAGGGGCCCGGCGCCCGGCGTCAGGACCCACCAAAAGGGGGCCCGAAAGCCCAGTTGGTACCAGGGCCCGGGAGTTAGACGTGACGGGCCTGTCTAGGGGTCTCCCCCAGATTAAATTTGACTTGAGAAACTGTCGTATAGGGCATTCCCAACAATTTATCTTTTATTTAACTGCGTGATTCAACAATAAGTACTACAGTTTTACCCCTTGGACGCACACGCAACGCGCAAGTCGAACATTGTCTTAACCGCGGAACGCAAGTAGCATGTTGCCCCCCCCCCTCCCCCCTCTTGTGACGCCCATGAAACTAAGGAAGGGTGGCAGAGATGCAGAGATGCGCAAAGAACGCGTGGAGCAAGACACGGGTCCAAAGTTTTTACAGAGGATGCGGGCATAGATGGAAGGATGAATGGGGGGAGGGGGGAGAGGTTGTCCGTGTTGGCAAAACGAGTCGGAGGCCTGAAGTCATGAGTTAGGAGTGGTCAGTGGTCAGCGCGCGGTCAGCAGAATCGGGATTCAGGATCAGAATCTCAGGAGAGCCGCTGGGTCGTCCGGCTGCAGGATCGCGGATTGGGGGGGGAGACGGGGGAAGGGGGGGCTGAGTAGGCACTTGAGAATGCAGCGCACTCGCTCGCGTCTCCAACACCAGTGCAGTGGAGAAATAAAAAGAGAGGAAAAAAAAAAATCCATTCGAGATATCTTTTAAAAACAAATTCAATAACCCAACACCAGCAGAGTACCAGCACAGCCACAGAGAGCATCAACAAACGCATTAATAGCAACTCGTCCAACGTCACTAGTTTTTCTTTTTTTACTTTTACTCTTTACCGTCTCCTCTTTTGTAGAGCCTTTTTTTCTTTCTCTCTCTCTCTCTCTCTCACTATATATGTATATATTTTCATTTTTTTTTCAACCTTTTTGTACGTACTCTTTGTCCTATGGCCTCGTGTTGTCCTGCCCGATTTGGCATATCTTCGGATGCATCAAGCGGATTTACGAAAGCGAGGCTTCATATCAACGGTGCTGCTGATCCTATCCTATGCGTGTACTTACTGAGGCCAAAGCCAGTTTTTGTATCGGTTTTGTGATAAATGGATGGATAAATGGATAAATAGATGCATTGCGGAACACAGTGGTTCAGTGGTGTCGCGTGCAATTTGGCAACAATGTATTTTGTGCATTTAAACTTATGTAAAAGACCGAATTCAGGGGGTGCACAGTGCACAAGGAAAATTCGATATATTTAATGAGTTTAAATGGAGCAGTTGCATTGTTGCCAGATGGCACGCGACGCCACTGCAGTGGTTTTATCATCAGGCCTTCCAGGTTTTTGAATCTTCGTCGTTTCTCTTCCACAAAAACCGCTTCCTTCAGTGGCGGGCAGTGGGTTCAAAAGTGGGGGAAGGGGGGGGTGAAAAAATGTGATGACCTTTTTTCTTTTTCTTCTCTTCACTTTTATTTAGCCCCGATAAATGTGGGGGGGGGTTCAGGTGTTACGACCTTTGCGTTTCCCTTTTTTTGGAGCCCTTTTCCAAAATAAGTGGGAGCTTGAACCCCCAAATCCCCCCTCACAGACCGCCTGTGACTTCCTTAGGATTTCGCAATAATGGATCGCAATTCGCGCGCTCGAATACGACTACAAAATGCTGCTGCAGTTTGCCGTTATGGGCGGATCCAGCAAATTGACAACCATGGATTCATCCCATTTGAACGTGTGAAAAACAATCGATTCTTGAGGGGGCCATGGACCTTTTATTAATCGATTGTTTTTCATGCATTTAAATGAGAATAATACACAGTTGCCAGATTGCTGGATCCGCCGTTGTTTGCCGTGTATTCAATGGGATTCTATAATTCACTCACATCTTTTGTTTGATTTCCATTGGACTTCGCGATCGACGGTGGTGCAGTGGCGCACCCTAGTAGTCGGAAGGTACAACTCAGTTTTTCCATTTGATTACATTGAAAAACGACATTCGCCAAAACGCTCCCATAGAGTTTCGATCCGGTTTAGATGAGTTCAGGGGTGCAAAATGTGCCCGATCTAGCGATCCGCGGATCGCGTGAAAGTGAGGAAATTTCTAGAAAAGTGAGGAAATTTGTCCAAATATTTTTGTTTGTTTTTGTTTTTTTTTTGTTTTTAGTAGTGGCAATAAGGATTTCCCAGGAAAATAGTGTAAAAAGTGAGAAACTATAGGTCATTTTGAGTATATAGGGTGTTGAAATGTTAAAATAACCAAAAAAAAGTCATCATTTTCAAATTTTTGTGAGGAAATTTTTTAAAATCCTGTGAGGAAATAAGTCATGGATCGCGTGAAACTTCCGAGGTTTTGGAACATTTTGCACCCCTGGATGAGTTTACTGTGTGATCGACATCCATTTACGCTTTTAAAGATTCTTTTGGGAATTATATAAATATTCTTGGGGGTGCATCATGATTAAAATCAACAAGTTCATAGACAGTTGACTCTTTTATCCGTAAAATACGGTTGGACCTCTTCCTTTGTAAACAAGTGTGCAAAATGGGGGTAACCGTTGAGCCTAAAACTCATGACCAATCAGAGGTTGTCTACCCTACTGTCTTAACTCCCTACATAAATGCTGGATCCGAAAAATTTTGGTTCGAAATGGTACTCCTCTTCGATGCATGTTGAGGCCGTGAACTATCTCCTAGCATGCTCGAATCCTCACCATCCACCAACACGGAGAAAAAATTTCTAATTGAAATTACGGAACGTAGGACGAAATTGGGGGTAAAAAGAAATTTCCTCTAAAATAATAAGAATTCTTATTGATTCAACCAGAATTATCATTGGTCCAATTGAACGCTCAGATGATTCAGAAGAATCACAAAAAAGAATCGTTGGATCATTAAGAGTTCTGGCTGAATCAATAAGAATTATTATTATTTTAAAGGGAATTTATTTATACGCCAATTTCTTCCTACGTTCCGTAATTTCAATCAGAATTTTTTCTCCGTGAATTTAGCGTGACCATATTGTGCCAACATTTTTCGGCCCCAGGGGCTCTACTCGTGACTCGGATGATTTTTGGTCATCAAATCAACATTTTTTTGTTCAATGTGCGCCGCCGCTCGGCCGCGTCGTGCGGCGACCCGCGACAACGACCATTCTCGGACAAGTTCATGTCGACCGTTTAAACCTGCACTCGCGCTTGACTTGAATCTTTTTAACACTTCGCCAGTCGTGGCCAAGGTTACCAACATTCGACCTCGACTTGGCGACTCTCCCCCCCCCCCCCCATTTCCCATCCTCCCTCCCCTCCCCCATCCTCACACCATCGCACTCTTACCGCATTTCTGTGCTTCTCAAGCTCCTCCCCCCTCTTTTTTGCAGAGTTAACCTTTTTATTCATTTTATTATTTTTTTTTTTCTCTTCCATTTATTTGCTTACGTAAAGTATCGTACTGAAGAGTCGGAGGCAAAGGACCCCATTTGTGTTTTGCCAGACCGCGTCCTCAAGTACGCAAATATCACGAAGCGTCGGCGGCAGCGCGGGTGTCGCGTCGCTGCCTGGCGCCGATTCTGTTTCGTGAAACTTCGGCTGAACTACGTAAATAAATAAATAGAGCTGTTGCAAACTTTTGCCACAGGCTTATTAATAGTTGAGTACTAGGAAAAACCCTGTCAAAATGACGAAAAGCACACTAAAAAATTACGAAATCCACTCCAAAACTCAATATATGCTTTCAAACGCGAGACCGTAATGGCGGTGATTACCGCTTTTTACATTGGGTGTCTCTATCTTAACCCTCTGCTGACTGACGGTACCCACAAGTACCACCAACTTTACACGGAATTTAATGGAAAATGCAAAAAATCAATACACACATCATTTTACATTAAAAATCCGCGACTAGATCACCTATAGGAGTCGAGAAACCTGACGAGACTGAGATATACTCTTGGGCAGCAAAGGGTTAATAAGCTCCATCATCGCGAGGTGTTCTTGCAACACCACACATAAAAAGAAGAAGAAGAAGCACAAAATTGCCACAAGATTTGGGCGTTGATCACCGCCATTACTATCTCGCGTTCGAAAGCATTTTGTAAGTTTGGTAGTGGATTTCGTGTTTTTTTAGTGCACTTATCGTTATTTTTAAAGGGGCTTACCCATTGATTTTTGTATTAAAAAGAGGGGAACATAGCGCTGATGCTGATTACTTTGCTAAAGCCACTAATTAACTTACTTAGTCCTTGTGTGCCGATTGCCAACGGTATTTTACACCTTCTGAAAAAAAGAGGGTGAATTTTCCCTCCAACGAAAAACCATTTGCTGATGGCTTTTTTTCAAATCTGTAAAAATCATCTTGTTCAGTAATCTCATGTCAACCAGAATTGGGCAAGTAGGACTGTAATCGATTAATCGTCAAACCCTTGGGTGGCAATTAAATGTATTTTTCACAGGTAAATAGTAAACTTTAGGGTCTTTTCGATTAGGTCTAATTCTTCTGCAACTAATATGAGGGGTGGTTTGTAAAAAATCTGCCCTGATTACCCTAAAATCACCCTACGAAAAAACGACGATTACGATTACTCGGTAATCGTGTAATCGATTACCACCCCCATTTGCCCAACTCTGATGTCAACCGATGAGAGTCTAGTGTACTTTTACCTGAAAATTCTGGTGTTACTGTCCGAATAATAACTATCGTCACAGTACCAGAATTTCCTCAAAATTTTCAAGAACTATCAATGTTACAAATACCAGAATTCTGATAACAGTGCCAGGCCTTACCTCGGTTTATCTATCGTCGGCGCTTTCTATATAGTGTAGTCTTTTTTCCTCCTCCCATCGCAGGACTGATCTGATGTGTGTTTTAATGTTTTATCTCTATTCCCATTTCGCTTCCTCCTCTGCATTTCAAAAGAGGCTGAACAAAGTTCCCGTCAGTTGCATCTATTTACCTGTCAGCGAGCGCATGTATGTATATACCAACGAATGTGTATCGTATGTTTAGCGACTAGTTTGTGCTTCTGGCAGACCCTGAATTAAATATGAGACGAAGTCGCTGAACTCGGGAGACAGGGCCTAGGCCCCGAGGCGGATCCATGGGTTTCCTCCTTCTCCCTCTCTCCCTCTCCCTCTCTCTCTCTCTCTCTCTCTCTCTCTCTCTCTCTCTCTCTCTCTCTCTCTCTCTCTCTCTCTCTCTCCGGCCATTTGAATTTGAACTCATGTGTTAAAAATGGATAAAAGGCGGCGTCATCATGAAACATACGCCTTTAGCTCTAGCTCAGTATTTTTCTAACGCACGTGTTCAAAGGAGAGAGAGAGAGAGAGAGAGAGAGAGAGAGAGAGAGAGAGAGAGAGAGAGAGGGGGGGGGGGGAGGGACAAATTCCTGGACTCGCCTTTACCGTGGCCGAGGAGTGGCTGTAATCTGTAAAAGCGAGGATGCGCAAATTTGATATGCTCAATTGCTCAACCGTTGGAATAAAGTGACTCGCGTGCCAACAATACCGAAATTAAAAACAAAATTTACCGATTCCATGTTATTTACAGACATTTTACTGAGAAATCAGAGAGCAGAGACGGCTGCCGCGTTTTCTGTGAATAATTTTCTCGCCTCCGAAAATTCGTGAAATAAAATCAAGAAGCCCGCGTGTCGCATGTTGATAGATATAGATAATCGAGTGAACGCCTAAGCCGCCTGAGCGGACACCATTGATATGAAAGATGGGGCAAATGAACGCTCTGATTCGAGAAATATCATCTTACCTGCGAAAAACATAAATCCAAATGCTTTTCAGTCGGCCTCCGTGGTCTGGGGCCGAAAACTCGTTCGGTACGGACGTGCTTTGGGTCGCACCTAAAAATGGCGATTCTAACCTAACAACTCTTTAACGTAACATCGGAATGTTGGGAGTAATCTCAACTCTACACGGAAAAAAAACTACGTTAGAAATAACCATACGGATACCTCATTTTGGCACCTGCTAGATGTTATGGTAATGTTAACCAGAAGTATACTATATTACTATGTTTTGACTATAGGTACTAGGTGATGTTACCTGATTACATGTCGAATTTACTAAAAGTATCGGTAAATGTACCATACTTCTGGTCAAGTTTACCATAACATCTAGCAGGTGCCAAAATCAGGTATTCGTATGGTTATTTTCACTAATCTTTTTTTTCCGTGTACATTACTTAGAGCTTGTCTGGAGTCTACCCAACACACCGTAAGTTCTGCGATTCGTTGGTTTAAGTCTCGTGATTCATATTTTGAAGTTAGTTTGTGGTTTTGCCATTTTTAAACGGTCCGATGCGGTCTGTTGAGTGGTGGCCGATACTCGTTGAGGTACTTGAGGCAGACTTGGGGCCGAGGACCGTCTGTACCCAACATTTTTTGACCAGTAATCCAGGGGTTCCGGGTTCAAATCCCGGCCGGGGTGACAAGATTTCAGGGCTGCCGTTTTGCGTATAATCAATGCTATTTTTCAATTCACCGATGATTCCACCGGTTGAGAAAAGATTACACAATTTAGTTCAGTTCATGACTGTAATAAACTAAAATACTCGCATCTATGATCTTTTCTCAATCGGAGGAGTCGTCGATGACTTTAAAAAACTTGCGGATGTTTTAATTAATCAACGGAGTTTCCACCGATTAAGGAAAGATTACAGATCAGAGTATTTTCGTGCATCACAGTCATACACTGAACTGAACTGTGTAATCTTTTTTCAACCGGTGGAATCATCGGTGAATAGAAAAATATCATTGATTATACGCAAAACGGCAGCCCTGCAAGATTTCATGGACTCAGATCTTGTCATCTCAGAAGGATAAGCACGTGGTTCATCTGTCCACATCTTCTATCCATTCATCCATCGGTTCATATTCTCAGGTGATCTATGGTTCATTTTCGGACTAAAGTCTATGTTGGTTGTCAGTAACGAAAAGTGACTTCATGCCTGTAAGTGAGTTAGTGAGCTCATACTGCGCGCGTAATAATTTAAATATCTATCGACGCGGGACTACTTTGTCATTCATTACCAATTTTGGTTCGAAGTTGACGACTTAAAATAGTTTAATACTCAAGTAGCCGAGTCTCTGACCGAATCAGGAGCAAAGTTATCTTAAGATGATTCCAGGATCGATTAGTTCCAACTTTGGACACCACGTCGCGCTGCTCAGAAATTCAACAGTTTTTGGCTAAAATTGACGAATTCACGCTATAAACACGATTTTCAGGAACGTCAGCACCTGCGAGCATACTTCAGGAAGATACCCTGAAAGTTTCAGGCTGAAACACTCAAAAATAAAGCCGGAAATTATGAAAAACGAAACTTCCCGTAAGCCGCAATGAGTGCGAATGAGGCAGATAGACGTATCATCACTCGCGCTCACTCTCACTCACTAAGCTTATGGCGAAACGAATTTCATAATTTACGGCTTTAATTTTGAACTAATTTTGCTCATTTTGGGCTCAAAAAATCCATAAAAAAATTTTGCAGGTGCTGACGTTATTGGAGTTTGCGTTTTATCTATGGTTTCAGTTTAAAACGCCAAAAACACGACTTTTCCAAAAAGCGACTAGTGGCGCTATCCATCGGATTGAAATCTGGAAAAGTTTCGCCTGGAATCACCTTAATATTGATAACTCGCAGTCGAACCGTCGTACAATTTTATTTTGCTTCATTCCCTGTCACCGTTGCTGATTAGACTCCCTGAATAACACTATAGATAGTGAGGGAAAAGACGGTGAGTCGGTGAAATGCCTCATTCCTGTTTAAGGGTCATTTTTTTTTTTTTTTTTTTTTTTTTTTTTTTAACTTGAAGCATTTAGCCTGACGAAGTATCCGGTTAAGAGACTGAATCTCTAACATTCAAAAAGCCCCCCACCCCCCCCCCCCCCCACCCTCTCGTACTTTGTTGAGATGCGTAGTGATCCATACCATCCTATTGCTTTTAAAAGAACCCAACAAACCATCTTTGTACTTACATAAGTCGCAATCGAGCACAGCGTGCCAAAGGAAAAAACAAATGGGTTTTGCTAAGGATCACGCACTGAAAGGTTTCTCCAAAAAATACGAGAACTAGCCAGATTACTTGGAAGATGTTATGAAGAGAAATCTCGATCTCTTTTGACGATAATTTTGGTATTTTTCGCCACATTTCTGCCATGTTCAACCAAAACACGCTGATGACTATCGGGAGAATTTCTGTTCAAGAAGGTTCAGTGGCGTAGCCAGGAATTTTTCTGGGGGGGGGGTCCGGGGTTCGAAAATTGTCATGGGGGGGTCCAAAGATACTAATTTGGTAAAATTTGTCTGAAAACGCAAAAAATGACCTTTTTTTAGGGACAAATTTTGGTGTCAGGGGGGGGGGGGGTCCAGACCTCCTGGACCCCCCCCCCCCTTTGGCTACGCCACTGAGAAGGCTAGAACTTTGCTTACAAACGTAACTTATTTTCCTTCAAACTATAGGTAGACTCCTTCTCTTGCTTTTAAAATAATTCTCAACATACACGATGACAGTGGCGGATCTAGAAATCTTTCAAAGGAGGGGCTATGGTCGGGGGGGGGACCTACTTTTTCATCCAAACGCCCAAAATTTCCTCGAAAATTCCTGATTTGCCGCTTACCTCGAATTCTCGTCTGCCAAAACTTTTGTGTTTGATGGTATACTTCGACTTATTAGCCCCTTCCTACGCCTGTACCAAGAATCGAGATCCACCAGAAGATATTCGCGCCTTGAAAAGAAAAGAAGGAAAAAGAGACCCCATGACCTTTTATGGAATTTCGGAGAAGTTCTCTGATTGGGACTGGAATCGCAAATTGAGGCATTATGTAGAACGAACATATCGAACGCCTTATTATAATCGCTCGTGCGCATGCGTGCGCGTTAAAGACTTCACAGGTCACACAATGGGACAAAGTATGGAATTTTCCGGACATTTGTTTCTTGGACAAAAATCAAGATTGTGAGCAATTAATGGCAAGATAACTAAAAACTGAGTTTAATAAACAATTTTACAGCTTCAAATGAGTCAGATTACATGGTTTTTATACAGGAAATACCGATTTTAAAACGTTTTTGAAGCATAAAACGAAAACTTTTTGTGTCCGGAAAAATTCATGTTTTGGACCAATGTGCGTCGTATCGTCGATGCGATTGTTTGTTCGAATGCATTGACTTTGCAAGCACCGAAGAGGGAAACACCGATCGCTATCGAGTATCGCTCCCAGTTGGTTGATGTACGATCGAATGTCAAAAAATGAAGTAACGAATTCGCGCGTGTGCTGCCCGAGCAACGAACGCGACGCGACCGACGCGCGAAACTCGACGCCCGACGCGCGTGCAGTGCGCACCGATTGGATCGCGGATCGGTCGCGGTGGCTTTGACCGCCGCGCCACCGCAACAGTCGTCGGGGTGGATGGGACGGGGGAGGCGAGGTCGAGTTGAGGTTGGGCACCTCCGTCGAATAGAAAATGCATGCCGAACGGTTTGTTTTGTTGGATGTTGGATGTGATGTGTCGAAGCTGAATCGATACGTTGCCAGTTAGTTGCCGCTGGATTTAAAAAAAAAAAAAAAAAAAAAAAATGAAGAAATGGGTACATGAATAAGCCGAATTACGTCTTTTCAAAACCTTTATTGCATCGATTTGGGGTATGAATTTCCATCGATAATAATTTAAGCAAACTCTGGAGAAACAGGGTGTCTAACTAACTGTCAGGGAAACCCTGATAAATCAGGGAATTCGGTACAAAAACCTGGAAAATTACGATTTTCTCACAAGTTGCGTTTCTCCGTGGCGCATGGCGTCTCGGCGTTTTCATTCTTCTGCTAATATCTGCTTAAATTGACGAATTTACGCTAAAACCACAAATTTGAGATACGTCAGCACCAGCTAGCACATACTTCAGGAATAAGATATCCTGAGAATAGTGAGAATTGCAAGCAGAAACTCTTAACAAGTAAAGCCGGAAATTATGAAAAACGAAAATTCCCATAAAGCTCGATGAGGGCGAGTGAGGCTGATAGACATGATTGTTATCTCTCGCACTCACTCTCACTCACGAAGCTTATGGCGAAATGAGTTTCATAAGTGACGGCTTCAATTCTAAACCAATTTTGCTCGTTTTGGACTCAAAAACTCCGTAAACAAATTTCCCAGGTGCTGACTTTTTGGATTTCGCGTTTTTTCGTTGTTTTTTTCAATTTAAAGTGCCGGAAACTCGACTTTGTCCGAAAGCGACTAGTGGAGCTATCTATCGGATTTAAATCTGGAAAAGTTTCGCCTGGAATCACCTTAAGTATGGTTGCGTGTGGTTTTAATCCCCCGTAAGTGATCACCATTCACCAATCATCTGCGTGCGGGACCATGAGGACGTAACATTTTCTAGTCCCTGGACAGTGGCGTACGCAGTGGGTGGGGGGGGGGGGTCTAAGGGGGCTTAAGCCTCCCCCCAGACCTCTGGTTTTTAGTGGTGGAGGGAAAGAGGGAAATAATTATCAGTAAAATGCTTATCAGTGCAAGCAGTAGCGTAACTAGAAATCTATCTATCTCCCTTTTTACTCATCCGAATGTACATAGGTAGAAAAAGGATAGGAAGAGGGGATTGGTCCCCCTTTCCTATCCTTTTCTAACTTACAAATTTTAATGGACAAAGTGAGAGGGGTATACTTTCTAGTTACGCCACTGAGTGCAAGCCCCTACTTAAAAAAAAGCCTGCGTTTGCCACTGTCCCTGAACGATAAAGCTTGTTACAGAATTCTCACAATCAGAAAGAAACAGCGAGAAAGAGAGAGATAACTAGCTAGAGAAAGAGAGAGGGGCTGAAAGGCTTGCGCGTTGAGTTCAATTTTATGGGTGGAACGGTCAATGAATTATTTTCGGTTGCCGACAATGTAAACCTCCGCAGGATACGATCGCCGTCAGCTTAAAAATCCTGCGCAGGAGACGTAAGCACTACCTAAGCAGCCTCCCTATGCCTCCGCGCAGCGCAAATAATGAGCTGTCAGTCCAAAATCATCTGCCACGAATTCTAGTATCAAAACTGTTGACTTCATTTGACTGTAGAGCTCTGATTATTATTGTTGTTTTTTAATGGTAACAGTGTTCAATCATCGGAAAGTGTGACCTTACTTGCCTCGACTATGGAAGCATCTTCTCTCGACTTTGAACATCGGTGTTTACGCTTGACAACACCGGTTGATTGTCGACGGGTCTTCACTGATTCGCGTTTCACATTTGTTAGTGTTAGATCGGATGACTTGAACTCCGCGACGCACTATGGTCCAGAAGTCCGATTTTGGAAGACATTATTTTGCATTAAAATCACCCAATATCTTGAAAACGGCTCATCTGACACCAAAAATGGTCATTACAAAAAAGTTAAAACGGTTTAAGTTCTATCTTTTTTGTAATTACTAGTTTTGGTGTCAGATGAGCCGTTTTTAAGATATTGGGCGATTTCAATGCAAACTAATGTCTTCCTAAACCGGACTTCTGGACCATAGTGCGACGTTCCTCGGATCTTTTTCGCCCTTTTTCCTCGCCTTCGCATATTTTTCCCTAATTTTAAATTCTTGCGAGCCGAGTAATAATCGATGGAATCGCGAGTCTGAAATCGCAGTTGCCAGTTGCTTGGGGGGGGGGGGGGGGACAAGTTGAGATTTCTATCGTTTTTCATCAGGGTTGCCATCCACGGGAAATAACTGGAAAAACACAGAGAATCGACTAGTGAGGGAAAATATTGGGGGAACACAGGATTACAGGAAGTAGACCTGTTTAGTGTGACGTTACGAAAAAAATTGGTTCCAAACAAATGCTCCATCTCACTAGCTCTCGTGGGTTTTCCCATAAGAAGCACGATCCAAATTTTCAAATACAAATTTGTGCTAGTAAACAACAAGTTCTCTCAGATTTTACAACACCATTGGATTCCACGTACCTTAAAATATGAGCACGCTACAACAAATTTTTTGAAACATCTCGCATTGTACAATCACAGTTTTATCGGAGAAAGTCTTATGTTTTGTCCTTGTCACACTCACAGTTTCTTATGGGGACAAAACTCTAGGATATAGGCTCATCAGCACCATCACACCATGTGTTATACCTCGAACAAGCTTCGATACGAAGAGAGGCTAGGATGAGTGAGTGTCATGGTGGTGATACTCCCATAAGAGACCGTGAGTAAGACAAGGACAAAACAAAGAACATCTTTCGGTATAACTGTGATTGTAAATTCGCCTGTGATATTTTAGGAATTATGTTAGAGTGAAAAGATACTTTAAGGTACGTGGAATCTAACGGTGCAATAAAATTTGAGAAAAATGGTGGTGAACTATCATGAATTTGCGTTTGAAAATTTGGATCTGATTTCTTATGGGTAAATCCACGAGAGTGAGCGAGATAGAGCATTTGTTTGGAACCAATTTTGATTGTGACGTCATCACCAAAGAGGTATATTTTGGCAAAATACGTTTCTAGCGATGCATTTTGAAATACCTCACCACGGTCCGTGGTATTTTATGTCTGTGTATTTTTAACCACTTAGGATTCGATTTGGATCCATAATGCGGCTCGGCGGAGCCACGGTTATAAATTTGAATATTATGGGCAACTCAGGCTGGGGGGACCCCCCCCCCCTTCAAATGAGACTGACCCGTAACCTGTTACTTGTAAACCTGTAATCGTTTAAAAGCTGAATCCAAGTTTTCAGCTCTAGGTGGGAGCTTTTCCGTCGTAGAGAGCTTCCATTGCAATAATTCGAACTGAAATCTTTGGAATCAACGTTTGACTTTGCTAAAACGCACCTAAAATTAGTTTTTGAATTACAAAACAAGTTACTGGGTCTCAAAGCACTAGTCTTCTACCGCGATAGACGCTGAAGGTCGTTTCAGATTAGTGTAGGCGCACCTGTAGACAAATAATCTTTGGAATTTTTCAACGATATTTCTCTTATTACATAATGACAATAAATGGAAATGAATTAAGAGTTAGTTTTTCATTGAGGAACGCTTTATAATTGAAAGGTCAAAGTTTCAAGATTTTTTTTTTTTTTTTTTTTTTTTTTTTGTTTATTTATTTGAAGGAATGGAAATCGAAAATTCGCCGAAGATCATCGGAAAGCTGCGCCTATATTTCTGAAACGAACTTTAAATGCGTGATTGACTATATAACCAGGGTTTTCTATTCTCTATGTGGAAACAAAACAAACAAAAAAACTACGAATGTATTGGGTGGGGTTCATTCAGGCCTGCAGAATCTTCCACAACCCCTGTATTCTTCTGCAATCCCAAAAAAATTTTGCCGCACGAACTCTGCTTTGCCATACTTTTTGCAAAAAGATTATTTATACGCTGTCGATGAAATTTTGTCTCAAAATCAGCGCGGTCGATAAAATTTTACATCCAAGTTAGCGCCAAATAGAACTTTACCGCTACATTAGCACAGTTTGCCACCAAACTTTTAATTTTTGCCACAGTTTGCCAAAAAATGGCCTATTTTGCCGCACCGATCACGCAATCCGTGATTGCCGGATAGGGAATAGTCTGCAGGCCTGACAGTGGCGTAGAATGCAATTTGTCAACGTTGTAAAAGGTACATTTAAACCCATGTAATAGGTCGAATACGAAGGTGTTCACCGAACACCCAATAGTTCGATATTTTCCATGGGTTTAAATGAACGAACTGCAACGTTGCCAAATTGCACGCTACGCCACGGCCTGGGGTCATTGATCGTCAACTTGCACTTTCCCTCACGTTTTGGACGCCAAACTGTATTTTCGATATTAGACGGACACCGGACACTGTTCGGCTGGGGTTGAAGGGGTGGGTGGGGGGGGGGTGTTCTGTGAAGATGAGACACGATAAGAGTGTGATAACCTCATAATTAATTGAAGCAATTGATTCAAGGAATCCCAAGATAGATTCAGTTTCTCGCAAAGCTGAATTTGTCGCTTGAACTTTTCCTCAGTTTCCTGCATCATATAGCGATCAAGATCAATATCACTCTCACTCTCTTTTCTCAATCGGGTTTCCACGTTTTCCTGAGTGGCGGCCGCGGCGCGGCTCGCAGCGCAGCGTGTGAATGTGGTGGGAGGGTTGGGTGAGAGAGTGAAAGGGGGGGGGGGGTTTGTACGGGCGGTGTCCCGAGACCAAGACGCCCTTTAATTATAAACTGTCGCGTCGATCTTGTTTTAACTCGGTTGGATTTTCGATGAATATTGTCGTCGATTGATGCGGACGAGTGTTGTAAAGTACTTTGGCGTGTCGACTGTCGGCGGCGCAACGAGGCGACCCGTCACGACCCGATCCAACGCGGGGCTGACTGTTGGCGGCGTTGCCGATCGTCATTTCTTCATCAAACACCGAACATTCAACCATAGAATACTCTAATCAAAGTGGAAACTCTTGATTAATTTTGAAACAATTTTTACCTCGAAATAAAGACAAGACGGAGCACTACAGAGGCAGCTCCTGCAATTTTTGTCAACAGTGTCTTTCCTCCATTTGACTGAATGTAAAACTATCGAATGCTGGTGAAGCGCTCGCTGCGTCACAATCGAATCGAGTGTTCCGCATAGAATCAAATGGAGGGGAAACATTTTAGCCAAATGGCACGAGCCGCCACTGGAGCACTACCAGGGGGGTGATCACGGAGGATCGGATCGGATCGTTTCGGTATCGTTATCGTTATCGTTTACGTGTAACCTTATGGGTGGCTCAACTGATCGAATCGTTTTGAGCTCCTCGTAACGATTGAAACGGACGAAAGGAAGCGATGAGTCGCAGGCTGTCGTAATCTCGATCGTTTGAAGTAGGAAGAGGTGAGGAGGGGATCACCTGCGCGATCGAGTTGCGCAGAAGCAAGCCCATTTGATTTAATGCAAACGATAACGATAACGATAACGATAACGAAACGATCCGATCCTCCGTGATCACCCCCTCCTGGCTGCAGCAGAGGCACGCTGAATTTTCGCGGATTCAACAAAACAACAGTCAACACCCTCTTCATTAGAGTATACAAAAAGACCCAAGTATTCTTGACGACGCCATGTTCGGTTAGCGAAATCGACCGCGCGGTTAGAAGACGGTTTTGGCGCGTCGTTCAAATAAGACTGGGCACGCTTCCCCTGCTATCAAAATATGTTGATTAACTCATTTTGCTGTATCATATATTGTATCAAATATATACTATCACGATTAATTTCGCTCCGAAAAAATTGGTAACAAATACGATACGACTGAAGAAATGCGATGTTCCGCGGTCCACAAGCATTTGCATGCTTTCGAGCTTGCGAACGCTCGTGGACCGCAAAGGAAATAATGCGGGAAGGTTTCAAGATTCAAATAAGACTATAGATGCAATGAGATTCTTTCATAAGAATAGATAATTTTTCATGACCGCGTTTTGTGAACCTCGGCGCAAACGACTGTGGACATTAAAAAAAGACGGCTATCGTATTTTAGCGTGGTGCTCCGCCTCTGTTAATTCTTGTTTCTCCGGAATGAGAATTTCCGGCAACCTTCGGCAACTGACCAGGTTTTGATTGGTTGTGAGTCAAATCTGATCGTAAATACAACCTGAAAAAGTACGTCCGCCATCTTGAGAAGTGAGCAAAGTGCAAGCAAAATTTGGTACGTTCGTGACCCCCCCCCCCCCCCCCCCATCAGACCATAAGAACACAATACCGTTTTAAAAATTTCGCCGTATTTTGCGGCCGCGAAATTTTTCAAGCTCTTTGAATGACCTTTGACCTCAACCTTGCTGCAATAAATACTCTCGAAAAGGTTCATTGACCTATCAGTGAAATTTTGGCCGTACCTGAATGGAGTGGGGATGCGGGGGATACATAGATGAAAAATTAAAAGAGTGTGTTGCCAACATTTTAACAGATGACTTCGTGACACTTCCATCATTTGTATTCTTCATAGAGGAGGATGACGAAAGAAATTCAGAGCCAATGCCCTGTCCGTTTTTAGGAAATAACGCTGAAAATAACTCCACGAACGGTACAACAATTTTACCGTCTTTGTTTGAAAACTCTGTATAAACTCGCCTCCATTAAAATATTATGATTTAACATACTAGGACTTTCAAAAGAAAATCCTCTCATCGAAACGGTCCGTGATTATGCTGTCCAAATATTTTATTTTTTTCCAAAAAGTTTTTTGATTTTTTAAGGCATACTTTCAAAGGCAAAGCCATTGCTGTTGGACTCTAAAATACCTGAAAACTGCACAAAAATTTAAAGCTGGCCGAGGAATAGAATAATGAAAATCTCTACCAGAATACTTTCTTTTGAAAGTCATAGTACATACGCGGAAAAAAAAAAACTACGGTGAAAATAACCGTAGGGATACCTGATTTTGGCACCTGCTAGATGTTATGGTAATGTTAACCAGAAGTATACTATGTTTCGATTAGGTACTAGGTGATGTAACCTGATTGCATGTCGAATTTACTCAAAGTATCGGTAAATGTACCATACTTCTGGTCAAGTTTACCATAACATCTAGCAGGTGCCAAAATGGTTATTTTGGCACCTGCCGTATGGTTATTTTCACCAATCTTTTTTTCCGTGTATAGTGTGGTTAGCTAAAGCAATGCTCGCGTCTTTACTGATTCGGAATAAAATTTTTGAATTATTCTCGAACTAGCTTTAATCAGGTAAGAGTAAACAGTTTTAAAAACGCGGTCTACTTTTATCTTGAAGTGGTTCTCGTGAAACATATTTGAAGCCTACCTATCCAGATGCAAAATCTATACCCATTTATACTCTGAGTGTGAGATGTTTCTTACATCCTTTCCGAAGGTAATGTGATGGCTTAAAATTCTCAAGCTTCTGGGTTTACACGTATGCATAATATTAGCTATTGCATCTGCATGCACTATGGTACAAAATTAAACCGATTCATGGAAACAGCCAATGTGTACGTCTAAACCCGTTTTCCTCGATTAAATTGGGTGGATATAGCGGCTTCAATGTTTTCTAGCGGAGTGAGCGTTGGCAACGTAGCATTTTTTTCCCGTTTGAAATCACGCAAAGGGTCGAATTTGGAAGTAATCGTCAACTCCTTAGTAGTTCGATATTTTCTATGGGTGTCAATTGGCCCAAAGCAACGTTGTCAGATTCCACGCTTCGCCACTGAATTATAGTTTTGCTTGTTGCGATCAATCATCTATGTGTCGAGATGTATAGGCCCAAGATTTTTCTGGGAATGGGAATATTTCAAAGGTATTCTTTGCTGAGATATTTTACTCATTGTCAGTAGATATTATTATTATTATTATTATAAAAAAAAAAAAAAAAAAAAAAAAAAAAAAAATAATGCATCGAGTTACAGCCAACCCCACCGAACTGAAAAAGAAAGCTCGAGTTGTGTACCACCTGGCTGTGGTAATGAAAAATGAGTGGCAAGCTTACCTTACTACGCAGATCCTTACCGAGTTATCATGAGAGACCACCCTGGTGCCTGTTGCAGACCACCTAAACCGCGATCTTATGCAAAGGCAGTCAACTTGGTTTAGGTGCGCACCAAATCGGTGTGGTTGCGCACTAATATGTTGAATAAAGCATTTTTCATAGACCTGTTTAGTGCGATGTCACGAAAAAAAATTGAATCCAAACAAATGCTTCATCTTGCTCTCGTGGGTTTTCCTATAAGAAAAAGGATCCAAATTTTTGAATGCAAATTCGTGCTATAGTAAACAACAAGTTCTCTCAGATTATATGACGCCATTGAATTCCACGTATCTTGAACAGTGGCGTAGCCAGGAATTTTTCAAGAGGAGGGGGGAGAGTCGGAGGTCCGAAAATTGTCAAGGGGGGGGGAGGTCCAAAAGATACAAAAATTTGTCTGAATACGCAAAAAATTACCTTTTTTAGGGCAAATTTTGGTGTCGGGGGGGGGGGGGGTCCAGACCCCTTGGACCCTCCCTTGGCTACGCCACTGATCTTGAAGTATAATCACAGTTCAAAAACATGTTGGAATCATCATGCATTATTTTACAATCACAGTTATATCGAAGACAGTCCTTTGTTTTGTCCTTGTATCACTCACAGTTTCTTATGGGCATAAGATCCGTCACACTAAGTGTTATACTTCGAGCAAGCTTATATTCGAAGAGAGGTAAGGATGATTGAGTGTCATGGCGGTGATACGCCCATGAAAGACAGTGAGTAAGACAACGACAAAACACAGGACATCTTCTGATATAATTGTGATTGTAGGTAAATTCATTTGTGATCTTTGATGAATTTTGTTGGAGCGAAAAGATACTTTAAGGTACGTGGAATCTAATGGTGGAATAAAATGTGAGAAAACTGGGCGTTTACCAGCATGAATTTGCATCCGAAAATTTGGATCTGATTTCTTATGGGTAAATCCACAAGAGTGAGCGAGATGGAGCATTTGTTTGGATCCAATTTTGATCGTGACATCATCACTAAACAGATCTATCGCTAACAAAGGATTCTGAAATTGGGCTTGACCCACGGTGAACAGTAGGGCCAACATTTTTTGGACCCTGGCCACCAGTTGTGCCCATAATAGCAACCGAAGTCAGAAGTCAGAACTTATATCTTTGCTGCCCTTGCACGGTCAATAACTGAGGCGGTAGCTGGAATAAGGCCCTACAGGTAAAAATCAAGTTTCGAGAAAAACAGCTTTAAAGTTTTCATTACCAATATGTAAATGATCCAATAATCACTAACTTCAAACTGCTCTCCTGCCTTCAAAACTTCATTTTTTTCAAGAAATTTTGAGCATGACTATTTGAGGTTACGACAAATCGATTTACGCGTTTTCCGCAAAAACTTATTCCATCAGCTACCGCCTCAATTATTACTGAAATGATGAAGCTCTGTACAAGTGTGTAGCTCTTCGAACCTTTGTTTTATCGGTGAAGACAGAAGAGTTCATTTTAAAGGATTAAGGTACTATGGGTTTCAAAAGAAAGTATCCTCATGGAAATTTTCTTTATTTATTTTCTCGACTAATTTGAGAAATTTTACGGTTTTCAGGTATTTCAGAGTCTCGCAGTATTGCCGCTGATGACTTTATACCTCTACAAATTTGAAACAATGGAGAATTAAAGAAAAATTCATCAAGAACAATTTCGATGCTCGCGCGAGAGGACTTTCTTTTGAAAGTCATTGTACCTACTAAACTTCTGTGCTAACTCGAATCAATAATATGATCGTAGACGGTAATTCACGTACTGACAAGATTTTGATCACGTACACTTTGTTCATGCAATACCGTCAGTCGAAAATTTCAAAATTCAATGTTGCATCTAGTTGTACGTTTCTCCTGTGTTTCTTTCAATCAACATATGTATAGGCACGCAAAGGTACAGCTGAAAATAGAATTCTCAACGCAGTATTTGTATTTATGATTCCATCTCTACTCGCACTCGATAAAAAAACCCATTTCAGAGTTGCACCCTTCCTCTTTCCATCCTAACAGTCTTATACCTTATACGCGCACATAAAGCCGTAGCCAGGAGTTTGTCTTTCTCTCTCATAGCTCATTTGAACGCATGTGTTAGAAAAGGATGGATTTAGGGGCTGTCACGTGACTTCAGCCCCTGTTTCTGTTCTTTTCTAACACATGTAGGCAAATGAGCTGAGAGAGAGAGAACTATCACATGTAGGCAAATGAGCTGAGAGAGAGAGAACTAACACATGTAGGCAAATGAGCTGAGAGAGAGAGAACTAACACATGTGGGCAAATGAGCTGAGAGAGAGAAAGACAACATATCCTGGCCATGGCTATGTACGCGCAAAGTCGAATAACTTTGACACACCGGCAACGCCAATCGGAACGCATTGCACGAATATGCTACAGTGGGCTGCGGTTGCACAATGGTCTGAGAGGTCGTAAAAAAGTGGCCAAACATAAAAATAATTTGTTCGATCTGTGAAGCTAAATTTAAAACTTTCTAGTGACATTTCTAGGTTTAAATTACTTATCAAAAGTGGTCACTGTGATTAAAATCGATTTTAAAAGTTTGTAAATGAGAAATTAATGAGAAATTTACTTTTTAATTCTTGGCCACTTTTTGAAGATTACAGACCAGAGTGCGCTGTCGTTTGCCTGTATTATTTATGTATTGGTTACACGAAATGGGATGAACTGACAAAACGAACGGTGCCTGTTACGGATAATTTTTGTTGTCTTTCCACGATGCTAAAAACAAAATTTTCACGTTGTTTCGCGGGCTATATCCTTGTAGGTGAACGTTTGGAAACTAGCAGACGCACGATGAAGAAAAAAAAGAAAGATTATACTCAGAAGCACAACAATGAGTGAACTGAGGAATAGGATGGATGGTATTGTTACCAGAATGATAGTGTCTGTAACATAGTTCTTGTGAATTTTTACTATATTCAAGTATACTGTCACCATATTTTAATACTAACATCAGAATTTTCGGGTAAAAAGTACTTGACTCACCGCGGTCACCTAAAATTCAGAATGGTCAAAACTTCACGCTTAAAAATGAAAGGAACAAAAAGACATAGATAATACATTGATTCAAGCTGTAAGAGTTGCCGAACTTTATTTTTCGTTTAATATTAATACCTTCGTTGCTAGAAATATAGTTGTTGTAAGAATTCTTCCTACTATCATTATCATCTTATGTCACTTTACTCATAACATCCCCAGACCTGCCATTCAACAATTTTGCTCCCCTTTGGCAATTTTTCTACGGGCGCCCATGCGCTTGAAAGTATGCCTTAAAAATCTAAAACTCTTTGAAAAACAACGGACAAAATAATAAAGGACCGTTTCGATGAGAGGACTTTCTTTTGAAGGCCATAGTACAACCATCGTGGTTTTTACAGTGTGTTTTTCGGTGTCAGAAAAAAGTCCAGCTACTGTTGAATCACCCTTACACTCCTTGTAAACCTACACCATCTCTTTTAAAATATGCGTGGAACGGTAGAAATGTAAGAATTCAAGGAATATGCCCCGATTGTATGGAACGAATGCAAACTATGTTTAATTTTCAAGCATTATTCAAGATACCCCCTGAGCTACACCTCCTCAAACTTGCGCAAACCCCTAAGAAAGTACATATACTTATTTGAATAATTCAGTAATTAATTATATTTAGATTTCAATAAATCTATGCCCTTATTCAATACTCGCTTTTATTAATTAATGGCATCCGTAGAAAATGTATTATCGATTGCCTACTACCGTGAGCCTGTTGCGAACTTTCGCTGAAAACAGTGATTTACTTAAAATTCACTTAATTCACTTCTGAACTTGAGAAAAGCAACTGAAAATTGCCGGTAGTTAGCATATCCGCGATGTTGCCAGATTTCAGATTTTACATAGAGAAAACAGTGAAAAACACTTTGGTGTAGCGCTGACAGAACCTTTAGTCGGAAAATGGTCCAGCAAAAGACTTTACTCTGTTAGAAAAGTTCACTCCAGCCCCGGTTACATAAAAGCCATGATTTCTCCCGGTATACAAGTTTTGGGAGTGAGTAAGATATTTGTGTGGTAGAAAATGGTGTGAAAAGAAGGAAAGATAAAGCAATAATTTGCACTTCTCTGGAGTTACTCGGATTTTACGGATTTTACTCCTTAGGGGAGGCACAAACACCCTCATCGGTAGTATTTTTCACTATTTACTCCCGGTGTACCCTATTTTTACCAAGCATAAGAGTAAAATTTACCCTCATTTTTATGTGTTTACTCCGACTTTCTCTTCAGATTTTTTTACCGATTTTCACCTATCTAATGATAGTGATCGTTGAGCCGACCAAAAATTTGGTTCACCCAGCAAAATCTCTATAGTTAAGCGTACGAAACCTTTAGTTAGCTCTACTAAAGTCTTTTGCTGGGTCGTAAGCGGTATTTTTTACATTTATTCTTATGAGAAATGTACGATTTAAAAATGTACTTTTGGCAACACTGGTCGCGCCGTTGGCTATCTTTCAACCCCGTTTCCAACCAGTGAAGAAAGCATTCACGCGCGCTGTAAATGTAACAAAACCATGCACGGGAGCCCCGTGGGCTCATTGTCAGTGCCTGTTAAACATGGCTTTTTACCGTGATGAGTGAGAAATTAATAGAAGAGGCCGTTTCCGGAAGAAAGGCTCGCAAAACAACAGGTGTGCTCTCCAGTTAAGAACCTCTATATGCTCACAATGCACAATTCCTCGGGAAGAGCACATCCATTGTTTTATGGGCTTTTTCTCCGGATATGGCTTTAAATTAAATAATTTTGCAACTCAGGTGCGTCGTATGTAGAACTGCGCTCCTATACGCTTGAAGTTTGTTCATACAGCTTTTCGGGCGCTTTTCCGATTGGTGTCCTGGTAGGTACTGTATACTTATACCTGTCCTGCGGAATCTATGGTGCTGGGTTCGAGTCCCGTGGCAGGACATTTTTGGCGACAATTCTTCCACAAAAGTACCAATAGTAGAAGCAGGGGCAGAGACCCAGGTAGTTCAACCGCATTTTACTATAAATTTTCTGTACAAACGGTCCTGCCCCCAGATGATTGGTGAGCACCTACGGCCATTTAAAAGCCCATGGGTGGAGCCAGAAATTTGGTAACTGTGGATTCTTCCCATTTGAATGTATGAGAAACAATCGAGTGGGCGCAATGGCCCAATTTCTAATCGATTATTTCTAATGCTCTTAAATGGGAAGAACCCCTCTGTTGCCAAATTGCTGGCTCCGCCCTTGTTTGAAACCACACGTAAACGCTCACCATCCAACGTCTTTCGAGGACCGTCTATAAGGAACATATTATATTGGTCCCAGGGCTAACCGCGTAATCGCGAGGTAATCAGGGACCCTAGGAACTTTGCCTTTGAGTTTTGGGTCTGCGTCTAACTTGACAACAATGGTATGAACTTTGAAAATAATAATATAATGTCTCGTTAGAAGCGTCTCCTCAACGACCCGACGCCAAGCAACCGCGACTCATTTGCAATTTCAAACAGGTTAGGCAAGTATCGAAATTCGGAGTGAAGAGAGGAGCTGCAGAGGCGTATTCAGGAATCTGTATCCCCTTCTCTTTCTTTCTTTGCCCGTGTAAACAGATGTGTTAGAGAAGGATAGCGGGTGTGCTTATCACGTGACTTTAACCCCTTGTTCTCTCTTTCTCTGACACGTGCTTTCCTAATAGCCAAAGAGAGAGAAAGACAAATTCCTGCCGATATGCCTTTGAAGAGCAGAGAGAAGGAACGAAGGAATTGCCGTATACAGGGTGATCCAAAAGTCCGGCGACCCCTGAATAACTTTTGAACGGCTGCATATAAAAAAACGAAAGTTGGGGAATGTCTGCAGTGTAACTTATTGTTAAAAGAAACAATATCTTTTGAGGGTCAAAATGTTGGGGGTATCCCTCCAAGGGGGAATTAGGACCCCCAAATCAAAATTTTCAATCAGCAACCCCAATCTTGAGACATATTATTAGGAAGAGCATAGAAAACTGAAAATGTTGGCATAAACCAAAGGTCGATATTGTTTTTCGTTCTCGATGTATCGATGGTCAAAGTTCGAGTTATCGAACTTACTTTGAAATTCGTTTCTCGAATACGAAAAACGATATCGACCCCCGATTAGCGTCAAAATGTTCAGCTTTGTATGCTC
Organism: Trialeurodes vaporariorum; assembly: GCA_011764245.1. Taxonomy (NCBI): domain Eukaryota; kingdom Metazoa; phylum Arthropoda; class Insecta; order Hemiptera; family Aleyrodidae; genus Trialeurodes; species Trialeurodes vaporariorum. The sequence continues at coordinate 54,229,165 of VMOF01000220.1, forward strand.
TTTTGATCAATGTACCTGTTGACAAGGATTGTTTTCTGGAATTTTTGAGATTAGCCCCCGCCTGAGGAGTAATAACGTTAAAAATGCTCGGGGACCCTAAATTCAAGTTTTGATTAGATGCATGTCAAAGCCTTATTTTCTCTAAAAATTGCTTGCTGTCTTTCGTATTTTAGATCCCTCGATTTTTAAATTCCGACTTTTCAAATAGGTAGTGATTTTTTGAAAATGGGTCCAAATCGAACTTTGACCTATGATAAATCGAGAACGAAAAACGATATCAACCTTTGGTTTAAGCCAAAATGCTCAGTTTCCTATGCTCTTTCTAATGATCTGTCACAAGATAGGGGTTACTGTTTGAAAATTTTGAGTCGGGGGTCCTAGTCCCCCCTTGGAGGGTTGCCCTCAAAATGACCTCCTCAAAAGATAGTTTCTTTTAAGTTGTAATCATTCCCCAAGTTTCGTTTTTTTATCTGCAGCCGTTCAAAAGTTGTTCATCAGGGGTCGCCGGATTTTTGGATCATCCTGTAGACATTATACAGGGCTCTGAATGCAGGATCGTACCGACCTACTAACACCCTGCGCATAGAAATGTTTTATCTGCAAGTTCTGTTTTCCCTTGTTTCCTAGTCGCGGCAACCTTGTTTCGCAAACTGACGAGAAATTGCTCTCTATGCGCACATTCTTTACAAGGTCTTGAAGAATCTCTCTCAACTCAACCAAGCATGTAAGATTGTAAGCAATGCAAGAGGCAGGCTGCTAGATATCTGCAAAACTATAAGGAAAGGAAAAACTATATTCAAGTGGAAAATCCTGCAGCTTTCTGGAAAATGAAGGGAAGTTTGGAAATGGGCGTGCGGCGATAGCGAGCGAGGCCAGGAAATGTCGGAAAAGGCCGGAATGCTTGTAGACTTTTTTTTTAGTACAGCGATATTTCGTATGGACTGCCGTTCGAAGACCTCTTGTTTCAAACAAACTCCTATTCACTTTTAATGGGGCTGTTGCACCATTTTGCTATACGCGATTTAATAGTCGATTCAGAGGGCCGATCATTTACTTCATCGTTAAACCGATCGTTAAGACAGTGTATGAGTGATTCTATTGGTCGAATATTGTAAAACTTATCCGTTGCTATGGTAACCATCGTTATAGTGTCCGTTTTTTAAAGGTTACTCATGAATAGCCTTTATAAAACGAGACTCTTAACGATGGTTACCATAGCAACGGCCACGTTTTACAATTTTCGACCAATAGCATCACTCGTAGACAGTTTTAACGATCGGTTTAACGATGAAGTAAATGATCGGGCCGCTGGTGTAAAACCCTTGAAAAGTATCGATGGCAGCACCAAAAACTTCTGAGATTCACTCTTAAACTTAATATACTCTTTTATTTGCGAGAGCGTAATGGTGGCTGAGGGCATTAATAATGGGAGATTCCTAGCTTAATGTCGTCACTCTCTCTATGCCGACAAGGATGATTCACAGAGTAATTAGTCACCAGAGTAGTGATCCACATCCTATGAATGGTACTGTGACACCTTCTGACATTGGTGTCACATGAAAGTTGTCTCTTATTGAGACATTTCTCTCTTTATTTGAGTAGAGACTAAATAAAATGAGAACAAATGAGATAATCAGATAAATGAAATTAAAATTAAATTTAAATTTTGAAATTTAAAATTGAAATTGAAGAGTCAAATTAACTCATAAAATTAATTCATTTTCCAATCTAGTGGCCAAACAAACGCTTTTAGTTGCTTGTTTGAACCACAATGATTTTTTGTTTTGTTTTTTTATTGTTTCAGGTTAGGCATGGATGACCTCCTCCCTTTGCTAACCCCTGTTCAGCTGTCCACACCTGGAAGTTATGTTACCGCTAGCACCAAAATGAAAGGTAAGTTACAAGCCGGCTTATTATTTTTCTTGAAAATGGCACGCAACGACACGCCTAATTATTCTGTTGCGCACCTGTTTTTCATTTCATTTCATCTAAGTTCCAGATGAAAGGAACTTACAGTATTTTTTTTTAGATTTACATATATATTTTTTTTTATTACGGGATCGTGGGTTAAAACGATTTCAAAGTTGCGAAAATTCCGAGCGATTTGAAAAGGTTCGAATTTGGCGGGAAATTGGCGATTGCGTAACAGATTGCGAAGTGAAGGACAGAGGACACCGGTATCTGGAAGTAGTCCATTTGCCGTCTGTTATGGCGTAGCGTGCAATCTGCCAACGTTGTACTGTGTCCATGTAAACCCATGTAAAAAGTCGAATGCAAAGGTGTTCCCCGAACACCCAGTAATTCGATCTTTTTCGTGACATTAATGGACGAGCTGCAACGTTGCCAAATGGAGCTGTTGCAAACTTTTGCTACAGGCTTATTAACAGTTGTTAAAGGGGTAATACCCTGTAAAAATAACGATTAGCGCACTAAAAAATCACGTAATCCACTCCTAAACTCACAAAATTCTTTTAAACGCGAGACCTTAATGGCGGCCGGGGCCGCGGTTCTCATTGGGGTTCCCTATCTTCAATCAGCGCCATCTACACGAGATGTTCTCGCAACACCACACAAGAAGAAGAAGAAGCATATACAATTGTCATAAGAAAACCGCGGCCTCGGCCGCCATTAAGGTCTCGCGTTTAAAAGCATTTTGTGAGTTTAGGAGTGGATTTCGTGATTTTTTAGTGTGCTAATCGTTATTTTTACAGGGTATTACCCCATTATCAACTATTAATAAGCCTGTAGCAAAAGTTTGCAACAGCTTCATTGCATGCTACGCCACTGCTGATGACCTTTTGTTTTTGGTCTCTTCTCTCCGATTGTCTAGCACGATTTACCGTGAGGATGAAAAAGTGCATGAATCGTACCCAGTGGCGCACCGAGAACTTTAGTTTGGTGGGGGTTTCACCGCAAATTCTCCATTTTCTGAGGCCTTAGGGGGGGTTTTGAAAGCAATTTTGGCCGAAGATGACCTTTTGTAGGGCAAAATCTTGATGCTTAGGGGGGGTTTTTGACCCTAAAACCACCCCCTTCGGTGCGCCACTGATCGTACCTACCATCAAAGCCGTAGCCAGGATATTGCCTTTCTCTCTCTTAGCTTATTTGAACGCATGTGTTCGAAAAGGATGGATTTGGGGACCATAACGTGACTCCAGCCCCTGTTTCTTTCCTTTTCTAACACATTTAGTCAAATGAGCTGAGGGAGAGAGAGAGAGAGAGAGAGAGAGAGAGAGAGAGAGAGAGAGAGAGAGAGAGAGAGAGAGAGAGAGAGAGAGAGAGAGGAGAGAGAGGAGAGAGAGAGAGAGAGAGAGAGGAGAGAGAGAGAGAGAGAGAGAGAGAGAGAGAGAGAGAGAGAGAGAGAGAGAGAGAGAGAGAGAGAGAGAAACTAATTTTAAGCTCCGGCTCCGTCTACCATCATCGATGTGTATCAATGAATTGAGCCAATCTCGTGCTTTAAATGTTAAAAATCAATGACTTTTATTTGCCCTGCAGTTCAGGATCTGTGGGGGAGGGGGGGTGTCGTGTTTGTGAACCCCCCCTCCTCCTCCTCCTCCATATCAGTGGCGAGTGCAGTAAACAGAAATTAACTAATTGAAATTCGCGGCGAAACCAGCAGAGCGTGCTCATTGCAGAATGCTATACCTGTCATTAAAAAAGTTTGTCTCATAGCTATAGATGTTATCTGTCATTTTTTTGTCTCCACAATCTCTACGCGCGCCTACTCAGCTCTCTGGACGCTCGCTGTTTCGCGGAAGTCGCCGTATAGTAATTGAAACTCAAAGTTGGTGGAACTTCAATACTATTTCGAATCGATCGGGGAAGAGTTCGAGTATCGATATCTATACATTCTGTACGTTTTTGCTCGTTACCAATTTTTGCCCAGAATTCCAATTGTTCCATTTTTTTTTGTTTGTTTTTCTTTGCCGGTTTCAGTTTTAAACAAGGGGGAGGAAGGAAAAAAAGTTTTGACAGATATCGCTCCAAGCATGACTTTACGTGAACCGGCTACTGCACGGATGATAATTTTATCAGAAAAGATCAGGGATCAAATAATGTTACGGCTTGACGATGACGGTCCTCCGAAAGTCGTTGGATGGTGCGCACGTAAGTATGATTACGTGTGGTTTATACCCCCCGTAAGTGCTCACCGATCATCTGCGTTCGGGACCGTGAGGACGTAACAATATTTGGTCCCAGAGCTATAATCAAAGACATTTTTCAATTCACCGATGATTCCATCGATTGAGAAAAGATTGCGCAGTTCAGTTCAGTTCAGTATATGATTGTAATACACGATAATACTCTTGTTTTGTTAATCTTTTCTTAATCGGTGCAATCGCCGTTATATTATTAAAATATCCGAAAGTTTTTTTAAAGTCATAGAACTCATCGAAGACTCCACCGTTTGAGAAGAAACAGAAGCGAGTATTTTTGTGCCTCATATTCGTACACTGAACTGAACTTTGTGATCTTTTCTCTACCGGTAATGGAATCATCGTTGAATTGAAAAAAAAACGGCAGCTCTGATAACCATATAGGGGTGTCGCAGAACGCAATTTTAAAGACACCACTGAGGTAGATCATATGGACATTTTCATCGGAGAGTTTCAACGGATTTTTAGGTAGCCTTTTTTTAAAAAAAAAAAAAAAAATGCAAGGATCATCGGTTATTGAATGACATCAGCATTTTTCATCAAAATCTAGTCTGAGAGGGCTGTGAGATTTGAATTTTCCTTGGAAACACTAAATCGCGTAGCTCATCTAGAGAAAGAGGGAATAAGGGTGAATGATCTCGTCAAATTCCTAGAACCGATGCAAGAATTAGGAGAGATTAATAACGAAAACATTGTCCGAAACAGGAGACCTCATCGCCCCAGACTCCGGATGATACTTCCTCATTTAGATTTGTTTCCAAATTTTTTCCGCTTCCTGAGAAAAATGTGATGTAAGACAGGAAAATGGACCTTAAATTATCAAAAGATGGTTCAAGTTATTCATTATGTAGAGGAAGCTGCTGTATTAGATAGTTCTCCCCTATCGCACTGGCGCAACCAATATCTCTTCCATCTCTCTCATTTCCCATTTGAATGCATAAGTAGGAAAAGGACAGAAAGAGGGGGCTTTATCCCGTTGTCCATCCTTGTCCAACATACGTTTTTTAATGGAGAAAAGAGAGATATGAAGAAACTCTCGTTGCTCTGGCGCAACCATAGGATCTCTTCCATCTCTCTCATTTCCCATTTGAATGTATAAGTCGGAAAAGGACAGAAAGAGGGGGTTTTATCCCCTTTTCCATCCTTGTCCAAAATACGTTTCTTATAATGGAGAAAAGAGAGAGATGAAGAAACTCTCGTTGCGCTACTGGCCCCTATACCTATTGTGACCTGCTCATTCGACTGTCATCTTGTAAACATTTTATTAAACGCATTCATTGAGTTTGCGAATGGATTTTGGAACTCTATTGATCCCAACGTTATTTTCAAGTGATTTTGCATAGTAATCAACCCTCTGTAACGCTGTATTGTAAAATGTTGCAACACTTTGCGGCAGTGGCGCACCGAAGGGGGTGGTTTTAGGGTCAAAACCCCCCCTAAGCCTCAAGATTTTGCTCTAAAAAAGGTCATCTTCGGCCAAAATTGCTTTCAAAACCTCCCCTAAGGTCTCAGAATATGGAAAATTTGCGGTGAAACCCCCACCAAACTAAAGTTCTCGGTGCGCCACTGCTTTGCGGTAGTCGCTGTATATTACTTGATATGGCTACCTAATATAACTATTGTTATTTTATACAGTCAATATAGGGACATCACTAGGACACTCAGGGATAGTGTCTCACTAAGTGACTATATAGACTTATAGAGTTACTCTGCTATTAAGGGTTTGTGCCCTGAACAAGCACCACAAAATACCTATTCCGTTTCATCTTCTAATGCCATTAAGCATGGTCGATTGATCGCCGTAGAAAAATTTCCTAGGGGGAGGGGGGATTGTTGAACCCCAATGGAAGGTCTACCTCCCCCCCTCGAAAAAGGGAATTTTTGTTTCTTTTTTTTTTTTTCATCCAAATAGTTTACAATAATTATGAAGTTATTGTAGGAGGATCAAATATATTAACATTAATTTTGAGTTTTTGATATTATGAATAAAAGGACAACAGATGATAATGATGGTAAGAAAACTTTGTAATTCTATTATGCCTTTCGAAAAAAGAGTTAAAATCACAATATAAACTAATAATAAAATTCGTCAACTATTACCTACTCCTTTGATTAACATTTCATTTTCTTTTGTTCCTTTCCTTTTTAATCGTGAAATTGTGAATTTTCTAAATTCCGGGGGGATGCAAGTGTGGCTCCTTCCCCCCCCCCCCCGCTGCGGGCGCCCATGGCCATTAAAGAAGGAAATAACGAATCAATGGAAGAAAGAGATCTAAAAGCCCAAAACTTCGTAAAGAAGGCTTAAAAATTACTTCACGTGAGGGTTAAATTTTCAAAAATTTTCGGGGATCGATAAAAAGTCCGTTCGTCTGATCATGAGTCAGACTATAAATCGTCTAGTGAGAGTAAGACATTTGTCTTTTAAAATTGAGACCATTAGTTTTCAACGCGGCGCGGCGTGTCAAATAAAACATTATGTCTCTTGTGGTCGGCTATTCATAAGTGTTCACGGGATGAAAAACAAGCTATTTCAATTTTCAGTTCAGTTTTACGATACCCAAGCGCCAAGAGCAAGACGCAGAGTTTTAGAATTCGTCGAGGAGTTGCATCGGTGGAAAAAAGATTACAGAGTTTAGTGTTGTATTTTTATTAATCACGGTAATAATACTGCTTTGCATAATCTATTTAGCACTGGTGCACAGCTCTGATGAGTTCCGGCGCTTCAATCAACAAATTAAGATGAGTGGCGGCGAGCTCATCGTGCTTTGCTTGCCAATATTCACCCACGCACACTGTTGTCAGGTTGTGCAAGAAAAAAATGCTTATTTCTTTATTCGTAAAAAATAATGCAACGCTATAGGACGGGTGGCTCGCTTGGTCTGAAGCAGGGGCGGTCAACCTGGTTCCCAGATGAAATGTCTACAGCCTTTATGCCCAAAACTTTTTCGTCCAAAATTTCATCTGTAGAGAACTTTATATTTTCGTCCAATGTCATTTTCCAAACGTTCTAATGTCCAATGAGCCACAATGTCCGCGAATAAAAAGTACATGTCTAAAAATATGTCCAATCTAACGTCCCGATGGATTCAAGTAGATTTTTAATGGACACAATAAGTATTCTAGTACAATTTGTGTATTCTTGTCTTCTATAGAAAGCTTAAAATAAATCTTCCGATTGTGATCTTGAGATTGTGCTTATTGTCCGTCCAATCTTTCAGTAAGTAAGTGTTCAGCAGATACATTTGCATACTGATCGCTCGCAAAATTAATTTGCCTCTTAAGACTTTCCAAATTTCTGGACTTCAATCCTACTTCTCAATAAAAATTACCTAAGAAATCGGTACGCTTTTGCATAGATTTAAATGGGAACAAAATAAAAATAGAATGTTCGCGAGCCGCTAAACGGTGGCTTTGTCATCCATTTTGACAACGTAGCACTTGAAATATTTCTCGATTGAATACAGATAGGTGGGTTCCCTAATCTCATTTGACTTTTCCCGCCTTGAATAATTTCTAAAATTTTTGTTCTCAGCCATTTCGATCGCACTTAAAAGAGATATTGCCGTTAACGTCAGTTTGAAACTAGTCGAAGAGCTGATCTCCGATACGCGTTCAAGTCCGCAGGTTTTCTCAGCCACTCGAGTCGCTAGAAATTGTACATCAGTGTTGCCAGATTGGGGTGAAAAAGCCGTACGTTTTACATTGATTTAAATGGGGACGATACGGCTTTTTACCCTCTATCTGGCAACACTGTTGTACATACATACCTTCATGATTTCAGACTTGTGCCGCGCGTTTTTTTTTATGAACAATAAGGGGAAGTGTAAATGTGTATGGAAGAATGACGTCATTATTTTCTGTGAACGGAAAATGTCGTTATATGAGCCCACTGCCGCGTCGCGTCGGGAAGAACTGCTTGGGCGCTTGACTCGATTATCCTTGCAAAGTTGGCTGTTTTTTTTCTTTCTGTCTCTCCTCTTCTTTTTCTTCTTCTTCTTCCTCCTCCTCCTCCAACCCCCCTCTCACCATCATTTCCCCTATTCTGAACCCTGAATTATTTTTCATTACATCACCATCCATCGTACCATTTTTTTTTCGATTGATACCTAATATCTGTGTCGTCCACTTTCTTCTTTCATGATTGTATTCCCCCTCCAGCGGCGTAGCGTGCAATCTGTCAACGTTGTACTGTGTCCATGTAAACCCATGTAAGGGTCATTCCAGTTAACTGTCCCACCCGTCACATTTTAAAAGTTATAACTGTTCTTTTCATCCTATATTTTCAAATTTTCAATTTTTTAGCGATCATAAGAGTGGTAATTGGGTGACCTGTTCTCTCCTAATCTCTAAAAAAATAAAAACTTGATGTTTGAGCATCAAAAAAATAGATTTTAAATGTGACGGGTGGGACAGTTAACCTGGAATGACCCGGAAAAGGTCGAATGCAAAGGTGTTCACCAAACACCCAGTAGTTCGATCTTTTTCGTGACTTTAAATGGACGAGCTGGAACGTTGCTAAATTGCATACAACGCCACTGTTCCCCTTTAACCCTTCACTGCATGGGATTTTTTTTTTCAACCAAAACTGGATTTTTCGATTCATTAAGTGGTCACATATATGGGAAAAACAGCAAAAAAAATAATTAGACAATTTTTCGGTGAAAATTCTCATTTTTCCATTTTTGTCTTGTTTTTTACAAGTGCTATAACACCATAAGAAATGGCGAGAAAAAAAACCAATTTTTTTTTCAAAATTTTCAAAAAAATAAGAATTTTTTCCTTTAATTGGATTTTTCAAAGAGCAAATGCCAGAAGCTTAGTAAAAATAATGAAATTGGGGTTGAATTGGATACGGGGACAAATTTTCCCCCAACCATGATTTCTTTTATTAAATGCATTATAATGAGTGCCGGTGGTCTTTTGAAAAATGTTTGCGCCCCTTTTTATGTTTTCTTATAATGTGACGCTGGTGATACAATTTGGAATAAGTCAAAATATACATTACAATGTCTGATATAGGGCTTTTTACATCATGTATCACCAGTGATACACTATGCAGTGTAGGGTTAAGAAAGGAACGAAGAATAACTGTCAGTACGTCAACAAATAGGGAACATGCGCAACAGAAGCTATGGGCGCGTAGCATGCAATTCGGCAACGTCGCAGTTGATCCATTTGAACCTATGGAAAAAATCAAACTATTGGATGTTCGGTGAACACAAAACGAGCTATAGAGCAGAGGCGTATCGTGCAAGTTGGCAGCGTTGTAGTGTGTCCATTTAAACCCACGAAAAAGGTCGAAGTGATGGGCAAATAACCGAATAACGAATAATCACGAATAATTAACAAAACTTATTCGCATTATTCTCATGTTATTCCTATTAGGAAATCAAAGTTTTAACACTACCAGCCCTTCATCTTATGACAGATGAATATGCTGGTAGTGTCAAAACTTCAATTTACTAATAGGAATAACATGAGAATAATGCGAATAATTTTAGTTATAATTATTCGTGGTTATTCGTTTTTCGGTTATTTGCCCATCACTGTAATGTGAAGGTGTTCACCGAACACCCATAATATTTCGATTTTTGTGATGGGTTCAAATAGACACAGTGCAACGTTGCCTAACTGCACGCTACGCCATATAGGGCGCTATATAGGGATAGAGGGGGTCAATGGGTCATATACTTGTTGTAAGTCATATCTTAAAGTGTGGCAGCATTGGCGTCGGGCGACGATCTGAATCTGGTTTGTTTGCCTCCCTTTTTTTAACCTTTCAAATCAAAAGTTGTAATTTATCCAGTGGAAATTGGTTTTAAACGAAAGTGTAAGTGTTCAAGAGTGGTTATTTGGACACAGAATTCTAATACAACTATCCAATAAGTGAGGAAATTTTGTTTTTTTTCTGTCATGTGCCAGTCTCTTTATCGTGCAAATCCTTCCAGAAGAAGCATTCATATCGATCTCTGTGTCTAGATAGCCACTCTAAAACAAGTGCACTTTCGTTCATAACCAATTTCAAATGTTTTTGTCACCAAAGGTCAATTTTTTTTTTTTTTTTTTTTTTTTTTTTTTTTTTTTTTTTTTTTTTTTTTTTTTTTTTTTTTTTAAATTTGAAGGTTAAAAAAAGTGAGGCAAGCAAACCGAGCTTGAGTGAAAAACGTCCATAAGAGATTTTCATCATGGCTGCCTGTGGCGTCGCGTGCAATTTGGCAACAATGCATTCTATCCATTTAAACTCTTGTGAAAGATCGAATTCAGGGGGTGCACAGTGCACAAGGAAAATTCGATATATTTAATGAGTTTAAATGGAGCAGCTGCATTGTTGCCAGATGGCACGCGACGCCACTGATGGCTGCCTCCGTGAAGTTCCAATAATATCACGTCCCACAATTAAATGGGCGGAGCCAGCAATGTGGCAACTGTGGATCCATTTGAATGTATGAGAAACAATCGATTCTTGAGGGGGCCATGGCCCAATTTCTAATCGATTGTTTCTCACTCATTCAAATGGGAAGAATCCACATAGTTGCCTAATTGCTGGCTCCGCTTATGCCCACAAATCCTCTCTATCGCTATAACTCGTTGGGCTGGACACTTTTACTAACCTTGACGGGCAGTCGAAAACTGTAGAGAATCGAAATTTCTGCTCAAAACCAGGCTTCCAAACGCGACGGCTTCCGGTAAAGACCGAAAAGGTCAAAACTCAAAAGGGGAGGTTGTTTATTTCCGAACGCGGAAAAGTACGGAAGCTAGCTAAAGGGAGTGAGAATGGGGAAGCTTATTGACATGACGATTGGGGATTTGAAGAAGGAGCAAGTTGCAAGTTGATAAAAACGCGAGGGAACTTGCAGAACTTGTCGGTCTCGGTCGGCATTAAAAGCTCTGGAATCGGAAAACTCATCGAGTGCACTTTTCTACGTTTCCTTTCACTTCCCTTTTTCTTTTGTGTACGTCACTGGCGCTATCAGACTGCCAAAGGCAGTTTTCTTCCTGCTCATCGATCACTGTATACAACTCGGCACGGCCTAGCGATGCTGGTGTGCGGTGGGGAGGGGTTTAAGGGGTGGGGATGGGGGTGGGCCAATATTTCCGTATAAGAAGGGGTATAAATATATGCATATAAAGAGAGAAAAATAATAAAGAAAAAAGAGCATCTCTTTGAAGCTTGGTGGAAAATCGTAAACCTTTTTCTATTAAGTAAAACTTTGGGGGGACGAACGGGTATCAATCGAACCTTATCGATGGCTTTAATTTCCAGAACCGCCGCAGGCATGCTATAGACTGATTTTTTGTGGCCAGAAATTCTGAAGGTTTTCATCTGAAAGTCAGAATTTTTGGTAAAAAAAAATATTAGAATTTGGGTTCAAAGTACTGGAATTCTCGTTGCGGAAAGTCCTGCATTTCCATTTGGAACACTTCTGTAAAGCTTGCCTTTTTTAGGATGAGTTTTCCGCCCGTTGCAGGTTTCTCTTTTGGTAAACCTGCAGGCTTACCTGGAAAATTCAGGGAATTTCTCAAATTATGAAAAGTTACCAAAAAGTTTGGAAAAGCCGAACTGTAGTGAAGTTTTCTTACTATCTTTCAGTATCTCGTCAGAAACTTCTTTACTTACATTACCCGAGTAAAATTCACTCAACTTTTGCTGCTTTGCTGTTCCCGTGGAATAAACCCTTTTTAGTAGCGCACAACAAATCGGAATGGAGGAATCGGTATATTGAATAGAATTTTTCACTTCACCGCGCGATGATTCCACCGGTTGAAAAAAGACTCCTTAGTTCAGTTTTATTCATGGCTGTAATGCACGGACATACTCGCATCTGTAATCTTTTCTCACCGTTACTCACCGTTGGATTATTAAAATTTCCGCAGGTTTTTCGAGTCGGTGATGACTCCACCGGTTGAGGAAAGATGCAAGTATTTTCGTGCTTTACAGCCATAAAAAAAAAAAAAAAAAAAAAAAAAAAAAAAGATTACCAGAAGCATGACAATTTGTAAACGTATGTAATGGCCGGATAGTACAATTACCAGAATGCTAGTGTTTGTAATTGTATCATTGTTCTTGAAAATTTTTAGGAAATTCTAGTTCTATGACCATTTTCTGGTAGTAACACCAAAATGTTCAGGTCAAAGTACTAGACTTTCTGTCGTTTACGAATCGTTGTGCTTCTGGTAATATGACCAGTATCTGATATTATGACTATCGCTTTTATTCAGTTTGTAATCTTTTCTCAACCGGTGGAATCATTGGTGTATTGAAAAATTTTATTACATAACACATGCACACAAAATGGCAGCTCCGATTCCTAAGCATTAGCGAGAGCTGCTTCTATATAAATAAATGCATTTGCCACTCGCATCCTTTTCAGATTAACAAAATCCGAGCCTGCACTGTGCAAGAGTAAAATCCTGTTGCCGCATAAATTACAGGTTTCACGAGGCGAATAAGTATACATTGTACATACGTATACTTACGATACAACAAAATGCAAACATATTTAAAGATTTAGTTAACACGTGACTCGCTCTTTTTAGGCTAGATATAGAATCCGTTTCGATTTGATGGAAGGGGATAGGTGAGAGTGTGCACTACGTGCACTATGGTCTATGAGATCGGAAAAAAGTGGCCAAAAATCAGCCAAAAAAAGTAATCGAAATCCATCGTTACAATAATAATAGCTTCAGAAGATCAGAAAAATATTTCCGATCCTCTAAACCTTTGGTTTTAACAATTTCTACTGACATTTCTTGGTTTAAATTTCTTTTTTAAAGTGTTCTCTGTGATTGGACTATTGTTCTTGAAAGTTTAGAAATGATTATAAGTTGATGAGAAAACTCTCTGATTTCTGTCCACTTTTGGACGATTTCAGACCGCGGGGAGTGGGGGGAGGTTGAGCGAAAGGGATGATGATGATTAATCTTGGGAAACAACCAAAAGCGAAAAAAAAAAATTGAAGAAAAAGAGAAAAAAATGATCAAGTCTCTGGACAAATTCACGTTTCTTTCCAGTGTGCGCCTCTTATGAAGAAATTTGCGGAACTCGATCGTTCTCGTTTGAAACCAAGTTTCTGGATTAAGCTGCAAGGAGAAAATTCCGGGAAGCTCGCGGCCGGAAACTTTTAAATACAGAGCTTACACTAATCAAAAAATGTCTTTATCTGTTAGATTTAGATCTAATCTCTTTCAGATACCCTCATTCATGATTCCTTGTATAAAGAAATTGAATAAAGTGCAAATAACCGCGTTAACAGAAGCAGTCAGTGCTAAACGCAACACACAAAGCTCCTAATCCGAAATTGGGCTTTTGTGAACTTTTGCTATGGACGAATGAAAATAATGAATGTAGGGGCTTTAGGTTGAAAACTATTCCGAAAAAGAATAAAAATAATAATGGTGCCACTAGAACTTCAAAAAAAAAATCCCGTTGTCTTTAAATTGGCTTGATTGGAAAAACTGTGTAGAAAATAAATCACCCCCACAGAAAGAGCCAGCTACACGGAAAAAAACTACGGTGAAAATAACCATACGGATACCTAATTTTGGCACCTTCTAGATGTTATGGTAATGTTAACCAGTAGTATACTATGTTTTGACTAGGTACTTACAAGGTGATGTTACCTGATTGCATGTCAAATTTACTCAAAGTATCGGTAAATGTACCAGTACCATACTTCTGGTCAAGTTTACCATAACATCTAGCAGGGGCCAAAATCAGGTATCCGTATGGTTATTTTCACTAATCTTTTTTTTCCGTGTAGAGGTCTTTAGTTGAGCTTAGTGAAAAATTTGGTTGGTCCAAATATTTGATTAGCGTTACCCTTTTTGGGGGGGGGGGGGGTAAAATTTTACTTTATTCTTTCCAAGGTTTGGTATGCGTCACTAAAGTTTTTTTTTGTATCTATGTGCACAACGCCGCGGTCGCACTGTCACCGTCATTGTCAGATTTCTAGACTCGCCGTCCGTTGTAGTTTGTGCGTTTATAACCATGAAAAATATCGATTCATGTGCTTATTTGCTGTCAGCCACCTTGAATTCGATATTTTCCTTGGACTTTGTTCGACGCAATGCATCATCGCCAGATTCGATAGCACACTATCATACTATATTGGAGCCAGTGGCTGTTCGCGCGATGTTGCAACAATTTCTAAAAAAAATATTTACTTAAATGAAGAATTAAAAATTTCATTTTAATATTATTTAGAAAATATTATATATATTATTTTATTTAGTACTTATTTGATGTTTTTCTTCATTAATATCATTATTTTTATTTTTTTTTTTAAATCGATGTGTCGGAAGGCAATCTACTTATGCTGGAATCGATTTTAAACGTGGGTTTGAATTGCAGAATGCGAGGTTGCCACGACCCGCCGCTGTTCAAAGTCCCATGACTTTAGTCTGGAAGCCTAGCTAGAGGCTTTGCCATGTTTGATTGTAAGCTTCGGGTTCAGAACAATTAATCATTAATTTTATTTGTAAAATCAGAGAGAAGAGACAAAAAAAAAAAAAGTTGCTCTGAAATTCGGAGAATTTTGAAGTGACGGAAAATATCCGACCTTGACGATGTCATTAAATTCCAAAAATTAATGCGCCGTGGTAACAGTTATTTTTCCCTGGAAGACACACTGCACATCAACACACAATCGCACTCGTGTAGGTACCTCCAACAGAGGAGGGGCAAAAAACTGATGCGCCCCATTCTCATTTAAGTACAGTGCTGCCGAACTTGAGTGAATGGAAATCCCTAAATTTATCATAAGCGGCGGTAGCCGCACAGGCCCAGTAAGAAAACACCGATGGAGCCTGGGAGGGTACCTTCACTACACGATTTTTTTTTTCTTCTTTTTACGAAACATGAATTTTTCAATTTATCACATTACCCTAGTGGGAAAAATAGTTAAAAAAAAAAATTTACCGGGCTGTTTTTTCATCTGTATGCTCAGTTATGTCATTTCCCTCCGTTTTTTCAACCTGCTGTAACGCATGCAAAAAGGCGGGATTTATATTATTTTTTCCACGAAAAATAAATTTTTTTGGTTAAAAAAAAAAAAGAAAAAATTATTGGAAGGAATTTTAAAATGACTAACGAAATACAATTGACAGTCATTATAATGCTACGTTTTTTGATTCGGTTGACAATTTTGACCTGATTTTTCATGATTTGGTGTGAGATGTCATATTTATATGTTGCTTTCTGTTTGCGGTCCCGCAAACAGAAAGCAACCCGACTGAGTACTATTTTTCAATGCTCTTATACGTGTTATGAGTGACACAATGCGCAGTAGCGTCAAATTAGATTATATTGGCTGCTGGACCTGCTGGTGGGTAATAAAGTATTTGTTACTAATTAGGAACACTGTGCAGTCTTCACCTAACCTAACCCTTCGGTTAAGGGCGATATCATCAAGGTCAGAGACGACATTCGATACATCGATCAAGCTTGTATGGGGAGCGAAAAATATCATTGATGTAACTATAGCAATTATGAGAGGGGTTATGTCTTTACGAAAGAATGTTACATTTTTGTCTACATTTTCGTGTTTCTGAGATCTCAATTTTTTAACCTCACATAACTGAAGCTATAGGTTGTCAAACTTCACTCCAGGATTCAAGAAAGAAGAGCTATCAAGAAATTTTGACACCATCAATAATTGAACGCTAATCCCAGATTAGTTAAATTAGTTCCCCGGCGGGAATTATAATTGTAAAGTACTTTTTCTCTTTCTCCTTCTCTCCCTCCCACTCGCTCCCTTCCCCTCTCTCTCTCTCTCTCTCTCTCTCTTCTTTTCTCCCTCCCTCTCTCCCTCCCTCCCCTTTCTCCCACCCCTTTCTCTCTCCCCCTCTCTCCCCCCTCTCTCCCCCCTCTCTCTCTCTTTTGCGAATTTGATCTGAACTGAATATTGAACAAGCGGTAATCGACTCTTATATTCGGAGGAATCAGCATTTATAATCGGGTCGAACTGATGCGTGTAGGCGGACTGCCTGCTTGCTGTATTGCATTGATGCCAACTCATTAAAACAGCTAGAAACTTTGCAGTTCCCCTGATCCGAGTCAGGCCCTTTTAAAGCCTCAACTATCATAATTTGCTACTCATACTCATACATATTTCAATCACTAAAAGGGTTATTTCC